>CAWUFW010010347.1:0-703425 GCA_963921515.1 Calotriton arnoldi | reverse complement strand
AAAACCTTTGAAATTCACTGAAAAAACCATAGGTTTCAGACACGTTATAGTTAGAAATTAGCATTTAAAAAACCTTTGAAATTCACTGAAAAAACCATAGGTTTCAGGCACGTTATAGTTAGAAATTAGCATTTAAAAACCTTAGAAATTCACTGAAAAACCATAAGGTTTTAGGGACAGTTATAGTTAGTTGGACATTGCACTCGTACAAAACCCGTGAAATTCCCCCGTTATAGTTAGTTCAGGTAACTATAACTCGCGCCCCCGCAATGCACTGCTGATGACGTCACATATTACATCACTCATGACATGGTCAGTGACATCACTGATGACATCACTGATGACATCTCAAATGAAATCACTGATGACATCACTGATGACATCATCCATGTGAGAATTTAATGCATCTTCTCACACCCTAATATAGGTTTTGATACACCCACTCAAAATTACAGACTGCCATTCTCAAAACCATACACACTCCAATACCAATAAGTACATACCCACTCACTGATTCTTAGGTCTACACACACACATCTACTCACTCACCCATACAGTCACTCATACTTACAGTCACTCAGTACAGGACTATCATATGCACTCATACACCTATATAAACACTCACACAACACAACTCATCCATAGAGGTACTCACACACCTAGTCAGTTATGCAAATAATTAATCACACTCCAATTTACTCACCTATACAGTTATACACACCAGCTCACTTACTCATAAAAATACTAGCACATTCTTACGCTCCTATGCAATCACTGATGCAAGCACACACTCATCCATATAGCCACTCTCACAATCACACACTCTCACTTATAGCCATTTATATACTCCAACACACATATATACTGCCTTTCACATATGTAGTTACTCACACATGTACCACTGAGATATACATTCAATCACTAACACACCCATACACACACTCACCCACCCATACAGTCCATCACAGACGCACTCTTGAAACCATGCACCCAGTGAATCACCCACTCACACATCTATGCACAGAGTCACACACACCCCACCCACACAAACACTGAGGCACCCATACAGATACTCAGAGAACCAATCCATAACCCATATAGACACTCATTTAGCTAGTCAGAAACCCATGCAGTTGCTTACACAACAACAGACAGACGGATACAGACATTCACACAGTTTAGTCACTCACCCATGCATCCAGTAAGATACGTTTAATCACTCACTTATAGACTCAGTCACGCACCTACTAAATCATCCATTCAGGCGCTTCTACACCCACTCATTCTTCAATACGCCTTTCCCTATATATATTAAACATATTTAAACTTTACAGAAACACACAGTCACTGGATGATGTCATCAGTGATGTCATCAGTGATGTCATCAGTGATGTCATTTGAGATGTCATCAGTGATGTCATCAGTGATGTCACTGACCATGTCATGAGTGATGTAATATGTGACGTCATCAGCAGTGCATTGCGGGGGCACGAGTTATAGTTACCTGAACTAACTATAACGGGGGAATTTTCGGGTTTTGTACGAGTGCAATGTCCAACTAACTATAACTGTCCCTAAAACCTTATGGTTTTTTCAGTGAATATATATATATATATATATATAGATAGATATATATATATATGTATATATATATATATATCTATTATCTACTGGCGGTCGCCAGTAGATAGTTATAGTTAGGACCTATTTTCCATAGGAAATCCGCAACATTCTATTTGAAATAACGTTGGCGCCGGTTGACGAATCTTCGCAAAGTTTCCAACTTGTTGGGGCGCTCCGGTCCGCTCCTATCCTGAAAGTCTCGGGGTGATTCGTCAAGCGGGGGCCGAGAAAAAGGGGGTCCCAAAACGTGTTTTCCCCATTCATTTTTCCATAGGAACCTTTAGTCGCAGCTACAGCCCGAACTGCTGAACGGAATTACACCAAATTTGGCAAAGAGGTAGCCCTTGGTTCAGTGTCGTGCCTTTTGCTTAAATGGTGTAAATCCGTTCAGTAGTTCCTGAGAAAATCAAAAGTAAAATCACATATATATCTGGGCGGAGCCTAACCACACATGTCATTGTGAGATCTGATTGGCTGTCAGCACTTCATCCTGGAATTGCTGGCAGCCATCTTGAGACCAATATACATGATAGTACCCCATTGAAATGCATTGTAGTGAATCAAAGATTTTGAGGGTTACCAAAAGGAGAACTATAAAGGGTGATAACAGACTTTAGTTACATTAGAATTCATTTGTTGATGGTACCATACTAATTTCAGGAATTGTGGTGTGTTCTAAGGTGATTTTACCCTGTGAAAAACCTTCTGCTGGGATATCATGAATCATGTTTGAGAGAAAACTATTTTCACATGCTTGTCCCATAGAGTTTTGGAAGGTGCTCCAGAAGCTAAAATGAGAGCATATTTTCTGTAAATTCACATTATCTTTCTCAGTCATGTGAGAATGAAGTCTGACATTCTCAGTAAAACATGTACATCCAACAAGGGCAGAGACTGTCAGTTGATTCCTTTGTGTTCTACTGCAGCTTCCCAGAGTGTTCTAAAGAACAACTAGAGTGCTAACAGCCTTACTTATGACAAAAGTATGGCACACCTGAAGCCATCTTGATTGGAATAAACTGGTAACACTTAAAACATTTAATTTAAAAAGGAACAAAATGATGGGGTTCATTTTGTCATAGAAATTATGGTTAGTGCTGTAGAAAGAAAAATTAGGACATGTTTCAAGTGTGATCTCAAATATCTTCCTGTTATATTTCAACAGGAGCAGCCTGCCAGTTGATGCCTTTGTGTTCTACTGCAGCTTCCCAGAGTGTTCTAAAGAACAACTAGAGCGCTAACAGCCTTACTTATGACAAAAGTATGGCACACCTGAAGCCATCTTGATTGGAATAAACCGGTAACACTTAAAACATTTAATTTAAAAAGGAACAAAATGAGGGGTTCTTTTTGAAATAGAAATTATGGTTAGTGCTGCAGAAAGAAAAATTAGGGCATGTTTTAAGTGAGATCTCAAATCCTCTTCTATTTCATTAGAAAATTCTGACATGCAGACTGAAACAATCACTTTCAATACCAGCAGCAGACTTCCAGTTAACTCCCTGGTGAGCAGTAGCTTTACTACAGTGATCTAATGAGCAACTAGAGTGCTAACATTCTGAATTTATGGCAAATGTGAGACACATCTGAATGCCTTCTTGATGGAATCAAAGTAAAAAACTGAAAGCATTTCCTACTGAGGAGACTGCAGTAAATGAGGAAATTAGGAAACTTCATAACAAAGAAGTCTTCCAAGATGGCCACCAGTGAAAAAGAGCCCAAATGTAGCACAAATATTACCCAGATGTAGCCCACATATAGCCCAATGACAAAAGTGTGCAAAACACTTTTTATTTTTAGTTTTTGCAGTTTTATGTAGTGCAGACTGGTCAGGTATTGGAGCGTTGCATCTTAAAACATGACCCCCTAGACTACAAAAACACCACTGCACTACCCTAAACCCTAAAACACTACCCCCAGCACGACCCCCTACACTACACAAGCACCACTGCACTAACCTAAACCTTAAAACACTACCCCCAGCATGACCCCCTACACTACACAAACACCACTGCACTAACCTAATCCCTAAAACACTACCCCCAGTACGACCCCCTACACTACCCAAACACCACTGCACTAACCTAAATCCTAAAACACTACGCCCAGCACGACCCCCTACACTACCCAAACACCACTGCACTACCCTAAAACATGACCCCCTACACAACACAAACACCACTGCACTACCCTAAACCCTAAAACACTACCCCCTACACTACACAAGCACCACTGCACTACCCTAAACCCTAAAACACTACCCCAGCACGACCCCTACACTACACAAACACCACTGCACTACACTAAACCCTAAAACACTACCCCCAGCACGACCCCCTACACTACCCAAACACCACTGCACTAACCTAAATCCTAAAACACTACCCCCAGCACGACCCCCTACACTACCCAAACACCACTGCACTACCCTAAAACATGACCCCCTACACTACACAAACACCACTGCACTACCCTAAACCCTAAAACACTACCCCCAGCATGACCCCCTACACTACACAAGCACCACTGCACTACCCTAAACCCTAAAACACTACCCCCAGCACGACCCCCTACACTGCCCGAACACCACTGCACTGCCCTAAACCCTGAAACACCAGCCCCTGCACGACCCCCTACACTGCCCGAACACCACTGCACTGCCCTAAACCCTGGAAACACCACCCCTAGCACGACCCCCTACACTGCCCGAACACCACTGCACTGCCCTAAACCCTGAAACACCACCCCCTTCACGACCCCCTACACTGCCCGAACACCACTGCACTGCCCTAAACCCTGAAACACCACCCCCAGCACGACCCCCTACACTGCCCGAACACCACTGCACTGCCCTAAACCCTGAAACACTACCCCCAGCAAGACCTCCTACACTGCCCGAACACCACTGCACTGCCCTAAACCCTGAAACATCACCCCCAGCAAGACCCCCTACACTGCCCGAACACCACTGCCCTAAACCCTGAAACACCACCCCCAGCACGACCCCCTACACTGCCCGAACACCACTGCACTGCCCTAAACCCTGAAACACCACCCCCAGCACGACCCCCTACACTGCCCGAACACCACTGCACTGCCCTAAACCCTGAAACACCACCCCCAGCACGACCCCAACACTGCCCGAACACCACTGCACTGCCCTAAACCCTGAAACACCAGCCCCAGCACGACCCCCTACACTGCCCGAACACCACTGCACTGTCCTAAACCCTGAAACACCAGCCCCAGCACGACCCCCTACACTGCCCGAACACCACTGCACTGCCCTAAACCCTGAAACACCACCCCCAGCACGACCCCCTACACTGCCCGAACACCACTGCACTGCCCTAAACCCTGAAACACCAGCCCCAGCACGACCCCCTACACTGCCCGAACACCACTGCACTGCCCTAAACCCTGAAACACCAGCCCCAGCACGACCCCCTACACTGCCCGAACACCACTGCACTGCCCTAAACCCTGAAACACCAGCCCCAGCACGACCCCCTACACTGCCCGAACACCACTGCACTGCCCTAAACCCTGAAACACCACCCCCAGCACGACCGCCTACACTGCCCGAGCACCACTGCACTGCCCTAAACCCTGAAACACCAGCCCCAGCACGACCCCCTACACTGCCCGAACACCACTGCACTGCCCTAAACCCTGAAACACCAGCCCCAGCACGACCCCCTACACTGCCCGAACACCACTGCACTGCCCTAAACCCTGAAACACCAGCCCCAGCACGACCCCCTACACTGCCCGAACACCACTGCACTGCCCTAAACCGTGAAACACCAGCCCCAGCACGACCCCCTACACTGCCCGAACACCACTGCACTGCCCTAAACCCTGAAACACCACCCCCAGCACGACCCCCTACACTGCCCGAACACCACTGCACTGCCCTAAACCCTGAAACACCACCCCAGCACGACCCCCTACACTGCCCGAACACCACTGCACTGCCCTAAACCCTGAAACACCACCCCCTGCACGACCCCCTACACTGCCCGAACACTACTGCACTGCCCTAAACCCTGAAACACCATCCCCAGCACGACCCCCTACACTGCACGAACACCACTGCACTGCCCTAAACCCTGAAACACTACCCCCAGCAAGACCCCTACACTGCCCGAACACCACTGCACTGCCCTAAACCCTGAAACATCACCCCCAGCAAGACACCCTAAACTGCCCGAACACCACTGCCCAAAACCCTGAAACACCAACCCCAGCAAGACCCCCTACACTGCCCGAACACCACTGCACTGCCCTAAACCCTGAAACACCACCCCCAGCACGACCCCCTACACTGCCAGAACACCACTGCTCTGCCCAAAACCCTGAAACACCAGCCCCAGCACGACCCCCGACACTGCCCGAACACCACTGCACTGCCCTAAACCCTGAAACACCAGCCCCAGCACGACCCCTACACTGCCCGAACACCACTGCACTGCCCTAAACCCTGAAACACCACCCCCAGCACGACCCCCTACACTGCCCGAACACCACTGCACTGCCCTAAACCCTGAAACACCAGCCCCAGCACAGACCCCGTACACTGCCCGAACACCACTGCACTGCCCTAAACCCTGAAACACCAGCCCCAGCACGACCGCCTACACTGCCCGAACACCACTGCACTGCCCTAAACCCTGAAACACCAGCCCCAGCACGACCCCCTACACTGCCCGAACACCACTGCACTGCCCTAAACCCTGAAACACCAGCCCCAGCACGACCCCCTACACTGCCCGAACACCACTGCACTGCCCTAAACCCTGAAACACCAGCCCCAGCAAGACCCCTACACTGCCCGAACACCACTGCACTGCCCTAAACCCTGAAACACCACCCCCAGCAAGACCCCCTACACTGCCCGAACACCACTGCACTAAACCCTGAAACACCACCCCCAGCAAGACCACCTACACTGGCCGAACACCACTGCACTGCCCTAAACCCTGAAACACCACCCCTGCACGACCCCTACACTGCCCGAACACCACTGCACTGCCCTAAACCCTGAAACACCACCCCCAGCACGACCCCCTACACTGCCCAAACACCACTGCACTGCCCTAAACCCTGAAACACCACCCCCTGCATGACCCCCTACACTGCCCGAACACCACTGCACTGCCCTAAACCCTGAAACACCACCCCCAGCACGACCCCCTACACTGCCCGAACACCACTGCACTAAACCCTGAAACACCACCCCCAGCAAGACCACCTACACTGCCCAAACACCACTGCACTGCCCTAAACCCTGAAACACCACCCCCTGCACGACCCCCTACACTGCCCGAACACCACTGCACTGCCCTAAACCCTGAAACACCACCCCTCAGCACGACACCCTACACTGCCCAAACACCACTGCACTGTCCTAAACCCTGAAACACCACCCCCTGCACGACCCCCTACACTGCCCTAACACCACTGCACTGCCCTAAACCCTGAAACACCACCCCCTGCACGACCCCCTACACTGCCCGAACACCACTGCACTGCCCTAAACCCTGAAACACCACCCCTCAGCACGACACCCTACACTGCCCGAACACCACTGCACTGCCCTAAACCCTGAAACACCACCCCCAGCACGACCCCCTACACTGCCCAAACACCACTGCACTGCCCTAAACCCTGAAACACCACCCCTCAGCACGACCCCCTACACTGCCCGAACACCACTGCACTGCCCTAAACCCTGAAACACCACCCCCAGCACGACCCCCTACACTGCCCGAACACCACTGCACTGCCCTAAACCCTGAAACACCACCCCCTGCACGACCCCCTACACTGCCGGAACACCACTGCACTGCCCTAAACCCTGAAACACCACCCCCAGCACGACCCCCTACACTGCCCGAACACCACTGCACTGCCCTAAACCCTGAAACACCACCCCCAGCAAGACCCCCTACACTGCCTGAACACCACTGCCCTAAACCCTGAAACACCACCCCCAGCAAGACCCCCTACACTGCCCGAACACCACTGCACTGCCCTAAACCCTGAAACACCACCTCCAGCACAGACCCCCTACACTGCCCGAACACCATTGCTCTGCCCTAAACCCTGAAACACCAGCCCCAGCACGACCCCCTACACTGCCCGAACACCACTGCACTGCCCTAAACCCTGAAACACCACCCCAGCACGACCCCTACACTGCCCGAACACCACTGCACTGCCCTAAACCCTGAAACACCAGCCCCAGCAAGACCCCTACACTGCCCGAACACCACTGCACTGCCCTAAACCCTGAAACACTAGCCCCAGCACCACCACCTACACTGCCCGAACACCACTGCACTGCCCTAAACCCTGAAACAACAGCCCCAGCACGACCCCCTACACTGCCCGAACACCACTGCACTGCCCTAAACCCTGAAACACCAGCCCCAGCATGACCCCCTACACTGCCCGAACACCACTGTACTGCCCTAAACCCTGAAACACCAGCCCCAGCACGACCCCCTACACTGCCCAAACACCACTGCACTGCCCTAAACCCTGAAACACCACCGCCTGCACGGCCCCCTACACTGCCCGAACACCACTGCACTGCCCTAAACCCTGAAACACCACCCCCTGCATGACCCCCTACACTGCCCGAACACCACTGCACTGCCCTAAACCCTGAAACACCACCCCCTGCACCGCCCCCTACACTGCCCGAACACCACTGCCCTAAACCCTGAAACACCACCCCCTGCACGACCCCCTACACTGCCCGAACACCACTGCACTGCCCTAAACCCTGAAACACCAACCCCAGCACGACCCCTACACTGCCCGAACACCACTGCACTGCCCTAAACCCTGAAACACCACCCCTCAGCACGACACCCTACACTGCCCGAACACCACTGCACTGCCCTAAACCCTGAAACACCACCCCCAGCACGACCCCCTACACTGCCCAAACACCACTGCACTGCCCTAAACCCTGAAACACCACCCCTCAGCACGACACCCTACACTGCCCGAACACCACTGCACTGCCCTAAACCCTGAAACACCACCCCCAGCACGACCCCCTACACTGCCCAAACACCACTGCACTGCCCTAAACCCTGAAACACACCCCCTGCACGACCCCCTACACTGCTGGAACACCACTGCACTGCCCTAAACCCTGAAACACCACCCCCAGCACGACCCCCTACACTGCCCGAACACCACTGCACTGCCCTAAACCCTGAAACATCACCCCCAGCAAGACCCCCTACACTGCCTGAAACACCACTGCCCTAAACCCTGAAACACCACCCCCAGCAAGACCCCCTACACTGCCCGAACACCACTGCACTGCCCTAAACCCTGAAACACCACCTCCAGCACAACCCCCTACACTGCCTGAACACCATTGCTCTGCCCTAAACCCTGAAACACTAGCCCCAGCACGACCCCTACACTGCCCGAACACCACTGCACTGCCCTAAACCCTGAAACACCACCCCAGCACGACCCCCTACACTGCCCGAACACCACTGCACTGCCCTAAACCCTGAAACACCAGCCCCAGCAAGACCCCCTACACTGCCCGAACACCACTGCACTGCCCTAAACCCTGAAACACCAGCCCCAGCACCACCACCTACACTGCCCGAACACCACTGCACTGCCCTAAACCCTGAAACAACAGCCCCAGCACGACCCCCTACACTGCCCGAACACCACTGCACTGCCCTAAACCCTGAAACACCAGCCCCAGCATGACCCCCTACACTGCCCGAACACCACTGTACTGCCCTAAACCCTGAAACACCAGCCCCAGCACGACCCCCTACACTGCCCAAACACCACTGCACTGCCCTAAACCCTGAAACACCACCGCCTGCACGGCCCCCTACACTGCCCGAACACCACTGCACTGCCCTAAACCCTGAAACACCACCCCCTGCATGACCCCTACACTGCCCGAACACCACTGCACTGCCCTAAACCCTGAAACACCACCCCCTGCACTGCCCCCTACACTGCCCGAACACCACTGCCCTAAACCCTGAAACACCACCCCCTGCACGACCCCTACACTGCCCGAACACCACTGCACTGCCCTAAACCCTGAAACACCAACCCCAGCACGACCCCCTACACTGCCCGAACACCACTGCTCTGCCCTAAACCCTAGAAACACCACCCCCAGCACGCCCCCTACACTGCCCGAACACCACTGCACTGCCCTAAACCCTAGAACACTACCCCCAGCACGACCCCCTACACTACCCGAACACCACTGCACTACCCTAAACCCTAAAATACTCCCCCAGCACGACCCCTACACTACCCGAACACGACTGCACTGCCCTAAACCCTCAAACACTCCCCCAGCACGACCCCCTACACTACCCAAACACCACTGCACTGCCCTAAACCCTAAAACACTCCCCAAGCACGACCCCCTACACTACCCGAACACCACTGCACTGCCCTAAACTCTAAAACACTCCCCCAGCACGACCCCTACACTACCCAAACACCACTGCACTGCCCTAAACCCTAAAACACTACCCCCCGCATGACCCCCTACACTACCCAAACACCAATGCACTACCCTAATCCCTAAAACACTACCCCAGCACGACCCCTACACTACCCAAAGACCACAGCACTACCCTAAACCCTAAAACACTACCCCCGCATGACTCCCTACACTACCCAAAGACCACTGCACTACCCTAAACCCTAAAACACGACCTCCTACACTACACAAACACCACTGCACTACCCTAAACCCTAAAACACTACCCCCTACACTACACAAACACCACTGCACTACCCTAAACCCTAAAAACTACCCCCAGCACGAACCCCTACACTACCCAAACACCACTGCACTACCTAAACCCTAAAACACTACCCCCAGCAGTACCCCCTACACTACCCAAACACCACTGCACTACCCTAAACCCTAAAACACTACCCCCAGCAGTACCCCCTACACTACCTAAACACCATTGCACTACCCTAAACCCTAAAACACTACCCCCAGCAGTACCCCCTACATTACCCAAACACCACTGCACTACCCTAAATCACTAACCCCAGCACGACCCCCTACACTACCCAAACACCACTGCACTACCCTAAACCCTAAAACACTACCCCCAGCACGACCCTCTACACTACCCAAACACCACTGCACTACCCTAAACCCTAAAACCCTCCCCCAGCACGACTCCCTACACTACCCAAACACCACTGCACTACCCTAAACCTAAATCTACCCCCAGCATGACCCCCTACACTACACAAACACCACTGCACTACCCTAAACCCTAAAACACTACCCCCAGCACGACCCTCTTCACTACCTAAACACAACTGCACAATTTGTTACAGGCGTTGCAACGCAGGCCTGTGGTGCTTACTGGAAGTACCTGGTGGGCTAGTTGGGCCCCAGGGACCCTCAGGATTCAAGGTGACCTAATCCCCCAACTTAAAACGCTCCACGGGGCGCGTTTGCACAGTGGTGAAGGGAGGGGGCGGGGCCTCAGGTGACATGTGCGCAAACACACCCTGTGGTGCGTTTTAAGTTGGGGAATTAATTCCCTTTGAATCCTGAGGGGCCCTGGGGGCCAACTAGCCCACCAGGTACCTTCAGTAAGCACAACAGAGTTGCGTTGCAGAGAGGTGAAAAAGGTGCGTGGCCTCGGAACCCCTCTCTGCAACTCAGCTCTGTGGTCCTAACTGTAGGTACCTGGGGGCTAGTTGGGCCCCAGGGACCCTCAGGATTCAAGGGGACTTAATCCCGCAACTTAAAAGCGCGCCACGGGCGCGTTTGCACACATGTCACCTCAGGCCCCCCTCCTTCACCACTGTGCAAACGCGCCCTGTAGCGCGTTTTAAGAGTTAGTTTTAATCCCCCTGCCTTATTATGTACTAGGGACTTGCAGAGGAGGTCATGCTAATCACAGGAGTACCCCAACGCATAGTGTTCCCTAGTGTATGTAGGTGTTTTCACTGTATTCTAAGTGTCTTTTAGCATAGCACTGGCTCTGGTTAGTCAGAGTCAGTTACCACCAGTACCCGTCTGAAAAAGTTGTGGGCACAGGATGATTTTGCAACAAGGCCTCTTTCTGCTCCTCTGTTGGTTCTTTCTGCACATCTTTTGCTTCTTTCTGTGCGTTTTTCTTCTTTCTTCACATGTCCTACCTCTGTAGGCATAGTTAGAAACTAGCATTTAAAAAACCTTTGAAATTCACTTAAAAAATCATAGGTTTCAGGCACGTTATAGTTAGAAATTAGCATTTAAAACACCTTTGAAATTCAGTGAAAAAACCATAGGTTTCAGACACGTTATAGTTAGAAATTAGCATTTAAAAAACCTTTGAAATTCACTGAAAAAACCATAGGTTTTAGGGACAGTTATAGTTAGTTGGACATTTCACTCGTACAAAACCATAGAAATTCCCCGTTATAGTTAGTTCAGCTAACTATAACTCGCGCCCCGCAATGCACTGCTGATGACATCACATATTACATCACTCATGACATGGTCAGTGACATCACTGATGACATCACTGATGACATCTCAAATGACATCACTGATGACATCATCCATGTGATAATTTCATGCATCTTCTCACACCCTAATATAACTTTTGATACACCCACTCTAAATTACAGACTGCCATTCCCAAAACCATAGACACTCCAACACCAAAAACTACATACCCACTCACTGATTCTTAGGTCTATACACACATCCACTCACTCACCCGTACAGTCACTCATACTTACAGTCACTCAGTACAGGACTATCATATGCACTCATACACCTATATAAACACTCACACACCACCACTTATCCATAGAGGTACTCACACACCTAGTCAGTCATGCAAAAAATTAATCACACACCCATTTACTCACCTATACAGTTATACACACACCAGCTCACTTACTCATACAAATACTAGCACATTCTTACGCTCTTATACAATAACTGATACAAGCACACACGCATCCATACAGCCACTCTCACTATCACACTCTCTCACTTATAGCCATTTAAATACTCTAACACACATATATACTGCCTTTTACATATGTAGTTACTCGCACATGTACCACTGAGATATACATTCACTCACTAACACACCCATACACACACTCACCCACCCAAGCAGTCCATCACAGATGCACTCTTGAAATCATGCACCCAGTGAATCACCCACTCACACATCTATGTACAGAGTCACACACACCCCACCCACACAAACACTCAGGCAGCCATACAGATACTCAGAGAACCAATCAATAACCCATATAGACACTCATGTAGCTATTCGCAAATCCATGCATCCACTTACACACCAACAAACAGACGGATACAGACATTCACACAGTTTAGTCACTAACCCATGCATTCAGTAAGATACGTTTAATCACTCACTTGTAGAGTCAGTCACTCACGTACTAAATCATCCATTCAGACACTTATACACCCACTCATTCTTCAATACGCCTTTCCCTATATATATTAAACATATTTAAACTTTACAGAAACACACAGTCACTGGATGATGTCATCAGTGATGTCATTTGAGATGTCATCAGTGATGTCATCAGTGATGTCATCAGTGATGTCACTGACTATGTCATGAGTGATGTAATATGTGACGTCATCAGCAGTGCATTGCGGGGCGCGAGTTATAGTTAGCTGAACTAACTATAACGGGGGAATTTCTATGGTTTTGTA
Organism: Calotriton arnoldi; assembly: GCA_963921515.1. Classification (NCBI taxonomy): domain Eukaryota; kingdom Metazoa; phylum Chordata; class Amphibia; order Caudata; family Salamandridae; genus Calotriton; species Calotriton arnoldi. The sequence continues at coordinate 690,059 of CAWUFW010010347.1, read as the reverse complement.
CGAGTGAAATGTCCAACTAACTATAACTGTCCCTAAAACCTATGGTTTTTTCAGTGAATTTCAAAGGTTTTTTAAATGCTAATTTCTAACTATAACGTGTCTGAAACCTATGGTTTTTTCAGTGAATATATATATATATATATATATTTGTTTCATTGTATATTTTAAATTACTGTAATTATTCTACCTCAAAACTGTTTGGTTAACTTTAGCAGGCAATCTGTTTTAAATCACGTTTGAAAAGGTCCACTAGCAACAACAGAATAGAATTTAAATACAACTTTAAGGTGGAAATAGGGGCTATAATCTAAGGTGATTTGGGAAAATGTGTGGCATAAATAGTGCATCTTTGGTCACATTCCATTTGCTGCCACTGTGAGAAAGTAATTGGCTCTGGAGCATACCATCACTAGAAGGATGGGGACATAAGGGAAAAAGAAGGAAGAAAGTTACCTGCTATTTCAGGGCTGAGTCATATTGCTATCAGATAGTGTGTGACAGAGAAGGGGGGATCTAGGCTGTGAAAGGAGAAACAAAACCAAGCATTTGCAGCTGAGCTGTATTGATTTACACAATTAATCAGTTCAGTTTTCATTCCCACAGTAATAAATGCTTGCTGTCATTTTAAAAGAGCAGCATCTACCATTGTTGTTTCATCTCGGGAAAGGGTGGTTTTACTGGCACCATAACCTTCTTAGTTCTGATGCCCACGATCTCCTGCCCATCATCTCTGGGGGTCTGTGATTTCATGTTGTGAGGGGCACTGCCTATGTGTCCCAGTCTCCTTGACCCGGGATCAGTTTTTCTTTGTAGCCTCCCCAACTCAGGGTACCTGTGCGACCATCCCCCCTTGTCATTGTCCCAGTGGCAGTGTCCTATGTCACTGCCACTGTCAGTTTCACTGGGAGTCCATGCTCTGAGTGCCTGTGTCCCAGTTTACCATTCTCACTTTGCTATAGTTCCTAGGTCCCCTCATGGTCATCTCTCCTGATCCCAGTTTCACTGTTGGTCTCCCAGTGTCAGTGTTCCCGGTCAATCCTCCCCTTCATCAGACCATGTCAGTATCACCTTGTTCTATTGTCAGTGTCCCTTTCCTAGTGTAAAACATTTTTTGGTCCCTTGAATTCCTTTTAGGACGAGTGCACGGTCTGAGTGCACGTGTGCAAATAACCTCCAGAGCTTCAGGCTTTTCCACATTAATTGTCACTAATTCCAATGTCCTCATGTTGTTTTTTGTGTCCTTGATGTCAAAGCCACCTTGGACCCAACGTCTGTGCCCCTTTATCAATGTGCTTGTTTATTGTCCCAAAGTACATGGTAGCGTCCCGAATTTTGTGTCAATATCCCAATATGTCTGTCACTTAAGCAGTCAGGGGCTTGTTTACAAGCCCCTTGCGCCGGTGGTACGTCACTTTTTCCCATATTAACCCTTTCCATGCTCATGACGGAATGGTTCCGTCATGAGCACAAGTTCAAGTGTGCTCATGACGGAACCATTCCGTCATGAGCACATGCTCAGGAAATCCCTCTGCTGCAGACAGCAGAGGGATTTCCCTTTTTTTTTTTGCCTGGGGAGGTGGGGAAGAGCTTCCTCAACCTCCCCAGGCCTATTTTTGAATTTCATTGCAATGACGATCGCGAGCATGGCGCGCGATCGTCATTGCCACGAAATCGAAACTGAAACTTAGTTTCAGTTTCTCAGTTTCGGTGCTTGTGGGGCTATGTCAGCCCCCGAGCACCCGAAAAAGATGGGAGAGGTATCGTTGGAAAGGGGAGAATCTCCTTTCCAATGGTACCCTTCCTAGTGGATCCCTGCTAGGAATCACCCCAGGAGGGCGATCCCCAAGCAGGGATCCACCCACTAGCACCAGGGAGGGGGAAGCGGCCCCTTGGGCAAGGGCCTTTGCTCCCCCATATTTGTTTGGTCGCATCAGTCTTTCTGCCCCCCCAGGGGGGCAGAAAGCCCACTAGAAACCAGCGATTTTTTTTTATTGACGTTGGGGTGGGGGCTGCCCAAAAAGGGCATGGCAATGCCCCCACCCCCCAGAGAAATGTCAGTCTTTCTGCCCCCCCGGGTGGCAGACGGGGGCAGCAGCCCCCAATCTGCCCCCCGGGGGGGCAGAAAGCCCACTAGAAACCAGGGATTTTTTTATTGACGTTGGGGTGGGGGCTGCCCAAAAAGGTCATGGCAATGCCCCCCCAGAGAAATGTCAGTCTTTCTGCCCCCCCAAGGGGCAGTAGCCCCCAATCTGCCCCCCGGAGGGGCAGAAAGCCCACTAGAAACCAGGGATTGTTTTTTTTTATTGACGTTGGGGTGGGGGATGCCCAAAAGGGCATGGCAATGCCCCCCAGAGAAATGTCAGTCTTTCTGCCCCCAGGGGGCAGACGAGAGCAGTAGCCTCCAATCTGCCCCTGGGGGCAGAAAGCCCACTAGAAACAAGGGATTTTTTTTATTGATGTAGGGGTGGGGGCTGCCCAAGATGGGCAGGCCAATGCCCCCACCCCCCCAGACAAAATGCAACAGTCTTTCTGCTCCCCCCAGGGGCAGATGGGGGCAATAGCCCCTGATCTGCCCCCGGGGGGGCAGAAAGCCCACTAGGGACCAGGGTTTTTTTTTTTTATAATGTAGGGGTGCGGGCTGCCCAGAATGGGCATGACAATGCCCCCACCCCAAAAACAATTACCACAGTCTTTCTGCCCCTCCCTGGAGGCATATTGGGGCAATAGCCCCTTATCTGCCCCCCGGGGGGGCAGAAAGCCCTCTAGGCCTCAGGATTTTTTTTTTTATTCAGGGTGGAGGTCAGCCCAGAATGGGCATGCCAATGCCCACACCTCCCCCAAAAACATAGCCACAGTCTTTCTGCCCCCCTTGGGGGCATATCGGGGCAACCACCCCCGCGATTCCCCCCCAGGGTGGCAGAAAGCCCACTAGGCACAGACTTTTTTTTAGCAATGTGCCTACCTGTGGATTTTGGGCCCTAGCGCAGCCGGCACATAGGGAAACCTAGCAAACCTGTAAAAAAATTTAAACTAGACACCAAGGGGAATCCAGGATGGGGTGACTTGTGTGCCTCTCACCAGGTTCTCTTACCCAAAAGCCCTTGCAAACCTCAAACTTAGTTAAAAAAAACCCACATTTTCCTCACATTTCTGTGATGGAAAGTTCTGGGATCTGCGTGGATCCACAAAATTCCACCCACCCTGCATCCCCCAAAGTCTTCAGAGAAAAATGGTACCTCACTTGTGTGGGTAGGCCTAGTGCCCGCCACAGGAAACGGCCCAAAACGCAACGTGGACACACCACATTTTCACAGTGAAAACGGACCCTTTTTTTGCAAAGTGCCTAGCTGTAGATTTTGAACCCTAGCTCTGCCGGCACCTAGGGAAACCTAGCAAACCTATACATTTTTGAAAACTAGACACCCAGGGGAATCCAGGATGGGGTGATTTGACTGGCTCTCACCAGGTTCTGTTACCCAGAATCCCTTGCAAACCTCGAAAAGTGTAAAACAAAACACATTTTCCTCACATTTCTGTGGTGCAAGTTCTGGAATCTGCGTGGATCCACAAAATTCCACCCACCCGCGTTCCCCAAAGTCTTCTGTGAAAAATGGTACCTCACTTGTGTGGGTAGGCCTAGTGCACGCGACAGGAAACGGCCCAAAACACAACGTGGACACACCACATTTTACAGTGAAAACTGACACTATTTTGCAAAGTGCCTAGCTGTAGATTTTGAACCTTAGCTCTGCCGGCACCTAGGGAAACCGAGCAAACCTATACATTTTTGAAAACTAGACACCCAGGGGAATCCAGGATGGGGTGACTTGTCTGGCTCTCACCAGGTTCTGTTACCCAGAATCCCTGGCAAACCTCAAACTTTGTAAAAAAAAAACAAGTTTTCCTCAAATTTCTGTGGTGGAAAGTTCTGGAATCTGCACGGATCCACAAAATTCCACCCACCCCGCATTCCCCAAAGTCTTACGAGAAAAATGGTACCTCACTTGTGTGGGTAGGCCTAGTCCCCGCGACAGGAAACGGCCCAAAACGCAACGTGGACACAACACATTTTCACAGTGAAAACTGACATTTTTTTTGCAAAGTGCCTAGCTGTAGATTTTGAACCCTAGCTCTGCCGGCACCTAGGGAAACCTAGCAAACCTATACATTTTTGAAAACTAGACACCCAGGGGAATCCAGGATGGGGTGACTTGTCTGGCTCTCACCAGGTTCTGTTACCCAGAATCCCTTGCAAACCTCAAAATTTGTCAAAATAAACACATTTTCGTCACATTTCTGTGGTGGAAAGTTCTGGAATCTGTGTGGATCCACAAAATTCCATCCGGCCCGCATTCCCCAAAGTCTTCAGAGAAAAATGGTACCTCACTTGTGTGGGTGGGTCAAGTACCCGCGACAGGCAAGGGCCCAAAACCTATTGAGGCGACTTCAAAATTACCTATCACAAAACAACCTGATTTTGCAAGGGGGGTCCCATGAGTTTTTGGCTCCGGGCTTGGCGGCCATTTAGGGAAACCTACCAAACCCACACATTTCTGAAAACTAGACACCCTGGGGAGTCCAGCAAGGTATGGCTTTCGTGGATCCCCTGCAAACCTACCCACCCACGCGACCCACCCACGTGAGTGAGGTATCATTTTTATCGGGAGACCTGGGGGAACGCTGGGTGGTAGGAAATTTTTGGATCCACGTAGATTCCAGAACTTTGCCACACAGAAATTTGAGAAAAAAGTGATTTTGTCAGGTAAATTTGAGGTTTGCAGGGCATTCTGGGTAGGAAAACGTGGGTGGGTCAAGTACCCGTGAGAGGCAAGGGCCCAATACGTATTGAGGAGACATCAAAATGACCTATCACAGAACAATCTGGTTTTGCAAGGGGGGTCACCTGGGTTTTTGGCCCCCGGCTTGGTGGCCATCTTGGAAAACTACCAAACCCACACATTTCTGAAAACTAGACACCTGGGGGAGTCCAGCTAGGTATGGCTTGCGTGGATCCCCCAATGTTTTCCTATCCAGAATGCCCTGCAAACCTCAAATTGAGCTGAAAAAAATAACTTTTTCTCAAATTTCTGTGTGGGAAAATTCTGGAATCCACGTGGATCCACAAATTTCCTACCACCCAGCATTCCCTCAGGTCTCCCGATAAAAATGATACCTCACTCGCGTGGGTGGGTCAAGTACCCGTGTCAGGCAAGGGCCCAAAACGTATTGAGGAGACATCAAAATGACCTATCACAAAACAACCTGTATAGGTTTGCTAGATTTCCCTAGGTGCCAGCAGAGCTAGGGTTCAAAACCTACAGCTAGGCACTTTGCAAAATAGTTTCAGTTTTCACTGTAAAATGTGGTGTGTCCAAGTTGCGTTTGCGTTGCGTTTTGGGGCGTTTCCTGTCGCGGGCACTATGCCTACCGACACAAGTGAGGTACCATTTTTCTCGGAAGACTTTGGGGAATGCGGGGTGGGTGGAATTTTTCGATCCACGCAGATTCCAGAACTTTCCACCACAGAAATGTGAGGAAAATGTGTTTTTTGGACACATTTTGAGGTTTGCAAGGGATTCTGGGTAACAGAACCTGGTGAGAGCCAGACAAGTCACCCCATCCTGGATTCCCTGGGTGTCTAGTTTTAAAAATGTATAGGTTTGCTAGGTTTCCTAGGTGCCGGCAGAGCTAGAGTTCAAAATCTACAGCTAGGCACTTTGCAAAAAAAGGGTCCGTTTTCACTGTGAAAATGTGGTGTGTCCACGTTGCGTTTTGGGCCGTTTCCTGTCGTGGGCACTAGGCCTACCCATTCAAGTGAGGTGCCATTTTTCTTGGAAGTCTTTGGGGAACGTGGGGTGGGGGGAATTTTGTGGATCCACGCAGATTCCAGAACTTTCCACCACAGAAATGTGAGGAAAATAAGTTTTTTTTGACAAATTTTGAGGTTTGCAAGGGATTCTGGGTAACAGAACCTGGTGAGAGCCAGTCAAGTCACCCCATCCTGGATTCCCCTGGGTGTCTAGTTTTAAAAAATGTATAGGTTTGCTAGGTTTCCCTAGGTGCCGGCAGAGCTAGGGCTCAAAATCTACAGCTAGGCACTTTACAAAAAAAGGGTCAGTTTTCACTGTAAAAATAAAGTGTGTCCATGTTGCGTTTTGAGCCGTTTCCTGTCGCGGGCACTAGGCCTACCCACACAAGTGAGGTACCATTTTTATCGGGAGACTTAGGGTAACACAGAATTGTAGAGCAACGGTTATTACCTATTGGCTTTCGATGCATTTCTGCCTTCCAAATGAAAGACAATGTATAAAAAAGAAGTCATTTTGAAAAATGACCTATAATTCTCATGCCAGTATGGGTACTCACAATTTCGGAAATGTGCAAATATCTACTGTTTCTAAACTCTACATTTTGTTCCAATTTCAGAAATACATAGGTGTCTTTCATAATGATTTTTCCATGTATATATTTTCCCAAATTAATTGCTATATACCCGGTACATAATAAAAAACCATTGCAAGACGCTGCTCAGTTATTGGCTCTGGGTTCGTCGGGTTCTTGGTGAACCTAGAAGTCCTATATATCCCCACAACCAGAAAGGTCCAGTGGATGTAACAGTATATTGCTTTCAAACAGCTGTCATAATTAGAAAAAGTTACAGGTGAAAACGTTTACACAAATGGCTGTTTTTTTCAACTAACTTTCAATTTTTCCTATATTCAACGGTTAGTTTCTATAAAGAAACCTTGAAGGATCTACACAAATGACCCCTTGCTGAATTCAGAATTTTGTCTACTTTTCTAAAATGTATAGCTTTCCAGGATCCATTATTGCTTTCATACCCATTTCTACTATTAACTGGAAAGAGGTTGAAAGCACAAAAAATAGCAAAAATAGGCTATGTCCCAGAAAAATGCCAAAACTGTGTAAAAAAATTTGGTTTTCTGACAAAAGTCTGCTTGTCCCTGAAAGCTGGGAAGATGGTGATTTCATCACCACAGCCCCTTTTTTGCTACCATTTGCAGGGAAAAAACCAGTCGCTTTCATCTGTAGCCCTTTTTTCCCATTTAAAAAAAAATAAAAAATAAATGTACCTGTATTTTGGCTAATTTCTGGGTCTCCTCCAGGGTAATCCACAAACCCTGGGTACCTTTAGAATCCCATGATGTTGGAAAAAAAGGACGCAAATTTGGCATGGATACCTTATGTGGTCAAAAAGTTACAGGGGCCTAAGCGCGAACTACCCCAAATAGTCAAAAAAAGGCTTGGCACGGGGGGCAAAAGGCCTAGCAGCGAAGGGGTTAAAAGTGACGCACCGTAGGCGCACCGGGCTTGTAAATAAGCCCCTTAGTGTCTCAGTTCCCCCATGTAAAAATTAATGTTGCCTTACCAGTGTATGCGCGTCTCTTAGCCAGCGGTCCTTTGTTAATGTGACAATCAATGTCATTGTGCCAGTATCTTTGGAACAGATTTCATCTCTGTGTCCCTGTACTGTCACACTCTTTGCATATGTAGTCCTTATACTATCGGAAATCTGCTTCAAAGTGGTATGGTGGGAAATAAGGAAAAGTAGAGACAATTATATGGGTTAGAGGAATCATGTCACATGAGGTGTGCAAAGAAAGATTTGAGGAAGTGACTGAAAAAAATGGATCATGGTAAGGTGAAAATCTATTGGTAAGGGTAAATTGAAAAGTTGTTAAATTCCATTTTTTTTTGTAAAGAATGATAATGCTTGCTTAAAGCAGGGAGAGCTGTCCAGTCACATGCATGACGTTTATAATGCATTCATGGCATTTAGCAAATCACTAATCCCAACAGGTTCAGATCCTCGTTTTACCTAATCTAGCGCTCCTGTTTTGCTGACCTTTGCAGAAAGGAGTGTGTTTATGGAATACATTAAAAGCAAAGTTATCAGAAAGGTTTATTGTTTCATATTATAGTACTGTGATCTTTCCTTCTTGTTTTAGGAAAAAGGATATACTGTAAAAAAGGAAAAACATGTTGTTTTCACAGTGCAGTGGAGTCCTTGCAGTTTAGCTTAAATGCTGCACTTATAACCACGATTGACCAACAGGGCCCTGCAAGGTGTTTAGGGAGGCCAAACATTAATACAGGCTGGTCCGGCCCCACATGCCAACCCACACCCCTAGGACCCCCCCACCACCGTAGCTAGGGCCATGAATTTTGCCCCTGACTGGGGATGGCTTGTCTGTTGCAGCTTGGTTCCACTGGCACAGTGAACAAGGGACCCACATCTGGGCATTGCCTTGGCCACTTAGGGCGTTACATCAATCACAGAAAAAGTGATGGCAATGTGTCTAACCAAAGTGCCCAAGGGTAGACCCAGATGCGTGGTCCTTGCTCACTGCGCCACCGGAGATTAACTGGAAGCTCAACAGGTCCAACCAGAAAGACACTGAGGACAACTCAGGTATTTATGAGTATGTGGCATTGATGGAGCAAGGACTCGGACATGAGACTTGCTCGGAAGCAATCCTCTCGTTTTAACTTACTAGCGAATTACTAACAACGTGTTTTGTGATTAATAATACGCATTTACTTTACACGCGGGATAAGATGAAGCTTGCCTATGTGTTTACTAACTGCAATCACATGAACGAAGGACTAGGATGCATTCTAACATGGAATCTTTACTGCGCATGCGTCTACTGCATCTACGTAGTATAACGAAGCAACGCTTGGAGGGAAATTCTGGCGCTTGCGCAAATAACTATAAAATGGTCGCTTAAAAGCTCACATGCATGGCACCTGCTAGCTGAGATTAGAAAATGAGTTTACACTAATGCAAATGCAGAAAGGGAAATAATAAATGGTATGGGCTAGAGTAGAGGTTGGTGGTATACAGTGAAATCATTTATTTTTGAGAATAACATTTCTCCTTTTGACTTTATTATTAGTGCATATTTGGGCCTGTAAAAGTTGTCTGAGTCGAGCAGACTGACGTTGCGTGATGCATGCACCCTGGCTATGAAGTACGAAAGGATGACTAAGGGCTTGTCACGCGTCCAAGGTCGGCGAAGATGTGCCCTGGGAACATGAGGGTGAAGAGTTCATATGAAGGAACTGTATTCAAAAGATCATTACATTTGTATTAATAAAGTTTAAAGATGTATGGGAAAGGAAGGGCAGAATAAAAGTTTGAGGGGAGGAGTTTGGAAACAATGGTTTAAAGAAATAAATGAAGTATAAGCATGGTGTGATGATCATCCCCCCCTCGCCTGTCCAATCAGAAGTTAGTATTTTGTAAAAATGAAACATTAATGGGTGGTACATGGTTATGGAAGGGTATAATTGAGGTAGTTTAGTTAGTTAAGAGAGTTGGAGTTCCGGGGTATGCTGATGATAGCCAAGCTTGCTGAGAGCGGATGCAGCAGAGACAATTCGGAGCTTGGGATGCTGTCGGTGCTGGGTGGTGCTGATGCTCTGAAATGCTGATGAAGAAATCGAATGCAGAACCATCTACCTAATTTGGGTGGGTTAGAAAGAAGATCGCGGAAGAACCACGAGGAGGAAGAGAGTGTCAGAGAGGGGTGCAACGTAGTCGTCGGTATCTAGAGAGGTGAAGTATCCTGTCCTGATTCCTGTCCTGAAGTCTTTGTCTCCTGATCTGTCCTGGGGACCCTTACCAGCCCTTTGGCCAGGGGGTTGGTCTTCACACCATACTTGGTAACTATGAAATTCATCGTTTTGATAAATGCTCTTCTCTCTCTATCCTCTTCTCTCTGAGTATAGTTGTTGTGTGGATCTGAAATATTATAACTATTGAAATTTTATTGAATTGGCACTCTCGTGAATGAGGGTGTTTGTACTGAAACGCTTTGAGATGGTTCACAACCCACTAATCTAGATAAAGATTTTAAAACTTATTGAGTCTGTGATTATTTTATTTTTGATCAAGAAATGTATTAGAAGTCATGTTAATTATCACCATCAACTAGTTCCACCTAACTGGTCCATTGACCAGAGGAAAGAACTATTTGATCAGTGAAAGGTTTAGTTAGAGAAGAAATAACTAGATCTTGAGGTATGAGGATCATTAAAAACTAAAAGTTCCAGCGGTCTACTTAGTGTTAGCGGAAGCGAGTTGTATGGGCCCAGGTGAGTATATGGTAGTGGAGTATCTGTTGCTAGTACGCCGCTGGATCAGTTTTCTGGTAGCAGAGCTATGGTTGTTAGTGACTAGTTTGGTGATGAGTAAAGATTATTGATTTTTGATTTTTGATTTATGTTTTAACAAAAGAGTTAGTGTCCTGTTTTTATGTCGTCTGGAAAATTCCCGGGGAATGAATAGCAGGTGGCGATAGAAACCACACTGCAGTGAGGTTACTCGTCTGTTGGAATAACACTGAGAAGCTAGGTAGGGCTGGCAGTGTTAAAGTAGGGACTACTTTCTGTATAAAAGTGAGAGTGGTTGATAGCAAAGAGTTCGCTAGTGAAACTTTAGGCGTTATATCACCTAGTAAGGGTAACCGTGAAGGAGTAGCAGGTTCTTCTAAGCTAGATTGACAGCAAAAGGAGTTTGCTGGTGAAACATCGGTCTCAAATTTCCCTAACGAGTGACACCGGAAGAGTAGCAGGTTCTCTGGAGCTTAGGTGAAGAGTAAGCGGAAGGTTTTACTCGCAGTGAAAAGAAATAAACTATCCTTTTGATTTAGTGGAACAGACAGAGTAGCAAATGTTTTTACGTTGTTAATAACAAAGATGTTTAAAGAGAATTTTTGAGAAATAAAAGTTTCGTATTACCTTGTAAAGGGAGGGTCAGTTGCCGCAGTGCTACTGACGTCACAAAGAGCCGTGCTGGGATTGGTAGACACAGCGGGCGTGTGACAGGAGGAGCTTGGTAAAGGAGGGGTGAGAAATCGCCTGAGTGGGACTGACGTCACAGTGAGATGCGCTGGGATTGGTAGAAGCAGCAGGCGTGTGACAGGAGCAGCATTGTAAAGGAGGGGTCAGTAGTGAGGAGCAGAACTGATGTCAGGAAAAGGCCGCGCTGACATTGGTCAGAGTACGAGTGTGAGCCTGATTTGATTGGACACTTAGTTAGAAGCTGCACTAGGATTGGTGGAGAAAAGGATTGTATGCGGGACTTTAATTTGACTGTCAGTGCAAGACGTACAGGTAGAAGATTTCAAGGGTTCCTACACCGTTCTTCGAAGATGTATGGAGAGAAAAGAAAGATGTCAATTTTTAAGAAAATAAAGAATTTCTTTGTAAAGGATAAGCCTGTGTTGACAAGAGAGGGAATTCCTATTCGGCCCCGAAGACACCAGCATCTTTTATGATGATGGAAAGAGGATATCATACCTGCGTGTGGTTGGAAAACTGGATAGAGTACACGAAGGATGATTGGGTGTTAGCGTTTCCTAAGGATGGCACGTTTAATGGGAGGATTCTTCAGAATTTGAGATTGAAAATGAATGATTTAGAACCTAGACCTAGGTTAACTCAATATGAGGCTTTGGAAGAATGGGAGAGTGAGTCATATGAACGAGAGAAATGCAGAGGTGGAAGATATAGAGGATTCTTTCCGAGACACTTGCATGAGTCACGAGAAGGGCAGATGAAACAGTGGAGGAGAGCTATGGTATCAGAAGGGTTATATCCAGTGTTGATGGCTGAGGAACAATCTGGAGGAAAGTGTAAGGAGAAAACGAAACATATGAATTCGACAGGATATGGTGAATCAGATGATGAATTGTTAGAGGATATTTTAATTAAAAATTCACCACCGTATCAAGAAGCAGCTAGTAAGGTTGTCCCAAGTGCGCCAGTAATGGGAATACCATTAACTCCACAGATATTACATGAAACATCTTATAACAGAGTGTTGCAAGATAATGAAAGAGAAGCTTTGAATAAAACTAGTTACAGAACTAGTTCAAAGGATAAGTCAATTGAATTTAAATACTGAAGCTTTGACAGTACCTGTAACCATTGGTCCAGTAATCCCATTATATGGGGATAATAAGATTTGCCAGAAACCACAACTCGTGACAGTTCCATTAAGTAGTCCTAGAAAAGAGGTAGTAATCACAGATGATCAGGTTAGTGAAAGTGAGTCGGTTATTTCATTAATGGATCTCCCTATTGTGGAACCTCATATGGAAACCCCAAAGAGAGTTACACCTGTGAATTTGAGCGAGAGAAGACCTTTGGTTCTGGCTGGAACTGCAGGCGCAACAGTAGTCACCTCTGAAGAAATAGAGAGGTGGGCTCAGGAAAGAGATAATCAGAACCCAATACCGAAGATTTTAGATATCAGCAGGTTGAAAGTGGAATTGGAAGAGATGATGACAGGATGTGTAGGTACAGAAAGATTAAACGTTTACAATGATGAGGAATTATTGTTTCTATGTAAGAGTATAACTAGGAGAGCAAGACTATTTCATGAGAGATTAACTGAAGTTGCTTCAGAGATTGGAATAGACATAGGGAAATCAAAATTGTTACAAAAACCTTATTGAGTGGATTTTACTGATAAAGATTTAGAAAGTGTGAATGCTTCGGGAAAAAGGTTACAGATACAAGAATTAATGAACATTTTGCGAAAGTGGGGAGACATTGATAAATGGAGAATTAGATGGATAAGAAAGAAAGAAGAAGTGCAAGCGAGAGAGGCAGCAGCTGCATTTCCAGTAAGAGAATCAGGAAAAGTTGAAAAATTGTGTCCGATGAGAGAGGTTCCTGGAGGTGGATATGTTCATGTCCCTTGGATTAGACAAGATATTTTATCATTTAGAAATGATTTTCCAAAGTTGAGAGAAAAACCAGTTGAGGGGTACAAACAGGTAGAGAGGTTTGTGAAGGTTTCAAAGGTGTTATTGAAAGACCTGGATGGTCTATTTGATATAGTGGTACCTGCTGATTTATGGACAGAATGTAAGATCACAATTGATTGGCCTAATGAGGAGTATCCTAGAGATGCAAAAACAGAAGCACCTTCGGAAGAGGTGATGAAAAAGTATCACCAAGTAATTACGTATTTGAAAGGGAAAATCCCTCCTAAAGAAACAGATTGGGTAAAAATAGATAGAACAACACAGGAACCAAATGAATCTGTACACGCGTACTATGATCGGTTATTGCAGGTGTTTAAGCAGTATAGTGGTTTTGAGAATATTGGTGACAAAGATATGGGACATTTTATGTATCGGTTTGTATATGGCTTGAAACCAGAAATCAGTCAGATGATACAGCAGCACATGTTGTGTTGGCAAAGTAAGACAGTGGATGAGATTCTAAAGTACGCGAACTATTGCGGAGATGACATTGAGGCCAGGCGTAGGAAGCTAAAAGAGAAAATGATGTGGGCTCAAGTTAAATTGGCAGAGCAGCAAGAAGAGAAAGCAAATGAGCAAAATAATAATCAAGTGAAAGAGCAGAGTCAGAATAATCAAGGAGCGAATGGTAATAAATTTAAGGGGCGAATGGACAGAGAAGAAGCGAAAAAGAAGTTTCCTTGTCATGCGTGCGGAAAGCTTGGACATTGGAAGAACGAGTGTAAGAGTACTCAGAATAATAATAATAATAATGGGCCAAATCAAAATTTAATCCCACAGATGCAGAATGAAGTACTTATGAATCAGCAGCAACAGGTAGTCACTCCACAATATCAGGTGCCACCAGCTCCTATGCAAAATTTTGTGAACCATCAAAGTTTCAGTGCGAACACCGGATTTCAAGGAGAAAGTGGTAAGAATAATAGAACAATTGCACAATATTTTTTACAGAATGATGAAGAACATTCAGATACCGCACAATGACGGTGCCTGAGGGGGAGGAAGAGGAGTGCGTGCTTGGCGCATCCTTGCCGGTAGATCAGTCAGGTCCATTTGTTGACGGGAAAGTAGAAGGTAAAGACATTACTTTCCTATTGGATACTGGTGCTACCAGGTCTACTGTGAGAACAGCAGACATCCCAAACCTACCCCTCTCGGGAGAATCTATCCAAGTTGTAGGCGTATCTAACCAACAGATTAGAACCCCAATCACAAAACCAATGGAGGTGCACATTGGGAACTTCAAAGAAATGCATCGATTTGTAGTTTGCGATTCCAGTCCAGTAAATCTGTTGGGAAGAGATCTTTTGTGCAAGATGAATTGCATGATCTATTGTACACCGGATGGTGTTGCTTTCCAAACCCCCGATGAGGATGTTGTCTATAAGATGATGCTGGCCAAACAGGGAACAGAAGTAAATGAAATGTTTTCATTAATAACCGAGAATGAATTGCCAGAAGAGTTAAGAATGACAGTCAATCCAGAAGTGTGGGATTTTACAGGAAAAGACATTGGGCTAATGAAGAATATAGACCCAGTTAAAGTGACAGTGAAAGAAGGTGCAGTGTATCCAAATACCCGACAGTACAAAATGAGTCCAGAAGTAAAAGCAGGAATTATTCCAGAAATTGAACGAATGGTTAAACAAGGTATTTTAAAAGAGGTGATGGGTAGTCCCTGTAATTCGCCAATAATGGGACTGAAAAAGCCTAGCGGAAAGTACAGAATAGTGCAAGACCTACGGAAGATAAATAAAATTGTAATTCCCTGTTGTCCAATTGTGCCAAATCCAGCAGTGATCCTTTATCAGATACCGTGGAATGCAGGATGGTTTACAGTAATTGATTTATGCCAAGCGTTCTTTTCTATTCCTTTGCACCCAGACAGCCAGTATCTTTTTACGTTTAAGTTTGAAGATCATATTTACGCATGGTGTCGTGTGCCTCAGGGGTACGCAGAAAGTCCTTCAATCTTTAATCAGATTTTGAAAAAGTGGCTAGAATCGTTGATTATGCCTGGAAATTCTGTTCTGGTTCAGTACATTGATGACCTATTGATGGCATCAAAAACGCGAGAAGATTGTGTCACAGATACAATTGCATTACTGAACCATTTGGCTGAAGGAGGACACAAGGTGTCTCCAGAAAAATTACAGTTCTGTCGACAAGAAGTAAGATATTTAGGGCATAAAATAGAAAGAGAAGTTAGAAAAGTGACACCGGAAAGAATAAAAATAATCAAAGAAATGCAATTGCCACAGACTCAGAGAGAGATGAGAATGTTTCTGGGAGTGGTTGGATACTGTAGACAATGGATAAATGGATTTTCTATGTTAGAGAAAACATTGATACAGATGATTCGGAAACTAGCAAAAGATCCGATTGATTGGAATGATGACTGCCTAGAGGCATTTGTGAAATTGCGAATTGTTTGTGTGAGGCTCCTGCCTTGTGCATGCCTGATTATACAAAAGACTTTGCTTTGTTCTGTTGTGAAAGAGAAAATTGTGCACTTTCAGTCTTAACACAGAGACATGGATTGAGTCGACGTCCAGTGGCATATTTTTCAGCCACATTGGACAAAGTGGTTTCAGCATTGCCTGGCTGCTTAAAAGCAGTAGCTGCTACTTGTATGAGTCTGGAGCAAAGTGTGTCGATAGTGATGGGACATCCGGTAAAGGTATTCGTTCCACACTCGGTTGAGATTCTTTTGACAAGAACAAGAACACAGCACCTCACTCCTAGCCGTTTGATAAAGTATGAAAGAGTGATTTTGGGAGCTGAAAACGTGACTGTGATAAGGTGTACGATCCTGAACCCAGCCACCCTATTACCAGACCCCTGTGATGAGGAAGTGAAAGATGAAAGTGATCATGATTGTTTAGACGTGACTGAGTTATGCACGAAGCCCCGCCCAGACATAAGAGAGACACCTTTGAAAGAGGCTGATCATGAGTTATTTGTAGACGGTTCCTGCCTTAGGACACAAGAAGGAGGTCTAAGTGCTGCATATGCTGTTTGCAAAATTTCGGGGGTAATTGAAGCATCCTGTTTACCTGGGGTCAAGTCTGCACAAGTAGCTGAATTGGTTGCCTTAACAATGGCATGTAAAAAGGGGAAAATTGGAGAGTAACCATATTTACGGATAGTCAATATGGTTTCGGGATTGTGCATGACTTTGGCCAGCTTTGGATGCAAAGGGGATTTCTGACTTCCTCAGGATCTCCTATCAGAAACAACAAAAATGTAAAAGATTTGTTGGAAGCATTACAATTGCCAAAAGAGATAGCAGTTGTAAAATGCGCTGCACATCAGTCAGGAAATGACTATGTGACTGCTGGCAATAATTATGCTGACCAAGTGGCCAAATACTGTGCTAAAAATGCAGTAGCCATAAACAGAAAAATTGAAACGGGTGAGACCAGATGCCAACTTATGTACTTCTCAGTACCAGAAACATGGGATGAGATTAGACAATTGCAGGAAGAAGTTGAGGAAAAGGAAAAAGAAATCTGGATAAAGGCAGCCTGTACCAAAAGACCACATGATGAGGTATGGGTGTATCTAGATGGAAGACCAGTCATGCCAGATTGTTTGCTTTCAAAAATGGCGAGAGTATACCATGGAGCAACACACATAGGGAGAGATTCAATGATCAGGCTATTCAGACAGAGTTGGTATAATCCAAAGTTCAGGGTAGTCGCAGAGAGCCTTTGCCAAAGATGCTTAACCTGTCAACAGCAGAACCCAGGTAGAAAGACAGTGGTAAGCTGGGGAAAAATCGGAAAGGCAGAAGGACCCTTCACCAGATTGCAGTTAGATTTCATTGAATTACCTCCATGCAATGGATTGAAATACGTACTTGTCATAGTATGCCTTTTCTCAAGATGGGTGGAAGCCTACCCTACTAGAAGAAATGACAGTCTTACAGTTGCAAAATTGTTGTTGAGGGAGTTAGTGCCACGATTTGGTTTTCCGGTCACTTTGGAATCAGATAGAGGCCCTCATTTTAATAATGAAATAATTTGATTAATCTGTGCTGCATTTAACATTGAACAAAAACTACACTGTGCTTATCGTCCAGAGGCTTCTGGAGTTGTTGAGCAAATGAATGGCACAATCAAATCAAGATTGGGAAAGGTGTGTGCATCCACAAAATTGAATGGCCAGATGCATTACCTCCTGTATTGATGGGTCTCAGAAGCATTCCAGACAGAAAAACAGGAATGAGCCCACATGAGGTTCTCATGGGAAGAGCCATGAGACAGGCATTTATTCCTGGAAATAAACTAATGAGTATAACTGATGATCTGGTATTGGACTATTGCAAAGGATTGGCTGAAATGATGCGTTCTATCTCTCACCAGGTTGGAGAAGACGCAGTTGAAAGACAGCCAGATCAAGCGCATGATTTGAATCCTGGAGATTGGGTGCTAGTGAAGAAACACGCAAGGAAATCGTGTCTAGCACCAAGGTGGGATGGGCCACGACAAGTCATACTAGTCACTACCACAGCAGTGAAGTGTGCAGGTCTGCCCAATTGGATTCATGCCAGCCATACCAGAAGAGTACCGAGCCCATCAGATCAACAAGAACCATCACTGACTGAGCAGGCTGAAGCGTCAGGAGTTGTAAACTGCAGAAATTGAAGAATCTAGAGTGATAGATTCTGAAAGACAACCATATGATGAACAGCCCGAGATAAGTCAGGAAGAATGGATCCCAGTGATTGAAATAATTGATGATGCTATTGAAACCAGAAGAAGAACAGAACTGAAAAGACAGGAAAGTAGTCAGGAAGAGACAGGGGAAGAAGAACACACTCAGGTGAAAACAGAAAGTGACACAAACAAACCTGAGGAGGGAAAAAGAGAAGAACACGTTCAGGCGGAAGAAGAAAAGTTTGAAATAAGACCTGAACAGGACCAGATAGAGTTAGAAGAACAAGTTCAGGCAGAAGAAGAAAGGTTTGAAGTAAGACCTGAACAGGGTCAGATAGAATTAGAAGAACAAGCTCAGGAAGAAGTAGAACAAAATACGGTAGAACCTGAGCAGGAGGAAGCAAGAGAAGGTACAAGCACAGAAAACAAAGAAACAGAACAGGTTGTGCCTAAAATAAATGAAATAAAAAGAATTTTACAAGGAGACAAGGAAGGTGAAAACGCAGTACAAATCAAAAGAGTCAGGAGAGGAGACAATTGGCCAACTGGAGTAAAGAAACTAAAATATCATCTGAGAAAATCTGATAAGAGACCAGAAAAAGTAAACGAAGTCACAAGTCAAACAAGACCTAAACAAACCTTAGCGATAATAACTCGAAGAAGTCCAAGATTGAGAAATCTAAACAGGAGATACAAGGCTCCTGAGTGGACAAACGTGATACTCGAGGAATTCGAGTCCCTGGATCTGTCTGATGACACAGAAGAGGTCCATATTGCACAAATTGATGAAAGCCAATTGAAACCTCCTTAAGAATAAAAAGGAAGGTTAAGACTGAAAAAGACAAGAGAAAAGAGATTTTCTCAGGAGTAAAATGGCGGAAACTGAGGTTATCGGGAAACCAAAATGTGGACTAAAAAGAAAGTGTTTTAGATTTTGTTTTTGTAGTATTTTATTAAAAATATTAGGATGGCTATTCTTAACAGTAGGAGTACCTTTTATAATGAAAACAAGTGACAAGAATAACACAGACGCTAATGTTAAGGTGGATAGACTAAGAGAAACTGAAATAGAAATAGGGGTAGAAGATGAAGCAAACTATCATAATGAATCAGATTATAATACGTCCCCTAATGTGTTTATTAAGCTGTTATTTCAATATGTTAGTACTATGGAGATTAATAACTGCTACGTGTGTATGAAGTTACCCTCATCAGTATCAGAAGGAATGACATATCACCATATACCCTTAACCTATGGTGTGTCATGTAGTGTTTTGTCAAGTTTATTTTATGCTGCAGGGAAACTTCAATATTTTTATTCAGATATAGATGTAGTATTTTCTGAATTACCTATTAGAAAGGATATGAATCCAGTGGCTAGTAGTAAAAATGCACAGTTTATGGGTGAATTTTTCATAACAATGAGTTCAATAGATTTAGTTCAGGCACACAAAGATAATCTAACATGTACATTAAGAAAAGAAGAAAAAGACTTTTTGAATTTAGTAGAAGAAAGGAGACAGGATTTAATGAGGAAGGCAACTACACAGAAAACCCATGTACCTCCATGGGTTGGGAAGGAGGGAATCTATGCAAGTGGCAAGGCTCATGCTGCAATGTCCCTGGACTTTGTGAAAAGGGGAAAATTCTGCCTCCATAGACTAAAGACAGATTATAACAATAATTACATTGGTTCCAGTGAATGTGAACATAACTTCCTAATATTAGGAGGATGGGGATTAAAAGGGGGAACTGATCCTGTGTTTCCAGGAGTGTATTATGTATGTGGGAACAATGCCTATTATAGGTTACCTGCAAGATGGTACGGAAGCTGTTATTTTGGAATAGTTTTTCCAAAAATTTATCATGTAGATAAAATCAGTGGAACCAATGGAAATTCTAATGGACTAACACGAAGAAGAAGAGCTAGTTTTTCTGAAATTGTAGGAGACATTTTTAGTGCACTGATACCCTCAGTTGGAGTCATCCTGAATTCACAGAACATTTGTAAGTTATCAACCATAGTTGATCGTCTTTCTACAGACACTGCAGGAGGATTTCTAATGATCAACACGGAAATGGTTGCAATTAGATCCATGGTTTTACAGAACCGTCTTGCTCTTGATATATTGTTAGCAAAATGTGGAGTCTGTGGCATGTTGAAAATTCAACATTGCTGCACTTATATTCCGGACAAGAGCAGAGAAATTAAAGGATATATTGAAAACATTACGGAAATGCATAAGGATTTGACCCAACTGGAGGTTGACAGTGTGTGGGGAAGACTAACGAAAAGCATAACATCAATAGGGAAATGGTTTGTTGATTTTGGGAAAAGTTTTCTAGGTCAAATAATAATACCATTAGTTATGATAATAACGATAGTGATGTTAATAATAATTACATATAGATGTTGTAGAAAAGGCACGAAAGAAAAAGTACACTTGAAAAGAAAAGGAAAGGGACAGACACGAAAGAGAAAATATGATGAAATACGCTTGGAAGAAATGAAAGGCAGGTTATATAAGAAGATGCGAGATTTAGAAGGAAACGAAATCATTGATGAAAATTTGAGAGGACAAATAGAGAAAACTGAGAAGTGTTAAAGTTGGTATCTGGGATGGATGGGAAATTTTGTGATGGCTTAATATGCCATCAGAGATGGGATTGATGGAGCAAGGACTTCGACATGAGACTTGCTCGGAAGCAATCCTCTTGTTTTAACTTACTAGCGAATTACTAACAACGTGTTTTGTGATTAATAATACGCATTTCCTTTACACGCGGGATAAGATGAAGCTTGCCTATGTGTTTACTAACGGCAATAACATGAACGAAGGACTAGGATGCATTCTAACACGGAATCTTTACTGCGCATGCGTCTACTGCATCTACGTAGTATGACGAAGCAACGTTGGAGGGAAATTCTGGCGCTTGCGCAAATAACTATAAAATGGCCGTTTAAAAGCTCACATGCATGGCACCTGCTTGCTGAAAATAGAAAATGAGTTTACACTAACGCAAATGCAGAAAGGGAAATAATAAATGGTATGGGCTAGAGTAGAGGTTGGTGGTATACAGTGAAATCATTTATTTTTGAGAATAACATTTCTCCTTTTGACTTTATTATTAGTGCGTATTTGGGCCTGTTAAAGTTGTCTGAGTCGAGCAGACTGACGTTGCGCGACGCATGCGCCCTGGCTATGAAGTACGAAAGGATGACTAAGGACTTGTCACGCGTCCAAGGTCGGCGAAGATGTGCCCTGGGAACATGAGGGTGAAGAGTTCATATGAAGGAACTGTATTCAAAAGATCGTTACATTTGTATTAATAAAGTTTAAAGATGTATGGGAAAGGAAGGGCGGAATAAAAGTTTGAGGGGAGGAGTTTGGAAACAGTGGTTTAAAGAAATAAATGAAGTATAAGCATGGTGTGATGATCATCCCCCCCTCGCCTGTCCAATCAGAAGTTAGTATTTTGCAAAAATGAAACATTAATGGGTGGTACATGGTTATGGAAGGGTATAATTGAGGTAGTTTAGTTAGTTAAGAGAGTTGGAGTTCCGGGGTATGCTGATGATAGCCAAGCTTGCTGAGAGCGGATGCAGCAGAGACAATTGAGCTTGGGATGATGTCGGTGCTGGGTGGTGCTGATGCTCTGAAATGCTGATGAAGAAATCGAATGCAGAACCATCTACCTAATTTGGGTGGGTTAGAAAGAAGATCGCGGAAGAACCACGAGGAGGAAGAGAATGTCAGAGAGGGGTGCGACGTAGTCGTCGGTATCTAGAGAGGTGAAGTATCCTGTCCTGAAGTCTTTGTCTCCTGATCTGTCCTAGGGACCCTTACCAGCCCTTTGGCCAGGGGGTTGGTCTTCACAACATACTTGGTAACTATGAAATTCATCGTTTTGATAAATGCTCTTCTCTCTCTATCCTCTTCTCTCTGAGTATAGTTGTTGTGTGGATCTGAAATATTATAACTATTGAAATTTTATTGAATTGGCACTCTCGTGAATGAGGGTGTTTGTACTGAAACGCTTTGAGATGGTTCACAACCCACTAATTTAGATAAAGATTTTAAAACTTATTGAGTCTGTGATTATTTTATTTTTGATCAAGAAATGTATTATAAGTCATGTTAATTATCACCATCAACTAGTTCCACCTAACTGGTCCATTGACCAGAAGAAAGAACTATTTGATCAGTGAAAGGTTTAGTTAGAGAAGAAATAACTAGATCTTGAAGTATGAGGATCATTAAAAATTAAAAGTTCCAGCGGTCTACTTAGTGTTAGCGGAAGCGAGTTGTATGGGCCCAGGTGAGTATATGGTAGTGGAGTATCTGTTGCTAGTACGCGGCTGGATCAGCATAATACTCCTACAGAAGTACTTATGTAGTACTCCTAAAATACTACTTCACTTACTCATAAATGCCCTTATGAATTAGTCCCATAATTTGGAATATACACTAGTATGAAAAATGGTTTTCATACGGGATAAAAGAGTGCGCATTAAAAAAGGAAGCCACCAAAACTGAAACTGAAACACTAATTTAGGGTTAGGTTAAAGATAGAGGGGCCAATTCACAAAAGCATTTATGTGTATCTGAAGTCACACTAGAGAAGTACTTCTTAACATACTTAGAAATGCCTTTGTGCATTGGCCCCATATTTATTTGACTAATAGACAACAAACATGGAGATGGATAATTACAAGCTTAAGCTTAATGAATGTCTAGAACTAAGACATCCTGGGCCTCATTTACCATATTTTGATGCACGGCAGCGCAGCAAGCCATCCTACAAGATACAGTGCATTCCTGTCCTTCTCCCCTGCACTGGCGCACAAACAGCAGCTGTGGACCAGCGCAGACACCCTTGTGTCATGTTGCACAGGGGATGCAGAAAAAGTATTTCTCCTCGTTGCGCAACCTTATGCCTTCCCTGGGGAACCGTAGGATTCTGACGCATTTCCAGGTTTACAAAATGTTGTAAATCTGGGAATGCATCAAGTTCGATGGATGTTGCATGGGAACACCCATGGAATGCCCCCTTTCACGCAGAGTTATGTGTGAAAGGGAAACATATTTACAAGACCATGAAAAGTCATGTAGAGTAACTTAACATGACCTTGTAAATATTGGGAAACCCATTGCGCTGCCAGTGCGCCGATAAAAGTGATGCACCAGCGGTGTAATGGGCTTGTAAATAAGCCCCTCTGAAGAGAAGGAATGCAAATTGTACTGCTGTGAACACTGGCAATAACCCTGATCTCTCAATAAATATTTTTGAAGTACAAAGATACCGATATGTACCATGCATATATGTCAACTCAGGTTATCTTGCTAAGTAACTCCTGAATTCGACACAGATGATGTTGGACTTTTGACAGGTTGCTATGAAAATATTTGGGGGCAGGGTTATTTAGATTGACTGACGTTCACCATAAATTAGTGAATGTCCTGCATCCTCCACACTTGTGGTTCTCCCACCCCTGTTAGAGGCGGGGAGACCACTGTATTTCCGACAGTGAAGCCTCATTTGGTTGGCTTCACATTCAGAAATGATCTGCTGGTGGTCCACCCATTACAGTCGCCAGCCTATGAACATCAGAAGGCCTATCCTATTTAGGGTGGACCTTCTGAAGCTGATTTCTCTTGCCACAGTCTGCTGTGCGAGGCTTGCGGTCCTGGGTTTCAAAAACCAGCAATACGCTTGCCACTTTCAGGGAAAAAACTCCTAGCACACCATGACTGTTGCTATTTTGTTTTACAGAACAAAATTCTCATTTTGCATATACGTTTCTGTGAAAAGAAAATCAGTTGACTTTTTGCCTGGAAATACTCTCACAATAGCAGTGAAAGCACTTTTTTTTAAACTTATTTTTATTATAATACTGCATTGTTAATCACAAAAATTATTACATTCTACATTTACTCGCAATCTGCCAATGGGCTAGCAACAAGAATTACATTGCAATGAGCGTGAAGCTCCAGGGTTACACACCCACTCTTCATTTATACTTACAGTCCATGTGCAGTAATCACAATAATAAGGATCGTACAGTATGAGTAAGGAAAAAACAAAAACATTATAACATTGCACAGCAGTGACTGGTGACGGAATTCGCTCAAAGGATTGAGGATACCAAACCGTTAATTATCCATTGCACGGGATCGGGCAACCACCCATCATTCAGAGGCTATGTGACCGGTGTGGTAGCGGCCCTACTACTTAGCAATATCTGACTCTCCTGCTCTAGGGTGTCCGGGCTATCCCTTGTCTCTGTAAATGGCAAAGAGGTGTTTGGTTGAGTGCTCTGAGTAGTATCTGATTCTGAGTCCAGTTGCGAGTCCGGCATTCTCAACCCTTCCAACATTTGCCCCCAGTACTCCAAATCCCGTTCAGCATGTTCATCTGTGCGTACAATTTTGAGGCGACTTTCTTCCGCCACCCCCCACTCCCGTATATCTGACTGCCATGTAGCAAATTTTGGAGGGAGTGTTTGAGTCCAGTGTATCGCAATGCGCCGTTTTAACAATACCAGGCATAGGAGAGCAAATTTGTGTCTGGCGTGTGTTCCCTTTTTTGGTGTCGGGAGTACCCCCAGTAGGCAGTGGTTAACCGTCTGCTCTATCCGGACTGCTGTGATGGTCCGGAGTATCTGAATAACTTGATGCCAGTACCTTTGTAGCCTGATGCATGTCCAAGTCATGTGCAGGAAAGTGGCAGGGTCTGAGCCGCACCCAGACTGCTGTGATGGTCCGGAGTATCTGAATAACTTGATGCCAGTACCTTTGTAGCCTGATGCATGTCCAAGTCATGTGCAGGAAAGTGGCAGGGTCTGAGCCGCACCTGGGGCAGTGGGAGGGTCAGATACATATGATGTAAGTAGTGGAACTGGGTAAGTTTAAACCTAGCGTTACTAGCCACCTCTTGGACTTGTGCAAACGCCCTTTTCCATTCCCCTTCCATTAGGGGGACCGTCAGGTCGGCCATCCACTTGTCTTTTTTCTGTGACATCTCAATGACACGGTCTTCTTTAAGGGCCTTATATATGCGGGAGATTAGGCCTCTAGTTGAACCCGGGTTTAGCAGGAGGGCTAGCGTGTGTGACTCTGTCAGTTCATCTGGAAAGGAGGGCCACATTCCCCTGACCGTATGGGCTATCTTGGTATATTGTAGGTAGTGTCCTTCAGGTATTTGATACCATTCCATTGCTTCCTCGTACGTTAGGAAGGTCCCGTTAGCAGAGAAATCCCCGGCTGTCGAGCACCCTCCTTTGTGCCATTTAGAGATGTCCATAACTGCCTGAATTTGACAGAACCCCTGTAACCATTGCAAGGGGAGTGAGGTTGTGTAGGGAGCCTTGCGGACAACCCGGATGACTGCCCGTTCCCAGACCGTCACTACCTGCCGGATTATAAATGGGCACGAGCTGGGGACTCGAGTGCCCATCATCAAGTATTTGAGCAGATCAGAACGGTTATTACGGCTCGCTAGTAATGCTTTCTCCATATTGTGCCCCTCCATGCACCATTGGGCTGCATATTGAAGCAGTCCAGCAAAATAATATAATCTAAGGTCCGGGAGGCCCAGTCCACCCAGGCCAGTATCCAGTTTGAGTGTGTCTAATTTCACCCTACTACGACTATCAGCCCACACC
Organism: Calotriton arnoldi; assembly: GCA_963921515.1. Lineage (NCBI taxonomy): Eukaryota > Metazoa > Chordata > Amphibia > Caudata > Salamandridae > Calotriton > Calotriton arnoldi. The sequence goes on along the minus strand of CAWUFW010010347.1, from coordinate 664,929 downwards.
AGCGAGACCAACAATTTGTTCAGAGTAGCAAACGTAGTGTCCGGGATATGGCAGAGTGTATTCTGTAGTGCATACAGGCACCTAGGTAACATGACCATTCTAGCCAATTCAAGCCGCACCATAATGGAGAGAGGGAGCTTGTTCCAGTACCAGATCGACTCCGTCAGATTCACGATTACCGTCCCCATATTTAGGGCATATTGATCCTCAGGCCCAAGTGTCACCTGTATGCCCAAATACCTAAAAAGATTAATTTCCCAGCTAAACTCCACCGGTGGGAGATCTTGTATAGCCACTTGTGTTAGAGCAGCTAACGGGAAGATGACCGTCTTACGATGATTTATACGGAGGCCCGACGATTGCCCAAAGGAGTGTAATATGCCCAATAGTGCCGGCACTGCCTCCTCTGGCTACCGGATATAGAGTAATGCATTGTCCGTATATAGGGATACAACGTGAGTGCGGCCATCGACTGTAGTTTGCCATTCATCCATATCTCTCCTCATTCCATTGCTTCCTCGTACGTTAGGAAGGTCCCGTTAACAGAGAAATCCCCGGCTGTCGAGCACCCTCCTTTGTGCCATTTAGAGATGTCCATAACTGCCTGAATTTGACAGAACCCCTGTAACCATTGCAAGGGGAGTGAGGTTGTGTAGGGAGCCTTGCGGACAACCCGGATGACTGCCCGTTCCCAGACCGTCACTACCTGCCGGATTATAAATGGGCACGAGCTGGGGACTCGAGTGCCCATCATCAAGTATTTGAGCAGATCAGAACGGTTATTACGGCTCGCTAGTAATGCTTTCTCCATATTGTGCCCCTCCATGCACCATTGGGCTGCATATTGAAGGAGTCCAGCAAAATAATATAATCTAAGGTCCGGGAGGCCCAGTCCACCCAGGCCAGTATCCAGTTTGAGTGTGTCTAATTTCACCCTACTACGACTATCAGCCCACACCAGCGAGACCAACAATTTGTTCAGAGTAGCAAACGTAGTGTCCGGGATATGGCAGAGTGTATTCTGTAGTGCATACAGGCACCTAGGTAACATGACCATTCTAGCCAATTCAAGCCGCACCATAATGGAGAGAGGGAGCTTGTTCCAGTACCAGATCGACTCCGTCAGATTCACGATTACCGTCCCCATATTTAGGGCATATTGATCCTCAGGCCCAAGTGTCACCTGTATGCCCAAATACCTAAAAAGATTAATTTCCCAGCTAAACTCCACCGGTGGGAGATCTTGTATAGCCACTTGTGTTAGAGCAGCTAACGGGAAGATGACCGTCTTACGATGATTTATACGGAGGCCCGACGATTGCCCAAAGGAGTGTAATATGCCCAATAGTGCCGGCACTGCCTCCTCTGGCTACCGGATATAGAGTAATGCATTGTCCGTATATAGGGATACAACGTGAGTGCGGCCATCGACTGTAGTTTGCCATTCATCCATATCTCTCCTCATTCCATTGCTTCCTCGTACGTTAGGAAGGTCCCGTTAGCAGAGAAATCCCCGGCTGTCGAGCACCCTCCTTTGTGCCATTTAGAGATGTCCATAACTGCCTGAATTTGACAGAACCCATGTAACCATTGAAAGGGGAGTGAGGTTGTGTAGGGCGCCTTACGGACAACCCGGATGACTGCCCGTTCCCAGACCGTCACTACCTGCCGGATTATAAATGGGCACGAACTGGGGACTCGAGTGCCCATCATCAAGTATTTGAGCAGATCAGAACGGTTATTACGGCTCGCTAGTAATGCTTTCTCCATATTGTGCCCTCCATGCACCATTGTGCTGCATATTGAAGCAGTCCAGAAAAATAATATAATCTAAGGTCCGGGAGGCCCAGTCCACCCAGGCCAGTATCCAGTTTGAGTGTGTCTAATTTCACCCTACTATGACCATCAGCCCACACCAGCGAGACCAACAATTTGTTCAGAGTAGCAAACGTAGTGTCCGGGATATGGCAGAGTGTATTCTGTAGTGCATACAGGCACCTAGGTAACATGACCATTCTAGCCAATTCAAGCCGCACCATAATGGAGAGAGGGAGCTTGTTCCAGTACGGGATCGACTCCGTCAGATTCACGATTACCGTCCCCATATTTAGGGCATATTGATCCTCAGGCCCAAGTGTCACCTGTATGCCCAAATACCTAAAAAGATTAATTTCCCAGCTAAACTCCACCGGTGGGAGATCTTGTATAGCCACTTGTGTTAGAGCAGCTAACGGGAAGATGACCGTCTTACGATGATTTATACGGAGGCCCGACGATTGCCCAAAGGAGTGTAATATGCCCAATAGTGCCGGCACTGCCTCCTCTGGCTACCGGATATAGAGTAATGCATTGTCCGTATATAGGGATACAACGTGAGTGCGGCCATCGACTGTAGTTTGCCATTCATCCATATCTCTCCTCAACCGGATCGCCAATAGCTCTATTGCCAGGGCAAAGAGCAACAGAGAGAGAGGACATCCTTGTCGGGTGCCTCTTTCAATAGTAATGCACTCCAATATTTGATCCCCTGTGCGCACGTGGGCCCGTGGCCCTCGGTATAATAGTTGCACCCAGGTAATAAACTCATCGCTGAGTCCCATTATTCTGAGAACTTTCCACAAGTATTTCCACCGCAGAGTGTCAAATGCCTTCTCAATTTCTAGTGTGACCACTGCTGCCCTATCTGCTCTGCCTGACAGTGAGTGTAGCACATGTGAGAGGCGGCGTATGTTCATGTGAGTTCCCCTTCCTGGTATAAAACCACACTGGTCCTCATGGACCAGATGTGATACCACACGGCTGAGGCAACTGGCTAGAACCTTAGCCAGTATTTTTACATCCACTTCCAACATTGACATGGGCCTATACGATCCCGGGTCTCGCACGTCTCTACCTGGTTTCGGAAGCATAACTATGCGGGCATCCCTCATAGATTGTGGGAGGACTCCCTTTACCTTAGCCTCTTGCAGGGTCTCCAGCAATCTAGGGAGTAGTAAATCGCTGTACGTCTGGTAGAGTTCTATTGGTAGTCCATCCGGGCCTGGGGCTTTGCACCGGGCCATTGTCCGCACAGCCTCGCGTAGTTCATTTAACTGAATCGCGGTCCCTAATGTCTGTGCCTGTTCTCCCATAATGCGGGGAAGTGGTATGCTCCTGAGGGATTCGAGATCAGTGGGCTCCATAGTTTCCAGAGGCTCAAGGTATACTGCGGCCAGATGTTCGTACATCTGGTTATTAATTCCTGCCTGCGTAGTTATAGTAATTCCATCTGGGTGCGTTAACGTAAGGATCAGCGGGGGCGGGCGTTCCTTCTTCAAAAACCATGCTAAGAGTACCCCCGATTTGTCACCCTCTTTGTGCAACAGCTGGTGATATTCCCGCCTGGTGAGACAGTCAAGTATGTCCCATATCTCGCTCACCGGGCGGTGGGCCTGCAGCAGGGAGTCATTGTATGACGCAGGTGGTTGCAGTCCATGTTGCAACCAGGAAAGCTCATCTTCTGCTTCTTTTAGTTCTCCTTCTAACTTGCATTGCGTCCCCCCAACCTTGGAGAGACACTCCCCACGGATCACCACTTTGAGTGTGTCCAATTCTATTCCTCTAGAGCAAGCAGTGGACCAGTTCGAGTTAAAGAATCCAACAATATATTCTTTAAGTTCCGTACGGACCATAGGGTCCCTAAGCACGTCGGGTCTTAGCCGCCAAAAGGGCAGCTTCGGTCTGGCACAAATTGGGCCCCATTCGAGCAGGACTGTGGTGTGGTCTGAGAGGAACCGTGTAAGGATGCAGGTCTGTATGGTGGCAGGTACGGCCTCGCTGGAGAGGAGGAATCTATCTAATCTGCTGTGGACCTCTCGTGCCGGTGTATAGCAGGTGTAACCCTGCACCTCCGGGTGCGTCTCTCGCCAGATATCTACACACTGCTGACAACACATCACATCTCGCAATGTAGCTGTCATGTTAGGCTTGGTATGCATTTTTGGGGGGTGCCTGTCCATACTGCCGTCAATTATGCAATTAAAGTCTCCTGCCCAGATAATGGGCATTGCTGCATACGTAATGAGTAGTTTTTCTAGCTCCAGGAAGAAGCCTGCATCATCTATGTTGGGGGCATATATGTTGACAAGGCATACCTCCATTCCGTCTAGTGTGCCATGGATTATTATATATCTGTCCTCGATGTCTGCTGTGTAATTGTGCATCTGAAAGGGCACTTGGGGTGCGACCCATACTAATACCCCCGCTTGCATATGTGGAATAAGTGGAAGCGTAGAGTTGCCTCTCCATTTCTTATGCAATTTCTGGATTTCGGGATCTAATAAATGGGTCTCTTGCAACATTGCTATTTGTGCCCCTTGTCTGCGCAGGTAAGTCTGTACCCGGTATCTCTTCGTGTACAGGTTAAGCCCCCTCACATTCCATGTTATTATCATAAATTGTCCCATGTAACTGGCTGTCAGTCCCCGACCCTGTCTTTTCCCCTCTTTGGTCCGCCACTGTCACAGCTGCTAAAAACGTAATATTCCCCCACTGTAACATTTTAACATTCCCCTCCCCCCGGGTAGGCACTGTCTTAACAAATCGTGCATTCCCAATTACTGTAACCCACAAGATCCCCTCCCCCCTTCCCCGGCTCCAAACAACATACAATAACATTAAATCCACATCAACATCTGTAGCACAGATACCCTTTATGATCTAATAGTGCGCTATTAACAACTGCAGCGCTAATCAATACTCCCAAATATCACACATGCACAATACTTCCATTCGTCCAATATCAAGAGTGCAGCCCGATTGTATTAAGTGTGTCGGACCACACCCGTGGATCCCCCAGCAAATCACCTCATCTCTTGGCCTCCACGCATACCGCCAGACACTCCTCACTCAACTACCATTCCCATCATTTCACTCACTTATACCGCAATCACCCAACACACCTCATTAATAGCAGGGGAGGAAATAGATGTGAGACTAGAGGCGATATAACCCTGTAGAGAAAATAGAGATAGTGAAACAGAATAAATAAGATGAAAAGTAAGCAGAAGGGCGCGTCCCCGCCCGTCATGCATAAGTGGCCAGCACAGCTATCCCCTGGATCAATCTTTTCAACATCCTTACGAGTTCGCTCAGCCATCCCCACATTCTCAATCACATAACATACATTTCTGACCCTCAATGCGTTCAGAGGTCCCATACGGGATTACACTTATATTGTTCAGATTGTGGCCAGTTCAATGTTCCTTGGGTTGTGGCGTGTCTTCCACCATGTCTCCCGTGCTGGCATCAGAACTGGATGCTGTGACCACCTCCACCAGCGTTTATGGAAAAGAGGGAGTTACCCTAATACTGAGAGAAGGGACGGAGTAGAGCTATAGAGAAAACAAAAAATCCCTTGATTGAAGGGATTTTTTGTTTTCTCTACACCTCCACCAGCGCCCTCGCCTCCTCTCGGTCCACCTGCTGCTCGAGTGGATCTACACGGGGAGACCTTAGGCTGCCGCTGCTGGTGGCCGCTAGATCCGGTTCCAGGGAGCCATAATGACGGACCACCACTCTCTGAGACGACTTCGATGATTTTCTGGATCTTACCCCTCTGCCAGTATTTCTCTTCGTTGTCCCCGAGCCTGGCATGTTCGATCTTCCCTTCACTCTGTAGATCGCTCTGGCCTCTCCTCGCACTTCCAGCCAGTCCCAAGCGGCCTCAGGTGTGGTGAAGAAATGTGCTCGATCATTGTGTATCACCTTTAATCTAGCTGGATAGAGTAACGCATATTGCAGGCCCATCGCCCTAAGTTTTTGCTTCACCCCAACGAAGGATGCCCTTTGTTGTTGTGTTAATCTCGTGTAATTCGGGAAGATACAGATAACTTGGTTCTCATACATGGGGTCACACTCTTGGCGGGCTGCCCTTAGTATTCGGTCTCTGTCCCTATAGTTAAGCACTTTGGCGATGAGTGTCCTGGGAGGCATGCCCGCAGGAAGCTTTGCCATGAGTGCCCGATACGCCCCCTCTACCACGAAGAAGGCTGACAACTGAGCCGTGGGGAAGGTATCTCTGATCCATTGTCCCAAGAATAGCTCCAGAGTCCTACCTTCAGTGCCTTCCGGGAACCCCACAAACCTGAGGTTACCGCTCCGTGACCTCCCCTCCCCGTCTTCAGCTCTGCGCTCCAGCGTGGCAGTTTTTGGAAGCTAACTCAGCGAGGGTTCTTTTAGTGTGGAGACTTCTTGTTCTAGTTTGGATACATTCTGTTCTGTGGCTAGGGATCTCTCAGTCTCTGTACAGAGGTAGACTCTCAGCAACCCGATATCCAGCGACATCGCGTCGATTTTGGCCTGGACTGCCGTGCTCGAGGCTTCTATGGCTGCAAGGATTTGAGCCCCTGAAGGTCCCGACTGTAATGCTTCCGTGTCTGACACAGGGGCTTCACGCTGGTTATCCGGTTTGGACGCTGCCCCTTGCGCAGTGTATTGGTCCATTTTTGTTTGCTGACCCCCTCTTTGTGGCCGATCCTTGCCCATATTATGATGTTGTGTGGTATCTTAATCGGGGGTATGAGAGGCACTATGCGACGTTGAGTTAGGTCCCTCTCTCTGGTGGGCCTGGGTATTTGAGCGTACAATGGATTCAGAGGGTCTCTGGTCCCTAGGTGCAGGGAGGAGTCAAGCTGAATATTTTATGGTCACAGCTCATAACATGAGGGGCCCCAGGGCAATGTTCAAACTGTTGAAGGGCGATGCGTCACTCACCGTTTTTACCACCTCCTAGGGGCAACAATAATCCCAATATACCCAGGTCGTTGATGCTTGAACCACAGGCCCTTATCCGACAATTGCGTCAGCCTTTGATAGGGTCTATAGATAGTGGGCGTCTCGGGTTCCAGTATGCATGGGTGCCAGCCCCCCTATGATCTCTCTGATTCTCTCCTCAGCCCCCTTGGGAATTTTGGCTGGGCCCCACCGTGGCGCGGGTCGCGCCCTCACACTGCTGATATGGCAGCTCCTATGCGGCTGCAGGTGCTCCTATACTCCGCTCCAGTGCTTCTGGCATATTGTCGACTTTGTGGGCATCCGTGATCCCAGTGGCCATGTCTCTGTGTTTCAGTGTGTTTTAGCAATGATGCAGTCAGGCCTCCAGCGGCCCCGGTGACGACGTTCCCTTTCACCCGCACAGTGGGCCGCGAGATTGCCACAGGCCCTCTGCGCACCCGCCTCCCAAGGCGGGCGCGGACAGCACCTCATCTGCGTTGCGCACCTGCTCTGGCCCTCGCACTACCACCAGTCCGTCAGGGAGTGGGGGAGGGGCCACACCATTTGTCAGCCTACTTCTACTGCAGGCCCCAGGGGTCTCACGCGTCTGCCGGTAGCACCCCCAGCCAGAGGCTGATTCCACCACCCTTCTGCACGGGCTGCACGTCGAGCTTGGTTCCAGCATTCAGGACACGTCCGTAGTACCAGGCACACAGCTTCCACTCTGTGGCCTGTTCTGGGACTTCCACGCAGACCTCGTCCCTACGGCCTTGCGCACAGCTTCCCGGCCACTCCTTCGTAGTCGAGGCGGGTAGCAGCGAGGTGAACCCCAGTCACCGGCGACTCCCGCAGGTGAGGCCTCCAATCACGCTTGGCCGTCAGCGCCTGCCTCTTCACCCGATCACCCCAATCAACCAGGGCGTCTGGGTTGCGCGCCTCGGCGGGGCAGTACTCCCAGTAGATCGTTAGGGCTGGCCCGCCAAGCCACTCTGTCTCATCAGGGGGGACAGCACTGCCACCGGGAGACAGTGCCACAGCATCCACGGCCGTCTCAACTCCGGCCAGTGGCCCCAATGTATTGGGGAGCGCCCTTCGGCACTCTGCACAGGGCCCCAATGCAGGCAGGAACTCCTACCTTGCACATATTAACCCTTTCCGTGCTCATGACGAGCTCAGCTCGTCATGCTGCGCGGTAGCGCTGTGCGCATGACGAGCTGAGCTCGTCACGACCCCACCCGCGATCGGAATGTCCAGCATACGAGCGGAATTCCGATCGCGGTCAAGGGGTTAAAACTAAAATGACGCAGCCGATTCCGATGAAGGAAAAAAAACTACGCAGGGCGACAAAAAGTGACGCATCAGCCTAGATGCGTCAACTTGTAAAAATGGAGCAATAACAGAGCCACCGCTCATCGAAAAAAAAATGACGCCACTGTCACTGCTGCTAAAAACTTAATATTCCCCCACTGTAACATTTTAACATTCCCCTCCCCCCGGGTAGACACTGTCTTAACAAATCGTGCATTCCCAATTACTGTAACCCACAAGATCCCCTCCCCCCTTCCCCGGCTCCAAACAACATACAATAACATTAAATCCACATCAACATCTGTAGCACAGATACCCTTTATGATCTAATAGTGCGCTATTAACAACTGCAGCGCTAATCAATACTCCCAAATATCACACATACACAATACTTCCATTCGTCCAATATCAAGAGTGCAGCCCGATTGTATTAAGTGTGTCGGACCACACCCGTGGATCCCCCAGCAAATCACCTCATCTCTTGGCCTCCACGCATACCGCCAGACACTCCTCACTCAACTACCATTCCCATCATTTCACTCACTTATACCGCAATCACCCAACACACCTCATTAATAGCAGGGAGGAAATAGATGTGAGACTAGAGGCGATATAACCCTGTAGAGAAAATAGAGATAGTGAAACAGAATAAATAAGATGAAAAGTAAGTAGAAGGGCGCGTCCCCGCCCGTCATGCATAAGTGGCCAGCACAGCTATCCCCTGGATCAATCTTTTCAACATCCTTACGAGTTCGCTCAGCCATCCCCACATTCTCAATCACATAACATACATTTCTGACCCTCAATGCGTTCAGAGGTCCCATACAGGATTACACTTATATTGTTCAGATTGTGGCCAGTTCAATGTTCATTGGGTTGTGGCGTGTCTTCCACCATGTCTCCCGTGCTGGCATCAGAACTGGACGCTGTGACCACCTCCACCAGCGTTTATGGAAAAGAGGGAGTTACCCTAATACTGAGAGAAGGGACGGAGTAGAGCTATAGAGAAAACAAAAAATCCCTTGATTGAAGGGATTTTTTGTTTTCTCTACACCTCCACCAGCGCCCTCGCCTCCTCTCGGTCCACCTGCTGCTCGAGTGGATCTACACGGGGAGACCTTAGGCTGCCGCTGCTGGTGGCCGCTAGATCCGGTTCCAGGGAGCCATAATGACGGACCACCACTCTCTGAGACGACTTCGATGATTTTCTGGATCTTACCCCTCTGCCAGTATTTCTCTTCGTTGTCCCCTAGCCTGGCATGTTCGATCTTCCCTTCGCTCTGTAGATCGCTCTGGCCTCTCCTCGCACTTCCAGCCAGTCCCAAGCGGCCTCAGGTGTGGTGAAGAAATGTGCTCGATCATTGTGTATCACCTTTAATCTAGCTGGATAGAGTAACGCATATTGCAGGCCCATCGCCCTAAGTTTTTGCTTCACCCCAACGAAGGATGCCCTTTGTTGTTGTGTTAATCTCGTGTAATCCGGGAAGATATGGATAACTTGGTTCTCATACATGGGGTCACCCTCTTGGCGGGCTGCTCTTAGTATTCGGTCTCTGTCCCTATAGTTAAGCACTTTGGCGATGAGTGTCCTGGGAGGCATGCCCGCAGGAAGCTTTGCCATGAGTGCCCGATACGCCCCCTCTACCACGAAGAAGGCTGACAACTGAGCCGTGGGGAAGGTATCTCTGATCCATTGTCCTAAGAATAGCTCCAGAGTCCTACCTTCAGTGCCTTCCGGGAACCCCACAAACCTGAGGTTACCTCTCCGTGACCTCCCCTCCGCGTCTTCAGCTCTGCGCTCCAGCGTGGCAGTTTTTGAAGCTAACTCAGCGAGGGTTCTTTTTAGTGTGGAGACTTCTTGTTCTAGTTTGGATACATTCTGTTCTGTGGCTAGGGATCTCTCAGTCTCTGTACAGAGGTAGACTCTCAGCAACCCGATATCCAGCGACATCGCGTCGATTTTGGCCTGGACTGCCGTGCTCGAGGCTTCTATGGCTGCAAGGATTTGAGCCCCTGAAGGTCCCGACTGCAATGCTTCCGTGTCTGACACGGGGGCTTCACGCTGGTTATCCGGTTTGGACGCTGCCCCTTGCGCAGTGTATTGGTCCATTTTTGTTTGCTGACCCCCTCTTTGTGGCCGATCCTTGCCCATATTATGATGTTGTGTGGTATCTTAATCGGGGGTATGAGAGGCACTATGTGACGTTGAGTTAGGTCCCTCTCTCTGGTGGGCCTGGGTATTTGAGCGTACAATGGATTCAGAGGGTCTCTGGTCCCTTGGTGCAGGGAGCAGTCAAGCTGAATATTTTATGGTCACAGCTCATAACATGAGGGGCCCCAGGGCAATGTTCAAACTGTTGGAGGGCGATGCGTCACTCACCGTTTTTACCACCTCCTAGAGGCAACAATAATCCCAATATACCCAGGTCGTTGATGCTTGAACCACAGGCCCTTATCCGACAATCGCGTCAGCCTTTGATAGGGTCTATAGATAGTGGGCGTCTCGGGTTCAAGTATGCATGGGTGCCAGCCCCCCTATGATCTCTCTGATTCTCTCCTCAGCCCCCTTGGGAATTTCGGCTGGGCCCCACCGTGGCGCGGGTCGCGCCCTCACACTGCTGATATGGCAGCTCCTATGCGGCTGCAGGTGCTCCTATACTCCGCTCCAGTGCTTCTGGCATATTGTCGACTTTGTGGGCATCCGTGATCCCAGTGGCCATGTCTCTGTGTTTCAGTGTGTTTTAGCAATGATGCAGTCAGGCCTCCAGCGGCCCCGGTGACGACGTTCCCTTTCACCCGCACAGTGGGCCGCGAGATTGCCACAGGTCCTCTGCGCACCCGCCTCCCAAGGCGGGCGCGGACAGCACCTCATCTGCGTTGCGCACCTGCTCTGGCCCTCGCACTACCACCAGTCCGTCAGGGAGTGTGGGAGGGGCCACACCATTTGTCAGCCTACTTCTACTGCAGGCCCCAGGGGTCTCACGCGTCTGCCGGTAGCACCCCCAGCCAGAGGCTGATTCCACCACCCTTCTGCACGGGCTGCACGTCGAGCTTGGTTCCAGCATTCAGGACACGTCCGTAGTACCAGGCACACAGCTTCCACTCTGTGGCCTGTTCTGGGACTTCCACGCAGACCTCGTCCTACGGCCTTGCGCACAGCTTCCCGGCCACTCCTGCGTAGTCGAGGCGGGTAGCAGCGAGGTGAACCCCAGTCACCGGCGACTCACGCAGGTGAGGCCTCCAATACGCTTGGCCGTCAGCGCCTGCCTCTTCACCGATCACCCCAATCAACCAGGGCGTCTGGGTTGCGCGCCTCGACGGGGCAGTACTCCCAGTAGATCGTTAGGGCTGGCCCGCCAAGCCACTCTGTCTCATCAGAGGGGGGACAGCACTGCCACCGGGAGACAGTGCCACAGCATCCACGGCCGTCTCAACTCCGGCCAGTGGCTCCAATGTATTGGGGAGCGCCCTTCGGCACTCTGCACAGGGCCCCAATGCAGGCAGGAACTCCTACCTTGCACATATTAAAACTAAAATGACGCAGCCGATTCCGATGAAGGAAAAAAAACTACGCAGGGCGACAAAAAGTGACGCATCAGCCTAGATGCGTCAACTTGTAAAAATGGAGCAATGACAGAGCCACCGCTCATCGAAAAAAAAATGACGCAGCGGCGGTGCAAGCTTCTTGGAAATATATCCCTAAATGTACTACCACTAAACGTTAGGGGGATATGGGTGATGGGGCAGTTTATGGATACAGGGCAGATCATATGAATTTTGTGTGCTGCGAATTTCACGAACTTTTATTAATTTTGCCAGTGCAAAATTGTTCATATTTTTCCTGGTTAACGCAGAAAATAGAACACAGGAGACCATTTCTCCCGAAACCAGTCTCTAAACATGCGTTATGTCCTCGTATTCAGTTCTCACACAAAATACAGGCAGGTAAAATTCATGAAATGTCTCATAACTTCAAGATATGGTCGCATAATTTTATGAAATGTTTCAAAATAAATTGTGAATTCATACCTCCCTAGTGATAATGTGGGTTATTTGGGGAATATGCCCCTTGTGCTATAGCAGCGGCTAAATCTTAAATCAATTAACATGAATGCAATGCAATCTTTGTTGCCAGGTGTCAGGTGGACAATTGGATGACTTAGGAAAGTGGAAAAGCATCTGGTAGCAAGACCTGAGCAAGATAGACCTGATTCTATCTAATGTATGCTTGTGCGAGCTGCATATCCCAGCAAACCTTTGTTTACAAAACAAAACACTGTTTGATTTATATCAGACGCTTACAAAACTGGCAAAATGAAGCTGAACATAGAATATTATTAGTCCAAAACACTCTCCCCCAAATACAAACCTAATAACTGTATTTACTGAATGTCCTGCTCAACGGTTTTTACCATGTAAATTCACATACATTGAAGCTATAACTAATACAACAATTAGTATTAGGCGTGTCACGATTTTAGTAAATATTGATAGACAAATTGAACTGACGTGCACAAGGTTGTCTGTGGTGCAATGTTGTTCAGTGCAGTGATGGGGATCTGAGGTGCTCCCTGAAAACATCATATGACCCCCATCCCCGATTTTTTAGCGTCAAAAAAATGATGTTTGAAGGCGCTCTTTCACTTGCCATACCTACAAATTGAAAAAAGAAATATCTTTTTTTTTTTTACTTCACTCAATGACCTCCCATTCCAGGAGGTCCTTTAATACAGGCCTGACTCGCTGGGCGCATTCAATGTATCTGTTTCAGCAATGCCTTTTGATGCTGATTTCACGTAGGTTCTCGAACCCACAGGGGTTTCTGGAGGCAAAGTGCTATATGACACTTTTTTAAGTCTTTGAATTTTTTTTGCCTTAATTTACCATTAAATTCTCTGCCGAATCGCTGGGATTTTCGGGGCGGGTTGAAATTTCTGCGAACAGAGAGGAACTACTGGCTAATGTAAAAACGTACTCTATTATACAATCGATGTGTTGATCTTTCAAACACTAACATTTTGACATTTTCAATAGGTTAACAAGTTAACAGATAAAGCTCCTGTTACGGGGGCACGGGACTAGCTCAAAGACTTTGTCACAAATTGTTCTGTTTTTCAGTGTAGCAGAGAAATGCCATCTGCTGTGTACTTTTTCCCGGAAAGCCCTCGGCGCTGCTGAGGAAAGAGGCTGACGTACAGATGGAAAGTGCGTTTTACATCAGTAGATGCGATGCTGGTCTGTGCCCATCCAATCCAGTCAACTTTACTACTTTCAAACGTCCATTATAATTATGTCATGGTCTCTGTCACTGCAGCTGCTATCTGCACACTAGTTTGTCATGGGTGCCTCAGTCCCACCGGATGTCACCATATATGCCTGTTAGGGACGTTACTGCCCACTCTGACTGATAGAAATGAAAACACAATATTTATTTATTTATTATGTCTCTTTTATTGAGTTCTATCTTATGTAGATGCTCTTTCTGTGCTTAACAGTAGAGTTCCTAGGTACTTATATCTAAATGGTACATGGGGTGGCACTGCGGGTACGGGTGAGGGCAGAACACGCACCCGATAACAATCCACAATTCGGGAAAGGTGGTTTCTCTGGATTCTCACAAGTACTAGCAGTTCATTTGGGACAGAGCAAAGAGAACTCACAATAGATGATATTTCAAACCAGGAAGATTAGGAAAAGCATTGTGCTAATATATTTATTTGTGGGCAAACAGGAAAACCGACCCCTCATCCAGGACTTCCTTTGACAAAGCTTAAAACCCTGAAACTAAAGTAGAACATCACTAATACTATTTTCAACCAGTAACGGAAACTTGAGGATTCCTTGTCTTATCCTTAGTGGTCTCTATTTTGCCATCCACAAGACTTTCCATTAAAAATTACTTCGATTTTTTAAAAATCTGTGGGGCATATTATCAACGTGATTATCGCCGCTTTAGCGGGACTTTTTCCCGCTAAAGCGGCGATAATTCAATCGCCCTATTAGCAAGCTGTCGCTAACTGCTGTTAGCGACAGCTTCTAGGCGATAGCGACCGGGTTGGGTGCCGCTTTGCATGCCTGCGATATTTATCGCTAATGGCATGCAAAGTAGGCGTTCCCAACCTAAAAGCGACTGGAAACAGTCGCTAAGGTCGCTATCGCCTATTAGCGAGGCAGGGAGGTGATTAACGAACCAGCGCTAAACACGTTTGGCGCTGGTTTGTTAACGCCTGGTCTAAACCTGACTTAGCCATGTAATCCAATGGGAGGTGGATTACATGGCTAAATCCCCCTCGCCCTATCACCAAGCTAACACTGGTCACAGACAGTGTGAATATCGCTTGTTTTCAAGCGATATTCACACTGTTCTCCAGGGTTTCTATCGCATTGGAGATAAGCGTTGCTGATAGCACGCTATCTCCGCGATAGAAACCTGCGATAGCCGGCGATAATTATCCTAGCGCTAAGTGCGCTTAGCGATAATTATCGCCGGTTATTGCTAATAGGCCCCTGTATTCTTCCACTAATGAATATTATTTAACTAGCTTGCTGATGTACCATTAATTTGCTTTTCGTATGAATATATATCCATGCATCACTGGCAAGACAGGTTCACGTCTCACCCTTTAGGGATGCATGGCTAGCAAGTTTTCAATAGCTGAAAATAGAAGTTTTCTTCCTCTGCCGTGTATTCCCTTCAAATCAGAAAGAGAGTTCCTCAGTGTTACTAATTGTCAAGGTTTGGGAAAAGGAACTAAAAGTGAAGCCCCTATGATACATGTAGTTTCAAAAAATAACATGGCTGTTCAGATCAGTTCTTTTGTATGTACCTGCAGTCATGGGCGTCCGCAGAAATTTTTCCAGGGGGGGGGGGCAAAATGTTAACGTCATCACCATCCTCCGACATGATGTGTGCCAGGTGGGGCACAAGAAACACTGGGGCGCAGGAGGAGCCATGGGGGGCAGGAAGCAGGCCGCATATGATCTCATACACCATAGGGTTGTTGTGTCACAGCCATCTCTTTCTTTTGTGGCACCCCAAAATCCATACCCGCCCTGCTCCCTAAAATTACCCCCTAGCACCCCAAAACCCATACCCACCCTGAACCCTAAAATTACCCCTGCCCCCCAAAACTCATACCCGCCTTGAACCCTAAAATTACGCCCCTGGCACCCCAAAACCCATACCCACCCTGAACCCTAAAATTACCCCTGCCCCCCCAAAACTCATACCCGCCCTCACCCCTAAAATTGTCCCCCTGGCACCCCAAAACCCATACCCACCCTGAACCCTAAAATTACCCCCCTGGCACCCCAAAACCCATACCCGCCCTGAACCCTAACATTTCCCCCCCCTTGCACCCCAAAACCCATACCCGCCCTGAACCCTAAAATTACCCACTGGCACCCCAAAAGCTGAACACTACATTCTGAATCAGGCCGTCTCCCTGATCAGGAGGATCTGCTCGCCCTGGTCCGGTTCTGCTCGCCCTTCTCTGGAGCTGTTCTGCCTGCCCTGTCCCTCTTCCGGACCCACCGAGCCTGCCTCCGTGCACACTGCCTGGACCTACTCTGTCTGGCCTGGTTCTTTCTCCTTTGGACCCGCTGTCTTCACTGGCGGAGTTAGGACACAGGTCTCACTTCTCTGAAGCTGCTCTCCCTCACCCAGACCCCCTCACCCCCCTCCACTTGCTCTCTCATCTTCCTTCCTCCTTACTTCTCGGTCTCTCTTCCCCACTGCTTCTCTCTCTCTTTCTCTCCCCCTTCGTTCACTCTCACCCCCCACCGTATCCGTCTCCCCGACCCCACCAAGTCTTCCTCTGTCCCCCCCTCTCTCTTCCTCCTCCTCATGTCGGTGATAGGGAGCCCGGGGCCCTCTCTGAAAATGCGAGCTGGAGGTGACGTTAAGTGTGAAAGCGCCAAGGTGTGAACCGGTAGAAGAGGCGGGGGAGGGGGTGGGCGGCAGGTAGAGGGTCAAAGGGGGCACTGGCTCTCAGAGAGGTGAGAAGGGGCGGGGAGCAGCCTGAGGACAAAAACAACACCAGAGCAAGAGGCAGATGCTCCGCGGGGAGCCTGGTGTTGTAAAATGAAGAAACGCACACTTCTTAGCACAACAAAGCAGCCGAAGGGCGCCTTTCACTAGAGCCAAGAACCTGACCCATCGCGAACAAACAGCAGCCACCGGAGAAACCAGCGGTGTCATGAAAACAACAAAGGACAGAGATAGACGACTGCCGCCGAAACCTGGAAGTACAACTTACACCTTTAACAAAAGGCAATTCCTGATGCAAGCACCACACGCCAGAACACTATAAATATATAAATCTCCCATCAATGCACACCTGAGAGTGAATAAAAAGATGAGCAGCAAACTAAGGCAGAGACTGACAGACACTAAGCATGGGCGTCTGCAGGGGTGGCAAGGAGGGGCGCTCCAGGGGGGGGGCAAGCGCCCCTCCTTGCCCCCCCCCCTGCGGACGCCCATGCCTGCAGTTACCAAAAGTTTGTGTCCTCTGTCTTATGGCAGCCTAAAAATTCAAAAGTCTTGTAAACACACATCGCTTTGATGACAACTCACTTCATCTTGGGATCCCAAAATACAAGCACACCCTTCTTCAGGTGTTTTGTAAAGTGACATCCAAAGTAATGATGGGTAAGAAATTCTGGGAGTCAATACCTCTGCCTGTAAATAGTCTGCCCTGACTTCCATTACAGGGATGACGGCTTTATGATGCTGTGTCTGGTGTCCAAAATATCACCTGGAAAGCAATGGTTACCCTTTAGTAGGATTTCATGATGTTTGTCATCAAACTTCTTTACCCAGCAATGCTAAACTTCTAGCATTCTGTAGGTGACAATGAACCACCATCAGCTGTATTTTCTGGTGCTCCACAGGGCAGGCTTAACAAGTAACACCCAAGGGCAATATGGTAATTCTGCTACGAAATCCCAAGAGACCCAATGAGATTCGAGGGTTTGCAAGGCATTTGGATTTGTTCTTTTAGGGCTGACAAGCCTCAGGTAATCTTGAGAGCTAATGATGTAATGGTTGTCACACTTTCTAAACTATCTGTTTGACAGTATTTGAAAATTGTTGTCTGTGAGGGAGAAGGTGAAATGTAATGATCCTTTATCGAACTCCCTGATGCATTTAGCAGCTTGTTTCTCAAAATACATTGCTTTCTATTGGTGTAATTAATAATGTTAGACCTGTCAGCCTTAGGGTGGTCTTCCTCCAATATGTATGCCTTACTCCTCCATTTTTGCTGATCTTGTTTTTGTTGGTCTTAGGACTTTGTGTACTTTACTACTGCTAACCAGTGCTAAGTGTGTGTGCTCTCTCCTTTAAGCATGGTAAAATTGGCTTACACCCATTGGCACATTTAATTTTCTTTTTAAGTCCCTAGTAAAGTGGTACTACATGTACCCAGGGCCTGTAAATTAAAAGCTACTAATGCGACTGAAGTATTGATTGTGCCATCCACTTAAGTAGCCTTTAAACATGTCTCAGGCCTGCCATTGCAGCCTATATGTGCAGTTTTAAATTGCAATTTTGTTGTGGCAAAATAAACCTTTTGCTAGGCCTAAACCTTCCTTTTTAAAACATGTAAGTCACCCCTAGGCTAGGCCCTCAACAGCCCATAGGGCAGGGTGCAGTGGATTTAAAACGTTGGACATGTACTTTTAACTTTTACATGTCCTGGTAGTAAAATACTCATAAATTTGTTTTTCCCTGCTGCAATGCCTGCCTCTCCCATAGGATAACATTGGTTTATCTTATTAAATTTAATAAGTGATAACTTTCAATTGGGAGCAGGTAGGGATGTTAAGTTTGATGTCTAAAGAATTGTAATTTAAACCCTCTTTAATGGGAAAATCGGATTTTAAGTCACAATTCTAAAAATGCCACTTTTAGAAAGTTGGCATTTTCTTGCTACATCCATTTGATGCCTGACACCTGTATCCTGGGTCACATGACTATGTGTTGCTGGCAGATGGTCTTTGTGTATTGCCCCGAGACAGTAAGACTAAGGGAGAATAGGTGTTGGCAGGATGGACCATCTCTGATTTCATATGGGGGAAGTTGTCGCCTACCACACTTGCACATCACAAAGGGCTCTGCCCAGCATGCTCACTAAGGATTTTGAGACTAGTCTTTGGTGTTCCCAGACAAGTTGGGGCCAGGACAGGGAGGCAGGAAATTCCAAACACCTCTGAGGGTGAAAACCTCCAAAACCTTCTCCTATTTTAAAGTGGACACCAGGTATAAATAGTGGACCCTCAGACCCAATACTTCAGTACACCTCTGGACCTGTGGAAGACTCTGAAGGACTGCTGTGCTGCTCTGCAAGAGTGACTGCTTCTCTGTTGCCCTGCTGTCCTGCTGCCTGAGTGAGAAGGACTGGACTTGCATCTTGACCCCAGGACCACTAGAGTGACTCCAAGGGCTAGTTGTCTGGCCTCCTGATCAGAACCTCAGGGACAGAAAAGGCTCAAACCACCTTAAACCCAGCACCTCAAATTTGTCTGCTGTGTTGTGAATCCTACCCCCCTCTCCCCCCCAAGTGTTGCCACTCCAGTCTTGGACCCTTGGAAGCTGGCCTGAAGGTTTTCTGCCAGCTCAGGTGCGGTCCTGTGGGCAGAACCGATGCATCATGATGCACCCCTTGAAGCTCCACTTCGGAATCGCTGTTTTGCAATGCATCCCTGGGGCAGGACCTTGCATCACCTCCCGCATCCTCCTCGGAACCATTGCTGCACGACACATCCTTGACACAGGCCTTCACATCAAAAGCTCCTCATTAACGGTATCCTCAAAGACAACACAGGAATCCACATCGCAGACCAGCAGGTCTTGGGAACCGCCACTGCGTGAAACATACTCGCCATGGGATTTTGCAACTCTTCGAAGCCACTATTTAAAGTACTTTGTTCAGTGATTCTAACTTGGTCCCTTTATCTGGCCTGCTCTCCATCGCAGTCAGTCTGAACTTGTGACTTTGTCCTGTTTGTCGGAACCAGATAACCACAGTTGGCGCTTTGTGCTTCTAGGCACTATTTTCACTTAAATCTTTCAAATTGCATATCTCCGATTCTACTCATTGGATTTTTGTCCTTTTGGTCTCAAATAGTTCAGTACATTTTACTCTAATTTTCTAAATTGGCATCGGATTTTTCTTGTGTTGTGTTTTCACTTTATTACTGCTTGAAGTGCTGCATAAATACTTTACACTTTGCCTCTAAATTAAGCCTGACTGATTTGTGCCAAGCTACCAGAGAGTTAAGCACAGGTTAATTTGGGGTTTGCTTGTGTTTCACCGACAGGAATTGTGATTGCTACTTGAGTATGGTGTGAGAAAATGGGGTTCTGTTGCAGTACCCCCCCATTTTTTGCCTGGCTTTAGTTGCAACTTTGACTGTAGAGCACTGGGTCCCTGCTGTCCAGGTTCCCAGTACCAGTGTTCTTTCCCTAAAACGGTTCCACAATTGGCCCTTTAGGCCCCTGTAAGTCCCTAGTAAATGGTACCTTAGTACCTAGGGCATTGAGACTGAAGAGGGTCCCCCAGGTACCACTCACCTAGGCCATTCAGCCTGCCACTGCTGCATGCATGGCCTGGTGCACACAAAACGACAAAGTCGACATTACAAACTGCCTGTGTGCCATGCCAACTAGCACTGCCTAAGGTATAGGCAAGTCACCCCTCTAGCAGGCCTTCCAGCTCCAAGGCTGGGTGCACTATGCCACAGATGTGGGCATATCTACATGAGCAGATATGCCCCAACAATATTTAAGTCCATTCTTGGATATTCTACATGCCAGGGAAGCAATAGAGAGTAAATGGGGGGAAACTTGACAACTCGAGTTCCCCAGCACCATGATGGCTTCTCTTAACCCAGGAGTGTTTGGTACCAAACTACTTCTCTCAATAAACCCACACTGATGCCAGTGTGGGATGTATTGAACCATGTACTGAGAGGGCACCTCAGAGGTGCCTCCTGACAACCTACCAATCCTGGTGTGGTCCCAGACTGGCTGTAGGCAGCCTGCCACCACCAGACATGTTTCTGGACCACTTGAGCCTCTGCTCTCTGGGACCAGGAAAAAATGCACATCCTGGGTGGAGGTGTCACAACTCCTCCCCCAGGATGGGCATAGTGCTCGAGAGGGAAGCTTTAAAGGCCTGCTGCCTTTGTAATGCAACCCCCAGCCTCTGCTGCTAGCAGCAGATGCCAGCCCCCAGTTTACATCACCCACTTTGGGTGAGAAAACCAGCAGAAAAACCTTGGAAGAATAGGAGGTGTGCCCATCTTTGCCAACTTCAACCCTAAGGTGGGGGAGGCGTGGTGAAGCACATCTTTCAGTCCGTGCCAACTTGACGATGGGGAGACCCCTCCAATCAGGGCTAGCCCAATGCCCCCTCCCACAGGAGGGTGACATAATTGAGAGTGTAGTCACCCAAGGTAAGGTGCCCATTGACTCAACCTGCTACTCCCCTAAAACACCCCTAAATTTTGTATTTAGGTGGCCCCCTCAGACCTGGAAACTAGTTCCTGCCGACTGAAGAAGAAAAAGGACGAAGAAGACGCCGTGCACAAGAAGACTGAAGACGCCTACTGACTTGGCCCCAGCCCTACCAGCCTGTCTGCAGCCCTCGAAAAAACCTGCAAAGAAACAATGCCTGTACCGCAGTCAGGGACCTCCACAAATCAAGGGAGGACGGCCTGCTTTTGAAGAAGATCAGAACTTCAGAAGACAGCAGCTCTGTCCTCAAAGAAATCTACACAAAGGACTTGGTGCCCCCCGGATTCGCGAGTCCTGTCCACTCTGCAATCGACGCCCAGGGCCCATGTCCAGGTGGTCCACTGACCCAGAGCAGGTTCCACAGCGATCCTGACCTCAAGTCCAGTGTTGGCTGACCCCTCCTAGACTCCACGATGACGCCTGCAGCCTGAATCCAGAGGCTCCCCCTGACCAGGACCAGCAAGAAGAAACCGACGTCTAAAGGCAACCTTGCACCTCAAGCCCCTGGGCCTTGGTGAGCTGAACCGGCAGTGCCCCTACAACCCCCTACATTTCTATTCACCTCTGCTGTTGCTGGTCTCCCTCCTGCAACTAGTTTGTACGAAGCAAGTTCTCCGTTGAGAAGCATTGGGCGCCGAACATTGTATTTGCACCCTGCACTCAGCCACCCCTGTGCCGCTGGTGGTGTATGTTTGGTGCTGCTTTATGGCCCCCCTGTGCTTGCTCTAACCCCCAAAGCTTGGCCCCTGCAACCGATTTACCTATCTGCAAGCAGTGTGGCTTCGAGCACCCCCAGTCTCTATTGAAAAGCATTGGGCCGAACTCCGATTTTGACCTCTGCACCCTGCCGCCCCTGTGCCGCTGATGGTGTAGTTTTTGTGCTCACCTGACCCTTGCTCCTTGCTGACCTTTGGGCCAGAAGACTGGAACTGTAAGTTGTGTAATTACCTCTATAACCGCATTATTGTTTTCCTCCATAGGATAACGTTGAACTCTTTGAAAATTGCATTGTCGACTTTTGAAAATCTTAAGTATTTTTCCTGCAAAACGTACTTACCTTATTGAGAAGATCTTGGTCTTAAAATAAAAGTCAAACAAAGCTTATTTTTCATAAAATTGGTGTGGATCTCCTTTTTGAGTCGGGTGTCCCTTATTGGTCAATGTTGTGAAATAAATGTATTACACTCTTCTATGTTAGGCCTAAGGCTGCTCGCCCACACTACCGCTAATAGAGCACTTTGGGTTTGCGTTGAGCCCTGTACACTTGTGGGGAATCTCTGGACTCTGTGCACGGTGTAACCACCTAGTGGTATACCATATACAGAGCCAGCTTCCTACATATGTCTTCACCCTCCTCAACCAGTAACCCACTTTCCTACAAATAGAAACAATTTTTCATCGAGCTATTTCTGTTATGGCCAGAGGCATTTATAATAATTAAATACTGGTATGATTAGTACACCAATCTTATTGAGTAAATTTTAGGAGCTGGTAATATTTGCTCAAAAATTGATCAATTGTTGGTGGGTCTTCCGTTATCGCTTTTTGTAAACAAAATTGTTAGGGACTGCTACCTATTCCTAATTCATTCCATTTTTCTAGTGTGATGTTAAATGTAGATTACTAAATCACAGGCCACGGTACAACAAATCAAGTTATATTTTTATCCATAGAGCTTACAAGTAACTGACCTAAGCTGTCCTAGAAAATATCCTTCATTCTTTTCCATGTCACTTGTCGAATCCTGTTGCTGAGGCTTAAACATTTCCAGACCTGATGACGACCTACCATTCATGAACAGGTCGAAACATTCTCAACACCCTATCTATTGTCATTCAGAACTTATATTCAAGAGCATATATATAGTTGGAAATTTCCTTCCTTAAATTCTACAAATACCTATATTGTATGACGCTGTGTGTTATTAATCTGTTCACTTTTGTGCAAACATGTTTACATCACTTGCACTGTGTGTTCATCTATTGCACTGAGCACTTATGCATCTTTTTCTCATTATTTGTTTTTGCAGAACTGTTATTGTAGATGCAGTAGAGCTACTTTGCAAAGAAGTGGCATCATTGCAAATATACGAGTCCTTATGCCTTTTGTTGTTTTTTTTTATCATTGATTGCTTATAATATGTATTGAGTACATCCTCTCAGAATGAGGGCAATTATTACCTGCTCTCAAATTTTAATTGCTAACGTTGGTGTGCTAATCATATCAGGATTTAGCTATTATTATTTCATCTGTCCATAACAGAAGTGTCAGGCTAAATCATTGTTGCTACTAAACGCTTCATACCGACATTTCACCAGAGGTTTAGCTTCTGTGCATTTTACCTATTCTGTTGAAGTAAAGCATCCATCAAACAGAGGGCAGGGCCCACCGGTTCCTAGCAGGAACAGGACCTAAACTCAGTCAAAGTCATAATATCACACATCTTTGCATGTGTGCAACTTAACAGAATGAAAGGCAGTTGCTGACAACCACATTTGTCACAATTCACACCCATGAAAGCTAGTAGCAATAACAGGTGAAACCTTGGATCTGGTCTACTGGTTAGTTATCCTGGGGTAATAAATATGAATCAAAAAGCATACTAGTTGCATTGCCACAGCAACAAAGCCTCGTCCTTCATCGCATATGACAATGTTTCAAACTTGTCAATTTTAAGCAATGTGCTAATGGTCAGAGTTCTTCTCCAGTTCCCTCTTGGAAGTGAATGTAATGTACCTGGGTATTCAAATCCTTAAGGCTGAAAAATGTCACGCAAGTTGTCTATTGTATAGTGTCATTGTGTAAATTGAACTCTTGGGCATCTAGATATGCACAAATCAAAGTGTTACAACCCTTCATTTGACATGATTGAATTCCCCAAACACTATACACTGATCAGAGATATGTAATATCCAAGTAATGGTAGCCCTGTTCTAGAAAAGATTCAAGGAAGTCAGATGGATATATTACATTGTGATGTGTCATCAATTCTTTTGGTGGCACCCTCGGATCCTAGCTCCAAATGGTCGACTATGATTACTACATTTTAAATTTGTGCACCAAATCTACAGCACACCTTTGAAAATGGTGCAATATAAATTTACTACTGGCTCACCCTGACAGACGTAAAGAATTAGACGCAGACTTTGTTCATCTAGCAAGAAGTTGTCCTCGGATCTGTAAATACTGAGGCGAGATACTCAGTCGGAATTTAGAGATGACAGCAATGACTATTTCCCCATCGCTACTGGACTCCTTTAGATATGTTGTATTGTATGCCCTCTAGACTAAGCCTTACTCTGCTTGAACCTTCTTGCATTGGCCTGTGCCCGACAAGTAGATTATATTATCAGCAGCAATAAGAGTTATTATTTTCTGCTAAATGTCAACTGTTTCATTTGATATATAAATGTTATGGTTGCAATTGCAAAATGTTATTAAATAAATAATTTAAAAAACGTGGACATCTATATAGTTGGCATTTACAAGGCAAACGAATAATAAACAGTTCAGACCTGTGGAACTTTCTCTGGAATGATCACAAAGAGTGTAAGAGCCTAGGTAGCAATACCATTTTGGACAAGGCCACTCTGCCCATCACCAAAAAGGGAAAGCTTACACCAAAACAAGGCAGAATCACAAAACACTGCAAATGCTGTCATCATACTGCCCTCCAAGACATTCTTCCTGATGGTAAAAATGTACCCCTGTGCCCTCAGCTATTTGAAAGCTGATGTTTCTCACCACAGTGCAGTGTATGGTAATTTTTCTGCTCTAGGGCACCTTTCCATAGTAGCTGCAAATAAGCATAACTTTTCCTTATTAACGAGAAAACTAAGGGTGGGCGGAGCTCGTGGAGTTGCAATATGCGGAATACCGCGGAGTTGGAAAAAATCTCAGTGGAATTCCGCTGAGCTCTGCTCCGCACCACCACCAGTTTCCACCATCTTTAAAATATGACTGCGTATGAACCAGCATTTCCAAGTGACTCAGGGAGTTAAACTGTTGGTGCATGAAGTGCAGTGTTAAGGCATTTCGTAAAAAAAAAAGCAGAGAACTGTACCTTAGAGACATTTCAGACCGTCTCAAGACCAATCTCGAATGCTTCCCCAGCAGCTGTGTTTGCGCAGTTGCCCTTGCTGATGGTCCGCTCCAGCTCACACCCAATCTTGGCTAGACCTGGCCCATGGGGTGGATTTGCAGAAGGGAGTCGCCGCCATGTCTGTCAGTGCGGGGGTCAGGTGGAGGGGGTCCCGCGACAGTTACCTAGAGCTGCTGTGGCAGCTCGAGCACTGGGGGCAGAGCAGGGTGCGCGGTGACCAGGGACATGGCACACAGGAATTATATCAACAAAGACGCTCGGAAAAGCCTGAGCGGCGTAGCTAATAATTTGTGCATGCTCATCTGCAAGTAGGGAGCCCAAGGAACACCTTCAGTCAGGTGCAAATTCATTCCAACTTATTTCATGGGCACCTTAGAGGATTGATCCTCAAAAATTATACAATCCATCAGCAGTGCATTGGGTAAGGAAAGATGGCCACAGATTCATGGACGTGCAGATGCAGAGAGCCCAATTTAATGTATGCAACAGCAGTGAAACCACCGGCAGCCGGTGCCCGCTGCTGAGGAAAGAATGCTGGCACGCACCTCTGAGGGCAAAAAGGGACATTCAGGCATTGATGGGCTTCCTGGTCCAGTGCTAGGGGTGGGCCGGTACCTGAAAATTCCGCTACACGGTGGTGGGAGGCAGAGTTTTGCCGAACTCCGCGCTCTAAGCGGAGCACATAGTGGGCATACTTCGCAAGCTCCACCAGCGGAGCGGAGTTCACCGCCCACCCTTAGAGAAAACTGGAAACCTCACAATATTCATTCTGTGTGTTCATGGTTAAACCTAAGTCGGTAGAAGCATGCTCAAAGTATAAGTATATCGTCTGCATACAAGGAGATAGAGTGGGAAATACACTTTACCTCAAACCCCCGCTCAGTTCCTTTTTTCCTGATATAGCGAGCCAATATATATTCACTGAACAATAAAGTTTAAAGGGACATTATAGTCAGGTGAAAATGTCAGTTAAAACATACCATTTGAAATTGACAAAACCACTCAAATCAATCAATCAATCAAGGTTTGTAAAGCGTGGCTACTCACCCGTGAAGGTCTCAAGGCTCTGGGAGGCTGTTGATCCATCTACGCTAAGGTGTTCAGTCAAAGAGCCAGGTCTTGAGGTCCTTCCTGAATTGGGTCAGCGGCAGGGATTGTCTGAGGTGGGTCAGCAGGGTGTTCCAGGTCTTGGCGGTGAGGTAGGAGAAGGATCTTCCTCCGGTTCTTGTCTTGTGGATCCGGGGGACGGTGACCAGGGCCATCTGGGCAGAGGGGAGGTGTCTGGTGGAGACATGGAATGAGAGGCGGTGGTTCAGGTATGCTGATCTTGCATCGTGGAGGTCTTTGTAGGCATGCATGAGGAGCTTGAAGGTTATCCTTTTGTTGACTGGAAGCCAGTGGAGTTCTCGTAGGTGTTCGGAGATGTGGCTGTGGTGAGGGATGTCAAGGACCAGTCTGGCAGCAATGTTTTGAACATTCTGAAGTTTTATGAGGAGTTTCTGGGTGACGCCGGTGTAGAGGTCGTTGCTGTAGTCGAGTCTGCTGATGATGAGTGTGTGGGTGACTGTTTTTCTGGATTCGGTGGGGATCCATCTGAATGTCTTTCAAAGCATGCGGAGCATGTGGAAGCATGATGAAGTGACGCAATTATCTGATGGTTCATTGTGAGCACAGAGTCCAATATGATGCAGAGGTTTCGTGCGTGGTCTGTGGGGTTGGGCGGGTTTCCCAGAGTGGAGGGCCACCAGGAGTCGTTCCATGCTGAGGGTCCTAGGATGAGGACTTCTGTCTTGTCCGAATTCAGTTTGAGGCAGCTGCTCTTCATTCAGGTGGCGACGGCCTTCATTCCTCTGTGGAAGTTGTTTCTGGCAGTTGTTGGTTCATTGGTGAGGGAGAGGATCAGTTGGGTGTCATCGGCATAGGAGACGATGTTGAGTCTGTAATTCCTGACGATGGTCGCGAGGGGGGCCATGTAGACGTTGAAGAGGGTGGGGCTCAGGGAGGAACCCTGAGAAACTCCACAGCTGGTCTCTGTGGGTTCAGAGAGGAACGGAGGTGTCTCACTCACTCATTTTGTCTGGTGAGGAAGGAGTGGATCCAGTCCAGGGCCTTGTCGCGGAGTTCGGCGTTGTGGAGTCTCTTGATTAGGTTGCGGTGGGAGATGGTATCAAATGCGGCCGAGAGGTCCAGGATGATGAGGGCTGTGGTTTCGCATCGGTCGAGGAGGGAGCGGATGTCGTCGGTGGTGGCGAGGAGTGCGGTCTCTGTGCTGTGGTTGCTCATGAAGCCGGAAATTCTCCAGGTGTAGTAACTAGAACTCGTGCCCTAAAGTTACTATAAATTGCGTCCCTGCCATGCACAGTGTTGTCATCAAAGATGTCAATTCAGATGTTGCAGTACTGGTATCACACTGACATAGAACATATCATGAGTGACATAGAATATGTCATGAGTGATGTATTATGGGAAGTAATTAGCAGTGCCTTGCAAGGGCATGAGTTATAGTTAACTTCGTGGTTTTGCTTGTTTAAAACAGTATATTTTAACTGACATTTTCACCTGACTATAACATCCCTTTAACCTTTGTTTTAACTTTGTTTTTTTCAGTTAGTTTTTATGTTATTTTATCGTAAAGTAAGATGTCAATCACAGATGTGGCGTGAGGTTGGGCGCAGGTGCCCAACCCCGCTGCATATGGCTAAAAGTGGGGTTGGGGGCAGGCTCTGCGGCCAACACCCTGATTTCTATAGCCTATGAGCTTCTCTTAACTAGTGTTCACTTTCTGGCCAATCAAATGTCTGTGTTGATTTTCTTTTTTTTGACCTTCCACAAGGTATTATGGTACTCCAGTGGAATCCATAGAGGCAATGAGGGAGTGCAGCATCACTGTCGCAGGAACTTTCTTTTCTTTTCCAGGTCCCTCAGGATTGAGAAGTTTAAAAAAATGAAACTTGTGTTTACTATAAATGGGTACTTGTATTTAAACTTTAATCCTAGAGCAGTGGTTCTGAGCCATTTGACTTTTCTAGACCCCCACTTACTCACTACTGGAAGCCAGGGACCCCACACTTAATCATTATTGGAATCCGGGGACCCCCACTGAGTCATTACTGGAAGCCAGTGATCCTGGCCTAAACAATTTCAATGATTTGAACTGCAAAACAATACACAAAAAATACAGAAACAAGCATTAATCAAACAGATACACAAATATTGAAATATTTAATTTAATTTACAATGGTAAGGTTGGAGCTTTTCTAAATTCAATTGAGGACACTCATATTAATACTATATCTTGTTTGATGCACTCCCACGAATCAACGTGAGGATACTAACTTAATTTTCCAATTTAGCGTTTTGCTTTTTTATTTATATACACATTAATAATCTGTCAATATTATTTAATTTTCGAAGCAGTTGAGGACCCTCGGGCCACAAGTTAAGAACCACTGGCCTAGCACAAATAAGGAAGATGTCTTGAAGTTTTTATTGAAACCTCTGTATTTTTTAGCGTTGCAGTACCGCAGTGCCGTTGTACCTGTGACTTACAGTCAAACACTATCTCATTGGCTAATGTCACAAAGTTGATGAATTCTCAGAAACTTCCCAATCTCTTACTCATATTAGGGAGTGGCACTTTAAAGTGGTCAGACCCTGTCCACTCTGTGCTCACTTATTTTTGAGTAGCAATTTTGTTTTCGGTCCAAAAACAATGGCATCTCAGGAAAAGAGATGAGCAGTCCCAGCAAGAGGAGCAGCAGACCTCTGATAAGTCCATGGTTTGGGTCTTGTTCTCTATATCAGCTTGAGAGAAAAAAGTATCAGCAAAGCTGGTTACGTGTAAGCTTTGTAACTGTGAATTTTCCAGGGGTACTGGAAAAAAGTGATCCTTTGAAACATTGAGTATGTTAAAACACCTAAAAGATCGTCATACCACACATCTCTGCTCCTGCCCCTGCTGCCGCTGGATCGTGTTACATTGTATAGATTGTGTTACATTTGTGTCTGTTGGATAGCAGGGTACCCAAGCCAGGTACAAGCTGTTGACTATTCACAAGCAAGTCTATAACAAGTAGGATTTAAAAAAACATTTATTGGATCCAATGTTCAATGCCCTTTTTTTAATTTTTTTGTTAAATCCCCCCAAATATGTGAAATACCTAAAAAAAATTAGAGACTTTTAAAATATACATAAAAAAGGTCTTTCTTAGAACCACCTTTCCTGGTTTAAAGATAGAAAAAAAGATTACATTGTTTGTCATGTCTGTGTATTAATGTTAATATTTCTTAATAGACCACCATTGCACTTCATACTGGCCATTGAAGGCCTACTCCACTATTATAGGTCCAAGCTAAACGTGAGGCGTCTATAACAAAGGAGTGGCACTTTAATGGTTGCCATAGCCTGCTACAGTGGACTATAAAGCTATAAAAAAAATCCTGCTTCATGACAACAGGGACCCAGATTTACTAATAATAGACGGAAGGCAGTGCAGCAACTAAACTTGCTACACTGCCTGGAATCAAAGGGAGAGAGCAAAAGTGTGCCATATCTAGTAAGATATAGTGCATTTTTTCTCTCTTCGTAAGCTGCCACACTTTTGACTGCCACGCGCCAATGCAGACACCCTTGAGCCGTAATGCAAGGGTGCGTAGATTTCCAAAAGCATAGGGTTTGTACTGAAAAAGGACCCTTTCAGTAGAAAAACTAGGCTTTAAGACTTTTCCAGTTTATATGAGTGCTCTACAATGCAGCACAGATTGAAAGATGGAAAACTAGGGCAAAATGAAAACATTTCTACTCATGCCTTGTGGAGGCGTACAGTTTTGGCACAAATCCCTCTCTACATATGCTAGTACATAGGGTTCTGCATCGAAACCCATGAGTGGTTGCATGGGAATGCTCATGTACCACCCATGGAACACACCCTTGACAAAAAGTAGTGCGAAGCACCACTTTGCATTACTGTGTGATACTTTCCAATGCAAATCCTAGTTTGTGTTAGAAAGTAAATACCACTCCAACACTTTGCGGCTGGTTTGCACCACAAAAGTCATGCAAACCTGGTGGAAAGGGTTAGTAAAACTGTGTTTTATCATCGCTATACGGGCTGGCTTGCTATTACAGAGGAGCTTGGTGACCTCCGCCTCTATGGCTCGAAAGTAGGACTGGGGGACCTGGAAGGGCGTATTTTGATGGGCATAAAGGAAGCGTGGTAGCGCCGCCCTTCCCAGGAGCGTCAGTGGTAGCGATTGCCAGTGTTTGGTGTCTCTTTGGAGCCGTTGTAGGGGGACTTGGAGATTTAGGGTCGCAAAACCTCTGGATCGTGCATGATGTGGATCCCTAAGTATTTAAAATGATCCTGCACTATCGTCACGTTGCACCCAGCTGGTAAACGTGGCGGAGGTCCATGCAGGACATACAGCACAGACTTTGCCCAATTTATCGTGTATCCTGAAAATCGCCCGTAGGATCCACAAATGTCCAAGAGGCGAGACAGAGATCGTCTAGGAGAGGCCAGGTACAGGAGGATATCGTCTGCGTACAGAGATATACGATCCTCACAATCGGGAGTCCAGCGTAGCCCGCGAATGACCGGGTCTTGTCGCACCCAGGCTTCCAGGGGCTCTAGTATTAGGGCGAAGAGCAGTGGCGATAACGGGCAGCCCTGTCGTGTGCCCCAATGCAGCGGAAATTCCCTTGAGATGTGCCCATTTGCTACCACATGTGCCAGGGGATTAGTATAGAGTAGCCTTACCCAAGAGCAGAACGTTGGCCTAAAGCCCAGTTTCTTGAGAACGGCAAACATGAAGGGCCACTCGACCGTATCGAAGGCCATTCTTGCATCCAAGGAGAGCGCAATAGCGTCTTCTTGTATAGTATGCTTGCGCCCTAGGACACTGAGGAGGCGTCGCAAATTCAGGGCTGTATTTCTCCCCGGCATGAATCCCGATTGGTCTGGGTGTATTAATTTGGCTAGGTAAGGCGTGAGTCTATTGGCCAAGGTCTTGGCCAAAATCTTGGCCTCTGTGTTTATTAGCGAGATGGGCCTATAAGAGGCACACTCCCTCGGTGGCTTACCAGGTTTGTGGATGGCCACTATGGTTGCCGTTCTTTGATCCCGTGGCAGCTCCCCCACCTCCAGACTGGCCTCGAACATTGCTACAAGATAGGGCGCGAGTGTCGTTGCGCTATGTTTAAACCATTCTATGGGGATCCCGTTAGGGCCAAGGGCTTTTCCTGACTGAATATTGTTGATCGCCATTGTTAGCTCGTCCGCCGAGAGTTTCGCTTCCAGAAGTTGGGATTCAGTCTCCGTGAGTTTAGGGAGTCGGATATCACGGAGGAAATCCTCCATCTCCTCCTGTGTTATCGCGTGTGTGGAGGTGTAAACCTGATCATAGTGGCGCGCTAAAAGGTCTACTACATCTTGGGGGTTCTGCGTGGTATCACCCGTAGGGAGTTGAAGTTCTGCTACCCATCTATCTGCTTTTTGTCGTTTATCGAGCCAGGCCAGCAGTTTGCCCGCCTTGTCACCCACTTCGTATATCTTGTGCTGTGTTACTGAGAGTCGTGTCTTAGCTTCCTCCCAGAGGTGGTCTTTATATTCCTGTTTTTTGAGGAGCAGCAGATGCGCAGCGGCGTCAGAGGAGTCTTGCCCCTGGGTTTTTACTAGGTCATCTACCTCCTGTTCAAGTGTTTCCACTATCCAGACTTTCTCCCTTTTATGATTTGTTATCAGTGAAATTGCCTGCCCACGGAGTACTGTTTTATATGCCTCCCATAAAGTGAGTGGTGATGAGACCGAAGTTGCATTTTCACTAAAGTAGTATGTGGTGGTGTCTGATAACCCCTTCCCTATCTCCGGGTTCTTCAAGTACCCGGGATAGATAGGGTATGTCCTACGTTGTGTTGTGGTCTGCCATGTATACAGGGCACTGATAGCAGAGTGATCTGAGATGCCTCTTGGCAAGTGTGTGACTTCTAAAAAATGACTTACTTCGCCCGCCGGCGCCAGTATATGGTCTATTCTGGAGAAGCTGTTGTGGGCGCCCGAGTGGTATGTGTATTGTCGTGTCTGTGGGAAGCGGAGCCTCCAAATATCTATTAGGCCCATTGTTTCTAAAAAATCTTTAAGGGCCGAATGTGTCCGGTGTTGGTGTCTTGCGGGTGTGCGGTCCATGGTATCGTCTAATGTGGCATTGAGGTCGCCGCCTATGATCAAGTTGCCCTGTGGGAGCTGTAACAGAAACGCACCTAGCGCCGGGTATGTCAGTGCGTGAAGCGCCGGGGGGAGATAGACAGAGACTATATTGACCATTCGACCCTCCCACTGACACGTCAGCGCCGCGAACCGGCCTTGGTCATCCGTATATGTCTTCTTAACTACTATTGGGTACTGTTTTTTAATAAGGATCCCCACCCCGCGGGAGCCGTTCGTAAATTCTGAATGTACCGCCAATTTGTAGCCCCATCTGTCGAGTGCTTTACACGTCGTCCCCGTTAGGTGGGTCTCCTGCAGCATTGCTATTGCTGGTGCTTTGCGCTTCAAATATTGTAGGACCAACCCACGTTTAAGCTTATCCCGGAGACCATTTACGTTCCAGGAAATCACAGGTAGGGTTTGTGCGCGTGTCGCGTCCAGATGGACTGTGTCAGGAGCAGTGGTCATGAACTGCGGTGGAGGTGTGTGCTGCACGGTCTAGGTAGTTGTGTAGCCGTATATGGGCTGCTAGTATGAGTCTACAGTGCGCCTTAGGACATGAAAAAACAAAAAAACAATTTAAACCAAAACTTTCCCAATTCACCCTGGATCCCCCCCCCTCCCTGCTTCCCTGCAAGACGGTTTAAGAACTTCCCGCCACCCCAACTTTGCAGAGGGCCTAATTCCCATTACCCGGTACCTCTGTAGGGGGAGAGGATAGCTCTCATGGTACCCCTTTGTGGCCGCTTCATGAAGATAATGTCCCTCTCAGCCTTCGATAGTGAGCTTGTATTGAAATGTTCTGCGTCCCCAGCTCACCCATGTCCACAAATAGAGGCCCAGCAGCGGCCAGTCCCAAATATCTTTTCTACTCTGTTGCATTGTTGCGGGAGTCTGGCACCCATCCTCCACACTCGTCCGGTTTATCGCTGTCTGAATCTCTCCTTTGAGTCGTGGCCTGGCCGGAGCGTTGAGTGTACAGTAGACACTCCCCTCGGGGGGAGTCAAGATCTCATGGCTAGTTCAGTTCTCTTTGGCTTGGTCGCCTGTTCCTGTCGCTCCTCCCGCCCTCTCTTGGGATTGAGTTCCTGCCGGTGGTCGGTTGTTATTGTTACGTCCGGATCCATTGCGGTAGGGAACCTGCCGCCAACCCTCGAGCCACTCCTGCACTTCTTCCGGTGCGTTGAAAAACCAGGTTTTTCCGTCGGCCTCTACTCTTAATTATGCAGGGAACATCATCGAGTACTTGAGTTCTCGGCGTCTGAGTTCTTGCTTTATGGCAACGAAGTTTCGACGCTGTTTGGCCACAGTTGCGGTGTAGTCCGGGAAGAAGGAGATCGTGGTTTGCTGATATCGTAGCGGGGGGCCACCCTCACCATCTGTAGGATACGGTCGCGGTCACGAAAGTTGAATATACGTGCGAGTATGGGCCGAGGGGGGGCACCTGGCCGAGGTTTGCCACCGGGAACGCGGTGGGCGCGTTCCACAGAGAAGTAGTTAGAATTTCCTTTTGGTTGTTGGTGGTTCTTGATCAGGTCCTTCACTAAGAGGTCCACCTCTGAGCCTCCGGTTCCCTCCGGCACTCCTATTATTCGGACGTTGCTACGGCGAGAGCGGCCTTCGTAGTCGTCCAGTTTTGCCGCCATTTGCTTGTTGTCCAATTCTAGTTGCCTCACTTGTTTCTTGAGTGCCACTGTGTCTGTGCTCAGCTCCGTTGTCGTCGTTTCTATCTCCGTCACTCGAGAGCTAAGGTTCCGGAAGTCTGCACGTATGAGGGAGAGTTCCGTGGTAACTGTGTCGATACGGGACTCCAGCGACGTATGGACCTTATTGAGTGTAGCCATGATGTCCTGCAATGTGATTTCTTTGGCTGGTGTGGGCCCCTTGGTTGTCGCGTCCTCGGCGCCAGCGCCTTCTGGATTATTGGGGTCAGGTTTGGAGTATGCATATTTATCCAGTCTATTTTGTTGGGTCCCTCTTTGGCCGCGGCCCCCCATGATGCCCGGACCAGTCGTAGTGGTCGCCAGCCAGTGGTACTCACCGCCCCCTGCCTGCACCTCTCCGCGATGCACGCGGCCTGTCGGGTTTCCCACCAACTGTGTGATATTGCGGCGTCTGCGCTGAGGGGGCACAATAATGTGCTGCGTGTTGGCCTTGTTAAATGTGCCTTTCTGGGCGTCTCAGTAACTTGGCTGCTGAGGCCCCTGCAGCAGCTGGGGATCTGGGCACCCGGTGGTCCGACAGTAGCCCCAGCGCTGTCGCAGGGAGCCCGAGTATGATGCACCGGGGGCCTCTCAATGGGTCAGGGACACAGTCTTTCAGTCCATCTCAGGCTCCACTGGTCAAAACTGCTTCTTTCCCGCTCTGTTGAACGTCGGGGTCTTGGGGAGTGGAAGCCAGTCTGTTTTGCACTCTGCGGTACGCGTGCAAGGCCGTGCCACCCCTCCGCTGTGCCCCCACCGCTGTTCCGATGCCTTCCAGACAGAATCCGGGGTTGGATGGGCACCTGTACCTCGGCTCCGCACGTGCGCCCGTTTCATCGCGGGCGTCTATTAGGCCGCTATTCCGACCTCCGCCAGTAAACTCGGCGAACTTGCCTGGATCGGCCGCAAGCGTTATACGGCCGCCATGGCGCTTACTGCCTGCATCCGTCGTGGAGCCCCGCGGGGGGATATCAGAGCCAGGAGGGAGGGGGGCGACGCACAGCCCACCTCTTCGTTCCTCTTCGCTGTGCCGCTGCCGCCGGGTGTGCCCGCTGGGGAGGTGCGCACTCGAGGTCCCGGTCTGCCGTGCGGCTACAGGCCCTGCATCGTTCACTCGGCAAAGACACTTTGGATTAACGATCTCCGGCTCCGCAACTCGATCATCAGGCGCCGCTGGGGTTCCGACGTTCCTGCCAGCACTTCCCGCTGAGTTTCAGGCACGGATGATTGTTCGGATGTTAATTACGGCCTCCGGGGGTCCGGAGCTCACCTAAGCTGCGGCCATCTCCGTTGGCTGCTAGCCACGCCCCCTGCATCCTCTTTTTTAAATTTACAGTACCACAGTACTCATGCGGGACCAACTGCGCAGATATCAGCCTAATTTTAACCTCTTCATGACCACCCAAGCACCTTTT
This sequence comes from Calotriton arnoldi, assembly GCA_963921515.1. NCBI lineage: Eukaryota > Metazoa > Chordata > Amphibia > Caudata > Salamandridae > Calotriton > Calotriton arnoldi. The sequence goes on along the minus strand of CAWUFW010010347.1, from coordinate 629,923 downwards.
AAATGCAAATTTCTTGAAAATGACTGAAAAGATTCTTACCAAATAACAAAAAGCACGCTTTCTAAGGAAAGGTCTAACTTTCTGCCAAATATGGTTAAATGCTGTTCAGCCATTTTTTTCTGTATTGCTTCCCAAAATTAACTTGGAATTAACATGGGAAAATTATGTTTTGGGACCCCTGTTTTCTTAATCCCTATTTGACGGCTCACCCTGTAACTTTCAAGGAAAGACCTGAGGTGGATAACGCTTTTTGGGAAAGTTTGTGAAGATTCGTCAAACTGTGCCAATGTTATCTCTCTTGAATTATTTTTATCCCCTTTAAAAATATAATGTGCCTCAAATTATTATAAAAGCCATACCCCATTCACATTTTACCCATCTGGTTTCATACCTGCATTAACATCTCAATTCTAATGTACTACATCCTGCTTTTTAGGAAAGGCTTTAAATTCATCTGTTTCTATTCCAACAAAATGGCCTTCAGGAGTGCCTGACTTTTGACTTGAACACAAAACATTAGCTCTCTAAGTGCTCAATAAAACTCTCTGGTAAAGCTGCAGTTGATAACTTGGGAGACTGACAGGCTGCTGCTGGTTTTAAAGTGCTTATTTTGGTCTGCATGTCAGAATGTTTTACTAAAATGGATGAGGACAATATTGGAGAACTCACAGGAACTGTGTCCTCATTTTAGCTTTCTAGAGCGTTAACCATAAATGATATGAGAAAAAGAATACCATCAATTTGTTTATTTCTAAAGGAAATGCTTTAGGTTTTTCAGTTTTGATCCATCAAAACGGCATCAGGTGTGCCACACTTTTGTATTAAATACAACATGTTAGTGCTCTAGTTGTTCTTTAGAACACTGTTGGAGACTGCAATTGATTACTAGGGAGTTAACTGACAAACTGCTGGTGGTGATGGAAGTACTTGCTTCACTCTGCATGTCAGAATGTTTTACTGAAATAGATGAGGAAGATATTTGAGAACTAACATGTGTCCTGATTTTAGCTTTCTGGAGCACTAACCACAGTTTTTATAACAAGGACCATAGTCTTTATAATAATCTCCCTCATTGTGTTAATTTCTAAAGGAAATGCTTTCAGTTTTACAGCTTTGATTCCATCAAGATGGTTTCAAGTGTGTCACACTTTTGTCATAATGTTAGTGCTCCAGTTGTTCTTTAGAACATTGTGGGAAGCTGCAGTAGAACACTGGGAATTCTGCTGCTGATGTTGGAAGGACATTTTTTACTCAGAATATCAGACTATATTCCCACATGAATCAGGAAGATGGTGTGAACTTATAGAAAAAGTTCTCTGTTTTTAACTTCTGAAGAACCTTCCATAACCTCTATGAAAAAATCAAGAGAGAAAACAGTTTTCTCTCAAACATGGTTCATCAAATACCAGCAGAGGATCTGCATTTTTCACGGGGTAAAATCCCATTGGAGAACACCAAAGTTCCTATAATTAGTATGCTACCACAAACAAATGATTCATATTGTGGCTAAAATCTGATTTCACCTTTTATATGTGCTCCTTTTTGTCACTGTCTTAATCAGCCTTTCATTACATGCATTTCAAAGGAACCCATGTCTCCAAGTCCTGTAATGGCTGCCACAACATGTTGTTCATGTTGTGGCCAGCCAATCAGAATTGACTACGCTTCTATAAAGTGCCTAATCAAATAATATTTGGACATCAGCAACCTAGATATACCTATTTTTTAATCCTTTCATGAACACCCTGAGCACCTCTGTAAAGGCAGATTTTTTTAAAGCGTGTAGTTTTCTGTCTTTGTAAGTGCAATACTATTCTACCACATGCCTAGCCAATGGAATGCTGCTGTGATGATGCGGTTAAGCATGTTGGGAATCTGAGAGCAGGGTGACAGTTGAGTGGGCTGAGCAGCATGCTGGCTGCTCCTGGTGGGGTCTGTACCGGACTTAACTGCATGTCCTGTAATCTACTTCAATAAATCTACTGAACATCTTCTATCCCCTTTTCTTCTATATGGTTAACAGAAAAGAAAATACTAAAACAGAGAATAGAAAAAGAAGAAAGCAGAAACATGATAGACAATAAAGAGAAGAAGGCAACAAGGAGGGAACATGAAGATAGAAGGGGAACAGAAGGAACAACCGGTGAAAAGGTGAGGAAAAACAACAGGCGAACAGGAGAGGAAAGGAGATAAATATGATCCATCCTCCCTTCTATAAATAACAACAGAAAAGAAAACGAACACAGCGAAAAAAAACAACAAGAAAGAGGACAACGCAAAAGCACCAATGACTATCCCTTAAACACGTCAGCTGGCCAGGCAGACATGCGAGGAGGTAAGGCATAGCAGCAGAGCAACACTAGGGTGAAACCAGATAGAGAACAAAGAAAAACTGACAGCAAGAGAAGAGTTCAGAATCCATAGATGACAAAAGAGTAATAGGCATCAGGAGGAAAACTGAACACTAGCAAGAAACATAGCAAGATGATATAAACATAACATTGCATTGCGAAATTGACAATGTAATGATAAAATGAAGACATAACGTTGAGTCAAATGGGACTGGGACCCATGAGGCACACTCTAAATAAGAGTAAAGACGTAAACAACGTATGTGAAAATGGGAGGACTATAACCCAAGAAATAATAGTCCTTGTAAAAACAACATCAAATTGGTAGGAACCCATAACCAGTCCCTAAGGATAGAAATGGTTAATTAATGCAGAAGGACTAACACCCATGCATAAATGCCCTGAAAGAGAGAGAAAACCGTAAAAAAAAAAAAAACTTAAAAAGGGCAAGTGTATTGTGAGCAAATGGGACTAACACCCATTGCTATCCCTATGTAGGGACGACTGTAGATTGCATGCATGCAAGTGTATTGTGAGCAAATGGGACTAAAACCCATTGCTATCCCTATGTAGGGACGACTAAAATGTAGATTGCATGCAATGAAACTGAAATAATGAACTCTTGACTGTGTGTACCTAGGGTCCATGTAAAACAGAAATGATGAACTCTTGACGGCGTGTACCTAGAGTCCATGTACGTACGTTAACAAATGGGACTAGAACCCATTGCTATACCTATGTAGAAAAGAATAACATGTAAAATGCGCATGTAAACTAAAATAATGAACTCTTAACGGTCTGTACCTAGTGTCCATGTGAGTACGTACAAAACACATCATACAATCCTATGAAGGATAAACATGGTGAAGAACAGTAACTTCATGAAATGTACTACAAGCCATGGTAAAACACAACCAGTATAAATAGGCTTAAAATACAATTGACATTAACATTTCATTTGCAGACAGTTACAAATACGTGTGTACGTGTCACCGTATCCATGTGACACACACCAGTGTTTGAACAAACACATTTAGAAAACATAATCCGCAGCGGACTATAATAAACGAGTTTCCTGTGCATAGACAAATAAATGTGGATATAAGCAATTCCATTGTAAAGTGTACAAATATGCAAAAACAAGAATATAAGCTGCATACTCATAGCCAAGCATACAATAAGCATAGGTACTGAATCGCATAAACATTTAATTGCTAACTAAGTCTTTTGTTTTAACAACACTGTAACCACATTTTGACGCAGCAAGAGCTCATGTGAGAGATGTCTCACAAATTCTTAATGTGTTAACTGAGTGATTTTACATACACAAAACAAAACCATACTCTACTATTCATAAATGTAGAAGCGATGAAAGTAGTGATGAAACAGGCAGGGAACACAGTAAGCCATAAATAGACCCCAGCTGTGGCTGCTTCAATCAACAATTATTTTTCTTGGCCACTCGACTGTGTACAAGATTTGTATCATGAATATTCACACAGAGAACAGAGTACCTGTAATATCGTGGTCCTGTGGCAAACAGATAGAAACGACGAAAGGAACAATAGGAAAACGAATTCTATAACGAAAGTTCCTCCTCTTGTTTCTCAACGCCAACAGCAGACAGTTGGGCATCGTGACAGCCAAACGAGGATCAAATAACGCATGTAAGCTACACGCGGTTGGCAAAGTAAACAGGAATCGCCAGAGAAGGAAACCGCCAACCAAAAGATGGCGTCACGCCACGTACGTCGCGCCGGATGGTTCACAGCGCGTTAGAGCTTCCAAACGTACCTCTTCAGAGCAGAGCTGCGTTGAACAAATGACGTAAAGAAAGCGGACACCTCAAGAGGATTCCGAGATACCAAGAGATTTCACGCAACTCCCTCAGACGTGGGTAAGCTTGCGCGTGCTGTAACGGCTCGTGCCATAATTTTTAAAAAGAAACGATGCGCAGCGGTTAAACTGTGATTAACAGGTCTCAGAAGTGGAGATCAATCAAAGACAGAAAATGTCTCAGCACAGATGACACGTTTCAGCCGCTGGTACCAAAAATCCGACAAAAATCATTTCTCTGTGTATCAGTGTGAAATACAGAACCAGTACTTGCGCAAATGTAGAATTCAGTAAGATCCTCCAACAAGCACCACTCCACAGAAGTAGAAGGCAGGGAAGCAAAATCTCTAGACTGACGCTGTCGCATGTATGTAGATACTCTTGACAAGAAAGGAATGAACTGCTCACGCGTGTTGCTCCACTGAGACACAGAGACAGGGACACCCAATCTGATGCGGTCCTCCATCAGCTGGAGTGCGAACCTTTCACTTCTCTCATTAGTTGACACACAGGAAACGCGGCGAGGTGAGGAAGCAAGGCAAAGTCCATGCACATTCAACATAGAATACAACGTGGCTGTCAAGCACAAGCATTACATAGCTCACCAGGCTTGTGTGAAGTAGGATCTGGCATGTCCTGGTTGGGGGCGACCGGTGTAGTGGTCACTGGTGGGGCTCAGGGTGCCAGATTCCTTGTTCCAATTGTAGTTTGTAGTTTCTTGTTGCTTCATTTAAAATCTTGACTTCTTGAATATTGACTTCTTTTGTTGAGCACGTAGAATGAGGGTTCGTATCCCATCCTCGTCGCCATAAAATTGTGGTAATGAAGTCCAGACAGGTTGATGTAGTTCAGTAAGATGTATTGAAGATATGTAGGTGAGCCCCACCAGGAGCAGCCAGCAAGCTGCTCAGCCCCATCTCAACTGTAGCATTTCTTCACAGAGTACCAACATTCCGAAATTCATCATCACTGTAACATTCCACTGGCTGAGCATGTGATGGAAAATGGCATACATTAACATGAACAGGAAACTAGGATACTACAAAGCGGTTGAAAGGATTTACAACAAATCACAAAAAGGATACTTTTGAGTAGAATAAAGTTCTAGTTTTTTGCCAGAATTGGTGCAATTCTGTTCAGCTGTTTTCTCCATATCTGTGACAGAAGTTTCCTATGGGAATTAACATGGGAAATCAATGTTTTGGCCACCCCACTTTTTCAATGCCACTGCTTGACAGATCACTCCAAAACTTTCCGGAAGGACCTGAGATGGATTAACTACTTTTTTGTTAAAAGTGTTGTGCAGATTGGTCAAAAGGTGCTGTTATTAGCAAAACAAAAATGATCTTCCTAAGGAAACTCTGCCTTAACTTAACCTACACTGCCACTGTGTAATATAATATATGGGAGAAATAGACCTCTTTTGAGATGTGCCCTGATGAAGACTGACACACCTAAATTTAGAGACTCAGCCACATTGGTAGGCTTTTTCTTTGCAATGTCGTCCTAACTCGAATCAGGAAGCCCCCTTCCTATTTTTCATCCTTCAAGAAGCTTAACAAACTACACCTCCTTTATCTAAGCCTACTTAGGTACTTCTCCGCCCCTCTCAGCTCATTTTCGGTTACTCTCCGGATACACCAACTTGCATTGCACCTTGTCCGCTTACCTATTAACATTTTAATTGTTTCCTAAAAACATGGTAATTTTAAACTATTAACATTGAGATTGCAACCCATTAACATTGCAATTTCTCTGCCTTGCACATGTCATTTCTCTGACTGATTCTCTATCTCTGTTATCCCATCCGTACTTTGATTTTGTGGTGCCATATTACCCACTGTTCCTCATGCAGGTATTATTGTCACCTTCTTTACACCTTAGTCTTTCTTGCAACCTCATACTAAATGTATTTATAATTTACTATGCATAGCACTCAGACACTTTCTTTACCATCTCACGTACACCTGGTCTTAACATTTCAAGACACTTGTGGACTACATGTATATATAAATCTACTATATAAAACATTTAGACACATATGGGACGTATTTGATACAATATATAAAAAATATACATGAAATATATATAGGATGAGGGCATAGGCTTTATACTGAGCATGTATTGGGGTAGCCTAGTAATATTAAAACAAAGTCAAATACGGTAAGACACTAAATTTCACCATGGCTATTTTTAGTATCACTGGGACAAGGGGCATGATGAGCCACAAGTTAATCTGGTCAGGCTTTGGGCGGAGGTGGAGCTTGGTGAAATCAATTAATCTGGACTAGGAAAAACTTGTAGAGCACAATTCACAGAACCATGATTTGTGGGATTTGTTCTTCAGAGTAGTGGAAATGCTGTGTAATTACATATAGTTGCAGAGGCAGGTTTGTGACCTTTCTCATGGGTCCGCTAGCAAAAGTTGGAAAACATCCACAAATTTGCAGGTTTGGGCACACTTAACAACAATTTATTGATAGATTTCAGGCCTTGTAAATTTACTCTTACAAAGGCAAGGACTAAATAAATTTTTTGGGGTGGGAAAGGGGAATGAACAACCCACCAAATCAATGGAGAAGTACTGATAAGGGGTATTTTTCCTGTGGAAAACAAGCAAAAAATAAAGTTTACAGGTGGAAAATTTAAACCCAATTTAGCATTGCACGTCCACACTATACACCAGTAACATTTCTGTATGCAGGAATAGCTACGCATTTGAGTAATAATGGCAACCTGAAACTGTTGCACAATCCCATAAATACTCCTAAAATTATTCATAAATTGCAAAAAGTTGAAGATGTAACCCTGCAGAAGAAAGTTTCTGACTCTTGCTATGATTTTTATTGAATAGGGGTTTGATAGCTGTATATGTGTAAATAAGATAACTATTTACCCACCAATCTACAGTCAGCAATGTTAACAGGGTTTCACCTCACTCAGCCTCCCTTCCCTACGCTGTAGTTTGAAATCACTATGTTCCTGGTGGTCTGCCACCCTCCCTCCAATTCTTTGTCCATGCCCCAAAAGAACTACTGGGAAAAAATAACTGGCGGCCTTCCATCTTTACCCACAACTCTTATCAGTAATCTCCCCTCTACTAAGTACAAAGAAACCTGGAGTAATGCAGTCATCTCCTACCACCCCTGGATACCCACCCTCCATCACTCTGTTAAAAGCACAAATCTTGGCACCTTTCCTCATCACCCTGAGCAACTTCCCACCCTCCTGGCCAACCTAAAAAAAACATAAAGTAACACCTGGCATTCTGTCAATCTGTCAATCTGCACATTCCCCTCTCCTCCCAACCATGAAGCTGCACTCTTTCCTCTGACATTAACGAATGAGAGCCGGAGCTGAGAGCCATGACAGCTGCTTACCAGTGCCAGAGCACTGAGCCTCACATCCAAATTCTCCCTGCCTTAGGAATAAAGCGGAGTAAACATCATTCCAAAGCTCAATTTACAGTGCAGCCCATTTGGCTACACAGTGAGGGCCAAAAGTTGAAAGATGGAGTTAATTATATGTTTATTACAATTTCAAAGCCAGACTGATGTGTACAAGTCTCAGAAATACATTGTAAAAATACAGAATCACTACTGGCAGACCAAATCGTCTAACAAAATGCAATCTCAAAAACATGAAGCATATGAGGAGTTCAGTAATAGCAATGAAGAAAATAAGAAACAAAATCTCGTGATCGGTACATGATTTTCGGTCCTCCTACCTATACATGTGTAAATCTAAATTAAGTCAACTAAACCTGAGCTAAATAGCAGTAAATAGGAAACCTAATTAGATCCAGTAAAGCAGGAAAGTATCAGCACTGTAGAGACTTCTGTAGAATTTCTCCAAAATCAGAGTTATTACATAGCATACATTCACACAACGGATATATAGCCGAAAAGATCTGTACCCCTCGAAGTCTAAAAGGAATCTGACTAAAACTAAAGCATGACCACCAATTAAAACTTCACAGAACATTCAAGAATCCCACATCATGTGTTGCAGTACTTTTCCATCTTCTCACGGTACAACTTGGCAGCTGCATTCAAAACTCCCATCTTCTGGTCTGCACATCAAAACGTCCTTGGATTTCTTCCAAATTCATATACAACACATATAAGGGTCTTCCCTTTGCTCATTAGCCCTGCACATCCTTGCCAAGAGTTCTCTTCCCGAGCCTCACTAGCTCTCATTAACAATGTGCCTTTCACTAGCTATGAGATCATATGAATGCACCTGCAAGAAGAAAAAATATTGCAACTCAAGCAAACTTTCACATTGAAGGTTAAACATTTGAATCCAAATGCTTAAGGCCTTTAGTCAAGTTAACGTGGCTAACATTTCAGTGCACATTTAAATGCATGGTTATGATACTTATACAGTTAAGAAATAAATGCAGAATACTATTCAAACAAATACGTTGTTATGTAAGGGTCAACAATATTATTTAAACCATACAAATGCAGATATATATGAAAACTGCAATTAAACTATAAGGAAAATATTAGTGTACACACTCATGTAAATGTCGGGATTATACATTAAATGCACCTTCAGTATCTGGTCAAGTGCAGCACTTTACATTAATGATATTAAGGCACACAAATATATGACACTACATGCACATACATATGGCTAAGTCAAGATGTTAAAGGATGAAGCCAAAATTACACTGCTCCAATCCACCCCCTCCCAATGGCGAAGCAAGTCATCAAAGATTAACATCTAATCTTATCAAACAGACCATCTAAAACCTTGTGGCCTTTAGCATTTTCCGCTTAGATTCTTCCAGACGTTTCATGTTGTCGTAGTATTTGACTCTCCTCTAGCCCTACATCTTCTTCACTCCCCGTTTGACTTTGATGCACTTATTTCCCTTAAAGATCACGACTAAGAATATTACACAAAGGGCAATTATCACAAGAGGTTTCAAAATGGCACCCAATATTACACTTCCCAGGTTTCCATACCATTTGCCCTAGTGCAGAAAATCCACTTCCAATGGCTTCCCAAGCACCTGCTGCTTCTAACTCCAGTGAATCCTTGTGCAAGTCAAAAATATTCCTAATAAACTTCTTCAAATCCTTACTCTTGTCAGGAATGTAGGTGCAGCATTGCTGGACCTTTAACATACGACAGACTCTGCCCTATTTTGTGAGTAGGATGTCTAATGCAAGATGGTTTTGCACACCATGGACCTGATAGCCACCATTTCTGTATCTATAACTAATAAAGCTCCTGCTGTACTAGTAGCCAACTTATTCAATATAGTGGACAACATTCTAATTTTGAGGTCATTCAAAATCACACCCACAAATTGAATCATGGCACCAAACATTTCTCCCACTACTTCTCCACCACTAAAACCTCGCTTAGGCCTGGAATTCTGTTCCCACACTGGGTCACTGAGATGTTCCACATGATAAATCTTTGGAAAAACAACACCTAGGTAGCAAGTACCATATCAGTCTCTGGGCAATGTGAAATTAGTGTGTCCTCCACAAATATTGTAAACTCCAGGAATAACAGGATCATCACCCATCAAAAATAAATTCCAATTTCCCCTAACTTCAAATATATGGTCGCACGCATTCTTTCCCACAGACAATCAAATGAACATCTCTCCACAAATATACATAGTTTTCCTTTATGTTTCCAATCTAGAGTCAATTCTGCTTAATTTTCTGTCACTAGATGCTCTAATTCCTCCTTACTCCACTTATGTTAATTTTGAATATTCTTTCTGTTTTTGACCTAGATTCCAAATTTTTCCTCCTGTCCTCAACTAAATGTAGAAATGTCTTCTCAACCTCTGTTAGAAGGCAAGCCAAATTGTGTCTGTGAGTGTAGGCAGCGTCTATTGTCATGATGGGTTTAAAGAACCTTTTATTAATTCCAGGTTACTTAGCACTGGGGTCAATGCGACGACTTAGGTGCTCAAGTATGGGGACTTCTGAAAAAGCAAAATTCTGATTGGGAAGGTTATATTCAAAATGTTCCCTACCATACATGAGGCTCACCGAATACTACAGGTAACACAATAAGTCAAAGGAATATGGTGATAAGTGATACCCTCTGCAGCTTATGCAGGCAATTGCGTACAAACGTAGCTGTCTCAATATATTCATAAAGCAGTTTAAAATAAGCATTTGCAGAATAATCGCCTCTAGATGTATATACGTGTAACTCTGTCTCATCTAACGCATACAAGCTATTACTTTTAGGGTGTGAAGATTTGAGAATTACTGCAGACTTAGGGCCTGATTACCATGCCTACGGCATCGCAATTGGCTGTTCGGATTCCTTTCCGACCGACCCATTTTGATGGGGTCGGTCGGAAAGGAATCCGAACCGGATTACTGACCGGCTCGGAGAGCCCGTCTGACATTCAGAAACCCTCCAGTTATTCCTCGGGCAGCTCTTTCCGCTCGAGGGATTGCGATGCAGATTCCCACAGCCTTTCTGTGCAGGCCTTTCCGACACAGAAAGGCTGTAGGAATCCCACTTTGGGGGCCCCCAGCAGGGCCCCCATGGGTGCAAGACTGCTGGATGGCGGCCTAGAGGGCACCCATGGTGCTGCCACTGGGTGCAGGCACCTCAATCAATCAGGGATTTATAGAGCGCACTACTCACCCGTGAGGGTCTCAAGGCGCTGAGGGGGGTGTTTCAAGCTGCTCCGGTCATCCGAAAAGCCAGGTCTTGAGGCTCTTCCTGAATGCTTGTAGTGTGAGGCTTCATCTGATGCTGGATGCTGAGAGGGAGTTCATTCCAGGTCTTGGCCACGATGTAGGAGAAGGATCTGCCTCTCATTCTGGCTCTTTGGATGAGGGGGATTTCAGCCAAGGCTAGGTCAACGGCGCAGAGGTTTCTCTTGGGGGCGTAGAAGGAGATTCTTTATTTGCAGTATTGGGGTCCGGTGTTGTGGAGGGCTCTGTAGGCATGTGTGAGCAACTTGAAGGTCACTCTTTTTTCAACAGGGAGCCAGTGGAGGTCTCATAGGTGCTGGGTGATGTGGTCTTGTCGTGGGATGCTGAGGTTGAGTCTGGCTGTGGCATTCTGGACGGTCTGTAGTTTGTGGAGTAGAGATTTGTTGACTCCGGCGTAGAGGGCGTTCCCGTAGTCCAGCCTGCTGGTGATGAGTGTGTGGGTGACGGTCTTCATGGATTTGGGGGGTATCCATTTGAAGGTCTTGCAGAGTATGCAGAGGGTGTTGAAGCATGTGGAGGATACAGCGTTGATCTGTCGGTTTGTGGTGAGGGAGGAGTTGAGTATGATGCCGAGGTTGCGAGCGTGGTCCGTAGGGGTGGGAGGGTTGCCAAGGGTGGGGGGCCACCAGGTGTCATCCCTTGCAGAGGGGGTGGCTCCGAGGATGAGGATTTCCGTTTTCTCTGAGTTGAGCTTCAGGCAGCTGCTGCTCATCCAGGTTGCTGCAACGTCTTTCATTCCTTCCTGGAAGTTGTGTCTGGTTACTTGGTGAGGGAGAGGATGAGCTGGGTGTCGTCGGCTTAGGATACTATGCTGAGTCTGTGTTTTCTGACGATGGTTGCGAGGGGGGCCATGTAGATGTTGAAGAGTGTGGGGCTGAGGGAGGATCCTCGGGGAACTCCGCGTCTGATCTCTGTGAGTTCGGAGAGGAAGGGCGGAAGTCTGATTCTTTGAGTTCTGCCGGCGAGGTAGGAGCGTATCCAGTCTAGGGCAGTTCCCTGTATGCCGGCGTCATGGAGTCTGGCGGCTAATGTGCGGTTGGAGACGGTTTCGAAAGCTGCTGAGAGGTCTAGTAGAATGAGTGCTGCAGTGTGGCCTTGGTCGAGCAGTGTGCGGATGTCGCCCGTGGTGGCTAGGAGGGCAGTCTCGGTGCTATGGTTGCTGCGGAAGCCGGATTGAGAAGTGCTGAGGATGTTGTTGGATTCTATGAGGTTTGTTAGCTGGATGTTGATGATCTTCTCGGTGACTTTGGCGGTGAAGGGGAGGAGGTAGATGGACCTGTAGTTCTTGAGGTCCGTCGGGTCTGCGGAGGGCTTCTTGAGGAGGGGTTTGACTTCTGCGCGTTTCCAGTTGTCGGGGAACGTGCCTGTTTCAAGGGTGCAGTTGATTGTCCGTCATAGTTCTGGTGCGATGACGGAGGTGGCCCTGAGGAAGATGTGTGGTGGGCAGGGGTCCGTGGGTGCTCCAGAGTGTATGCTCCTCATGGTGTTTGCGGTGTCTTCTGTGGTGACAGGGGTCCAGGCGAGGATGGTCGGCAGGGTGGAGTTGCTGGTGGAAGGTGTTAGGTCGGTGCCTTGGTTCTGTTTGTCGAAGTTGTCGTAGAGTGTCCTGATCTTGTGGTGGAAGAAGGATCCGAGTTTGTTGCAGAGGTCCTGGGAGGGAGGGACGTCAGAGGTTTCGCTGGGGGGTTTGTTGAATTCTTGTATGCTGTTGAAGAGTTCCTTGGAGTTGTGGGAGTTGGAGAGGATTCTGTCCTGGATGAAGTTCCTCTTCATAGATCTGATGAGTTGGTGGTGTGCTGTAGTGGTGGTCCTGTAGGCGGTGCGTGCTTCCAGGATTTTGCTGATCCTCCACGCTTTCTCGAGTCGTCAGCACGAGAGCTTGGATTCTCGGAGGTCCGTGGTGAACCAGGTGGCTTTCGTGGTGTGTTGTCTGTTGGAGTTCTGGAGGGGTGCGAGCATGTTGGCACAATTGGCGATCCATTTGTGGAGTTCATTGGCTGCAGAGTTGGCATCGGTCATGGTGGGGGAGGAATGCATCTGAGGGCGGAGGCGAGGTACTCTTCTGTGATCTTGCTCCAGTTTCTACGCGGGGACGTGGCGTTGGCTTGTGTGCGGTGGGTTTCGAGAAGGAGTAGTGAACGCAGTGGTCGTCCGTCCAGAAGGGTTGCGTGGTGTGGCTGAAGGGAATTTTGGTAGCTCCGGCAAAGATGGGGTCGAGGGTGTGTCCCGCCTTGTGGGTCAAGGTGATGACGAGTTGCTTCAATACGATGTTGGCGAGGTTGTCTAGGAGGGCAGTGGAGTTAGGGTCGCTGAGGTTGTCAAGGTGGAAATTCAGGTCTCTGAGCAGTACATAGTCCAAGGAGGAGAGGGTGTGATGTAGTCTGCGATGGTGTTGGTGAACGGGGTGCAGGGTCCAGGAGGTCTGTAGGCGTTGGTCCAGATCTCTGTGAGGAAGGCGACATCTGTTGAGAGGGTGTTGAGGAGGTCCCAGATTTCTACTGCGTGTCTGTGCAGGGAGCATACTTTGAGGACAATGCAGCTCAGGGGTTTGGGTGCGTTGGCGTCCTGTGGGGTGGCGGTAGCTGTCGGGGTCCGGAGGTGGGTGAAGGCGTGGCGGCAGTGTCAGCAGGAGAACGGTCCTTGGGAGTTCCTCGGCGTTGAGAGCTGGAAGTTGTTGTTTCATCCAGGGTTGAGTGCGTGGAGAGTGCTAGAGTCGTAGCGGTGGGGGGTCGGAGGACCAGGGTCTCTGGCGCTGGTCACGGTTGGGTCACAGACAGGGGCAGACAGGCTTGCCTTTGGCACGCAGTGGCCGCCGTTAAGTAGGGGTCGGGGGAGGGAGAGCAGCTGGGAGATGGGAGCAGGTACACGTGGGGGGGAGGGGCCGCGGGGGCAGCAGCGGCGTGAGAGGGAACGAATAGGCAGCAGGAAAAACAGTGAAAACAGTATGAACGGCACAGACAGACAAAAGAGGCACTAACAGTCAACAAGGCACAGACAGACAGCAAGGGGCACAAACAGTCAACAAGGCACAGACAGACAACAGAGGCACAGCACAGACAAAAACTGAAAAAAAACCAGAAAAAAAACCAGAAAGGCTGGCAGAGCGGACCAGCAGAAGAGCAAGGCTCTCCCACTGGACCACCAGGGATGATGTGCAGGCAGGAGCCTGCGGGTGGAGGAGGGCCTTGAACACCTACCTGAACCAGAGAGGTGCTGGGGGCAGAGGCGCAACGACGGGGCTGCGCGAGGGGAGAGCAGTTTCCATGACCAGGAGGTCAGAGGTCTTGCTCACCCTGTCACCCAGCAGCCGCCATTAAGTAGGGGTCGGGGGAGGGAGAGCATCTGGGAGGCGGGAGCGGGAACACGCAGGGGGGAGGGGCCACGGGTGCAGCAGCAGCAAGAGAGGGAACAAAAAGGCAGTGGGAAAAACAGTGTAAACGGCACAGACAGACAAAAGAGGCACTAACAGTCAACAAGGCATAGACAAATAACAAGGGGCAAAACAGTCAACAAGGCATTGACAAATAACAAGGGGCAAAAACAGTCAACAAGGCATAGACAAACAACAAGGTGCAAGAAACAGTCAACAAGGCACAGACAGACAACGGAGGCACAGACAGACAAAAACAGAAAAAACCCCAGAAAGGCTGGCAGAGCGGACCAGCAGAAGAGCAAGGCTCTCCCACTGGACCACCAGGGATGAGGTGCAGGCAGGAGCCTGTGGGTGGAGGAGGGCCTCAAACACCTACCTGAACCAGAGAGGTGCTGGGGCAGAGGCGCAACGACGGAGCTGCGTGAGGGACGAGCAGTTTCCCTGACCAGGAGGTCAGAGGTCTTGCTCCTGAGGTGCCTGCCACAGGGTGCAGGGATGAACTGCACCTTAGCTCTTTACAATGAGAGCATGCATTCCGGTTGGAATGCATGCTCTCATTGTAAAGAATAGGAATGCGACCAAACAGTGTTCGGTCGCATCCTAATTGCTGGGTTGGGACGGACGATAGGAGGTTATTCAGTCCCAGTTCCCAAACGATGATGGACAGACTCAGGTCCGTCCAACATCGTAATTGGGGCCTTAGTCACTACTGAATTAGACGCAGATTGATAAAATTCTACAAGCAAAATGATTAGTACTACAATTGCAATTATTAGTGTACCTGCTATTCTGTACCCAAGTCTACAAATATTAGGATTGGCTTCCAATACTTTCTCTGAAACCGAACTGTTGGGTGGGCCAGGGGCTTTAGGTACTGCCTTCTCTTTGGGTGTGCTATTATGTGCATTGAGGATTAGCTCTTAGGTGAGTGAACTCATCTCTGGCGATCTCGGGCATGACTTTAGACGTCCAAATCCTGTCTGGTTAATCGGTGGGTCTGCACTCGCACCACAAGGGGAACTTGCATTAATTGGAATGAATACAATTAATCACCCTGCGTTGGAAATTGTATGGGAATTCTCTGGGGCCTTTAGCTTAGCAGGGTCAGCCAGGTTGTGTGTTACATTTCCTGCAGAACTAGGGTTACATATAGAAATGACAGGACCAATGGTAACCGGGACAGTGAGAGCATCTGGAGAACTAAGAGCTGCATAGGTGCCAGGTGTGCAAATCGCTGGATTCCCTCCCATCGGGTTTTGATTCACGTTCACAGGGGTGACTCCAGTTGCATTAGGATTCACATTTATTGGTGCAGTAACCACTCCAGAACTTCCATTTGCATTAGCGCTTCCACCTCCCATTGTTTGGGTCTCATTATACGAAGGTGGACGTTCTGACAGCACCACATTTAGAAGACTCTCGCTAGAGTCACTGTCACCATTCTCACTTCTCTCATCTGATTCCATTGACTTGTCCTTCCTTTTTCTCTTTTCCCCTCTCTCCCCTTCTCAAATTCCTCACTTGTTAAGGCGGGGTATAATTTGGCTCCCTCTGTCATGTCAGTCCTCCACTTCCTCTGTTCTGCATTCCACCTTGCATCATTGTACGTACACACTGCTTTTCTAGCCCTTCCCTGATACTTTTCCTTTTCTCTAGCATGAGCTGCACACTCCCAAGCATTGAGCGTCTCAAACTGTTTAGGTCTAGGATGTGGTTTCATCTCATATAATATCCTCCTTAGGTTCTCAATGAATCTCACATTAAATGTACCATAGCGTGGGAACACCAGTGTACCCTCTTTCTCAGGGATGTAGTGGCATTGCTTAAGAAAAATACAGGTATCGTCATGTGGCTTCTACTTTTCCAAGTAAAACTGTGCATTTGTTGGACAACATAACCATCAGAACTGTGTGAGACTGACTCCACACACACCATCCGAATATGTTGGCCTTAGTCCTGCTAGCTCACAGTCCACCCCCCTAATCTGACAAGGTAACAAATGGAGAGTGCAACCTCAGAATATGACAACCCTGAATCCCCAAGGAAATCCTGGTAACAGATCTAGAACCCTTTCGCTTGGTTACTTATGCATACCCAAAGAGATACATACCAAATACACAACCTGCAGTTTCAATATTTATTGAAACATTGTGATTCTTGAGTAAAATAAGCACGCTGTAATAATCAATAGAAGGAAACAGAATAATGTGATTAGCATTATGAGAATGGTGAAAAAGATAAACAGTTCAACCATTTTGCTGTTTACAGAAAATATATGCTTGCACACATGTACTGTATTATATTTAGGGCTCCCAGTTTTATGGTATTTGTTTTTGCCATTTCCATCTTTATTTATCCATATTTATTTTTTGCTAATTGTACCTGTATTTATCCATATTTATTTTGGGTTTTGTGGAAAAATTAAGCTGAAATTAGTATATTTCCACATTTATTTAACCGATAAATATGCACTCATGCTTGAATGTCTGCCAGGTTTCAGTGCTGTGAACACCCGCAGAAGATAAAACTGTGCACTTATATGAAAATATGCAAATTTCAGTATCAACCTTGTGCATATCCACTGCTGTTAAAGCTGCTTCACTAAAATTCCTTTCTTTTTTAACCCCCTTATCTATCAATCCACACATTTATTGGCCTGGCAGTCAAGGCAGACAGTATTTAGAATTACTCAAAAAGCAACCCAATTTCCATTTTGATCGACATTTAAAAATAAATACAGACAAGAAAATGAATGTTTTCTGTCTGTATTTATCTGTAAAAATCATTAAAAACGGAAAACAGGGAGTCTTAATTATATTATACTCCTACCTAGCGTTACCTAACCTAGCATATCTAGGGACGGGGGTGAATCTGTCAAATCTCTGTAGGGTGATCTAACTCCCTGTTACCTGTGGGTAAGTGTCATCAGGGTGCCCGTCTTGGTGGAGAGCTGGGCAGCATCCCTCGCAAAAGGTAAACCGGAATCAGCTGGGTTGGAATTCAGAAATGGGGGTGACCTCTCAGTGCCAGCAAAATGCTCCTCTGAACTATCAGCTTGCCATGCACTACAATTCCGCCTATTCCACTTCAGAACTGATTAACATTAAGTTCCACAGTATAGCCCGGGCCGGATGTAACACTCGAGGAGGAGCTAGGACATTGTCCCTGAGAAGGATGGAAGCAAAATGGATAGTCAAACTGTAGGCAGTGGACATGGGCTTGAATGTAGATAGAGAATTACACATATTTCTCACTGATTGAAAACAATATATAAAGCTTCTAATACATGTTATGTGATACCCCTGCATCATATGTTTTGTCCTGATCTGAGCAGTCAAACCTAGTTACATTTACAACTAATATGAGATCTTGACAACAGACACCCTTTATGTTTTTGTCTCTTCTAAGAGCTTTCATTACTGTAAATAGAAGATTCTTATCCAGACTAATGTTTTTTATAACGTGAGCTCATTTACCATTCTGTGACAATCAATGGTATATCCAACAAGTCTCCCTTTTTACTTCCTTATATGTATTATGTTCTGTTCTCTAATCTGTACTTTGTCTAAAATACATATTCCAATGACTGTATATGACTATTTCCTTGTTATATGCACATGTGACTGGTTACAGCTCCATTTGATTTTATGTATATTCCTTAAACATTAGTGATTTCAAAAGTTTAACACTCATGTAACCAAATAATGATATCCTCTTTGACCACTCACAATGAATGTCAAAACGGAAACATTGAGTGAAAATAGGCATTTACTTTAAATATAATTTCACAAACCTGTAACGCTGGACATATGCATATATTTCAAGTGTATCGTACTTGATCCATAGTTGTACCTTTTTTCTTTCCACCTTGCTATATTCTACTGTCTTTTTATCGGCATGACACTTCTTTACTTATGACCTTTTATACCAACTACATTGGGATCACACTATCTACCCAGTGGATAGTTCTTATTATTTTTCTATCTCTTTGTTTTTTTTTGTTTTTTTTTAACTCATTCTTTAGTATATTATGACCTCTCAAAGTCAGTTCAAATAACATATAACATATGTATTTTTTTCGCGTACACTGTTATTCACGTACAAGGTTGTAGACTCTACCCACTATGGCTGCAGCACTCTCGGTGGCGATTTGGAACACCCTAGTCACTAGTCCTTTTTACCATTTATTATTTATGTCCTACACACTGTAGGATGCATACATGGCTGCTTTTCCTTCGTGCAGAGAGTTAGTTAATGTAATCCGTATTCTATAGACTCCCTTCGATTACACATGTATTATATAGGTCCAAGGACTCCTTCACATTGGCTGCAATACTCTTGGTGATTTGTTGGGACCCTCACCTTGTCAGTCCTTCTTTACTTTTTACTTCCCTCTTGTCCTACGTATTTAGGACGCTTATGCGGCAATCTTCCTTTCACTCAGATGCCAGTGAGGACTTGTCAGGTAAGGATATGAGATTTACACCTTCTGTACTATAAGTATTAGGAATTTGGGGTAAATGTCCACTGTAATTCTGATTACTCCATGGTACGGCAGTCTTTGGCTGTTCATCACACGATTAATACGCAAGATGGGCGTGCGATTTTTCTTACTTTTTCTCTTTGTACTTTTTCTAACGAAAGGACAATACAAAACATGTACCTTATTGTAAATATCTCACAGCCTTGAAAAAGTCACTGTGTGACGAAACACGAAACACTTGTCGGCTGTTGTCCATCTCTGAAGAAAGAATGTGTAAAACATCAACCTGAAGAACACATAATCCTCTATACTCTGCAATAAAGAGAACTGTCTTTTCAAAATTAGTCCTGACTGATTGGACATTGTACTATTTTCTAATACTGTTTTGAGTGCTTCACACATTTGGTAGTAGTGTGTGGACAACCATTATAGCACCACATTAACATATTGATTTTTGTTGGTTATACTATCCCCATAGTGAATATATGTCTATAACAAGGTGCGATAACGAAACCACTACTACCTCTTATTTCTTGAGACCTGGCCACCAAGAGAGTTGCTGCAATAATGAAATTGTAGCTGCCACCCCTGATTGAGCAAATTCTAGGCCCTCATGTAGTGCTAGGATTAAACCTGATATGCGATCTGAATTAGGCATCACTCAATCCCCCACTCCGGGAATCTAAGCAAATGAAATATTTTGTGCAGTTAACTGGTAAGAGTATTTTGTTGGAAAGCCTTTCAGCAAGTGGGTGCGGTTGTGCGCAGCGTTGACAGCCACCATGATGTCTTCATCTATCCTCGTACTTGAACGATTAATTGCAGCAACTGCAGCAGTTTGCACTGTTTCTTTTATGGCTTTGTCAGCCATGGAATTCCCTACAAAGTGTATTCCTACACGCTGGTGACTCAGTATGTGTATGACATGAGTCAGTGGCAAACACTTTTTGAGTTTCGCCACCTGTTCCCAAAACAGCTTGTGCTTTATGGTGTACCTTTGGAATCTCTGGATCCATTCTGGCTGCAGTAGTGTAAGTACTCATTGTAAGACTGGACACAATAATGCGAATCACACACTATAAGTGTGGGGCATCTGGGATCCATATTCCCAAGTACCAGAATTAGAGCTTCAAGTTCGGTCAACTGCGCTGTGAAATCACCTAGTGATTGCATGCAGGTTTTGTGAGGATGAAATTCACCAGCCTCCATTCTACCCTTCACAGCGGTGCACGCTGCAGAGTATTGGTACTTGTTCCTCTGACAGGCTGTGCAGAAATGTCAGTATAGATGATGTAATCATACTAATCTAAAGGCATAGCTTCATTAGGCAGAGTATATTCATTTTCATAATGCAGGTAGTCTGGTCTTTGCAGTGTACAGTCAAATATGTAATCTACATATGTTGTTGTAAGAGAGTTAGCTCATTGTATCCATCATAGATGCAATGCTTTTGCATTTGAAACACTGGCCTTTGTGACAGCCTCTAAGGCTGGGACTGGAGTCATGACAATAATGCATTTCCCCTGAGTCAAAGATTTACCCTCACTACAGCAGTCTGTACCGCCATCAAAATCTTTTCTGTCGGTGAAAAATGCATCTCTGCTTTGGTGTATAAATGCAATTTATATGCAATAGATACAGTGTCTTCTTCATTGAATGTGACATAGGTGTACCCTGATGCACCCGCAATTGTATGGATCACCAGGTTGGCTGTGTTTACATGTGTGTGTAAGTGTTTGGATGCTAGGATGTCAAGCTTGTACTGAAAGTAGTATTTGTGTGTGTTCAGTTGTCCAATGTGAACTTGAAAAGTCTGCAAGAATCAAGTCTTAGAATGGTTTGGATTTACCCTCTCTGCATAGTCTAGAATGTATGTTCTGACAAAATTCAGGAAACCCAATATTGATTGGAGTTTCTTCAATGTGTTTGGTTGTTGTAGAAGTGCACACTTCTTGAGGAAATGTGTCGACAAATAGGACATTGAGGTGGGCTATTTTGGATTATTCATGTGTGAGAATCTCTCTAACTTGTTTTTTAGCCTCATGTTTAATGGAGCATTGTCTTTGAGGTTGTGTGGTTGGCCTCACTGGTATGATGAGATAAGGGGAACCGACATCCCACCCCACATGGTTGCGGTATAATACAGGAGCTTGTGCTAAGGCCCACTCCTTGGCGTATGAATTTTTAACTGCATCTGGGACGAGGTCAGAAAAGGAAGGTAAAATTACTGTTTCTCCCTTGGGCAATCCATGACAAATTCTGGTGCCCAATCCCTTTCAGCCAAGAGAATGTCATAGCCAAATGACAAGTTCTCCCAAAAGAGAACATTAATGGTACGGAGTATGTCCCCCTCCATTTGGAGTTGAATTTCGTATACTTGATGCAGGACACTCACTCTCCTATCCAGTGTTTCCACCTGGATATAGTCACTCGTTGCTACTGCCGCTAGACACTTCATTAGATTCCGGCAAACTATTGTGGCTTCTGCAGCACTGTCTAGCATGGTGAGAGCCCACTCCCCACTCAGAAGCAGTGTCCTCAATATCCGGGGACTGCTTGACTTTGATGCCAACCACCTTCTTCTTTTTTAATTGAGGCTTATACTGTTTTATAAATTCAGATGAGCATTGTGAGTCCTTCTTTGGTTTCACGTACTCCTCTGATCTGCACTCTGATCGTCCATCTCTCTCCGAACGTTTTTCAGATTAATCCTGAAAGGAACGGAAAGAACGTGTATCAGTATCCTGATACCTATCAGGCATTTTAATTTTATCACGGTTATGCAGATTGTAGAGTTTTTCAGTGGACTACTGTTTAGGAGATCCACCCGGCGATTTAGTCTTTTCTTCATTTTATTATTATCCCACTTCTACTTAGAGGAAGAGTCTGATGCCTGCTTCAAGTTATCCTTTTTAGAATTATTCTTAAATTGTGTTTTTTTAGGTCTGGCTCCCAAATTATCTCTGCCCATGGATGCATAAGTTTCCTTAATAATTTTGGGTAACTCGTGCTCCAGTTCTCCGGGAGTCAACTTTGTGAGTCATTGGCGTATCGCCAACGCTGCTGCTTCCCCTTTAATGTTACTTACCATTATGGCAGATACTGTTGCAGAGTTGCTTATCAGTTTCATCCCAAATCTAGGGCAGGGGCTGCCCAGTACTCATTTTGGAACTGTTTAAGTACTGCTGGCAAAACAGCTAATGAGAGTGTACTGTGTGTTCTGGTATACACTGCAGCAAAGACTGTACCCAAGTGGCGCAGTCTTCCACTGGGTGAACCATCCCCATTGGTAGACATATGGTGAGAATTGTGTGTTTTTCCTGAAGTCATGGGGTAACACTGCTTCAAGCTGGCTCATTTTTTGTGCAATCCAGAACGGAATTTCCTCCCTTCTGGGGGGAATTTTACCCATGACTGCGTTGATAGTTACTGAACTAATTCCATGCGCACCCAATTGTGGTTGTGCAGCTTGAGCAGCCCTTGCAGGATTTATTGTCATTGTTCTCATGACAAATTATGTCAAACATCTATATGTTCTAACCAGGTCTGTGTATAGTGTACGTAGGTCTGGTGGTGTCAGATTTTCTATATCTGGGTAGGGTGTGTAACCAGCTAAGACTGGCCATGTTGCTCCCTCATTGCTAAGGGGACCTAGTCTAACATTTTTGTGTGTATGTGGTAGTGCACCTTCAAACCAATTTTGATGTTTTTGGTAAGTTAATGGTATTTCTAGTGCTTCATAAGCTGCGCAGTTGTTAAGAATTGCAGCCTCAGTCTATGTTTGAAACTGTCATATTCGTGTTTCTGCTGCTGGGAATGTAACCCATGAATAGAATACCTCTGTCCTGAATGCTTCGTGGACCTCAACCACGAAGGTAACTTTTCCACCCATAAACGGCAGACCACGCTGTAACAGCATTTGTGTAACTGCATGTCTGCAGTTCACCGGTATGTTAACTGCTGCTTCTTCTTCAGCCATATGACTAGGTGGAATTAGAGAGGGTGCCTCTAAGGGTGATGCTTTAAAAGGTTCAAGCTTGAAAAACCTACAGCCAATACATAGGATTTACCTACTCAGCTGGGGAGAATCTTTCCCTCACACCACGGACGCCTCTGGTTAAGAGGTGAATAGGGGTCTTTGGGTATACAAAAGAAAACTATTCAGGCGATCCATTATATAAGAACCCATGCTAGACTATTGGTGGTGCCATCTCGTAAGGCTTATACTTTCCCAAGTAAAACTGTGCGTTTGTTGGACAACATAACCATCAGAACTGTGCGAGACTGACTTCTTACACACCATACGGATATGTTGACCTTAGTCCTGCTAGCAAACAGAGCCCCATTTGTACCTCTAACCTGACAAGGCAACAAATGGAGTGTGCAACCTCCGAACATGACAACCCTGACTCCCAAAGGAAATCATGGTAACAGATCTAGAACCCTTTCACTTGGTTACTTATGCATAGCCAAAGAGATACACAAGAAATACACAACCTGCAGTTTCAATATTTATTAAAGCATTGTGCTTCTTGAGTAAAATATGTGTGCTGCAATAATCAATAGAAGGACACAGAATAATGTGATTAGCATTACGAGAATGGTGAAAAAGATAAGCAGTTCAACTATTTTGCTGTTTGCAGAAAATATATACTTGCATACAAGTACTGTAATATATTGTATTCCTACCTAGTGCTTCCTAACCTAGTCTATGGAGGGGGTGAATCTGTGAAATCATTGTAGGGTGATCTTAATCCCTGTTACCTGTTGGTAAGTGTCATCAGTCTGCCCGTCTTGGTTGGGAGCTGGGCAGCCTCCCTTGCAAGAGGTAAACAGGAATCAGCTGGGCTGGAATTCTGGCATGGGGTGTGACCTCTCAGTGCCAACGAAATGCTCCTCTGTCTAAACAAAGGATTGATGTTGTATATATAATAAACATCATCCATGTTGCCATGCTGAAGCCTCAGTCAAGCCGCCATTGTTTATTCTATTATGACAGCTCTGTCGCCCAATGACCAATAACAAAGAATAACATGCTACGTAATGAACTAAGCCCTTGTACAGCATGATCAAGGTATTTGATAGCGTGCCTAAGAAGTGGAAATGTAAGCAAAACTTAATTGGGAGAATATTATCCTGTACTTTTACGCAAATAAATGTGTGTCAAATGTCATTGTGTTAAAGAGAAGAAGGCAACTTAAAAACGTGAGTATGTAAAATGGTGTTTCTACCCAGGCCGAATGTAACCACGTGACAGTATGAAGCCCTGCATTTATCGCCATATAATGACCTGCAGTATCTTCGGTGGTGCCTCTTCTCTCTCTCTAACAGATATCGTCAAATCTCCCCTGATCAAATCTCGTATAAACATAAAGCATTTCATTTTCAGGAAAAAACGTCAATAATCACAAATAGAATTTCGCATCAGAGCAGGAAAGAATGGTTTAACCACAATTCCCGCTCAAAGTCAATGACCAATACCAGCACAACACTCTATGACTTAGAAACCAATAACAGCACAGCACACCGTGACATCAATATCACTCATTGCAGCAGGTCACCCTCCTTTACAATTTAATGAGTGCTCTCTCCTCAGCAATATGCATGCAAGCAAATACAAAGCTATTGCAACAAATAACTTTCTCTGCTCCGCTAAAAAATTAACAGTATTCACTCATGCAAGAAGTGGTTCGGAACAGCACTTTCTGACCTACTCAGATACACACTCAAATAAAACCTCGATCTGCGGGGAATCACCCCAATTAGTACAGCTTACCCCTGTGCGTAAGGTCCACTGCACAAACCACACCTCACTTTGACACACAAAGATAAATGTCCCTTTCTCAATTGTGCTGTTGACGACGTCTCAGGACAGGCACCACAAACCCTTAACAGAAAATTACAATACAGTGTCTTTTACACTTTTTAATATTTTCCCTGGATCTTAGGCCACGTCGGACACGATAACAACTTCAACTTCTCAACGCTAAGCACCACATTCACACAACATTTAAAACATCTCTGCCAAACATCACACAATCTCCATAAACACTGCAAGCTAAGAAAGAGCTATTAAAACACTCAACTCCATTAATAGTCACACCTCCTCTGTTACAACTCTGTCCCGAACCACTGGAACTCCAAAGATCCTCCAAACCAAATCATGGGATCTATGGATTGGACCTTGACTAGTCTAATATAAGGTATTCTAACTCCCCAATGTCAGGACCTAACCATCCACTCTTTGCTACCATCTGCCAGAGCACTGAGCCTCATATCCAAATTCTCTCTGTGATAGACCATTTGTAGATGCCCGAGGAATAAAGAGGAGTTAACATTATCCCAAAACTCAATTTACAGTGCGGCCCATTTTGCTGCACAGTGAGGACCCAAAAGTCAATAGATGGAGTTAAGTATATGTTTATTACAAATCCAAAGCCATACTGATGTAAACAGGTCTCAGAAATATGTTGTAAAAATACAGAATCACTACTGGCAGACCAAATTGTCCAACAAAATTTAATCTCAAAAGCATAAAGCATACGAGGAATTCAGTACTAGCAATGCAGAAAATGAGAAACAAAATCTGGTGATCAGTATATGATTTTCAGTCCTCTTGCCTATACATGATTACATCTAAATTACCTCAAATAAACCTGAGCTAAATAGCAGTAAATGGGAAACCTAATTAGATCCAGTAAAGCAGGGAGGGGTGAGCATTGTAGAGACTTCTGTAGAATTTCTCCAAAATCAGAGGTATTGTATAGCATAAAGCCACACAACGGAAATATAGCCAAGAGGTCTGTACCCCTGGAAGTCTAAAAGTATTCTGACAAAAGCTAAAGGTGACCATCAACACAGAACATACAACAATCCCACATTATGTGTCCCAGTACTTTTCCACCTTCTCACAGTACAACTTGGTAGCTACATTCAATACTCCCATCTTCTGGTCCACACATCAAAATGTCCTTGGATTTCTCCTGTCTCCAGATACAACACAAATAAGGGCCCTTCCTTTGTTTATTAGCACTGTACATCCTTGCCAAGAGTTATCTTCCTGAGTCTCACTATCTCTCATACACAGTGTGCCTTTCGCTAGCTATGAGAACACATGAATGCACCTGCAAGAAGAAGAAAACATTGCAACTCGAGCAACCTTTCATATTGAAGGTTAAACATTACAATCCAAATATGTAAGGCCTTTGGTCAAGTTACTGTGGCAAACATTTCAGTATATATTTAAATGCATGGTTATGATACATATACAATTATGAAATAAATACAGAATACTTTTCAAATGAATACATTGCTATATTGGCCCTCTCGCAGCTCAAATAGCTCCACGAAAACCAGAACTGACACCCATACAGACATCACCCCACTCCAGGCCACTCACACAGCCAACACTAGATCGTAAACTACACCTTCCCCCAATGAGGCTTCTCAACCAAAGAGATCAAATCAAGATCTATCAAACAATGAGATCCATGAACTCCTACTTTACTATAAGTCCGAAACAAATACGAGCAAGGCTGATCGAAATCAAATCCAATCCATCCAAGCAAACCCATCCAGAGAACTGAATCACAATCACAGAGGAATAAACAAGAACAACCTTAAGCTAGTCACTTTATCAAAAATGGCCTCTCATCATAATAACAAACAGCTAAGGTGCATGCTCCTCAACTGCAGATCAGCTAATAAACACGCAGCAGATATCTACGACCTCATTCTCTCACATAAGTTCAATATAGTTGTCCTCACGGAAACGTGGTTAAACAACTCATCTCAGCCCATCATAGATCTACTAGTCCCACCTAGCCACAAGATCATTCGACTAGACAGACCAGAGAAAACGGGTGGTGGAATAGCATGCATCTACCACAACACTCTTTCATTACGCCAATTGGAAACAATAGCTGTAACAACATGTGAATATATTAGCATCAATATCTATTGCAACAGCAAATCCATTTGTAATCTACATGCCTTTTATCACCCTCCGGGTGATAACCCTTTGTTCATCGAACAAATCATGGAAATCTTCACAATAAATGATAACCTTCAAGGACCCCAAATCTTCCTGGGCAATTTCAATCTGCACTGGAATGACCTGAATGACCCCGCAGTGAATAGCTTAAAATCCTTCCTATTAAACCATGAGTTGTCACAAATCTGCGACAGTCCTACACAGAACAAGGGTGAGACTTTGGACCTTATCATCGGTAAGTCGGACACTATCTCCTTAGAGTCTATTATCCCATGTGACTGGACAGACCATTATCGCATCACCTTCCTCATCAACTTAAAGGAGATCCCAAAGAATGGCCAACCGAAGAAAATCAAACATTGGAAAAGGAATCTTCGTAATATAAACCACAATGAACTAACCACTTTATGCAATAACACCCTGATCCCGCAGACCAACATGGAGGACGTCAATGACCTCACACACTACTACAATACTTCTATACTGGAAGTCATGGACTCCATCGCGCCCCTACAACAGAAAAATATTTCCAATAAAAACTCAAAGCCATGGTTCCATGATAGTTTGAACACAGAAAGACGCAATCTAAGAACAGCAGAAAGATCATGGAGACACTCCCCATCTGTGGAATCACTAAAACGCTTAAGATTAATGAGGAACACATACAACAGAAGAATAAGACAAGTGAAAGCTAATTTTATCAGAACGCAACTCGACCAAGCCAGAAATAGGCCCAAAAAACTATTTGAAATAGTCAAACAGCAGTCACGCAACACTTCAAACCCGTTAGACTCCGGAGCCAACACCCTGCCAAATTGCGAAGAACTGGCGACCTTCTTCAAGGATAAAACAACAAAGATAGAGAACGAACTTCAACTAGCAAAGGAACTACTACCGGCTGCCCCAGTCAGCTTTTCATACACCGCCCAATTTACGGAAGGGAAGGAACCACCCTGGCACCCCTCCAAAAACAAGGCCACTTGGAACACCTTCTACCCAATCAGCGAACAGGAAATGTACAACATTCTTTCTTCTTTAAACCCATCTACCCACTTCACGGACCCTCTACCGCCCAGCATTTTCAAACAGATCAAAACCTGTATTCTCCCACTATGGTCAAAGATTGTAAACGCCTCACTGCGTCAATGCACTATCCCTGACTGCCTAAAAATCGGTCAAGTAACACCCATCTTAAAAAAACCTATGGCAGACTGCTCCGATCTTAACAACTTCCGGCCCATCTCCAACATCCCTGCGCTGGCTAAGCTCTTAGAAAAATGTGTTCAGAACCAACTCTGCAATCACTTAGAAAACTTTCAACTACTCGATCAACACCAATCAGGCTTCCGTCAAGATCACAGCACAGAATCTGCCCTTACTCATATTTAGGGCTCCCGGTTTTATGGTATTTATTTTTTGGCCATTTCCGTCTGTATTTATCCATATTTATTTTTGGACCATTTTATCTGTATTTATCCATATTTATTTAGTGTTTTGCGTATTAATGAAGTTGTAAAACTGTAGATTTCCATATCTATTTAACGGATAGACGCGCACTCATACATTGATGTCTGTCGTTTTTTAGCTATTTAAGATGCCAAATATTACATAACAGTACATCCACTGGTAAATACTAGCATTATACCATAAATGTATGTTGACATATGGTGTTATTTAAAGAAATTTCATCCTCTTTTTAATTTCCCTTGCTGTCCATATGCTCAGCTGCTGGCCTATAATTCATGAAGACTGCATGGAGAATCACTTAAAAGAAGCACAATTTTCTGTATTTATCCACTTTTAAAAATAAATGCAGACAAAAAACACATTGTTTTCTGTCTGTATTTATCTGTAAAAATCCGTAAAAACGGAAAACAGGGAGCCTTACTCATATTGTAGATGACATACTAAAAATGCTAGATCATAACGAATCATGCCTTCTAATGTTGCTTGATTTATCTGCTGCCTTTGATACCGTCAAACACGACAACCTACTGAAACTACGGGAACAAAGGATGGGCTTATCAGGGGTCGTATTACAATGGTTCTCTTCATTCCTCCAAAACAGATCCTTAAGAGTCAAAATGGACCAATCTCTCTATAAGTCACACACGATAACTCTTGGTGTTCCTCAAGGATCCTCTCTCTCCCCCATTCTCTTTAACCTATTCCTGGAACCACTAGCAAACCTCCTAAAATCTTCTAACATCCACTACCATATGTACGCGGATGATACTCAGCTTTATCTCAAAATCGCCTCTCCAGATGACATTATATCCCTCAATTCCATCCTACAAAATACACAACTCTGGCTCACGGTTAACCACCTCAAACTCAACGCTGATAAAACTGTATTTCTACTCATCTCTCCGCCGAATAACAACCTTGAGATTGATCTGTGGCTGAAACATCTTACAGCCCTCAATTGCTCGCCCCACATCATAGACTCTGCCAGATCCCTAGGTATTACATTAGACAAACACCTAAATATGCAGGATCACATTAGTGCAGCCACCAAAGGAGCAAACTACCAACTGAGCATTCTGCGGAAACTTAAACCCTACCTACCACACGAAGATCTAAAACATGCGGTCCAAGCCCTAGTATTACCCAGACTGGATTATGGTAGTGCCACACTATGTGGCCTACCTAGATACAAACTGGCCCCTCTAAGAGCCTCCCTCAATGCAGCAGCAAAACTTGTCCTCGGAACTAAAAGAAATGAGCACATCTCTCCAGCCCTAAAAACCTTAAACTGGCTACCATACAAAGCAAGAATACAACTAAAAATTGCTTGCATGATGCACAAAGCGTTACACTTCAACACCCCCAGTTACCTGGCCCAAAAGCTAGAAATATCAGGGGGCAGCAGACCCTCACGAAGTGCGCTCACCTTGCTTCTGAAACCCCAACGAACCCACAAAAAGAAAACTGGGGCTAGAGCATTCTCGTCTATTGCACCCAAGATATGGAACTCTTTACCACCGGACCTTCGCCTAATTTCCTCCACCTCCGCCTTCAAAAAAGAAGTCAAATCTTATCTACTGACTAAGTTCTTACCCTAAGTCAATATATCAGTGACATTGAAAAGGTATAGATACCAAACTCTTATGTAGATTGTCCTTCCGAGTACTGGCTCTATTCCAGTCCAGTCCCTGTTAACCTATTTTTAATTTATGATATGTTCGGCTCTCACGCATATGTTTGCCTGTTGACCAGACCAATTTGTTTAACTGTATTCTCTTCATGTAAAGCGCTCTGATACCCACTAGGGTCACGTTCGCGCTATACAAAACTTTATAAATAAAATAATAAATAATTATATGAGAGTCAAAAACACTGTTTAATCCACACAAATGCATATGAAAACTGCAATTCGATGAAACTGTAAGGAAAACATTAGTACACACTCTCATATAAATGTCAGGATTATACAGTAAATGCACCTTCAGTATCTGGTCGAGTGCACCACTTTACAATAATGATATTAAAGCACACAAATATATGATACTACATGCACATATGTATGGCATAGTCAAGACGTGAAAGGGTGGAGCCAAAATTACGCTGCTCCACGGCATGGCCTGCAGTTACCCTGTCAGAAAAGGTCTGCGGAGACTCGCAGATAAGAGGGGTTATGGCGGTTAGTGGTACAGGAGTGCCACTCACATTTTTCCACCTTACATGGGTCTTTAGAGACCTGAGATGGCAGTGGATCCCCATAAAGTCAGAGCAGTGGAAAACCGGGCTTTGAAATGCATGTTGTTAGTGACCGCTTACTTTAGAAGGCTTCCATAAAAAGTCTTTATATTGATCCCTGTCACGGATAGTCTGTAGCAATAGCTGTGTACTTCTTTTTTAAAACCATGTAACTGGTTTCTATGTTTTTAGTAAAATAATCCCAGACTTCAGAAGGATGAATTTATGCAGTGCTTAATTTGTACCGGTGGTTGCAAGTGATCAGCATCGGTACACGTATTTGTGGACAAGAGACCTATTTTCAGGATAAGACTTTGACGAACACAACAGAAAGAAAAACAAGAAAGATAGAAAAAACAATAATATAGTGACAAAACAGGAAAGACAAGAACCTGAACAGTGGGATTAAAATTCTGTAGGCGTAGAGTTGTGGAGGAAAGAAGTATGAGGCGGAATCAAGACTAGGCAGCTTTGATTATCGGCATTCAGTGGCGGTGGCGGCAAATACTGAGCATTTGGAGACACAGCACCTGCGCCTCTCTCCTTTAGTTCCCATTTTAAGCAATTTATGTTTCAGTTGAATGTACATGGAAGACATACCACCACATTAAGCTGAATTGTAAGAAAAGAAACACTGCTCTCCTTTCGCCATTTCCTTCTCAGACCGAGCTATACACATTTTCTATGTCTCTTCAATATGGGGATGATGAATGAGGTATAATCAGCGCAATCAGGAAGGATATTCTTTCCTGCTTGCTGTACTTCTGAAAAACCCTGCCATCTGCTCAAGATCTTGGCTTTATAGGCTGCCTTTTAAAGCTCCAGACTTTCTCGGTTAGTCAAAATGTAACCTCTAAAATATACATGTGTACAGTTTGAGTAAATGTGTGTATATGTAAACCTCTTCGGCTGTTGCACTTATGTCCCTGCAGGCACTTGGATGCAAAATTAAAGTTGTGTTGTATTAATTTGCATATTTTGAGAAAGTGTTGCTTCTTAAAGAGCAAAAATGGAACTAGAAGTCGAAAATTCTACTTTAAAAACAAATTATAAAATATTTAACTAGCCTTAAATATACATTACAAATAGTGGCAAGAAAATCATAAATATGAAATCTTCCTTGTAAATTTAAATTAAGGGTATATCTAGTAGAACTGGCTTGTGGGTGGGCTCTAACCTCCTCCACACCGTCGCCCAGAAACACAGCAACTTTACAGGCCTCATTGAGCCTAGATCACAATCATTGATATCCCCTCTATTTGCACCGTGGAATTGAGCCTCATAAAAGCCATATTACATCAGAGTGGCCATCGTAAGCCAGAGACCTGAAGAGTAAAAAATCATATCTGCTACCCGTTTTCCTCAGATCTAAAGATGCTTGTTACTACCCATGCCCTTCTCCATATATTACACTTGCCGCAATTCATACAATACGTAGAAATTTGTCTATTTTTAAACAAATAGGCGGTTCTAAAAAGAACCATTTTTTTCTTTTATAATTTCTTTGTGTTTTTTAACTCTTTTTTGTATTTTTTGGGTGTTTTAAAAAAAAAATGAAAAAAACAACAGAATAAACTGAGAAAATGTTCTCTAACATTTTGCAATTAAAAACTCATTGCAATTTTTTTTTTTAACAATGGTGGTTTTTTGCTGCAAAAACAATATCATGTATTGACTGCTCACCATAGCAAATACGTTTTTTACATTTGATGCAGCGTTGTTCAAGACCAGCAAACTCTGGTTTAATGTCAGGTCCTCTGCTTGATGATGATGTACCTGCTGAGGTGCTGGTCCTGCAACCTCATCATCTAGCTGTGCTTGACGTTCCAGCTCACGTCGCTGTTCTTCTCGATGACGAGGGTGCTTAATTTGCAGGTGCTTCAACGTGGACAAACTACTGCATGAGTATTTCTTCTCAGAGACCCGAGATAAGATTCGTTGACACAGAGTGCAGGTCACCTTTCTTGCGTTAACCTTCTTTTCGCCGGGTGGAGAGGAAAAGAAGGCCCAGACGACACTCTCCTTCCGTTGTTTTGTTGGTTACTCCAAGTCATCTTCTTCACCAAGGATGTTGTCAGGTGGATTTGAAGATGCCATTTTAGTAGTGTTTATAAAAAAACACCAAAAAAATACAAACAAGAGCAGCAAACACAAAAACTGTGTCTCGTGAGGATGTTGTTGGGGGAATGAGAAGTTTTGGTGGGGTGCTGTAAATTCTAGAACAAAAAGCTTCTTAACCAATAAAATAATTTCTTTTAAAGTCACATGGGATTCGGGCACCCGGCGCGCAACCAGTGCGCACCCGGCGCGATTTCCGAAAAATATATTTAACAATAATATATCTTTATTCCAATTACAAATATATGATATTTACAATTACGTTAAATAATCTCTTGGTATAATATATATAATAAAGTTATATACATATACTTTAAAAACAAAATAATTTACAGTGGATTCGCGCACCTGGCGCAACCCCCACAAATACATACATGATATTGTGCGGGGCCGAGAACCGCACACCCTTCGCTTGTCGAACGTGCATCGTACACGGCATAACCAATATGGCGGCAAAATTCTAGGATTCGCGCACCCACCGATCGGTATGCAAATCCATTTAAAAAAAAAGTAATTTAAATGCATATTTTAGAAAGGAGAAAACATCACATTATTTTTATAAAAGTTAAAAAAAATTGAAAAAGCATTTTTTGGACATTGCATTTAGAAATTAGCATTTCAAAAAACCTTTGCAATTCACTAAAAAAACCATAGGCTTCAGGGACTTTATAGTTAGAAATTAGCATTTTAAAACCCTTAGGGCCCGATTCTCAGAACTAACTTAAGACAAAATCCTAAACTTACTACCATTTTGGTATTCACAGAAGGCACTTACTCATTTTGGTATTCACAGAAGGCACTTTCTAACTCATTTTGAGTAACTTACTCATTTTGAGTAACTTACACATTTTGTGTAACACTCATTTTGGTATTCACAGAAGACACTTACTCAATGATGAGTAAGTGCCTTCTGTGAATACCAAAATGAGTAAGTTACACAAAATGAGTAAGTTACTCAAAATGAGTAAGTAAGTGCCTTCTGTGAATACCAAAATGAGTAAGTGCCTTCTGTGAATACCAAAATGGTAGTAAGTTTAGGATTTTGTCTTAAGTTAGTTCTGTGAATCAGGCCCTTAGAAATTCACTAATTTCTAACCATAACGTCCCTGAAACCTCTGGTTTTTTCAGTGAATATATATATATATATATATATCCAGAACAACGCATCCAAATGCTATTCTTGCATTCACAAACAGATGCAACGGACTCCGGTGTCTTGCTGGTGCTCAAATTTCAAGTTTTATTAACAATGCTCGCGCTGCCCATGACGCGTTTCGGCCACGTCCTGTGGCCTTGATCACATGATCACGCTGCGTCTTTTGAAACCATTTAAAGGAAACATCTCACCCCACATGATTGCTGACATCATTCATCATGAAAATAGAGGACATACTTTAACTGAAAGATACCTGGGTAACTAAATTTGCCGTACATCAATTAAATTGAAGCAATGTATATAGTATAAATAGCTTTCTTATTACGTATACCTTCATTGCGTTCGACATACCTTATAATCAGATACATCTATGAATAATGCACATTGATAATATAGAAAAAGTGCAAATGCTTAATAGTAAAGTGCTAAATAGTGTTATATTGCACGGGACCCACAGTAAAAACCATAATTGTATAAAACAGAAATTTTGTAACCACAAAATTCAGCAGGTATACCGCCCTTCTTATGTTATGGGTTGTGCTGTGTTGGTTTCCCTCTTATTAGCCTGCTTATGCACATATAATATATAAGCCACCGAGGGGCAAATCTATCACTAATGAATTTCATAATATTCCACAGCTGTAACAATATGGCGGCAAAATTCTTGCATTCGTGCACCCACCGTGACTGGTACACGATCGGTTCGCGAATCCATTAAAAAAAAAAAAAACATTTAAATGCATGTTTTAGAAAGGAGAAAGTATCACATTATTTTTATAAAAGTTAAAAAAATTTGAAAAAGCATTTTTGGGACATTACAATTAGAAATTAGCATTTCAAAAACCTTTGCAATTCACTGAAAAAACCATAGGTTTCAGGGACGTTATAGTTAGAAATTAGCATTTTAAAACCCTTAGAAATTCACTAATTTCTAACTATAACGTCCCTGAAACCTCTGGTTTTTCAGTGAATATATATATATATATATATATATATATATATATATATATATATATATATCCTACTGGTGATAGCCAGTAGGTAGTTACAGTTAGGAACAAAGCAAAGAAAAAAGTAAAAAATAAAGAAAAGGGGGCAGAGTAGGAATAATCTGACCCCCGCAGATATGGTGGATGGGGTCCCACAGTTTAAAAGCTTTTTTTTTATTTTGCTGTGGATTCGCGGGTGGATCCGTGAATCCACAGGAACATTTTGCCTGATTGGATGATTCACTGGTTGTGTGACTGACTGTACAAGGAGTGATTAGGTGTCTCAGTGAATGTATGGGTGAGTAACTGGTTGTGTAAATGTTTGTATATGTCTGTCAGTTGGTGTATAAGTGGCTGCATGGGTGTATGACTGGGAACATGAGTTCCTTTATTGGTGAGTGACTGGTTGTCTGAGTACCTGTATGGGTGTGTGAGTGTCTGTATAGGTGGGTGAGGGTGTGTGTGACTCTCTACATGGATGAGTGAGTGGGTGAATCAGTGGCTGTGAGGGTTTATGGGTGCGTATGAGAGGGGCTGTATGGGTGAGTGAATGTGCATATGGCGGTGTCAGTGAGTGAATGGAAGTGTCAGTGGTATATGGGTAAGTAAATGCATATGTGAAAGGCAGTATAGGTGAGTGTTAGAGTATGTAAGCTACTGTATGTGTGAGTGATTTTGAGGATTGCTGTGTGGGTGAGTGTGTGCTTGTGTCAGTGACTGTATAGTTGAGTAAGTATGTGCTAGTATCTGTATGAAAAAGTGAGTTGGCGTGTGTATAACTGTATATGTGAGTAAGTGGCCGTGTGATTAACTCTATGGGTGAGTAA
This sequence comes from Calotriton arnoldi, assembly GCA_963921515.1. Taxonomy (NCBI): domain Eukaryota; kingdom Metazoa; phylum Chordata; class Amphibia; order Caudata; family Salamandridae; genus Calotriton; species Calotriton arnoldi. Next base: position 594,385 of record CAWUFW010010347.1, on the reverse strand, counting down.
GTAGGTGTATGAGTAGCTCTATGGGTGACAGAGAGTATGTGAGTGGCTGTGTGGCTGTATGAGTAAATATATCAGTGGCTTTCTTAGTGAGTGAGTTGGTGTACGAGTGGCTGTATGGCTGACTGAGTGGATATGTGTGTAGACCTATGAATCAGTATGTGGATATTTAAGTACTGATATGGGTGTGTTAATGGTTTCAAGAATGGTAGTGTGAAAGTTGGAATGGGTGTATGAAAGGTTACTTGGGGATGTGAGTGGGTGCATCAGAGATACTGTGGATGATGTCATCAGTGATGTCATTTGAGATGTCATCAGTGATGTCAACAGTGATGTCACTGACCATGTCATGAATGATGTAATATGTGACCTCATCAGCAGTGCATTGTGGGGGCGCGAGTTATAGTTAGCTCAACTAACTATAACAGCCAAATTTCTCTGGTTTTGTACGCAGTGAAATGTCCAACTAACTATAACGTCCCTGAAACCTGTGGTTTTTTCAGTGAATTTCTAAGGTTTTTAAATGCTAATTTCTAACTATACCATCCCTGAAACCTATGGTTTTTTTCAGTGAATATATATATATATATATATATATATATATATATATATATATATATATATATATTCACTGAAAAAACCGTAGGTTTCAGGCACGTTATAGTTACAAATTAGCATTTTAAAACCTTTGAAATTCACTGAAAAAACCATAGGTTTCAGACACGTTATAGTTAGAAATTAGCATTTAAAAAACCTTTGAAATTCACTGAAAAACCATAGGTTTTAGGGACAGTTATAGTTAGTTGGACATTGCACTCGTACAAAACCCGTGAAATTCCCCGTTATAGTTAGTTCAGCTAACTATAACTCGCGCCCGCAATGCACTGCTGATGACGTCACATATTACATCACTCATGACATGGTCAGTGACATCACTGATGACATCACTGACATCTCAAATGACATCACTGATGACATCATCCAGTGACTGTGTGTTTCTGTAAAGTTTAAATATGTTTAATATATATAGGGAAAGGCGTATTGAAGAATGAGTGGGTGTATAAGTGTCTGAATGGATGATTTAGTATGTGCGTGACTGACTCTACAAGTGAGTGATTAAACGTATCTTACTGAATGCATGGGTTAGTGACTAAACTGTGTGAATGTCTGTATCCGTCTGTTGGTGTGTAAGTGGATGCATGGATTTGCGAATAGCTACATGAGTGTCTATATGGGTTATTGATTGGTTCTATGAGTATCTGTATGGGTGCCTGAGTGTTTGTGTGGATGGGGTGTGTGCGACTGTGCATAGATGTGTGAGTGGGTGATTCACTGGGTGGATGGTTTCAAGAGTGCATCTGTGATAGACTGTATGGGTGGGTAAGTGTGTGTAAGAGTGTGTTAGTGAGTGAATGTATGTCCCAGTGGTACATGTGTGAGTAACTACATATGTGAAAGGCAGTATATATGTGTATTGGAGTATATAAATAGCTATAAGCGAGAGTGAGTGATTGTGATAGTGGCTGTATGGATGAGTGTGTGCTTGTATCAGTGATTGTATAAGAGCGTAACAATGTGCTAGTATTTGTATGATTAAGTGAGCTGGTGTGTGTATAACTGTATAGGTGAGTAAATGGCAGTGTGTTTAATTATTTGCATGACTGACTAGGTGTGTGAGTACCTCTATGGATGAGTGGCGGTGTTTGAGTGTCTATATAGGAGTAAGAGTGCATATGATAGTCCTGTACTGAGTGACCATAAGTATGAGTGACTGTACGGGTGAGTGAGTGGATGTGTGTGTGTAGACCTAAGAATCAGTGAGTGGGTATGTAGTTATTGGTGTTGGAGTGTCTATGGTTTTGCGAATGGCACTCTGTAATTTAGATTGGGTGTATCAAAGGTTATATTAGGGTGTGAGGAGCTGCATCAGATTATCACGTGGATGATGTCATCAGTGATGTCATTTGAGATGTCATCAGTGATGTCATCAGTGATGTCACTGACCATGTCATGAGTGATGTAATATGTGACGTCATCAGCAGTGCATTGTGGGGTGCGAGTTATAGTTAGCTGAACTAACTATAACGGGGGAATTTCACGGGTTTTGTACGAGTGCAATGTCCAACTAACTATAACTGTCCCTAAAACCTATGGTTTTTTCAGTGAATTTCAAAGGTTTTTTAAATGCTAATTTCTAACTATAACGTGTCTGAAACCTATGGTTTTTTCAGTGAATTTCAAAGGTTTTTAAAATGCTAATTTGTAACTATAACGTGCCTGAAACCTACGGTTTTTCAGTGAATTTCAAAGGTTTTTTAAATGACAATTTTTAAATGTATTAATTTTTATATTAATTTTTTTCACACTGATTTACTACATTTTTAGAAACAATTTCTTTTACATATTTTATTTTTTAAATTACATTGTAATTACATTATACATTACATTACAAAAATACTTTCTCAGAATGAATTACTTTAGTTTAAATACTTTGCACATAGGCAATAGACTTTTAAGTACAGTAGTTACAGTTGTTGCAATGGGCAACACATTTTCATACACAATGCAACATTCAGCTCAATGTGAATTTCTAGTTAAATGCAATTAGTTACTTTATGGATTACTTTTCTAACCACAGGACTGGATCCTAGATTCAGTCCTGGTACATCTCCTGTAAACAGCTGAGTAAAAGCGTTTTGGTTACAGTCGTGATTTTTAAGGAATATTATTGTATTTTAAAAGTTGACACTTAGAAACTTTTTCTCATAGAATCACCAATGTTATCCTATGGAAGGAAATTCACTTAGCAGGTAAAAACTGTTATCGTTACTTTTTCTTACTCAGTGTTGGATCCTGGATCCAGCACTGGTGCATCTCCTGTAAACAGTTGAAAGAATGCGTTTAAGTCATACAGGCGATTTTTAAGGAATATTTGTAGTTTGTGAAAATCGACACTTTGAAACTTTTCTGCTGAAAACCAGACAATGGATTCCTATGGAAGAAAATATAAGTTACTGGTAAGTACGGTTAAAATTACTTTTCAGGACCAGTACTGGGCTGAAAGATACAGCACTGAGGTCTCTCCTTATAACAGGTGAGTAAATCGGAATTCGTATTTCGGCTGATTTTAGAGGAATATTTGTATGTTTCAAAAATTAACACTTAGAAACTTTTTCAGCAAAAAGCAGGCAATGATATCCTATGGAAGGAAATTCAAGTTACTGGTAAGTACGGTTAAAATTACTTTTGAGGATCAGTACTGGGCTGAAAGATGCAGCACTGAGGTCTCTCCTGATAACAGATGAGTAAATCGGAATTCGTATTTCGGCTGATTTTAGATGAATATTTTAAAGTTCCAAAACTCCACACTTAGAAGAATTTCCAAGTGAAACCAGTCAATGTTAGCCTATGGAAGGAAATTCAAGTTACCGGTAAGTACGGTTAAAATTACTTTTCAGGACCAGTACTGGGCTGAAAGATACAGCACTGAGGTCTCTCCTGATAACAGGTGAGTAAATCGGAATTCGTATTTCGGCTGATTTTAGATGAATATTTTAAAGTTCCAAAACTCCACACTTAGAAGAATTTCCAAGTGAAACCAGTCAATGTTAGCCTATGGAAGGAAATTCAAGTTACCGGTAAGTACGGTTAAAATTACTTTTCAGGACCAGTACTGGGCTGAAAGATACAGCACTGAGGTCTCTCCTGATAACAGGTGAGTAAATCGGAATTCGTATTTCGGCTGATTTTAGATGAATATTTTAAAGTTCCAAAACTCCACACTTAGAAGAATTTCCAAGTGAAACCAGTCAATGTTAGCCTATGGAAGGAAATTCAAGTTACCGGTAAGTACGGTTAAAATTACTTTTCAGGACCAGTACTGGGCTGAAAGATACAGCACTGAGGTCTCTCCTGATAACAGGTGAGTAAATCGGAATTCGTATTTCGGCTGATTTTAGAGGAATATTTTAAAGTTCCAAAACTCCACACTTAGAAGAATTTCCAAGTGAAACCAGTCAATGTTAGCCTATGAAGGAAATTCAAGTTACCGGTAAGTACGGTTAAAATTACTTTTCAGGATCAGTACTGGGCTGAAAGATGCAGCACTGAGGTCTCTCCTGATAACAGGTGAGTAAATCGGAATTCGTATTTCGGCTGATTTTAGAGGAATATTTTAAAGTTCCAAAACTCCACACTTAGAAGAATTTCCAAGTGAAACCAGTCAATGTTAGCCTATGAAGGAAATTCAAGTTACCGGTAAGTACGGTTAAAATTACTTTTGAGGATCAGTACTGGGCTGAAAGATGCAGCACTGAGGTCTCTCCTGATAACAGGTGAGTAAATCAGAATTCGTATTTCGGCTGATTTTAGAGGAATATTTTAAAGTTCCAAAACTCCACACTTAGAAGAATTTCCAAGTGAAACCAGTTAATGTTAGCCTATGGAAGGAAATTCAAGTTACTGGTAAGTACGGTTAAAATTACTTTTCAGGATTAGTACTGGGCTGAAAGATGCAGCACTGAGGTCTCTCCTGATAACAGGTGAGTAAATCAGAATTCGTATTTTGGCTGATTTTAGAGGAATATTTGCACAATGGTGAAGGGAGGGGCGGGGCCTGAGGTGACATCTGTGCAAACGCGCCCCGTGGCGCGTTTTAAGTTGGGGGATTAAGTCCCCTTGAATCATGAGGGTCCCTACGGGCCAACTAGCCCACCAGGAACCTCCAGTATGCGCCAGGGGCTGCGTTGCAGAGACATGTACAGAGGCTACACCCCTTTTACACCTCTCTGCAACGCAGCTCTGTGGCGCTTTCTGGACGTACCTGTTGGGCTAGTTGGCCCCAGAGACCCTCAGGATTGAAGAGGATTTAATTCCCCATCTTAAAACGCGCCACGAGGCCTGTTTGCACACATGTCATCCTGAAGCCCCGCCCCTCCCTTCACCACTGTGCAAACGCGCCCGTGGTGCGTTTTAAGTCAGGGGATTAACTCCCTTGAATCCTGAGGGTCCCTGGGGTGCAACTAGCCCACCATATACCTCCAAAAGCGCCATAGAGCTGCGTTGCAGAGAGGTGTAAAGGGGCGTGGCCTCTGTACACCTCTCTGCAAGGCAGCCCCTGGCGCATACTGGAGGTTCCTGGTGGGCTAGTTGGCCTCAGAGACCCCAGTATTCAAGGGGATTCGTTCCCCTCTGCAAACGCGCCAGGGCGCGTTTGCAGAGTGGTGAAGGAAGGGGCGGGGCCTACGGGCCCGATCGTTTTTGTTTTTTTTCCCCTGAAGGGGGGCTGTGTAGCCCCCTTCCTTTTCCTATTTTTAGGCCCTGGGGACCCCATCCCCCAGGGCCTTACCCCTTACTTAATTAAAATAAATAAAAAAAAACGGGAAGGGGTCCGCGTGGCCCCCTTCCCTGGGCCTGTATTGGCCCCGGGGACCCCATCCCCCGGGGCATGGCCTCTTTTTTTTTATTTGGAGGGGGCTGCGTGGCCCCCATCCTCAGGCCATTTAAGGCCCCGGGGATCCCATCCCCCGGGCCGGCCTTGCACTTTTTTTACTTTTTTTACTTTGGGGAGGGGGCTGCGTGGCCCCCCTCCGTGGCCCTATGGCCCCGGGGACCCCATCCCCGGGGGCCTGGCCTCTCGTTGGGGACTGTGGGGGGTCCCCAAGCCCCCACAGTCCCGCCGGCTCCCCGTGTCCTACGGGAGCCGGCATTGCTTTACACATGGGGAGCAGCTAACATGCTGCTCCCCATGTGTAAAGCAATCGGCTTTGGATATTGGGAGAGAGAGCAGGTTTCCTGCTCTCTCTTCCAATATCCAAAGCAAGTTTACAATGACAGGACGGGAGCTGCGAGGCTCCCGTCCTGTCATTGCAAACAGCAGTGTCCCGGGGTAGGCACCCCGGGACACTGCAGGAGCCGAGCCCTGGGGGTGGCGGTCCCCAGGGCCACCACAGGCTCCAGGAGGGGGCGCGCGGCCCCCTCCCTACATTTTGAAAGCCCCGGGGAGGTGGTGGTCCCCGGGGCTTGGAGGTCCAAAACGGACCCCCATTTTAATTTTTCTTAGTGCCCCGGGGAGGTGGTGGTCCCGGGCGTGTGAGGCTGGAGCCCCCACACAGGTTTTTAATTTAAAAAAGAAGCCCCGGGGAGGTGGTGGTCCCGGGGCTGCGGGAGGGCTCAGAGCCCTCCCGCACCATTATACATAAAGCCCCGGGGGTGGTGGTCCCCGGGGCTTGGGGGCCCTAGAGGCCCCCCACATAAAATTAACCCCCCAGCATGCCCCCGGGACTTGGCCCACCCGGGGGCAATTAGCTATCGAGCGCGGGAGACCGCGCTCGATTTTGGCAGGATTCGCGCACCCTGAGCGCATCCTGCCGATTTTTAAAAAATTTTTATTATTTTTTGCCCAGGGGTCCTTGTGGGACCCCTGAGCAAACCTAGGGGGTCAGGGTGTTTCTACCCTGCCCCCTTTGTGCGCTTTGCGCACTTGTTTCTGTCCCTCGGTTCTACCGAGGGACAAAATGGCTACCAACATTTCCTGAATCGGAATGTTGACAGCCAGCTGACAGTCAATTAACATGCAGCTCGTGATCGGGAGGGTACGCGGACCCTACTCGGCCATAGATATCACTATCTTTTTACTTTTGATTTTCTCAGCAACTACTGAGCGGATTTACACCATTTAACAAAAAGGGTTCTTTCTGAACCAAGAACTACCTCTTTGCCAAATTTGGTGTAATTCCGTTCAGCAGTTCGGGCTGTAGCCGTGTCTAAAGTTTCCTATGGAAAATTGCATGGGGAAAACGCGTTTTGGGACCCCCTTTTTCTCGGCCCCGATTGACGAATCCCCGAGACTTTCAGGGTAGGAGCGGACCGGAGCGGGCCACAAAGTTTGAAAATTTTGCGAAGATACGTCAACCGGCAAGAGAGTTATTTCAAATAGAATGTCGCTGGATTTCCTATGGATAATAGGTTGTAACTATAACTATCTACTGGCGACCGCCAGTAGATAATATATATATATTATCTACTGGCGGTCGCCAGTAGATAGTTATAGTTAGGACCTATTTTCCATAGGAAATCCGCAACATTCTATTTGAAATAACGTTGGCGCCGGTTGACGAATCTTCGTGAAAGTTTCCAACTTGTTGGGGCGCTCCGGTCCGCTCCTATCCTGAAAGTCTCGGGTGATTCGTCAGCGGGGCCGAGAAAGAGGGGGTCCCAAACGTGTTTTCCCATTCATTTTTCCATAGGAACCTTTAGTCGCAGCTACAGCCCGAACTGCTGAACGGAATTACACCAAATTTGGCAAAGAGGTAGCCCCTGGTTCAGTGTCGTGCCTTTTGCTTAAATGGTGTAAATCCGTTCAGTAGTTCCTGAGAAAATCAAAAGTAAAACCACATATATATCTGGGCGGAGCCTAACCACACATGTCATCGTGAGATCTGATTGGCTGTCAGCACTTCATCCTGGAATTGCTGGCAGCCATCTTGGGACCAATATAAATGATAGTACCCCATTGAAATGCATTGTAGTGAATCAAAGATTTTGAGGGTTACCAAAAGGAGAACTATAAAGGGTGATAACAGACTTTAGTTACATTAAAATTCATTTGTTGATGGTACCATACTAATTTCATGAATTGTGGTGTGTTCTAAGGTGATTTTACCCTGTGAAAAACCTTCTGCTGGGATATCATGAATCATGTTTGAGAGAAAACTATTTTCACATGCTTGTCCCATAGAGTTTTGGAAGGTGCTCCAGAAGCTAAAATGAGAGCATATTTTCTGTAAATTCACATTATCTTTCTCAGTCATGTGAGAATGAAGTCTGACATTCTCAGTAAAACATGTACATCCAACAAGGGCAGAGACTGTCAGTTGATTCCTTTGTGTTCTACTGCAGCTTCCCAGAGTGTTCTAAAGAACAACTAGAGTGCTAACAGCCTTACTTATGGCAAAAGTATGGCACACCTGAAGCCATCTTGATTGGAATAAACTGGTAACACTTAAAACATTTAATTTAAAAAGGAACAAAATGATGGGGTTCATTTTGTCATAGAAATTATGGTTAGTGCTGTAGAAAGAAAAATTAGGACATGTTTCAAGTGTGATCTCAAATATCTTCCTGTTATATTTCAACAGGAGCAGCCTGCCAGTTGATGCCTTTGTGTTCTACTGCAGCTTCCCAGAGTGTTCTAAAGAACAACTAGAGCGCTAACAGCCTTACTTATGACAAAAGTGTGGCACACCTGAAGCCATCTTGATTGGAATAAACCGGTAACACTTAAAACATTTAATTTAAAAAGGAACAAAATGAGGGGGTTCTTTTTGAAATAGAAATTATGGTTAGTGCTGCAGAAAGAAAAATTAGGGCATGTTTTAAGTGAGATCTCAAATCCTCTTCTATTTCATTAGAAAATTCTGACATGCAGACTGAAACAATCACTTTCAATACCAGCAGCAGACTTCCAGTTAACTCCCTGGTGAGCAGTAGCTTTACTACAGTGATCTAATGAGCAACTAGAGTGCTAACATTCTGAATTTATGGCAAATGTGAGACACATCTGAATGCCTTCTTGATGGAATCAAAGTAAAAAACTGAAAGCATTTCCTACTGAGGAGACTGCAGTAAATGAGGAAATTAGGAAACTTCATAACAAAGAAGTCTTCCAAGATGGCCACCAGTGAAAAAGAGCCCAAATGTAGCACAAATATTACCCAGATGTAGCCCACATATAGCCCAATGTCAAAAGTGTACAAAACACTTTTTATTTTTAGTTTTTTTGCAGTTTTATGTAGTGCAGACTGGTCAGGTATTGGAGCGTTGCATCTTAAAACATGACCCCCTACACTACAAAAACACCACTGCACTACCCTAAACCCTAAAACACTACCCCCAGCACGACCCCCTACACTACACAAGCACCACTGCACTATCCTAAACCCTAAAACACTACCCCTAGCATGACCCCCTACACTACACAAACACCACTGCACAACCCTAAACCCTAAAACACTACCCCCAGCACAACCCCTACACTACCCAAACCCCACTGCACTAACCTAAATCCTAAAACACTACCCCCAGCACGACCCCCTACACTACCCAAACACTACTGCACTACCCTAAAACATGACCCCTACACTACACAAACACCACTGCACTATCCTAAACCCTAAAACACTACCCCCAGCACGACCCCTACACTACACAAGCACCACTGCACTACCCTAAACCCTAAAACACTACCCCCAGCACGACCCCCTACACTACACAAACACCACTGCACTACCCTAAACCCTAAAACACTACCCCAGCACGACCCCATACACTACCCAAACACCACTGCACTAACCTAAATCCTAAAACACTTCCCCCAGCACGACTCCCTACACTACCCAAACACCACTGCATTACCCTAAAACTTGACACACTACACTACACAAACACCACTGCACTACCCTAAACCCTAAAACACTACCCCCAGCATGACCCCCTATACTACACAAGCACCACTGCACTACCCTAAACCCTAAAACACTACCCCCAGCACGACCCCCTACACTGCCCGAACACCACTGCACTGTCCTAAACCCTGAAACACCAGCCCCTGCACGACCCCTACACTGCCCGAACACCACTGCACTGCCCTAAACCCTGAAACACCACCCCTAGCACGACCCCCTACACTGCCCGAACACCACTGCACTGCCCTAAACCCTGAAACACCACCCCCAGCACGACCCCCTACACTGCCCGAACACCACTGCACTGCCCTAAACCCTGAAACACTACCCCCAGCAAGACCCCCTACACTGCCTGAACACCACTGCACTGCCCTAAACCCTGAAACATCACCCCCAGCAAGACCCCCTACACTGCCCGAACACCACTGCCCTAAACCCTGAAACACCACCCCAGCACGACCCCCTACACTGCCCGAACACCACTGCACTACCCTAAACCCTGAAACACTACCCCCAGCACGACCCCTACACTACCCAAACACCACTGCACTAACCTAAAACCCTGAAACACTACCCCCAGCACGACCCCCTACACTACCCAAACACCACTGCACTACCCTAAAACATGACCCACTACGACCTACACTGCAAACACCACTGCACTACCCTAAACCCTGAAACACTACCCCCAGCACGACCCCTACACTACCCAAGCACCACTGCACTACCCTAAACCCTAAAACACTACCCCCAGCATGACCCCCTACACTGCCCGAACACCACTGCACTGTCCTAAACCCTGAAACACCAGCACCTGCACGACCCCCTACACTGCCCGAACACCAATGCACTGCCTTAAACCCTGAAACACCACCCCTAGCATGACCCCTTACACTGCCCGAACACCACTGCACTGCCCTAAACCCTGAAACACCACCCCCAGCACGACCCCCTACACTGCCCGAACACCACTGCACTGCCCTAAACCCTGAAACACCACCCCCAGCACGACCCCCTACACTGCCCGAACACCACTGCACTGCCCTAAACCCTGAAACACCACCCCCAGCACGACCCCCTACACTGCCCGAACACCACTGCTCTGCCCAAAACCCTGAAACACCAGCCGCAGCATGACCCCCTACACTGCCCGAACACCACTGCACTGCCCTAAACCTTGAAACACCAGCCCCAGCACGACCCCCTACACTGCCCGAACACCACTGCACTACCCTAAACCCTGAAACACCACCCCCAGCACGACCCCTACACTGCCCGAGCACAACTGCACTGCCCTAAACCCTGAAACACTACCCCCAGCACGACCCCCTACACTGCACAAACACCACTGCACTGCCCTAAACCCTGAAACACTACCCCAGCACGACCCCCTACACTACCCGAACACCACTGCACTAACCTAAATCCTGAAACACTTCCCCCAGCACGACTCCCTACACTGCCCAAACACCACTGCATTACCCTAAAACACTGACACCCCTACACTACACAAACACCACTGCACTACCCTAAACCATGAAACACTACCCCCAGCATGACCCCCTACACTGCCCGAAGCACCACTGCACTACCCTAAACCCTGAAACACCAGCCCCTGCACGACCCCCTACACTGCCCGAACACCACTGCACTGCCCTAAACCCTGAAACACCACCCCTAGCACGACCCCCTACACTGCCCGAACACCACTGCACTGCCCTAAACCCTGAAACACCACCCACAGCACGACCCCCTACACTGCCTGAACACCACTGCACTGCCCTAAACCCTGAAACACTACCCCCAGCAAGACCCCCTACACTGCCTGAACACCACTGCACTGCCCTAAACCCTGAAACATCACCCCCAGCAAGACCCCTACACTGCCCGAACACCACTGCACTGCCCTAAACCCTGAAACACCACCCCCAGCACGACCCCTACACTGCCTGAACACCACTGCACTACCCTAAACCCTGAAACACTACCCCCAGCACGACCCCTACACTGCCCAAACACCACTGCACTAACCTAAAACCTAAAACACTACCCCCAGCACGACCCCCTACACTACCCAAACACCACTGCACTACCCTAAAACACCTGACCCACTATACTACACAAACACCACTGCACTACCCTAAACCCTAAAACACTACCCCCAGCACGACCCCCTACACTACACAAGCACCACTGCACTACCCTAAACCCTAAAACACTACCCCCAGCACGACCCCCTACACTGCCCGAACACCACTGCACTGTCCTAAACCCTGAAACACCAGCCCCTGCATGACCCCCTACACTGCCCGAACACCACTGCACTGCCCTAAACCCTGAAACACCACCCCTAGCATGACCCCTTACACTGCCCGAACACCACTGCACTGCCCTAAACCCTGAAACACCACCCCCAGCACGACCCCCTACACTGCCCGAACACCACTGCACTGCCCTAAACCCTGAAACACTACCCCCAGCAAGACCCCCTACACTGCCCGAACACCACTGCACTGCCCTAAACCCTGAAACATCACCCCCAGCAAGACACCCTACACTGCCCGAACACCACTGCACTGCCCTAAACCCTGAAACACCACCCCCAGCACGACCCCCTACACTGCCCGAACACCACTGCTCTGCCCTAAACCCTGAAACACCAGCCCCAGCATGACCCCTACACTGCCCGAACACCACTGCACTGCCCTAAACCTTGAAACACCAGCCCCAGCACAACCCCTACACTGCCCGAGCACCACTGCACTACCCTAAACCCTGAAACACCACCCCCAGCACGACCCCCTACACTGCCCGAGCACCACTGCACTGCCCTAAACCCTGAAACACCAGCCCCAGCACGACCCCCTACACTGCCCGAACACCACCGCACTGCCCTAAACCCTGAAACACCAGCCCCAGCACGACCCCTACACTGCCCGAACACCACTGCACTGCCCTAAACCCTGAAACACCAGCCTCAGCACGACCCCCTACACTGCCCGAACACCACTGCACTGCCCTAAACCCTGAAACACCACCGCCAGCACGACCCCCTACACTGCCCGAACACCACTGCACTGCCCTAAACCCTGAAACACCACCCCCATGCACGACCCCTACACTGCCCGAACACTACTGCACTGCCCTAAACCCTGAAACACCATCCCCAGCACGACCCACTACACTGCACGAACACCAGTGCACTGCCCTAAACCCTGAAACACTACCCCCAGCAAGACCCCTACACTGCCCGAACACCACTGCACTGCCCTAAATCCTGAAACATCACCACCAGCAAGACCCCCTACACTGCCCGAACACCACTGCACTGCCTAAACCCTGAAACACCACCCCCAGCAAGACCCCCTACACTGCCCGAACACCACTGCACTGCCCTAAACCCTGAAACACCAGCCCCAGCACGACCCCCTACACTGCCCGAACACCACTGCACTGCCCTAAACCCTGAAACACCACCCCCTGCACGACCCCTACACTGCCCGAACACCACTGCACTGCCCTAAACCCTGAAACACCACCCCCTGCATGACCCCCTACACTGCCCGAACACCACTGCACTGCCCTAAACCCTGAAACACCACCCCCAGCATGACCCCCTACACTGCCCGAACACCACTGCACTGCCCTAAACCCTGAAACACCACCCCTGCACGATCCCCTACACTGCCCGAACACCACTGCACTGCCCTAAACCCTGAAACACCACCCCCAGCACGACCCCCTACACTGCACGAACACCACTGCACTGCCCTAAACCCTAAAACACTACCCCCAGCAAGACCCCCTACACTGCCCGAACACCACTGCACTGCCCTAAACCCTGAAACATCACCCCCAGCAAGACCCCCTACACTGCCCGAACACCACTGCACTGCCCTAAACCCTGAAACACCACCCCCAGCAAGACCCCCTACACTGTCCGAACACCACTGCACTGCCCTAAACCCTGAAGCACCACCCCCAGCACGACCCCCTACACTGCCCGAACACCACTGCTCTGCCCTAAACCCTGAAACACCAGCCCCAGCACGACCCCCTACACTGCCCGAACACCACTGCACTGCCCTAAACCCTGAAACACCAGCCCCAGCACGACCCCCTACACTGCCCGAACACCACTGCACTGCCCTAAACCCTGAAACACCACCCCAGCACGACCCCCTACACTGCCCGAACACCACTGCACTGCCCTAAACCCTGAAACACCAGCCCCAGCACAACCCCGTACACTGCCCGAACACCACTGCACTGCGCTAAACCCTGAAACACCAGCCCCAGCACGACCGCCTACACTGCCCGAACACCACTGCACTGCCCTAAACCCTGAAACACCAGCCCCAGCACGACCCCTACACTGCCCGAACACCACTGCACTGCCCTAAACCCTCAAACACCAGCCCCAACATGACCCCCTACACTGCCTGAACACCACTGCACTGCCCTAAACCCTGAAACACCACCCCCAGCAAGACCCCCTACACTGCCCAAACACCACTGCACTAACCCCTGAAACACCACCCCCAGCAAGACCACCTACACTGGCCGAACACCACTGCACTGCCCTAAACCCTGAAACACCACCCCCTGCACGACCCCCTACACTGCCCAAACACCACTGCACTGCCCTAAACCCTGAAACACCTCCCCTGCACGACCCCCTACACTGCCCGAACACCACTGCACTGCCCTAAACCCTGAAACACCACCCCAGCACGACCCCCTACACTGCCCAAACACCACTGCACTGCCCTAAACCCTGAAACACCACCCCCGGCACGACCCCCTACACTGCCGGAATACCACTGCACTGCCCTAAACCCTGAAACACCACCCCCAGCACGACCCCATACACTGCCCGAACACCACTGCACTAAACCCTGAAACACCACCACCAGCAAGACCACCTACACTGGCCGAACACCACTGCACTGCCCTAAACCCTGAAACACCAACCCCTGCACGACCCCCTACACTGCCCAAACACCACTGCACTGCCCTAAACCCTGAAACACCACCCCTGCATGACCCCCTACACTGCCCGAACACCACTGCACTGCCCTAAACCTAAACCATCCCTCAGCACGACACCCTACACTGCCCGAACACCACTGCACTGCCCTAAACCCTGAAACACCACCCCCAGCACGACCCCCTACACTGCCCAAACACCACTGCACTGCCCTAAACCCTGAAACACCACCCCCTGCACGACCCCCTACACTGCCCGAACACCACTGCACTTCCCTAAACCCTCAAACACCAGCCCCAGCATGACCCCCTACACTGCCTGAACATCACTGCACTGCCCTAAACCCTGAAACACCACCCCCAGCAAGACCCCTACACTGCCCAAACACCACTGCACTAACCCCTGAAACACCACCCCCAGCAAGACCACCTACACTGGCCGAACACCACTGCACTGCCCTAAACCCTGAAACACCACCCCCTGCACGACCCCCTACACTGCCCAAACACCACTGCACTGCCCTAAACCCTGAAACACCTCCCCTGCACGACCCCCTACACTGCCCGAACACCACTGCACTGCCCTAAACCCTGAAACACCACCCCAGCACGACCCCCTACACTGCCCAAACACCACTGCACTGCCCTAAACCCTGAAACACCACCCCCTGCACGACCCCCTACACTGCCGGAACACCACTGCACTGCCCTAAACCCTGAAACACCACCCCCAGCACGACCCCATACACTGCCCGAACACCACTGCACTAAACCCTGAAACACCACCCCCAGCAAGACCACCTACACTGGCCGAACACCACTGCACTGCCCTAAACCCTGAAACACCAACCCCTGCATGACCCCCTACACTGCCCAAACACCACTGCACTGCCCTAAACCCTGAACCACCACCACCTGCATGACCCCCTACACTGCCCGAACACCACTGCACTGCCCTAAACCCTGAAACACCATCCCTCAGCACGACACCCTACACTGCCCGAACACCACTGCACTGCCCTAAACCCTGAAACACCACCCCCAGCACGACCCCCTACACTGCCCAAACACCACTGCACTGCCCTAAACCCTGAAACACCACCCCCTGCACGACCCCCTACACTGCCGGAACACCACTGCACTGCCCTAAACCCTGAAACACCACCCCCAGCACGACCCCCTACACTGCCCGAACACCACTGCCCTAAACCCTGAAACACCACCCCCAGCAAGACCCGCTACACTGCCCGAACACCACTGCACTGCCCTAAACCCTGAAACACCACCTCCAGCACAACCCCCTACACTGCCTGAACACCATTGCTCTGCCCTAAACCCTGAAACACTAGCCCCAGCACGACCCCCTACACTGCCCGAACACCACTGCACTGCCCTAAACCCTGAAACACCACCCACAGCACGACCCCCTACACTGCCCGAACACCACTGCACTGCCCTAAACCCTGAAACACCAGCCCCAGCAAGACCCCCTACACTGCCCGAACACCACTGCACTGCCCTAGACTCTGAAACACCAGCCCCAGCAAGACCCCCTACACTGCCCGAACACCACTGTACTGCCCTAAACCCTGAAACACCAGCCCCAGCATGACCCCCTACACTGCCCGAACACCACTGCACTGCCCTAAACCCTGAAACACCAGCCCCAGCACCACCACCTACACTGCCCGAACACCACTGCACTGCCCTAAACCCTGAAACACCAGCCCCAGCACAACCCCCTATACTGTCCGAACACCACTGCACTGCCCTAAACCCTGAAACACCGAGCCCCAGCACGACCCACTACACTGCCCGAACACCACTGCTACTGCCCTAAACCCTGAAACACCAGCCCCAGCATGACCCCTACACTGCCCGAACACCACTGCACTGCCCTAAACCCTGAAACACCACCCCCTGCATGACCCCCTACAATGCCCGAACACCACTGCACTGCCCTAAACCCTGAAA
The DNA here is from genome assembly GCA_963921515.1 of Calotriton arnoldi. Taxonomy (NCBI): domain Eukaryota; kingdom Metazoa; phylum Chordata; class Amphibia; order Caudata; family Salamandridae; genus Calotriton; species Calotriton arnoldi. Next base: position 577,961 of record CAWUFW010010347.1, on the reverse strand, counting down.
CACCACCCTCTGCACCACCCCCTCCACTGCCCGAATACCACTGCACTGCCCTAAACCCTGAAACACCACCCCCTGCACCGCCCCCTACACTGCCCGAACACCACTGCACTGCCCTAAACCCTGAAACACCACCCCCAGCATGACCCCCTTTACTGCTCAAACACCACTGCACTGCCCCAAACCCTGAAACACCACCCCCAGCACGACCCCCTACACTGCCCGAACACCACTGCCCCAAACCCTGAAACACCACCCCCTGCACGACCCCCTACACTGCCCGAACACCACTGCGCTGCCCTAAACCCTGAAACACTACCCCCTGCACGACCCCTACACTGCCCAAACACCACTGCACTGCCCTAAAGCCTGAAACACCACCCCCAGCATGACCCCCTACACTGCCCGAACACCACTGCACTGCCCTAAACCCTAAAACACCACCCCCAGCACGACCCCCTACACTGCCCGTACACCACTGCTCTGCCCTAAACCCTAGAACACTACCACCAGCACGACCCCCTACACTACCCAAACACCACTGCACTACCCTAAACCCTAAAAACTACCCCCAGCACGAACCCCTACACTACCCAAACACCACTGCACTACCCTAAACCCTAAAACACTACCCCAAGCAGTACCCCCTACACTACCCAAAACCACTGCACTACCCTAAACCCTAAAACACTACCCCCAGCAGTACCCCCTACACTACCCAAACACCATTGCACTACCCTAAACCCTAAAACACTACCCCCAGCACTACCCAAACACCACTGCACTACCCTAAAACACTACCCCCAGCACGACCCCCTACACTACCCAAACACCACTGCACTACCCTAAACCCTAAAACACTACCCCCAGCACGACCCCCTACACTACCCAAACACCACTGCACTACCCTAAACCCTAAATCTACCCCCAGCATGACCCCCTACACTACACAAACACCACTGCACTACCCTAAACCCTAAAACACTACCCCAGCACGACCCTCTTCACTACCTAAACACAACTGCACAATTTGTTACAGGCGTTGCAACGCAGGCCTCTGGTGCTTACTGGAAGTACCTGGTGGGCTAGTTGGGCCCCAGGGACCCTCAGGATTCAAGGTGACCTAATCCCCCAACTTAAAACGCTCCACGGGGCGCGTTTGCACAGTGGTGAAGGGAGGGGGCGGGGCCTCAGGTGACATGTGCGCAAACACGCCCTGTGGTGCGTTTTAAGTTGGGGAATTAATTCCCTTTGAATCCTGAGGGACCCTGGGGGCCAACTAGCCCACCAGGTACCTTCAGTAAGCACAACAGAATTGCGTTGCAGAGAGGTGAAAAAAAGTGCGTGGCCTCGGAATGCCTCTCTGCAACTCAGCTCTGTGGTCCTAACTGTAGGTACCTGGTGGGCTAGTTGGGCCCCAGGGACCTTCAGGATTCAAGGTGACCTAATCCCCCAACCTAAAACGCTCCACGGGCGCGTTTGCACAGTGGTGAAGGGAGGGGCGGGGCCTCAGGTGACATGTGGACAAACACGCCCTGTGGTGCGTTTTAAGTTGGGGAATTAATTCCCTTTGAATCCTGAGGGACCCTGGGGCCAACTAGCCCACCAGGTACCTTCAGTAAGCACAACAGAGTTGCGTTGCAGAGAGGTGAAAAAAGGTGCGTGGCCTCGGAGCGCCTCTCTGCAACTCAGCTCTGTGGTCCTAACTGTAGGTACCTGGGGGCTAGTTGGGCCCCAGGGACCCTCAGGATTCAAGGGGACTTAATCCTGCACCTTAAAACGCGCCACGGGGCGAGTTTGCACACATGTCACCTTAGGCCCCCCTCCCTCCACCACTGTGCAAACGCGCCCTGTAGCGCGTTTTAAGAGGTAGTTTTAATCCCCCTGCCCTATTATGTACTAGGGACTTGCAGAGGAGGTCATGCTAATCACAGGGGTACCCCAACGCATAGTTTTCCCTTGTGTATGTAGGTGTTTTCACTGTATTCTAAGTGTCTTTTAGCATAGCACTGGCTCTGGTTAGTCAGAGTCAGTTACCACCAGTACCCGTCTGAAAAAGTTGTGGGCACAGGATGATTTTGCAACAAGGCCTCTTTCTGCTCCTCTGTTGGTTCTTTCTGCACATGTCTTGCTTCTTCCTGCACTTTTCTTCGTCTTTGTGGACTTCTGTTGCTTCTTTCTGCATTTCTTTTGCTTCTTTCTGTGCGTTTTTTCTTCTTTCTTCACATGTCCTACCTCTGTAGGCATAGTTAGAAACTAGCATTTAAAAAACCTTTGAAATTCACTTAAAAAATCATAGGTTTCAGGCACGTTATAGTTAGAAATTAGCATTTAAAAAACCTTTGAAATTCACTGAAAAACCATAGGTTTCAGACACGTTATAGTTAGAAATTAGCATTTAAAAAACCTTTGAAATTCACTGAAAAAACCATAGGTTTTAGGGACAGTTATAGTTAGTTGGACATTTCACTCGTACAAAACCATAGAAATTCCCCCGTTATAGTTAGTTCAGCTAACTATAACTCGCGCCCCCGCAATGCACTGCTGATGACGTCACATATTACATCACTCATGACTGGCGGTCACAGTAGGTAGTCATAGTTAGGAACTATTTCCATAGGAAAACATTTTTTTGACTTGGCTATAACTTTGGTGTCGTTTGACCAAAGTTTAGGAAATTTTCCTAAAAGAGTGTCAAGGTGGGTTCTATTGTTATGGAAAGTTTGGGGGTGATACGTGCAGTGCGGACTGAGAATTTGGGGCATGACATAAGGTTGTGTTTGTAATGTTAATTCCCATAGGAACAAATAGCCACACCTACTCTGGGTGGTGATTCATTGTTAGAAGAGGCCCGACTCACTCTTTTTTCCGCTGAAATGCCCTTCAGGCTCACAGATTCCAAGTGGAAAGGATGCAATGTGGAATATCTTGCTATGGTGTGCCTGCAATCTGGTGAATAGAACTTTTAATGTGCGCACTGAATTGGCTTGTAAAAATGAAAAAATATACTACGCAATGTGTGCAAGGATTTCATATGCTGCAGTAAAATACTAAGTGCCGATTAGAATTCACTGCGCATGCGAAGGTGAAATGACACTCAGGCTCCGTGAATTACTTAATTAAGGAGTCTTCAAAAACATGGTCATTTCTGGAAGCAAATTTGCATTTTCCTGTGAACAAGGCTCGATAGCAGAGTTGAAACGTGTTGGGACAGAGAATTTTGCTGGCAACCTAATGATTAATTGTGTTGAATAAACCACTGTAACTCCACGGAACCAGGCTGCAGTGGTTTTTCTTTGTGGGAAAAGGTGTGTGTTTGATTTAAGGCAGGATGTACCGTTCCTGCCACACTGAAGCCGCCCTGACAGAGTATGAGGCCTCTTTCACGGAGCAACTTTGGGAGGTGATTCATTGTTAGAAGAGGCCCGACTCACTCATTTTTTCGCTGGAAAAGAAGGGATTGCACGAGGAATAATACCAGTGAACGCGAGTAAGGGAGGTGAGCTGAAATGCCCTTCAGGCTCACAGATTCCAAGTGGAAAGGATGCAATGTGGAATATCTTGCTATGGTGTGCCTGCAATTTGGTGAATAGAACTTTTAATGTGCGCACTGAATTGGCTTATAAAAATAAAAAAATATACTACGCAATGTGTGCAAGGATTTCATACGCTGCAGTAAAATACTAAGTGCTGATTAGAATTCACTGCGCATGCAAAGGTGAAATGACACTCAGGTTCCGTGAATTACTTAATTAAGGAGTCTTCAAAAACATGGTAATTTCTGGAAGCAAGTTTGCATTTTCCCATGAAGAAGGCTCGATAGCAGAGTTGAAACGCGTTGGGACAGAGAACTTTTGCTGGCAACCTAATGATTAATTGTGTTGAATAAAACGCTGTAACTCCACGGAACCAGGCTGCAGTGGCTTTTCTTTGTGGGAAAAGGTGTGTGTTTGATATATATATTGTTGGAAAGTGGGTTATTGGTAGGGGCAAATGTAGGTCTGCCACTAGTAATAAGACCACAAACACTTGATAGGACCCAGCATAGGTCTTAGAAATATAATCCTATGCTCAACCCTTGGTAGCTTGGCTGAGAGCAGGCAGGCTTAACTTCAAAGACAGGTATGTAAAGCATTTAAAAATACCAATTCAGTAAATAATTAAGACACAACTCGTAATAAAAATCCAACACCAATTTATAAAAATAGGAAATATTTTTATCTTTAAAATGACACCAAAACGACAAAAATCCAATGTAGGGAACCGGAGATATGAATTTTTAAAGTTTAATAAAAATATAGCACTTAGAAGCATATAGCACCATATTGGGACATAGGCTCGCGATAGACCGGGCCAAAGTCAAAGTTTCAGGCCGACCGCGATGGAGCCCTGAGCGGCTACCACCCTCGGAAGGTACCGGTTAAAGTTTTTACCTTCACACTTAGAAACTTTTCTGGAGCTTTTTCTCGCGAGGTCCCTCGACGCTCCCAGCCAGTCCGGATCCGGTGAGGGTTCGCCAGCTTCACTTGTGACGAGGTCCCGGTAAACTTCCCTGGAGCGGACTTAGAAAATTTCTCAAGATCGCTTCAGCGGGGCAATCCAGAAATCCAGGCCGACACGCGAGTGAAGATAGGCGGCTTGGCTCTCGCGGTTGCTCCCGGTCGGCTTTTCTACGAGCGGACTTAGAAGCTTTTCTGGAGCTTTTTCTCACAGGGTCTCTCGATGCTCCTCATGTAGCCGGATCCGGTGAGGGTTCGCCGGCTTCAGATTTTCTCTAGTCCCGGTCAATCTCTGGAAGTCGATGCAATGGCGCTTTTAGCGGGACGAACCTGGTGAGCTTGGCCGGCTCGCGGTTGTAGGCAGGCGGCTTGGCTGACCAGGATGAGTCGGTCCCCCTATGGAGCTTTTTTTTCAAAGTTCCTACAAAGTTCCCCAAACTTCTTGAACTTCTTCCTGAAGTTCCTCAAAGGGTCCCAAAGTGTCTCAAACTTACTCCAAGGGTCTGGAAGCTCCAAGATGGTCCTTGAAAGTTGAGGACTTCAATTCCCACAATGCACTGGACGTCACCCTTACAAATCCACTGGTAGCTCCCCAGGTTGATGATTCTTGGTGGTGAGGGTCCAGATGAGCTCTGTTAACCTGTAGCTTGCAGGGAGTCCACTCTTGACTTCTTTTACTCCACACAGTTAGTCCACAAAACTGTAGTTTCAGGTGGTGCAGTCTCCAGAGGTCAGGCCTTAGAAGTCTTTGCACAGCAGAACTTTTCAGCAGGGCCAGTCTTCCTTTCTTCAGTTTCAAGCAGCAGATCTGAGGGGCTGGGCCTCTCTCAGATACTTATTCCACAGTCTCTGGGTCATCCAGGAGGTCAAGCTTCACCAATAGGAGTAGGGTAACCTCCCACTTGAGTGACTCCTTCCTGCAGAGTGTGGCATTATTCTATCCCAGAGTGCAACAAAGCTTCCAAATCCATAATGGCTGATTTTCCAGCAAGGAGGTAAGAGCTGGCTAAACACTCCCACTGAGTTGGCTAATTAACCTAGCCTCTCCTCCCTACATCTGCACATATCCTCCTTAATCCTGCCATCTGGCTGAGGTGGGGGTTCAAAGTTGTAAATGACACTGCTCTGGGCTCTGCCCCTTTGAAGCTCATTGTTTACGACCCCTCCCCCTGGCCTGGCATTCTTGCAGAACAGCTCACTTCCCTACCAGTCCATCTGGCTGGCCCCAGGGGATCTTTATCACCTCTTCAGGCAGGCTGGCTAATCCCCTTAACTCTGACCAATCAGGGCAGAGCACTGGAAGGCTGGATTTGGAACTAAAACTAAGAAAGTGTTATAACTTCTTGTCTGTTCACTTTGGGAAAAATTCAATAACATCATACTGTAGGATTTATCAATACCATTCTAGTGAGTCTTTATCCCTCTCCTATCAGAAGTTATTGTTTAATAACTTTCCCCCATGTTAACCTATGGGGCATGGGGTTTGCAATGGGAAAAATGACATGGGCCATTTTTCCAGCACCAGGACTTACAAAAACATATTTTATAAGTACTTGGCTTATTTTCACAGGACCCCCACCCCATAGGTCACCTAGGGGAGACCCTGGGGTGCTGAATCTGTAAAAATATTGCAGATCCTGCATGCCCAGTGCCCCCAGCAACAAAGTCGAATTTGGGCAGCACTTTATATATGCCGTGGGTTAAGTGAAATTCACATTTCACTCTCCCCATTGTGTAAACTCATTTTATAAGGGTCTACCTTATAGATACCTGACCCCCCCCCACCCCTGGGATACCTAGAAAGACCCTGGGGGTCATTATTATGCCAAAACATTTTAGGTGGACCAGTTTTAAGTGCCCCAAACCCCAAAGTCGAGTTTGGCCACAATTTACATGTTTAAGAGCAATCCTGGCGCACAGAGCTGCTTTTAAACTGACCACAGGCTTCAGCAGTGCACACATGCAAGTGCAAAAACGCTGCTGGCCTCTAAACTGCCATGCCCCAGGATACTGGGGACTTCTAGGTAGTTTCAATCCCCTGCCCTATTATATACCAGGGGCTTATGGGGTAGGTCATGCCAATTACAGGGGTACCCCACCATCCCATAGTGTACCGTAGTGTATGTTGGGTGTCTTAACTGTATTCTAATGTGTTCCTTTCAGCTTGGCACTGGCCCTGGGCCTAGTTAGACAGAGCCCAGGGTGAGTCAGAGTCAGTTACCACCAGTTCCAGTCAGCAAAAAGTTGGGGGGTGCCCAGGGCACAGGATGACTTTACAACATATATATATATATATATTCACTGAAAAAACCATAGGTTTTAGGGACAGTTATAGTTAGTTGGACATTTCACTCGTACAAAACCCGTGAAATTCCCCCGTTATAGTTAGTTCAGCTAACTATAACTCGCGCCCCCGCAATGCACTGCTGATGACGTCACATATTACATCACTCATGACATGGTCAGTGACATCAGGTTTTTTAAATGCTAATTTCTAACTATAACATGCCTGAAACCTATGGTTTTTTCAGTGAATTTCAAAGGTTTTTTAAATGCTAATTTCAAACTATAACGCCCCTAAAACCTATGGTTTTTTCAGTGAATTTCAAAGGTTTTGTAAATGACAATTTTTAAATGTATTAATTGTTATATTTATTTCTTTGATACTGATTTACTACATTTTTTAAAACTATTTATTTTTAGATATTTTATTTATTAAATTACATTGTAATTACATTATACATTACATTACAAAATATACTTTCTCAGAATGAATTACTTTAGTTTAAATACTTTGCAAATAGGCAATAGACTTTTAAGTACAGTAGTTACAGTTGTTGCAATGGGCAACACAATTTCAAACACAATGCAACATTGAGCTCAATGTGAATTTCTAGTTAAATGCAATTAGTTACTTTATGGATTACTTTTCTAACCACAGGACTGGATCCTAGATTCAGTCCTGGGACATCTCCTGTAAACAGTTGAGTAAAAGCGTTTTGGTTACAGTAGTGATTTTTAAGGAATATTATTGTATTTTAAAAGTTGACACTTAGAAACTTTTTCACATAGAATCACCAATGTTATCCTATGGGAGGAAATTCACTTAGCAGGTAAGTAGTGTTATCGTTACTTTTTCTTACTCAGTGTTGGATCCTGGATCCAGCACTGGTGCATCTCCTGTAAACAGTTGAAAGAATGCGTTTAAGTCATACAGGCGATTTTTAAGGAATATTTGTAGTTTGTGAAAATCGACACTTTGAAACTTTTCTGCTGAAAACCAGACAATGGATTTCTATGGAAGGAAATATAAGTTACTGGTAAGTACGGTTAGAATTACTTTTCAGGGTCAGTGCTGGGCTAAAAGATGCAGCACTGGGTTCTCTCCTGATAACAGGTGAGTAAATCGGAATTCGTAGTTCGGTTGATTTTAGAGGAATATTATAAAGTTCCAAAACTCCACACTTAGAAGAATTTCCAAGTGAAACCAGTCAATGTTAGCCTATGGAAGGAAATTCAAGTTGCTGGTAAGTACGGTTAAAATTACTTTTCAGGATCAGTACTGGGCTGTAAGATGCAGCACTGAGGTCTCTCCTGGTAACAGGTGAGTAAATCGGAATCCGTATTTCGGCTGATTTTAGAGGAATATTTGTATGTTTCAAAATCGACACTTAGAAACTTTTTCAGCAAAAAGCAGGCAATGATATCCTATGGAAGGAAATTCAAGTTACTGGTAAGTACAGTTAAAATTACTTTTCAGGATCAGTACTGGGCTGAAAGATGCAGCACTGAGGTCTCTCCTGATAACAGGTGAGTAAATCGGAATTCGTATTTCGGCTGATTTTAGAGGAATATTATAAAGTTCCAAAACTCCACACTTAGAAGAATTTCCAAGTGAAACCAGTCAATGTTAGCCTATGGAAGGAAATTCAAGTTACTGGTAAGTACGGTTAGAATTACTTTTCAGGATCAGTACTGGACTGAAAGATGCAGCACTGAGGTCTCTCCTGATAACAGGTGAGTAAATCGGAATTCGTATTTCGGCTGATTTTAGAGGAATATTTGTATGTTTCAAAAATCGACACTTAGAAACTTTTTCAGCAAAAAGCAGGCAATGATATCCTATGGAAGGAAATTCAAGTTACTGGTAAGTACGGTTAAAATTACTTTTCAGGATCAGTACTGGGCTGAAAGATGCAGCACTGAGGTCTCTCCTGATAACAGGTGAGTAAATCGGAATTCGTAGTTCGGCTGATTTTAGAGGAATATTTGCACAATGGTGAAGGAAGGGGGTGGGGCCTGAGGTGACATGTCTGCAAACACGCACTGTGGCGCATTTTAAGTTGGAGAATTAATTCCTCCTCAATCCCGAGGGTCCCTAGGGGCCAACTGGCCCACCAGATACCTCCAGTATGCGCCAGAGAGCTGCGTTGCAGAGAGGTGTTCAGAGGCCAAGCCCCTTTTTACAACACTCTGCAACGCAGCTCCGTGGCGCTTACTGGAGGTACTTGGTGGGCTAGTTGGCCCCCAGGGACCCTCAGGCTTGAAGGGGATTTAATTCCCCATCTTAAAACGCGCCATGGGGCCTGTTTGCACACATATCACGTGAAGCCCCGCCCCCTCCCTTCACCACTGTGCAAACGCGCCCTGTGGCGCGTTTTAAGTTGGGGGATTAAGTCTCCTTGAATCCTGAGGGTCCCTGGAGTCCAACTATCCCACCAGGTACCTCCAGTAAGCGCCACAGAGCTGCGTTGCAGAGAGGTGTAAAAAGGGGTGTGGCCTCTGTACACCTCTCTGCAATGCAGCCCCCTGGCGCATACTGGAGGTTCCTGGTGGGCTAGTTGGCCCCCAGGGACCCCCAGTATTCAAGGGAATTCGTTCCCCTCTGCAAACGTGCCAGGGGCGCGTTTGCAGAGTGGTAAGGAAGGGGCGGGGCCTGCAGCACAATCGTTTTTTTTTTTTTGATTTTTTTTTCCTCGAAGGGGGGCTGTGTGGCCCACCTTCCTTTTTCCTTTTTTTGGGCCCTGGGGACCCCATCCCCCAGGGCCTTACCCCTCCCATGGCCGATTCCGGCCCCGGGGACCCCATCCCCCGGGGCATGGCCACTCTTTTTATTATTTTTTTAAGGAGGGGGGCTGCGTGGCCCCCCTCCTCAGGCCTCCTTTTGCCCTGGGGACCCCATCCCCCGGGGCAGGCCTTTATTTTTTTGGGGGGGGCGGGGGGCCGCGTGGCCCCCCTCCCGGGCCACTACTTGCCCCGGGGACCCCATCCCCCGGGGCTGGCCCTCTCCGTTGGGGACCGTGGGGGGTCCCCAATCCCCCACCCTCCCGGCATTGCTTTTCCACATGGGGAGCTGCTGACATGCAGCTCCCCATGTGAAAAGCTATCTGCTGCTTCATTGAAGCGAGAGCAGTATCCCTGCTCTCCCTTCAATGAAGCAAAACAGTTGCAATGGCAGGACGGGAGCCGCGAGGCTCCCGTCCTGCCATTGCAAACTACAGTGTCCCGGGGGTAGGCACCCCGGGACACTGCAGGAGCCGGCCCTGGGGGTAGCGGTCCCCAGGGCCACCACAGGCTCCAGGAGGGGGCCGCGCGGCCCCCTCCCATGTCTTTAAAGCCCCGGGGAGGTGGTGATCCCGGGGCTCGGGGGTCCGTTACGGACCCCCGCATTTATTATTAGTGCCCCGGGGAGGTGGCGGTCCCCGGGGCATGTGGGAGCTCGAGCCCCCTCACACAGGAACTGGTTTTTTTTTTAAAAAGAAGCCCCGGGGAGGTGGTGGTCCCCGGGGCTGCGGGAAGGCCGAGTGCCCTCCCGCAACATTTTATTAGAAAGCCCCGGGGGTGGCAGTCCCCGGGGCTTGGGAGCCTTAGAGGCCCCCATTAACTATAAACCCACCCCCCATGCCCCCGGGACTTGGGCCACCCGGGGGCAAAATAACTATCGAGCGCGGGAGACCGCGCTTCGATTTTTACGGCGGGATTCGCGCCCCTGAGCGCATCCCGCCGATTGTTTTTTTTTAATGCTTTTTTCTGCCCAGGGGTCCTTGTGGGACCCCTGAGCAGACCTAGGGGTCAGGGTGTTTCTACCCTGCCCCCTTTGTGCGTTTGCGCACTTGTTTCTTCTGTTTTTTTCTAATCGGCAGGATCCGCGCACCCTGAGCGCATCCTGCCGATTTAAAAAAATGCTTTTCTGCCCAGGGGTCTTTGTGGGACCCCTGAGCATACCTAGGGGGTCAGGGTTTTTCTACCGTGCCCCCTTTTTGCGCTTTGCGCACTTGTTTCTGTCCCTCGGTTCTACCGAGGGACAAAATGGCTGCCAACACTTCCTGATTTGGAGTGTTGACAGCCACTTGACAGCCAATTAGCATGCAGCTCGTGGTCGGGAGGGTACGCGGACCCTACTCGGCCATAGATATATATGTGACTTAACTTTTGATTTTCTCAGGAACTACTGAACGGATTTACACCATTTAACAAAAAGGGTTCTTTCTGAACCAAGAACTACCTCTTTGCCAAATTTGGTGTAATTCCGTTCAGCAGTTCGAGCTGTAGCCGTGTCTAAAGTTTCCTATGGGAAAATGAATGGGGAAAACACGTTTTGGGACCCCCTTTTTCTCGGCCCCCGCTTGACGAATCACCCTGAGACTTTCAGGGTAGGAGCGGACCGGAGCGGGCCATAAAGTTTGAAAATTTCACAAAGATTCGTCAACCGACGCAAGAGTTATTTCAAACAGAATGTCGCGGATTTCCTATGGAAAATAGGTCCAAACTATAACTATCTACTGGCGACCGCCAGTAGATATATATATATATATATATATATATATATATATATATATATATATATATATATATATATATATATATATATATATATATATATATATATATATATATTCACTGAAAAAACCATAGGTTTCAGATAAGTTATAGTTAGAAATTAGCATTTAAAAAACCTTTGAAATTCACTGAAAAAACCATAGGTTTTAGGGACAGTTATAGTTAGTTGGACATTGCACTCGTACAAAACCCGTGAAATTCCCCCGTTATAGTTAGTTCAGCTAACTATAACTCGCGCCCGCAATGCACTGCTGATGACGTCACATATTACATCACTCATGACATGGTCAGTGACATCACTGATGACATCACTGATGACATCTCAAATGACATCACTGATGACATCATCCAGTGACTGTGTGTTTCTGTAAAGTTTAAATATTTTTAATATATATAGGGAAAGGCGTATTGAAGAATGAGTGGGTGTATAAGTGTGTGTATGGATGATTTAGTAGGTGCGTGACTAATTCTATAAGTGAGTGATTAAACGTATCTTACTGAATGCATGGGTTAGTGACTAAACTGGGTTAATGTCTGTATCTGTCTGTTGCTGTGTAAGTGGCTGCATGGGTTTGTGAATAGCTACATGAGTGTCTATAAGAGTTATTGATTTGTTGTCTGAGTATCTGTATGGGTGCCTGAGTGTTTGTGTGGATGGGGTGTGTGCGACTGTGCATAGATGTGTGAGTGGGTGATTCACTGGGTGGATGGTTTCAAGAGTGCATCTGTGATAGACTGTATGGGTGGGTAAGTGTGTGTAAGAGTGTGTTAGTGAGTGAATGTATGTCCCAGTGGTACATGTGTGAGTAACTACATATGTGAAAGGCAGTATATATGTGTATTGGAGTATATAAATAGCTATAAGCGAGAGTGAGTGATTGTGATAGTGGCTGTATGGATGAGTGTGTGATTGTATCAGTGATTGTATAAGAGCGTAACAATGTGCTAGTATTTGTATGATTAAGTGAGCTGGTGTGTGTATAACTGTATAGGTGAGTAAATGGCAGTGTGTTTAATTATTTGCATGACTGACTAGGTGTGTGAGTACCTCTATGGATGAGTGGCGGTGTTTGAGTGTCTATATAGGAGTAAGAGTGCATATGATTGTCCTGTACTCAGTGACCATAAGTATGAGTGACTGTACGGGTGAGTGAGTGGATGTGTGTGTGTAGACCTAAGAATCAGTGAGTGGGTATGTAGTTATTGGTGTTGGAGTGTCTATGGTTTTGCGAATGGCAGTCTGTAATTTAGATTGGGTGTATCAAAGGTTATATTAGGGTGTGAGGAGGTGCATCAGATTATCACGTGGATGATGTCATCAGTGATGTCATTTGAGATGTCATCAGTGATGTCATCAGTGATGTCACTGACCATGTCATGAGTGATGTAATATGTGACGTCATCAGCAGTGCATTGCGGGCGCGAGTTATAGTTAGCTGAACTAACTATAACGGGGGAATTTCACGGGTTTTGTACGAGTGCAATGTCCAACTAACTATAACTGTCCCTAAAACCTAAGGTTTTTTCAGTGAATTTCAAAGGTTTTTTAAATGCTAATTTCTAACTATAACTTATCTGAAACCTATGGTTTTTTCAGTGAATTTCAAAGGTTTTTTAAATGCTAATTCCTAACTATAACATGTCTGAAACCTACGGTTTTTTCAGTGAATTTCAAAGGTTTTGTAAATGACAATTTTTAAATGTATTAATTGTTATATTAATTTTTTTCATACTGATTTATTACATTTTTAGAATTTTTTTTTTTACATATTTTATTTTTTAAATTACATTGTAATTACATTATACATTACATTACAAAAAATACTTTCTCAGAATGAATTACTTTAGTTTAAATACTTTGCACATAGGCAATAGACTTTTAAGTACAGTAGTTACAGTTGTTGCAATGGGCACCACATTTTCAAACACAATGCAACATTCAGCTCAATGTGAATTTCTAGTTAAATGCAATTAGTTACTTTATGGATTACTTTTCTAACCACAGGACTGGATCCTAGATTCAGTCCTGGTACATCTCCTGTAAACAGTTGAGTAAAAGCGTTTTGGTTACAGTCGTGATTTTTAAGGAATATTATTGTATTTTAAAAGTTGACACTTAGAAACTTTTTCTCATAGAATCACCAATGTTATCCTATGGAAGGAAATTCACTTAGCAGGTAAAAACTGTTATCGTTACTTTTTCTTACTCAGTGTTGGATCCTGGATCCAGCACTGGTGCATCTCCTGTAAACAGTTGAAAGAATGCGTTTAAGTCATACAGGCAATTTTTAAGGAATATTTGTAGTTTGTGAAAATCGACACAAACTTTTCTGCTGAAAACCAGACAATGATATCCTATGGAAGGAAATTCAAGTTACTGGTAAGTACGGTTAAAATTACTTTTGAGGATCAGTACTGGGCTGAAAGATGCAGCACTGAGGTCTCTCCTGATAACAGGTGAGTAAATCGGAATTCGTATTTCGGCTGATTTTAGAGGAATATTTGTATGTTTCAAAAATCAACACAGAAACTTTTCAGCAAAAAGCAGGCAATTATATCCTATGGAAGGAAATTCAAGTTACTGGTAAGTACGGTTAAAATTACTTTTGAGGATCAGTACTGGGCTGAAAGATGCAGCACTGAGGTCTCTCCTGATAACAGGTGAGTAAATCGGAATTCGTATTTCGGCTGATTTTAGAGGAATATTTTAAAGTTCCAAAACTCCACACTTAGAAGAATTTCTAAGTGAAACCAGTCAATGTTAGCGTATGGAAGGAAATTCAAGTTACTGGTAAGTACGGTTAAAATTACTTTTCAGGACCAGTACTGGGCTGAAAGATACAGCACTGAGGTCTCTCCTGATAACAGGTGAGTAAATCGGAATTCGTATTTCGGCTGATTTTAGAGGAATATTTTAAAGTTCCAAAACTCCACACTTAGAAGAATTTCCAAGTGAAACCAGTCAATGTTAGCCTATGGAAGGAAATTCAAGTTACTGGTAAGTACGGTTAAAATTACTTTTCAGGATTAGTACTGGGCTGAAAGATGCAGCACTGAGGTCTCTCCTGATAACAGGTGAGTAAATCAGAATTCGTATTTCGGCTGATTTTAGAGGAATATTTGCACAATGGTGAAGGGAGGGCGGGGCCTGAGGTGACATCTGTGCAAACGCGCCCCGTGGCGCGTTTTAAGTTGGGGGATTAAGTCCCCTTGAATCATGAGGGTCCCTACGGACCAACTAGCCCACCAGGAACCTCCAGTATGCGCCAGGGGCTGCGTTGCAGGAGACATGTACAGAGGCCACACCCCTTTTTACACCTCTCTGCAACGCAGCTCTGTGGTGCTTTCTGGACGTACCTGTTGGGCTAGTTGGCCCCAGGGACCCTCAGGATTGAAGGGATTTAATTCCCCATCTTAAAACGCGCCACGGGGCCTGTTTGCACACATGTCACCTGAAGCCCCGCCCCTCCCTTCACCACTGTGCAAACGCGCCCCGTGGCGCGTTTTAAGTCGGGGATTAACTCCCCTTGAATCCTGAGGGTCCCTGGGGTGCAACTAGCCCACCATATACCTCCAAAAGCGCCACAGAGCTGCGTTGCAGAGAGGTGTAAAAGGGGCGTGGCCTCTGTACACCTCTCTGCAAGGCAGCCCCTGGCGCATACTGGAGGTTCCTGGTGGGCTAGTTGGCTCCAGGGACCCCCAGTATTCAAGGGGAATTCGTTCCCCTCTGCAAACGCGCCAGGGCGCGTTTGCAGAGTGGTGAAGGAAGGAAGCGGGGCCTGCGGGCCCGACCGTTTAAAAAAAAAAAAAAAATTCCCCCTGAAGGGGGCTGTGTGGCCCCCTTCCTTTTTCCTATTTTTAGGCCCTGGGGACCCCATCCCCCAGGGCCTTACTCCCTTTTTAAAATTAAAATAAAAAAATAAAAAACTGGAAGGGGCCGCGTGGCCCCCTTCCCTGGGCCTGTATTGGCCCCGGGGACCCCATCCCCGGGGCATGGCCTCTTTTTTTTATTTGGAGGGGGCTGCGTGGCCCCCCTCCTCAGGCCATTTAAGGCCCCGGGGACCCCATCCCCCGGGGCCGGCCTTGCACTTTTTTTTTTTTTAAACTTTTTTTTACCTTTGGGGAGGGGGGCTGCGTGGCCCCCCTCCGTGGCCACTTATGGCCCCAGGGACCCCATCCCCCGGGGCCTGGCCTCTCGTTGGGGACTGTGGGGGGGTCCCCAAACCCCCACAGTCCAGCCGGCTCCCGTGTCCTACGGGAGCCGGCATTGCTACACATGGGGAGCAGCTAACATGCTGCTCCCCATGTGGAAAGCAATCAGCTTTGGATATTGGAAGAGAGAGCAGGTTTCCTGCTCTCTCTTCCAATATCCAAAGCAGTTTGCAATGACAGGACGGGAGCCGCGAGGCTCCCGTCCTGTCATTGCAAACAGCAGTGTCCCGGGGGTAGGCACCCCGGGACACTGCAGGAGCCGGCCCTGGGGGTGGCGGTCCCCAGGGCCACCACAGGCTCCAGGAGGGGGCCGCGCGGCCCCCCTCCTTACATTTTGAAAGCCCCGGGAGGTGGTGGTCCCGGGCTTGGGGGTCCAAAACGGACCCCCATTGTAATTTTTCTTAGTGCCCCGGGGAGGTGGTGGTCCCGGGCGTGTGGGGGCTGGAGCCCCCCACACAGGTTTTTCAAAATTAAAAAAAGAAGCCCCGGGGAGGTGGCGGTCCCGGGGGCTGCGGGAGGCTCAGAGCCCTCCCGCACCATTCTACATAAAGCCCCGGGGGGTGGTGGTCCCCGGGGCTTGGGGGCCCTTAGAGGCCCCCACACATAAAATTAACCCCCCCCAGCATGCCCCCGGGACTTGGCCCACCCGGTGGCCAATTAACATCGAGGCGCGGGAGACCGCGCTTCGATTTTTTTTTTTTCGGCAGGATTCGCGCACCCTGAGCGCATCCTGCCGAATTTTCTTTAAAAAAAAATAAAATTTTTGCCCAGGGGGTCCTTGTGGGACCCCCTGAGCAGACCTAGGGGGTCAGGGTGTTTCTACCCTGCCCCCTTTGTGCGCTTTGCGCACTTGTTTCTGTCCCTCGGTTCTACCGAGGGACAAAATGGCTGCCAACACTTCCTGATTTGGAGTGTTGACAGCCAATTAGCATGCAGCTCGTGATCGGGAGGGTGCGCGAATCCGACGCGGCCATAGATATATCTATCTTTTTACTTTTGATTTTCTCAGCAACTACTGAACGGATTTACACCATTTAACAAAAGGGTTCTTTCTGAACCAAGAACTACCTCTTTGCCAAATTTGGTGTAATTCCGTTCAGCAGTTCGAGGCTGTAGCCGTGTCTAAAGTTTCCTATGGAAAATTGCATGGGGAAAACGCGTTTTGGGACCCCCCTTTTTCTCAGCCCCCGCTTGACAAATCCCCCCGAGACTATCAGGGTAGGAGCGGACCGGAGCGCCCCACAAAGTTTGAAAATTTTGCGAAGATACGTCAACCGGCAAGAGAGTTATTTCAAATAGAATGTCACGGATTTCCTATGGATAATAGGTTGTAACTATAACTATCTACTGGCGACCGCCAGTAGATAATATATATATATATATATATATATATATATATATATATATATATATATATATATATATATATTACCTACTGGCGGTCGCCAGTAGGTAGTTATAGTTAGGGCCGCATTTCTATTCAAAAAGCGTTTTTCATTTTGCCAATATCTTTGGCGCCGTTTGACGAATCCTCGAAAAATTTTCCAGAAAAAAGGTTCACTTGGGTCAGGTCCTGTCTTGAAAGTTTTGGTGTGATTCGTCAAGCGAATATCGATATCTGAGCACCGAGGAGGAGTTGCGACTCCTCCCGAGCACGAGCTTCATTCTATTTGGCTGCCAACACTCCAAATCAGGAAGTGTTGGCAGCCATCTTGTGGCTCGGTAACCGAGTCACAAGAAATCAGTGAAAAAAAGGTTAAAAAACAAGAAAAGGGGGCAGGGTAGAAACACCCTGACCCCCTAGGCCTGCTCAGGGGGTCCCACAAGGACCCCCAGGGCCCAAAAAAGCATTTAAAAAAAAAAGAAAATCAGCCGAATTCGAGCTGGGTGTGCGAATCCGGCCGAGAAAACAACAAAAAAACGAATGCGGTGGTCTATGGTGTTGCTGAGAGCGGCGAGGTCCCTACTGCTATTAGTTAAGGTTCTGCTAGTGCTGTGTGTGCTGCTGGCTGCCTATGCTATTCCAAGTTGCTTAGAGCGGCGAGCTGCCTACTGCTATTAGTTACTGTTCTGCTAGTGGTTCGTTGTGCGGCCGGCCGTCCAGTGTGCTGCTAGTTGCTGAGAGCGGTGGCGGGGCTGTTGCTGTTAGTTAAGGCCTTGCTTGTGGCTTTTTGTGCAGTCGATGGCTCGGGTGCCGCTAAGAGCCCAGACAGATGCTGTGACCAAGGTATCATCACTCTGGGGCCTCAGTTATAACCGCCAATAGAGGACGCCTCCCCCGGTTTTTGCACCTCAGCTCTAGTGAGGAGAAGGCGGGAGGGGGTGAACACGCTCTCTTTCTGCCTTGAGAGTGAATAAGTGCCCTCAGTGGGACGTGCTCTGGGGCTCCCCCGGGATCACATCACTTGTGATGAAGTGGTCTTTTAACTGGCCTGTTACCAGAGGCCCTTAATCAAAAATGAATGAAGAGTGCCCGAGGTGGGAAGACCCTCCCAGCGCCTGTCCCTGGGCACACGGTTTAGTGGCGGCGTTCAAGTGAGCGCACAGGAGTGGCCCACCCAGCTAAGGGTTGATGGAGGGAGGGAACCCCGCGAGCACGGTCATCGTCCTTGCTTCAGGTCTAAGTTCAGGTGAGCAACCGGAGCCCGGCGGTGTGTCCTTTCTCGCTTTCAGTGTCTCATTTTGTCCTGGTGTCCGCAGGTGCTCCTCTGAGGTGCTACCCCTGTGTGTGCCTGACAAACCCCTGCCACACACAGCCTGACGTTTACCACCAGCCCAGCTGCAGATGAGAACTCGAGTCCTTTCACGAGAAGAAACCCACAGCCAGAGTGACCAGAGCATGATTTGTACGGGCAATCGACAACCACATCGGCAGGCAGTGTCCAATGACACAGAGAATGTTATTGTGTCAAGGTGCACTTAGTTTGGGAAACAAGTGCACCCATCCATCCACCCACCCACTCATCCACTCACCCATCTGCCCGCCCGAACCCATCCACCCACCCACCCATCCATCCATCCATGTCATTGGTATAAGGTCATGATGACGTTATTTTATGTTGTGTATTTTGTAAGTGCAGAGTTTACTGGCACTGTGAAATGAGAGTTAAAGTCACAAGCACACAAAATACAAATACTTATTGAAGAATTAAATTGTTTTTACGTATGAAATGATGCGTCTTTGTGCTTATCTGTGTGTGCTTGCGCGCATACCTGTGCCGCATAATGATGGGAATATTTTATACATCTATATATTTATATTTTCTTCGTGTTTCTATGGTTATTTTGCCTTGTTGTAAATGGCGTGGATCTGAAAAGGCGTCGATTAACGTGTATTAAACAGATTTATGAAACACATCGGCACAGACAGAGCACTTTTTAAAAACATTTTTTACAAACGGATATATTACAGAGCAGGTAAACGAGCACGCTTTTTCTGTTATGAAAAAAACATAGATTTTGCTGTGTTGATGGAGGGGAAGCAGTTTTTCAGCTTCACCTTCTGCCTGTTCCGTGGAAATGAAATGTTGGGTCACGTGGGGACCTCTCGTTGGCGCTCGTCGGTGCTTCGAGGGGGACCTCGCGGGCCCCTAATGGCATTCAACAAAAATCCATCTCCTGCAGGCTGCTCCGATGGTTACCCCTCAATGAGGGCCTGGGGTGCGGGGGGCCAGGACTGGGTGAGAGGAGAGAGAGGGCGCCTCGGTGCTGGGAGAGGGCTTCAGCCGGAGACTGCATCCGGTGTGTGACAGACTATGAGAGAGGGCTGCTTATAATACTGAGTGTGAGTGCAAGAGAGGCCGCGCACTCCTGTGAGGGAGCTCAATAGCATAGCAGGCATGCCATGGGCACTGGTGCAAGCAAGGAACACGGACCCTTTAACTTCTGCTAGGGGAGTAACATATAGCACTTAGCAGGGTTCACTGGACCCCCCAGGGCTCTGGGCCCGGTGCCACTGCACCTGATACACCAATGTTCGCTAAGCCTCTGAGGGGAGACTGCTGATACGTTTGTGGGTGAAAGTAGGTGTGTGAGAGCTAGAGAGGTTGCCCGTGTATGTTAAGACTGCGAGGCAGTGCTACTTACATGTACCTCCTGTGTGAGAGGCTCTTCGTGTGTGTGAAAGAGATTGTGGCAAGTGTGGCAATGTGAGAGAGTCTTACTCATTGGTCTGTCTCGTGTGTGTGTGAGAGAGAGGATATGTGCCCGTGGGTGTGAGAGACTGCTGCTACTTACAGGTATACCTCCTAAGTATGTAAGAGCCTGGGCATGTGTGTGAGAGAGGTCGTCTGCGCATGTATGAGAACGTGAGGTATTACCACTTATAGGTGTACATCATGTGTATTAGAGCCAGGATATGTGTGAGTGTGTATGTGTGGCAGTCTGGTGTGAGAGAGAGGCTTTCTGTGGGAGAGTGCTACTTGTACCTGGTGCATGTGTCGAAAGGCTCCATGTGAATCTGTGAGGGGCTGTGTGTATGTTTGTGCATGTGAGAGAGAGGAAGTGTGGTATGAGAGTGAGGTTATCCACATGAAACTGTGAGAGAGTGCTTCTAGTAGATGTACCTGGTGTACGTGTGGAGGGCTCCATGTGAATCTGTGAGGGGCTGTGCGTATGTCTGTTTGTGTGTGTATGAGAGAGAGAGAGAAGGGGTGGTATGAGAGAGAGGTTATCCGTATGAGACTGTCAGAGAGTGCTACTTGTACCTGGTGCATGTGTGACAGAGAGGCTCCGTGGGCGTATGTGAGGGGCTGCGTGCATGTGAGTGTTTCTGTGTGGTGCAGGTGGCTTTGTGATTGGAACACTTCCACACCTTTGTGGCACAAGGCTGGGCCTGGCACACATTGCCCTCTGTGCGCGAGCTCTCGCAGGCCATCCTGGTTAAGTTCAAGAATTCTCATTTGCAATTTACAAGCGAGGGCTGCTTTGGGCACAGGAAGCAGGCACGTCGGCGATGCCCTCTCCAGAGGTGACTGTATGATCTTGGCGAGCAGGTCCGACCAGACAAACAGCCATTACACCTTGGCATTTACATATATAAAACATATTTAAACTTTACAGAATCACACAGTCACTGGATGATGTCATCAGTGATGTCATCAGTGATGTCATTTGAGATATCATCAGTGATGTCACTGACCATTTCATGAATGAAGTAATATGTGACATCATCAGCAGTGCATTGCGGTGGCGCGAGTTATAGTTAGCTCAACTAACTATAACGGCAGAATTTCTGTGGTTTTGTACGAGTGAAATAGCCAACTAACTATAACGTCCCTGAAACCTATGGTTTTTCAGTGAATATATATATATATATATATATATATATATATATATATATATATATATATATATATATCAAACCTACTGGCGGTCACAGTAGGTAGTCATAGTTAGGAACTATTTCCATAGGAAAAACATTTTTTGACTTGGCTATAACTTTTGTGTCGTTTGACCAAAGTTTATGAAATTTGCTCAAAAAAGTGTCAAGGTGGGTTCTATTGCTATGGAAAGTTTGGGGTTGATCCGTGCAGTGCGGACTGAGAATTTGGGGCATGAAATAAGGTTGTGTTTGTAATGTTAATACCCATAGGAACATATAGCCACACCTACAGCCCGAACTCCTGAACGGACTTACACCAAATTTGGCAAGGAGGTAGATGTTGGTTTAAGGAAGTGCCTTTTGCTTATTTGGTGTAAATCCTTTCAGTAGTTATTGAAAAATGTAAGTTAAAATGTATAGTGATATCTCTGGCCGTGGATATTTTGCAGTGGTTTCGCGATGAATCACGAATGCACGTGCCAATGGGAATGCTTTGATTCGCTCGACGCAACCGGAACAGAAAGTTGCAGCCACCATTTTATCTATCAAGAACAATTCCCAGGGCTGAAAAAGCTAACATAAGGGGTCAGAGTAGAGGTACTCTGACCCCATGTTTGGGAAATGGGGGTGTTAGTAACACAACTTATGTGTCCAAAATTGATTTTTTTAATCACCTGTGATATTCGTGACAATGACGCAACCCGCCAGTGTGGGCCTCCCCCATGTACCATCATGGGGACATTGCCACTATCAACGTCATCGCGAATATTGTTGAAAATATAAAAAAAATATATCAGTGAGTCATTAATACGCATTGTTATAAAGATATTAAGATTTTGATCAAAGTTATTTATATAGTGAGTTATCAACTGTGATGGTTAGAATTAATTATATAGTTATAATTTTTGGATGTGTTGGTGGCCATTAAATGTCTGCTTTTGTTTTCTGTTTTCATGACATATCCGCAAGGATCGCAATTACCGACGTCACCGTGACCTCCGGTGTCACCATGAAAACATGAAATAGGTATTAGAGATGGTTCTCATAGAAACTCTCTAGAAAAACATGACTCTAGAGAATACTGTAAGAAGTTACTACGTACCCACTCACTGATTCCTAGGTCTGCACACACATCCACCCATTCACCCATACAGTCACTCATACATGCAATCACTCATCAATATAGCGCTATCATTTGAACTCATACACCTATACAGACACTCACACACCGCCGCTCATCCATAGAGTTACTCACACACCTAGTCAGTCATACAAAGAATTAATCACACTCCCATTTACTCACCTATACAGGTATACACACACCACCTGACTTATTCATACAGATTCTAACGCACACTTACTCTCTTATACAATCACTGATACAAGCACACACTCATCCATACAGCCACTCTCAGAATGACTCACTCTCACATATAGTCATTTATACACTCCAACACTCACATATACTGCCTTTCACATATGTAGTTACTCACACATGTACCACTGAGACATCCATTCACTCCCCAACACACCCATACACACACTCACCCACCCATACAGTCCTTCACAGATACACTCTTGAACCTATACACTCAGTGAATCACCCACTCACACATCTATGCACAGAGTCACACATCTCCCACCAACCCACACAGACACTCAGGCACCCATACAGATACTCAGACAACCAATCAATAACCCATATAGACACTCATGTATCTACTCACCAACCCATGCAGTCGCTTAGACACCAACTGACAGACTGATACAGACATTCACACAGATTAGTCACTACCCCATACATTCAGTAAGACACATTTAATCACTCACTTATACAGATAGGGCCCGATTCACAGAACTAACTTAAGACAAAATCCTAAACTTACTACCAATTTGGTATTCACAGAAGGCACTTACTCATTTTGGTAGTCACAGAAGGCACTTACTCATTTTGAGTAACTTACTCATTTTGAGTAACTTACACATTTTGTGTAACATACTCATTTTGGTATTCACAGAAGGCACTTACTCATTGATGAGTAAGTGCCTTCTGTGAATACCAAAATGAGTAAGTTACACAAAATGAATAAGTTACACAAAATGAGTAAGTTACTCAAAATGAGTAAGTTACTCATTTTGGTATTCACAGAAGGCACTTACTCATTGATGAGTAAGTGCCTTCTGTGAATACCAAAATGAGTAAGTTACATAAAATGAGTAAGTTACACAAAATGAGTAAGTTACTCATTTTGGTATTTACAGAAGGCACTTACTCATTTACGAGTAAGTGCCTTCTGTGAATACCAAAATGAGTAAGTGCCTTCTGTGAATATCAAAATGGTAGTAAGTTTAGGATTTTGTCTTAAGTTAGTTCTGTGAATCGGGCTCCTCAGTCATGCACCTACTAAATCATCCATTCAGACACTTATACACCCACTCATTCTTCAATACACCTTGGCATATATATATATATATATATATATATATAAAATATATTTAAACTTTACAGAAACACACAGTCACTGGATGATGTCATCAGTGATGTCATCAGTGATGTCATTTGAGACGCCATCAGTGATGTCATCAGTGATGTCACTGACCATGTCATGAATGATGTAATATGTGACGTCATCAGCAGTG
Source organism: Calotriton arnoldi (assembly GCA_963921515.1). Classification (NCBI taxonomy): domain Eukaryota; kingdom Metazoa; phylum Chordata; class Amphibia; order Caudata; family Salamandridae; genus Calotriton; species Calotriton arnoldi. Next base: position 554,450 of record CAWUFW010010347.1, on the reverse strand, counting down.
CATTGCGGGGGCGAGAGTTATAGTTAGCTCAGATAACTATAACGGATTAATTTCTCTGGTTTTGTACGAATGAAATGTCCAACTAACTATAACGTCCCTGAAACCTGTGGTTTTTTCAGTGAATTTCAAAGGTTTTTAAATGCTAATTTCTAACTATAATGTCCCTGAAACCTATGGCTTTTCCCATGAATTTCGAAGGTCTTTTAATGCTAATTTCTAACTATGCCTACATAGGTAGGACATGTGCACAAAGAGAAAGAAAGGCGCTGAAAGAAGCAAGAACAAATACAGAAAGAGGCAACAGAAGTCCAGGAAGAAAGGTGCAGAAAGAAGCAAGAGATGTGCAGACAGAGGCCTTGTTGCAAAGTCATCCTGTACCCTGGGCACCCCTCCAACTTTTTGCTGACTGGTACTGGTGGTAACTGACTGACCCTGGGCTCTGCGTAACCAGGCCCGGAGCCAGTGCTATGCTGAAAGACACTTAGAATACAGTGAAAACACCTACATATACTAGGGCACACTATGGGTTGGGGAACCCCTATGATTGGCTTGGCCTCCCCTGTAAGGCCATAGTACATAATAGGGTAGGGGGATTAAAACTACCTCTAAGTCCCTAGCATATAATAGGGCATGGCAGTTTAGAGGCCAGCAGCCCTTTTCTGCACTTGCATATGTGCACTGCTGAGTCCGAGGTCAGTTAAAAGTAGCCCTGTGTGTGCAGAAAGAAGCAACAGTGGTGCAGAAAGAGGCAAGAGAAGTTCAGAAAGAGGCAGCAGAGGTACAGAAACTGGCAGAAGAGGTGCAGAAAGAGGGAACAGGGGTGCAGAAAGAGAGAAGAGGGGTGCCGAAAGAGGCAAGAGGGTGTGCAGAAATCTGCAAGACAGGTGCAGAAAGAAACAAGAGCAGTACAGAAACAAGCAAGAGATGTGCTGAAAGAGGCAAGAGGGGTGAAGAAAGAGGCAAGAGAAGTGCAGAAAGAAGCAACAGAGGTGCCGAAAGAGACAAGAGAACTGTAGAAAGAGGCAAGAGAGTTGCAGAAACAGGCAAGAGAGGTGCAGAAAGAGGGAAGAGAGGTGTTGAAAGAGGGGAAAAGGGTACAGAAAGGCAAGAGGGGTGCAGAAAGAAGCAACAGAAGTGCAGAAAGAAGCAAGAGAAGTACAGAAAGAAGCAAAAGAAGCAACAGAGGTGCAAAAAGAGGCAAGAGGGGTGCAGAAAGAGGAAGCGAAGTGCAAAAAAGAAGCAACAGAGGTGCAGGAGGCAAGAGAAGTGCAGAAAGAGGCAAGTGAGATGCAGAAAGCGGCAAGAGAGGTGCAGAAAGAGGGAAGACGAGTGCAGAAAGAGACAACAGGGATGCAGAAAGAAGCAAGACAGGTGCAGAAAGAAGCATGGGAAGTGCAGAATGAAGCAACAGGGGTGCATAAAGAGGCAAGAGAAGTGCAGAAAGAAGCAACAGAGGTGCAGAAGGAGGCAAGAGAACGTCAGAAAGAGGCAAGAGAGTTGCAGAAACAGGAAAAAGAGGTCCAGAAACAGATAAGAGGGGTGCAGAAAGAGGCAAGAGGGTGCAGAAATTTGCAAGAGAGGTACAGAAAGAAGCAAGAGCAATGCAAAAGAACCAACAGAGGTGCAAAAAGAGGCAACTGAGGTGCAGAAGGAGGTAAGAGAATGGCAGAAAGAGGCAAGAGAGTTGCAGAAACAGGCAAAAGGGGTGCAGAAAGAGGGAAAAGGGTTGCAGAAAAAGGGAAGAGGGGTACAGAAAAAGGCAAGAGGGATGCAGAAATTTGGAACAGAGGTGCAGAAAGAAGCAAGAGCAGTGCAGAAAGAGGCAAGAGGGGTACAGAAAGAGGCAAGTGAAGTGCAGAACAAAGCAAAAGAGGTGCAGAAAGAACCAACAGAGGTGAAAAAGAGGCAACAGGGGCACAGAAAAGGTTAGGAGATGTGCACAAAGAGGCAAGAAGGGTACAGAAAGAGGCAACAGAGGTGCAGAAAGAAGCAAGAGAAGTGCAGAAAGAAGCAACAGAGGTGGACAAAGAGGCAAGAGGGGTGCAGAAAGAGGCAAGAGAACTGCAGAAAGAAACAGAGGTGCAGAAAGAGGCAGGAGAAGTGTAGAAAGAGGCAAGAGAGGTGCAGAAACAGTCAGGAGAGGTGCAGAAAGAGGGAACAGGGGTGCAGAAAGTACAAGAGATGAGCAGAAAGAGGCAAAAGAAGTGCAGAAAAAAAAGAAAGTTGAAGAAAGAAGCAACAGAAATGCAGAAAGTGGCAAGAGAGGCGCAGAAAGAAGCAAGAGTGGTTTGCACACCATTAGTACCAATTTAACACCCACATTTAGCAATAAGTAACAGGTGACCATTCTAGGTTTGCAAAGGGCCTTCCACCACGCTGTAACACTTGTCGCTGCATTTTTGGTAACGTTTGAGCCGTTTGAACCAGAAACTAGGCTTTTTTTGTTCAAATCTGCAGATTAGGCAGCAAATGATGGATTATGTGGCTAATGCGGAAAATGTATAATTGTGCAAAAGTCGGTGCAGCCAAACAGTCGCATAATTCCAGGGGCCCTGCTCATACCTCTGACTAGATCCAGAAGTGCTCCTCAGTGATTCCTTCTTATTTTTTGTCTCATAGAGTTCATAATTTAGCTTCTATGGAAATGAGGAAGACTAAACCGGAGGTTACCACTCCATAACACAGACTACTATACCACATAATCACTCTCCATAACACATAATCCCTCTCTACATAATTCCTATACACTAAATACCACATACTTTCTATCCACATAATTTCACTGCACAACATACCACATAGTTCCACTACACACAAAGTACATCCACTCCACTCCAAAAAACATTAGTAAAAAACTTTTAGATTTACAACGCCAATAGCTCTAACTCCTGCAAATGCGAGACCTATTACATTATAAATGCTTCTTTAACTGGTAGTCGCGTTTGCAGAGTGGTGGAGAAAGGGGGCTGGGCCTCCAACCAGCGCTCAGGAATTCTGCTGCATAGGACTTACAGGAGGTACCTGGAGAGCTTCTTTGCCCCCAAAGTCCTTCAGGAGTAAAGTGGACTTCATCCTCCAACCAGTACTGTGCCAGGACGCACGTTTGCAGAGTGGTGGAGAAAGAGGGGGGCGTGGCCTCCGAAGACCTCTTAGCAATCCCACTGTGTGGGACTTAGTGGAGGTAACAGGAGAGGTAGTTGGCCCCCAAGGACAACCTTGGGGGCCAACTACCCCTCCTATTACCTCTAGTAAGTCCCACACAGCAGCATTGCTAAGTTCTCATAGCAGGCCACGCCCTCTTTCCCCACCACTGTGCAAACGCACTCCCTGGTGCCCTCTTGCATGAGGATTAAAGTCCACATTGCTGCTGGGGGTCCTTAGGGGCCATCTAGCCTACCTGTTACCTCAAGTAAACCCCACACAGTGGGATTGCTGAGAGGTGGACACAGGCCATGCCCCCTTTGCCCACCACTCTGCAAACGTGCCTCCTGGTGCGCTCTTGGTTGGGGGGTGAAGTCCCCTTGCCTCCTGAGGGTCCCTGGGGGCCAACTAGCCCTCCTGTTACCTCCAGTAAGCCCCATACAGCTGGATTGCTGAGAGTACTGAAAATGGCCACGCCCCCTCTTTACACCACTCTGCAAACGCGACTCGTGGCGCACTGCTGCTCGGGTGATGAAGTCCACTTTAGTCCTGAGGTCCTCAGGACACAAGAGGACCTCATCGCCCCACCAGCAATGCGCCTAGAGGCATGTTTGCAGTGGTGTAAAAAGGGGCGTGGCTTCTGACCACCTCTCTGCAATCCCACTGTGTGGGGCTTACTGGAGGTACCTGGTGGGCTAGTTGGCCCCTAAGGACCTATAAGTTGCTAGGGGACGTCATACCCCAACCCAAAACGCACCAGGAGGCGCATTTGCAGAGTGGTGCAGGGAGGGGGCGGGCTCTCCGGCAAGATGCGGGCTTCTGTTTTCTTTTTCCTTTGTTAGAAGGGGGCTGTGTGGCCCCCCTTCTCTTAACATTTTTTGGGCCTTGGAGACCCCATCCCCCAGGGCCTGAGCATTTTTTTATTTTAAAAAGAAAATGGGAAGGGGCCTGCGTGGCCCCCCTCCCCTGGGCCACTCCTGGCCCCGGGGACCCCATCCCCTAGGGTCGGCCCTCAAGTTGGGGACCGTGGGGGGATACCCAATGCCCCGACGGTCTGTGCCAGCTCCCCACCTCTTGCGGGAGCCAGCATTGCTTTTGGACAAGGTGAGCTGCTAACATGCAGCTCCCCTTGGCAGCTCCCCTTGCCCAAAAGCAATTCTGCTTTGCTTCGTTGAAGCGAGAGCAGGTTTCTTGCTCTCGCTTCAATGAAGCAAAGCAGTGTTTTCTATGGCAGGGCGGGAGCCAAGCTCCCGCCCTGCCATAGCAAATGGCAATGTCCCGGGGGTGGGCACCCAGGACATTGCAGGAGCCGGTCCTGGGGGTTGGCGGTCCCCAGGGCCATCTAGGGATCCAGGAGGGGGCCCACGCGGCCCCCCTCCCAACTCTTTAAAGCCCTGGGGAGGTGGTGGTCCCTGGGGCTTGGGGGGGCCCGGAGGCCCCCTCATTAAAGAAGGAAGCACTGGGGAGGTGTTGGTCCCTGGGGCTTGGGGGGGCCGCGAGGCCCCCCAATTAATTAAAAAGCCCCAAGGAGCTGGTGGTCCCCGGGGCTTGGGGGGGCTTGCATGGCCACCCCACCTCAAATATATTAAAGCCCTGGGGAGGTGGCGGTCCCCGGGGCATCGTGGGGGGGTTGGAGCCCCCCCATGCATTTTTTATTCAAGCCCCGGGGAGGTGGCGGTACCCGGGGCTGGGGGGGTGGCCACGTGCCCCCCGCATATAATTAACTAAGCCCGGGGAGGTGGCGGTCCCCAGGGCTGCGGGGGCCCCCGCGGGCCCTCGCTACATAATTGCATATTGCAGGAAAACGAAGCACGGGAGACCGCGCTTCGTTTTTTTTTCCATTTTCTCGGCCGGATTTGCGCACCCAGCGTGATTTTCGGCCGATGTATTTATTTATTTATTTTTTAAATGCTTTTTTTGGCCCTGGGGGTCCTTGTGGGATGCCCTTAGCTGGCCTAGGGGGTCAGGGTGTTTCTACCCTGACCCCTTTTCTTGTTTTTTATCATTTTTTCAACAGTTTTCTTGTGACTCGGTTACCGAGTCACAAGATGGCTGCCAACACATTCTGGTTTGGAGTTTGGCAGTCAATAAGAATGAAGCTCGTGCTCGGGAGGGTTCGTGAATCCTCCTCGTTGCTCAGATATCGATATTATTATTTTTTGAATTTTTCAGGAACTACTGAACGGATTTACACCATTTAAAAAAAAAGAGTGCTTTCTGAACCAAGAGCTACCTTTTTGCTAAATTTGGTGTAATTCCATTCAGCAGTTTGGGTTGTAGCCTGTTCCACAATTCCTATGGAAATTAACATGGGAAAAACGTGTTTTGGGACCCCCTTTTTTCTCGGCCCCCGCTTGACGAATCACCCCCAAACTTTAAAGAAAGGAGCTGACCTGAGCTGGTCATTAGTTTTGGAAATTTCGCGAAGAATCGTCAAACGGCGCCAAAGATATTAGCAAAAGAAAAAACGCTTTTTGAATAGAAATAAGGTCTAACTATAACTACCTACTGAATATATATATATATATATATATATATATATACATACATACATACATACATACATACTGACTTTATCAGGCCACCAGTTGGAGTGAGTCACATTTACGAACCACCTCAAAAATATTCATGAGGGAGGTCAGATTGCAACCCACTTCAAAACTGAATTTTATGACGTTCAGTGAACCTATCTATGAACTAGTATTCATAACATTCTGATTTACAGTGGGTAGAATTGGGGCTGTCTAGTTGGCAGTGGTATACACCCTGTCTGTGTAGGGATCCTTCATTTTAGTCAGGATGAATAACATACACACCTGAGTTTGCCTGTGCTCACCCTCGAGTAGCTTGGCACAGAGTAGTGAGGCTAAACTACAGAATGTGTAAAGCTTTTGTGCACCCATACAGTAACACAGTGAAAACACCACAAAAAGACTCCACACCAGATTAGAAAAATAGCAAATATTTATCTAATCAGAATAAGACCAAAACAACAAAAATCCAACTTACAGATATCAAAATATGATTTTTAAAAGGTAAAAACAGCTCTGTCCATAGAAAACTATGGATGCCCCACTTTTAGGACAAAGAACCTTGGATGCGTCAAAATTACAGGCTTAAAACAGCTGCAGGGAAGGTGATACATTGGTTCCTTACTCGCCGGGAAGGTAATGCTTCTGTTCCTTGCTCCAAGGGAGGTGATGTGCCGGTACCTTACTGCCAAGCATGGGAGGTGATGCGTTGGTTCCTTACTGAAGAGGAGGTGATGCATCGGTTTCTTACTGAGAGGGGTGGTGATGCGTCGGTTTCTTACTGAAAGTCTAGCATTGATGTAGATTTGATGCACAGGTGTAATGTGTGAGAAAAACCAGGCACTACATGTTGAAGCAGCAGCGATCCAGACGCTGTGTCGATTTCTGCAGCTGCAGACAGGTGATGCATTGATTTTTCCAGACGCACAGCAGAGCCTGCATCGGAGTCAGAGCTAGAGTTTCGGACTTCAGAGACTTGGTGCTCAGGACTCAGGCTCTGGCAGTTTCTTCGGCTACGGACAGGCACTGTGTTGATATTTTCAGCTGCAACACAGGGATGCATGTGATTTTCAACTGCACAGCAGTTTGCATTGGGAAAAACAGCACTGGAAGGGCGATGCATGGATTTTCAGTGACAGGAGCAGCAAAACAACCTCAAAGAGCCCAGAACTGGATTTGGCCCCACTAGGCAGGTCAGAACACACACCAGTGGAGTTCAGGGATGCTGCAGGTGACGTCTTTGTGTCCCTGAGACTTCTTAACAGGAGGCAAGCTCTACATCAAGCCTTTAGAGAATCTTCTCAAGCAGGATACACGGCAAAGTTCAGTCGTTGTCCTCTTCAAAGCACAAGCAACAACTGCAGGTCTACCCAGCAAAGCAACACACAGCAAAGGGGCAGTGCTCCTCCTCACAGCTCTTCTGCACTGCTCCTTGGCAGAGGTTCCTGTTACTCAGCAAGTGTTCTAAAGTTCTGGGGTCAGGGCCCCACTACTTATACTATGTTCAGCCTTTGAAGTGTGCAGGTTTCAAAGAAAGTCTCACTTCCTTACTGGAACCAGTTCTGTCCTCCCTGATCAAGCCACACTACATGGGGTGGAGACAGCATTGTGAAAGGCAGACACAGCCCTATTCAGGTGTCAGTGACAACTCCTCCCACCACTCTAGCCCAGGAAGACCCATCAGGATATAGAAGGCACACCTCCACTCCCTTTGCGTGAGTGTCTGGAGTGAATGCACAAACAGCCCCTGTCAGTTTAAACCAGACGTTGATTCCACAAGCAGACAGAGGCACACAGACTGGTAAAGCAAGAAAATGCCCACTTTCTAAAAGTGACTTTTTCAAACACACAATTTAAAAACCATCTTCACTAAAAGATGCATTTTTAAATTCTGACCTCAGAGAGCTCAAACTCCAAATCTCTATCTCTTCCCAATGGAACGTTACACTTGTAAGATATTACAGGCAGCTCCAATGATACCCTATGGGGGAGACAGCCCTTGCAATAGTGAAAAACAAAATGGGCAGTACTTCTCTATCAGGACATGTAAAACACACCAGCATATGTCCTACCTTTCGCATACAATGCACCCTGCAAATGGGGCTACCTTGGGCCTACCTTAGGGGTGGCTTACATGTAATAAAAAAGGAAGGTTAGGGCCTGGCAAGTGGGTGCAATTGCGAGGTCAACATGGCAGTTAAAAACTGCACATGCAGACACTGCAGTGGCAGGTCTGAGACACATTTGAAAGGCTACTTGTGTGGGTGGCACAATCAGTGCTGCATGCCCACTGGTAGCATTTTATTTATAAGCCCTGGGCACCCTCAGTGCACTTTACCAGGGACTCTCCAGTAAATCAAATATGCCAATCATGGATAACCAATCATGATCACAATTTACGCAGGAAGAACTGATCAGCAGCGGCAAAGTGCCTAGAGCATCTAAACCAGCAAAAACAAAGTCCAGCACACAGTCAAAAATACAGGAGGTAGAGGCAAAAAAGACAGGATAAACCACGCCAAGGATGCCAGGTCTAACAGTACATAACATGCTTTTATGTTCTCAAAAATACTGGTCATCATTTCCAATTTGGTTTTTGCAACCAATTTTAGGTACATTTGACACTTAAAGCCTGATTATGATTTTGGTGGTCTTCCAGCCAGACCGCCGTCATGGCGGTCCAAGGAAGACCGCCAAGCTTGCAGCATCTCGCCCGCCCAAATACAATGCTTTAGCAGGGCTGTCAGGGCCGCGGCTCTGGTACCACAGTGGTGGCATGCTTTGGCTGAGGATTACAGAAAGCAGGTATGCTGCCGTCGTGGGACCACTGCCACATCAGGTGCACTGTGTGGCATGTACCATGCCGTGCATGCCACACAGTGCATGCACGATGGTAAAATTCTAGGGGGGGACATCATGTGCCACCCACATGCTCCCTCATGGGCAGATTTGCCAGGGAACCCTGTTTCGGTCCCCTTCCCTGCCATCCTCCCACCCTTCTATGAAATGGGCGGTGGAAAGGCAGATCATAATCTGCTCGGCGGTGCCGGAACCGCTAACATTTCCAACCTTTACCACCACCGCTGCCATGGCTGGATCCTGGATCCCGATGGAGGAAGCAGCCTTGTGCCAGTCCCACCACGATCATTGTAATCGGGCAGGAGGCCTGACTCAATGGCGGCGGTTGGACCGCCATCCATGGGTACAGCGGTCCCAGGAAAGCTGTAATCGTAATTAGGCCCTTAGTTACCTGCAGTAATGAAACTATGATGATTATTAAATTGATAGTTGTATGGCTTCTGAAAATAAAACACAAGTTTATAAAATAAATGGTTTAACGTTCAAAGGTTAGCTACATTTCTGCATTATGTCTTGATTTTTGCCGATGAACTACTATTCCTAGGAATCAGCATCAGATCCCAGTAAAACAAAAAAATAAAAAAAATAATTATAAAACACACTCCTGTTAGAGTTAAATGAATTACTTATGTCTATTTTTTCATTAATATTTGCTGGACTAGATTACAATACTTTTGACTTTCAAAGCATACTATTTTTCCTGTGTTTATAAACTTTTGCGTATCCTTACAATACACATGCATATGGTAATGATATTATTGAGCTCTATTTATTACAACAGACAAGCAAATAGACAAACATTTTCCAATCACAACTCTTCTTATCTGTTAAAAATACATAAATCGTAATGCAACAATGCAATTTTTTATCTGCGTAGTCAGAGCCCCATTTCCGCACATTTCTGGTTACTAAATGGCAATACATGAAAAGGCAAAGCAAAAATATGTATTTTGTGAAAAAAAAGCGTAGGAAATATTCATGAATGAAAAGTAATTACAGTGCCTTTCATGAAAGTTCCTTACACAACTGTTTTCAACAAACGTAATCACTTTGACCCTTTAACATTTTGCTACTCTCTGACCTAAATATATTTGAAATGTCACGAATATCTTCAAACGCCTGCTTGTTCATTGAATCCTCAGTGAAAATTGGCTACCAAAGGTAGTTTTTATTCACTGCTTGTATTTCATTTTCCTGTTCATTCTAGCTCCATTATTTCGTATGACCTATTGGCATCGGGCATCTGAAATAGCTAACGTGCCATCATTTTCGATCTGCCCTTAGAGACGGAGGCTCTAAGGGCAGATTCCTTGAAAAAGAGTACACTAGTATTCTCTTAAGTACCTTTTGGAAAATGCGCCGTCTCCGTTTGCTGTGATCCCGTGTTGGACATAAAGATAACGATTTTCACCACGGTTGCCGTAAAATTAAGTTATCGCTTTATGCAATCAGAGAAAGCTTACATATACAGCTGTTTACCATGCGTTATACGTACTGCACAATATTTTTGCAGAAAATGTGCTCAACTGTAGACAAAGGGGGCCTTATTTACAATGTTTTGACGTAGGGCAGAGATACAAGCCATCCTGCTGAGCTGTCCTACGCCAAAAGAAAAGGGCAGGAATCCACCATATTTATCAGATACAGCGCATTCCTGTTCTTTCCCCCTGCGCTGGTGTGCAATTGACTGCCAAGCACCAACGCAGGCACCCTTGCACCTGGTGCAAGGGTGTCTGCGTTTAAGCGGTGGTATCTTATTGTTTTCACCATAGTTTTCCCCACAGTTTTGGATGGATGAGTTTCACTGGTTTCTGTCTGTTGGTGGCACTTATTTTAACAGGTTGCGTTCCAATCTTGCCATGTCTTTGTGCATCTCTGGTAAGCAGGTAGTTATCCCTGATTATTAACATTGTCATTTCATCTTGTTTTATTGACAGTATTCCATTAGGATTTTTTCTTATAGGCCCCTGAAGAAGGGATTGAATATCCCGAAATGCATTGGGCAATATTCATCATTGGTTGTCTTCAAGAATTTTGTAATGAAGAACAGTGTTTTGTTTATGTTGCTTGTATTTTCTGAAACATATTGAAATATGTCAATTATTGTTTAATTTTGATTGGTTTAATCGTGTGAAATTAATGTCTTAGGACATTAAATAATGAGCAACTTCTAAAAGTAACAAATGTTGTGATGCATTGTTTATTCTTACGCATGACTTTGATTATGTGAATAGTTAATTTTACGCTGTGTAACCGGATGCCGAGTGAAGAGTCACTCGTTTACATTTGTATTTCAAGAGGCAGGCAACCTCTCTCTGGCTTGCACTCATACGCGTGAAGTTGGTCTTAACAATTTAGTAGTGGTTTTCATACAAAAAGGTGTGCGCAACTACATTCATTTAGTTTAGTCTTGTGCCATTTCCTAGTTAGCAGCACCCACTGTTTAATTATGTCTTTTGAAGCCATTTCGAATATTACTGATAACCGAGCAGACACCCGGACTTACACACCAGCTCAAACTAGCGACATATACGCATTAATTCATGAAACAACTACATTTAATATACAGGGAGGCTCGATATCACAACAATTGAAACAATTGGAATTTATCACTAGGAGAGCATTAAGTCAATGCTTGCACGCTTCAACTCTAATACAGTACCATAAGGTCCAAAGAATCCCAAAAGGATTAAGACTGCCAATCAAACCTTTGTTATACAGGTTTCAATTTAATAAACTCTTTATGGAGAAGTGGCAGGCTGTTTTAAATAAGTGTTCATTAGATTTAATTCTCTTGTTAATCGAAGAACTTTCTTGCACGATTCGGGATTTAGAGGAAGAAGCAGTTAAATCGGATTTGTCATTGAGGTGTGAAACTAAGCATTGAAAAAAACTCTTGAGGATTTAAATATCAAATTGGACACGTACGGGAAGGAAATCCAATAACGCAAGCTCAGGAAATTTCGCCGGGACACTATTGATTACAAATTGAACGAGGTGTACACCTGGGCTAAGGTATACGCCCGTAGAAGAACACCACAAAAACCGGTTTCATCCTCTCAGGAAAGCATTGTTTCAGACCACGAGTTGGAACCTAGCAGAACCCCGTTAAGTACAGGTCAACAATTAGATGTCATAACCCCACAATCAGTAGGCACGCCTACTCTAGAGACCCAAGCACCATCCTCTTCCACTGCTTCTTTTTTAGCCAGCGGTCAAGTAACTAATCCACCAGATCAAACTGCCCCAAAAAAACACACAGAGGGCAAAGAAAAAGAAAAGGATGGACAGAATCTGAGGAGCAAGACCAAGATCTGATAATAAATATCTCATCGAGAACATTGACACCATTACAGAGATGTACACTAAACAAAGGAACTTCATTCGTACCCACGTATGACACCAATTCTCTAGAAATTGAGATATCAATGTTCAACTTCATGAGAAATCTCCGATTACGACACTTCTTCACCAACGTGTTACCTTTATCTGATTCAATGGAGTCCATTTCATCTTCCCAAATTGAGACACCGTACAAAGAGTTTAAAGCGCAAAGTACATTCATGGCACCAACGTTGCACAAACTTTTGGACACTTTTGAAACCATGGTTAAACAAGATATTTCTAAGGGGTCGATTCCGATTCGGGCCGGAAAAAGCACCGACCGACTCGGAGCCGGAATTTATACCGACCGACACATACCTGTGGCGCCCGACACGCCAAGTACGATGCAAAGCGTGCAAAATCCGACCGACACGTACAGAACCCAAGCCGAACGACCGAGCCGCACGGAAAACAGCAATCCGGCCGGAAAAACACGCGAATCGAACCGACCGACACGCACCCGGAACAAATCCGACCGAAACGTACACGCGGACTCCAAACCGCAAAGTACGATGCAAGGCGCGAAAACCACGACCGAGTCGGACGGAGGACAAGCCGTACGACCGACACGCATACAAAACCGAGCCCAAGTAACACAAAACACCGCGACCGACGCGTACGCAGCATAGAAAACTGCACAAACACAGCGTGAACGAAACGGAGAACACCGTACGAGACAAATGCAGGGTCCGACTCGGTCACAAGAACGTTTCCAACATGCACAGACAGTACAAAGGAAAAATCACACAAAAAAAGGCCAAACAAGCAATTACAAAGCCAATAAATACTGGGGGCGTGGGGACAGAGAACAAAGACACACCCACAACTCCACCCATATAAAGGACACAAATCACAACCATGATCCTTTGCAAATGCCATTCCACTGCAGGCACCCATGAGACAGCAACCACACACCCACAGCTCATCCCTCACACAAGCCACACACCATCAGCACACCAACAAATACCTACCTCACATACACCCAGCAAAACACACACACACACACCCTCACCTGCACACCAACACACACATCACTCACCATCACCACCCATCACCATGCCCCCCAAGAAGAATCACAAGCTCCTAGATTGTGAATTGGAAGTCATGGTAGACGAGATCCTCAGGGTAGAGCCACAGCTGTTTGGCACACTGGTCCAACAGACCCCCATCTCCCAGAAAACCAAGATGTGGGAGAGGATCATCAACAGGGTGAACGCACAATCACCATGTCTGCGCACAAAGACCGACATCCAGAACAGGTGGTATGACGTGCGCAGGAGGGTACGGGACCTGCTCAAGATAGACTACCTCCTGAGCCAATACACCGGCAGTGGCCCTCCTGCCAAGCCAGTATACCTCAGGCCCTGGGAGGAGAAGGTGCGGGCCATCCTTCCGCCAGTGAGCGTATATGGACTAGAGAACATCCCAGAGCCTGGTGAGTACACAACAAATGTACACAATATTCTGCCACAATACACACACACATCACTGTCAAGGGGAGAGTCAAACCATGCACTCATAGCAATTACACAGCAACCAGAACAGAATCATCCCAAAATGTGTATGTCAGTCAGATAAACACAACACATGCCATCAAAAAAGTTACATTCAACCGTGCCATCACATGTACAAACACAACTACAACTACAGCTAGGCAGTGGCACAAATAGAACTAACAAACACATCCAGACATGTAGCCACCACAACAACACCAACACACAGTGAAGACCACTGAAAGGAAGGAATTCTGTGTATGCTGGCCAAGTCAGTGTAGCCAATAGCATCATGGGAGTCGTAGTCACACATATTGCCCCCCCACAACTGTCCCATCAACACCACCATGAACCATGCGCACATCACAGGGAGTGGAGAAGGACTCACAAGATGGCTGACACTGGCAACTGCTGTGGGGAGCACAAGGCCCTGCTGGCAACTGTGCACCAACAAACAGCAGGACACCACTGACTGACATCCTTAGAGACAACTTCCACTCCCTGCAATGCAAGCACGTACCATGGTGGGATATCTGGCTGGCTGGGTGGGAAGGAGGACTTGCAGCACTGACCATAGTCACAAGCACCTCCCCTCACACCCCCTCAACACAAACTCCACAGAACCCACCTGGTAGAATGCAATGCCTCCCATCCTAACTCAAGATCCCACAAAGAACCACCACCCTGGGTTATGTTGTGTGAAGCACAGGGACACTCTTGGGACTTTTAGCCAAACAACTGCCAGGACAAAACTCCCAGCCATCCTGTCAGCACAGCCAGCCCACCCCACAGGGAAGCAGAGTCAAAAGGAAGGAAGCATGGGCATGCTGGGAAAGGGGGTGGAGGCAATAGCATGATGGGAGTGGTAGTCACAGATATTGCTCAGCCTCACAACTGGCCCATCAACACCACCCTGAACCATGCTCACATCACAGGGAGTGGAGAAGGACACACAAGATGGCTGACGCTGGCTACTGCTGTGGGGAGCACAAGGGCATGCTGGGAACTGCACACCAACCAACAGCAGGACACCACTGTCAGCCATCTTGCCATTGCCCTCACACCCACACACACTGAACTCCCCACAAAAGCAAGTAAGTATGGGAATGCTGGCAAGTGGGGTGGAGGCAATAGCATGATGGGAGTCGTAGTCACAGCTCTACATCCCCCACCACATGGCCCAGCAAGCTCACACTCACGCATGCACATCCCACAGAGAGTGGAAAGGCCCATCAAAGATGTCTGACACTGTTGCTGTGTCGTGGGGAGCACAAGGGCATGCTGGGGACTGCACACCAACCAACAGCAGCACACCACTGTCAGCCATCTTGCCATTGCTCTCACACCCACACACACTGAACTCCCCACAAAAGCAAGTAAATATGGGAATGCTGGGAAGTGGGGTGGAGGCAATAGCATGATGGGAGTGGCAGTCACAGATATTGGTCACCCCCACAACTGTCCCATCAACACCACCCTGAACCATGCTCACATCACAGGGAGTGGAGAAGGACTCACAAGATGGCTGACACTGGCTACTGCTGCGGGGAGCACAAGGCCCTGCTGGGAACTGTGCACCAACAAACAGCAGGACACCACTGACTGACATCCTGAGAGACAACTTCCACTCCCTGCAATGCAAGCACAGTCCATGGTGGGATAACTGACTGGCTGGGTGGGAAGGAGGGCCGGCTGTCAACCAAATACAACCAATGCAGACCATGTTCACACCCCAACAAATACATAGAAATGCCCAAATAATGCAGGACAATGTGCCACACCAAAATCAACCCCTGACTGTGACGACTTAGGACAATGCAATGTACAGGTCCGCACCCAGAGGCACAGTCACAACTGTCAGGTGTGTCAACCATTGATGCCTTCAGAAACATAACATACATTGTGTGTGTCTCCCAAAAACAGGTGATGATGGGGACACAGCAGCAGACGCTGAGGAGTCCCAGTCCCAGGCTCAAGAGGATGCGGAGCTCACTGGTGTCGTACAGCCTCTGCCCTCCTCGGACGAAGAAGACCAACCTGGCACATCCGGTGCAAGTCTACATGCAGCACCAGCAGGACCACCAGCTGCAGCACCAGCAGGACCACCAGCTGCACCCCCTGCACCCACCCTTCCAACGACTGTCACCACAAATACCATCCCTGCCGACATGGACAGAACAAGGAGCAACACCAGCACAGGGACCCTGGACCAACCTGGGGCCATGGACACCACCACCACCACCAACCCCCAAGGTGGACCAGGGTCATCTGTGCGTGCCACTGCATGCACTGCACATGTCAGCAGGGGTGGTGGGAGGGGTGGGAGACAGAGGTCGCTGCTTGCAGAGGTTGCTGGTGTGCATGATGACCCACAACTGGTACGCATAGCTGATGCGTACCAGTCCAGCACCGGAGACCTCAGCCAGGTAGTGGGGCTCCTCAGAGACATGAAACTGCAGCAGGCTGCCCATCATGCCCGCTTGGACTCTCACATGTCCCACGTGGAGTCACACATGTCCCGCGTGGACTCACACATGTCCCGCGTGGAGTCCAAGTGGGATGCACTGCATGAGATGACGGCGGTGCACAGGGACATTTTACAATGCCTCCGCCAGATGAACAGCAACCAGTCCACACCTCCCTGTGTGCCAACAACATCTGGTGCTGAACAAACTGCAACTGCCACAGGGAGGGAGGATGACTCTGGCGGAGAGTCCCCTGCACCGCAGCAGCCTGTACTTGAAGGCCCCCCCCCCCAAGAAGAGGGGTCGTCCGAGGAGGGGCAAGTGAGAGGCCGATGGCCAAGCGCAACTCCCAGGAAGCCTGAACCTGTTCTGGATGTTCACCTTTGTGCACAGACTGTTCACCCTGTTGACGGCAACACTACTCCCACACATTGCATGGGGAGTACAAGTTGGACCAATGTCTCAGACAACTGTGGCCCCGATACTGGGGATTTTGTCTACCAGGACTTTCAATTCACCTAGGAACTTCTGATTGCAAGATTTATGTACAGCACTACCCATCCTATGCACTATTCAAACAAATGTATCACAATAAACACACTAATACACCATACTTGCCTCTGTTGTGATTCCAACGTGGGTGCTGTTATGGGGATGATGAACTGCAAAATTACACTGTGTATGCGAACTGCAACAGCAAGTACAACACAGGCATGTGAGTAAAGGCAACGTGACACATATGAGGGAGACACACCACCAGGGCTACACAACACATACACACCTAGGCCATCTGACTCATTGCCTACACTGATGTTGCCAGGGAAGACGGTGCAATGCACAGACACCACACCCATTCCCAGTTGTAGTCAAGTAGCCCACAGGTGCAGTAAGCAAATGGCAGTCAAATGTGTGACCACAGACAACGCACATCACAAAGTGAAGCACAGGTTTATTACACAGTTGCAACATGTCGTAACCACTACAGATGCAAGGTAATCCCACCTGGCAGCGGGCACACAGTCAACAACTGTAGACGGAAGGAAGTCCATGGGTGTGGCGCACATCACCTGTAGGGACACAACAGCTACCACCCTGGAAGTGCAATCACGTCGTCGGTGGACACAGTTGACCAAACGAATCTGAAAGTACCCTGTGAAGGACAGAAATGACACACAGTCAAAAGCAATGGAGAACAGGACAGAACAGCAAAACTCATGCACAATACATGTTACAAGATACCCACCCAGAACCAAGTTAGCATGTCAACACTGTTGGGGAGTACAGCCCACCTGTAAGCACACATCGCAACACACATCCAGTCAAGTAGCCCATGGACACACTCCAACAGCACCAGAGCACCACCTACACATATCATGCCAACTCACATCATTGACATGACACCTCAGGATACTCACATTCAGCTAAAGAAGTTGGTGATGAGCTGTGTGCGGACATCACCCTCATCATCATCATCATCATCACTGGCATCGTGGTCCAGGCCAGGATCCTCCACAGGTGGCGGATGTTGGTCATTGTCATCCTGGATGAGAGGCAACTCCTTCCGCACTGCCAGGTTGTGGAGCATGCAGCAGACGATGATAATCTTGCACACTTTCGCAGGGGCATATGGGAGGGACCCTCCGGTCTTGTCCAGGCAGCGGAAGCGGCTCTTCAGGAGACCAAATGTCCGCTCAATCACTCTCCTGGTCCGACCATGTGCCTCATTGTAGCGCATCTGGGCTGGTGTCACAGGATTCCTGAGGGGTGTCAGCAACCACGGCATGTTGGGGTATCCCGAGTCACCTACGGACAGACAAGTGCACATTAACTGACTTGGAAAAGTGGGCGGAATACTACAGATCAGATCACACACAATGGCACAAAGTCAGTACACACCGACAAGCCAGGCACGCTGGTTCTGCATCTGTGCCATCATCCTGGGGATGCGACTACTCCTCATCACAAAGGCATCGTGTGCTGAACCAGGGAAACGGGCACACACGTGTGTGATGGTCATATCTGCAAGACACACCACCAGTGCATTGACCGAGTGGTAGTGCTTGCGGTTCCTGTAGGCCTGCTCCTGGGCCTGTGGTGGTACCAAAGCCACATGTGTCCCATCAATGGAGCCAATGACATGTGGCATCCTCCCCAGGGCATAGAAGTCACTCTTCACGTCAGTGAGTCGTCGCAGTCTAGGGAAATAGATGTACCGGTTCAGAAATAGCAACATTGCCGCCAAAACATCGCGGAGCACATGGCTCAACATGGTCTGTGACATCCCACCAGCAGTCGCCACAGTATGTTGGAAGGTACCGGTGGCAAAGAAGTGTAGGGCTGCCATCACCTTCACCTTGGGGGTCAGCGCTGTAGGATATGGCCGGCCAGGCTGCAAATGTGGGGCCAACTGCACTGCCAAATCCTCAATCAGCTGCCTGGTGAAGCGGTACCGTCGGATGCTGTCCCGTTCCACCATCGTTGCCAGATCTGGGAATGGTCGATGGACAGCAGGAGCCCTGCAGTGCAGAGGAGAAGTAAGCAAGATTGTCAGTCAGCCCACATATGCGGCATTGAACACACTCAATATCCCAACATACATCAATATGAGGCACAACTACATGAAGTGTGCAGTTCCGTAAGGACATGTATGGTACATACATGGCCAACATCTGTCCTCACGGTCCAACAAGTGGCATCAATAAGTCCCAGGTTGGCCCATTGGATATCATGAGGCCGTGTCACAGTTCCCATCTCCTGCTGCCGTGTCACAATCACCCCCACAGTGACATGTGAGGACAGATGTGCCCCAGGCATCACAGCTCAACGACAGGTACATTCCCAGGGACCCGGTATTGCCACATGGACACTGGCATTACATGGAGTATCATGTATACACCACAGCAAAACAACTATGACCCCCACAGGTAGTGGTCCCACTTGCCACTGCAGGACAGACATGGACGTCTGTGACACACACACGCACAACATCAAAGTCCATGCACACACAACGTGGATGTGGAGACTGTCTCCCATTGTGCACATGAAATCAGAGACATTGTAAACACTACATGCACACAGACTGTGGAGGACCATCACTATTGTGCCACTGGGACACCCTGGCTCAAACATACCGTCCCACATGGGACTCACGGGGTATGTGACATGACATACACATACACCACCGTGAAATGTGACCATGGCACATGCACAGATATGAACAGTTGCACATCACAGTGGTCATGTACACGTAACACCCAGGATCCTGTCCCCATGAACACGTGCACAGCCTGGGGGTTGCTGCCCCCAGGTGACACCCACAGGACAACATGTACACCAACATACACACAATAGGAAATGCAGCCTTACATGCCTTATCATACAGTTTGGACAGGCTGTCGTGTTGTAGGTGTGCCCCTCACTCCCTGGGAGCTATCTGTGGCTGGCATATGTCCATCTGAGACAGGCATGGTGACATATGCCAGTCACTTGTACAGGGATGCGTTGAACAGCAATGGACCGATCGGTGCCCCCGGCCGGCCCATTGCATTCAATGTGTGCAGGTACGCGTTGGGCCCCTGTACGCGTTGTACTGCAATGGACCGATCGGTGCCCCCGGCCGGCCCATTGCATTCAATGTGTGCAGGTACGCATTGTGCCCCTGTACGCGTTGTACTGCAATGGACCGATCGGTGCCCCCGGCCGGCCCATTGCATTCAATGTGTGCAGGTACGCATTGTGCCCCTGTACGCGTTGGTACGCGTTGTACCCCTGTACGCGTTGATCAGCAATGGACCGATCGGTGCCCCCGGCCGGCCCATTGCATTCAATGTGTGCGGGTACGCGTTGTACCCCTGTACGCGTTGTACCGCAATGGAGCGATCGGTGCCCCCGGCCGGCCCATTGCATTCAATGTGTGCAGGTACACATTGTGCCCCTGTACGCGTTGGTACGCGTTGTACCCCTGTACGCGTTGATCAGCAATGGACCGATCGGTGCCCCCGGCCGGCCCATTGCATTCAATGTGTGCGGGTACGCGTTGTACCCCTGTATGCGTTGTACCGCAATGGACCGATCGGTGCCCCCGGCCGGCCCATTGTATTCAATGTGTGCGGGTACGCGTTGTACCCCTGTACGCGTTGTACCGCAATGGACCGATCGGTGCCCCCAGCCGGCCCATTGCATTCAATGTGTGTGGGTACGCGTTGTACCCCTGTACGCGTTGTACCGCAATGGACCGATCGGTGCGCACCCATTGACAATGGCCTTGCCTGGCAACAGACGCGTTTTCGAATTTCGAATGAGTCGGTTGCTGGAAATTCAGTTGGTCACCCACAACAATGTTGCAAAATCATGTATGTCATGAAGTTGAAGATTTGAAGGATGCCGTGGGCGTGTATTGGTGCTGCTATTCCATGGATTGGCCAGATTCAGAAGATGCAAACGACTTGGACCTATCACTTTGGACACAAGGGACAGTATCTGCCTCTCCAGCACATATATATTGCTGGCTGTTCCCCTGAGAGCTCACTTGCCTGCACTACATGCTCCAGGACGACATCTGCCACTGCACTGCTGCTGTCTCTGCCCCTCTGGACCCTGCAATGGCACGTACTGTGGAGAGAGCCCCAGCCTTCAGCCTTGAGGAGAACCAGGCCCTGCTGGACAGCCTACTTTCCACAGTACAGCAAGCTGTATGGGACACCAGGGGAGCAGGTGAGTGTTCTGTGCACTGCCTTTCTGAATGTGCATTTTGTCTGACTAGCAAGGCTGAAAGTCTGCACGCCACTGGCTAGCAGGCTCACTGAGTAGTTGTCACCCCCATAGTGTGTAGTGACATGCACTGGACAGGTATGGTGCAGTGACAGTGCATTTGAACAAGGTTTTACTTCCCATGCAATGATACCATGTAGTGACGTCTGGCAAAGTGTCCATGGGCAGCGTTGCACTGCCTGTGTACATCATGTGCCCCTGTGAATGAGACATGTATATACAACTGTGTCATGCACGGATATGTTGCATGTGTAGTAATGGCCTTTTCACTTTGTCATCATGACAGGTTAATGCCCATCGGAAGCAGGAGATCTGGAAGGACATCGTCCGGGCTGTCCGGTCCATGGGGGTCTACAAGCGCCGGATCCGCAACTGCCAGAACAGGTGGCAGGACCTTCGGGGCTGGACCCGGAGGATTGCACGGGTCCAGCTGAAGCTGTCGCCTCCTCGCAGGAGGGGCGGAACACGGACCCTGACCCCCCACATGCTCCAGATCCTGGCGGTGGTGTTTCCAGACCTGGATGGGCAGCTGAAGGCCAGACAGCAGCAAGGAGGGGGTGAGTCAAAGACTGCACTGTGAACTCTGTATTACATGCTTTGTGCCCTCCTCTGGCCTGGTTCAACTGCCACAGTGCAGCAGTCATGTTGTCCAGGAGCCATGTCCCTCTATTGTGCACTGCCCACTCCTCATCTGATACCCAGGTGTGGCCCTTACATTCAGGGAATTGTGTCACTTGGGACTGTGTCCTTGCAGTTTGCTTTACTAAAGGTGGGGGACAGCATCTGTTTCCCTAACTCTGTTGTGGGCATCATGGGTGGGTCCATTGTTCACACAACGCCTGTGTTCGGACATGTAATCTGCGTGTTGCTTTGATATGCGGTCCACTTGCTGAGCTGAGCCACCACATGTGCCTGGGGTATGTGGCACACGCCCATGCAGCGGGTGGGAACAATGTTTGGGCCCCAGGAGTGTGCAGATTCCGTGTGTCACACATACATAGCCAGCTATCCACTGTCCAGGGCTCATCCCTCATTCATGTGGGGCAGGACAGTCATGCCTACTCCAGGCCATGCAATGCACTCTGTACTCCCACTCCCGTGTATCAGCTGACACATTGTGCGCAGTGATTTGACCCCTCAGGTGTCTGCCTCTGTGTCAGTGTGCTGTGGATTAGTTGCCAGGACTGCTGGGGTGTTTCTTGGTAGGGGCTCAGCATGCCCCTGGAGATGTGACCATAGGAGACGATACTTGTGTGTCACATAGGTGTTTGATCAGCTGCCCGTGCAGACTGGGGTATGCGAATGTGAAGTTCAGGCAGCTGTTCCCCATTCACAGCAGATTGTGAGGGGCTCAGGTTCAGAGGGTAGTGTCACAGGTCTCCCATATGTCCAATCGGTATGACCTGGACAGATGAGGGTTAAGATGATGTGTTGTGTGGGGGATGTACATGTGCACTTGTGCAGCTCCAGGACTTGCATTCCCCATGACCTACTATTGTGACACAGTGCAGAGTGTTGTTGTCTGGCTGCCAAGTCATACATCACTGAGACAGTGATGTATGACTTAGCAGTCATGCCTCCGCCATGGCATGTGTCTACTTATTGGTGATCCTGCAGGGGAGTGACATGTGCTACATGCACACCATTGTGGCGATGGCTATCAGGACATGGGTGCATCATGGTGTCTGTCGCTGGTATGCATCACATGCATATCCTATTTGACTCTGGGCGTCCCTTTCATCCGGAAACCTGTACTGACTCAGTGGCAAGAGTTGTGATGTGTGCATGTCCACATGCTACACCGTGTCCTCTGCACTGTCCAACTACTGTGTAGTTGGTGCATGTGTCCACACTGGGGTGTTGCTATCCAACAGACACCAGACAGATGGGTGCAAGGCCATGTGGGATGTGAGTGCCATGGTTGGCATCAGACTGACAATTGGCTTCTCCTGTTCAGTTAGGGCACTTTTAGCAATGTACAACTAATGATGCCAGGGCTTGCTCTGTAATGTGCTGTGCTCACAGTGGTGTGTGCGTTTGGTGCAGGTGACTGATGTCTGTCTGTTTCCCCATTGTTTGCAGATACATCTACGGCCACGGAAGGGGACAGCTCCATGGACCAGGAGGAGCCGGAGAGCCAGACTGGGTCAGCAGCCGAGGAGTGGTCGGAGGGACCCAGTGGCACGGAGGGCGAGGGGAGCCACACCGAGGAGTCCTCAGCACCATCCACCTCAGCTGAGGACCAGAGCAACTCGGAGGATGACTCCCTTATGGAGGCGGGTGTCAGCAGCCACCACACCCCAGCTAGTGTTGCTGTCCCAGCCACCACCAGCACCACCACCGCCCTCCCATCGGCTCCCATTCCCCAGGTCCGTGGAGGCTCCCATGTTCGGGAGCGTGTCTCCTTTGGGCCAGGCACCGCACCCCTGCCCCTGTGTCCCCTGCTGCCCTGAGTGAGGAGTCTGTGTACCTCCTTCGCCAGCTCCATGTAGGGCAGACAGCCATGCTGAGTGTCCTCCATGCGCACACCGCTCTGTTGACTCAGCTGGTGTCGTTCATGGAGGGCATCTCATCGGGCATGTCTGACCTACAGAGGGGCAATAGGTCCATGGACTCCTCACTGACGGCAGCAGTGTCCCTCCTCAGACAGTCCCTCACCCCTCCTGCCTCTGCTCCATCCACACTCCCCAGCACCTTACCCGTCCCAAGCACACACACACCGGCACAGGCACACACCAGCACACACACATCCAGCACACAGACACACACGCCACAAACAAAACGCACACGCACGCACAGTCAGGGGACTGAAACCAGACTCACAGGGGATGGGGCCCTGGAACAACACACGCATCCACGAGCACTGCACAGTCCTCAGTTGCCTCTCCCTCCAAAACACCCTCCCTTGCCTCACCTGCAACCCCAAAGACCCAGCGGCTCTTCCTCAGTGACCTCGGCCTCTTCCCCTCCGATCCAGCTGATACAGCATTCAGGGGGAAGAGGAAGCCCACCCACACGGAGCAGAGTGCCCCTCGCCCCCGGACACCCTCCCCCAGGCGCAGACAGACTGAGGCCCCCACCCGCAAGTCCCCCCGGAGTCGTAAGAGCAAGACCCCGCCGCCGCCCTGCAGCTCAGGCACCAGGTCTCCTTCCTCCATCCCTCAGGCCCCCACTCCACAGGTGCCCCCACCACACCCTGCCCCAGGTTCCCCCACCCACAGACATACCATCCCCAAGAGGATCCGGCCTTCTCCCCTGCCACTTGCTCTCCCGGCACCACACCCCCGCTGCGCTTGTCTGTGCCACTGATGTGGTGAGGGTGTCCTCCCCTCTGTCCAGCCCACCTTGCCTGTTCCCCATTCTCCTCCCCTGGTGGTAGGCACTGCAGTGGAGTCCACTTCCACCCTGTCTGACTTGGGCACTGCAGTGGCGGACCTGTCCACTCCATCTGCAGGGTCCACTGCAGTCGTGCCGGCACCCACAACATCTGAGTCATGCCCCCAGTTGTGCCGGCACACACCATGTCAGACACCTCCACTGCAGTTGTCAGTGGCTCTCCAGCACCCACCACCCCTTCCCTGCTTCCTCCTGGTGAGCCCTGATCCTGTCCCTGTGGTGCCTGGCCTGCCCCCCGGTTGCCCCTCCTAGTGGATTGTCCCTGGTTTTGTGCAGGCATGCGTAGGGTGACATCTGCCACTGTCACCCAGTTTGGACTTTGACAATGGACTGGCCATTGGCCTTTGTGTTTTTTCTGGACTTTGTTTTCATTCCACACATATGCTGAATAAAGCAACTTTCTGTTCTCTAGTGCTTATGCTTCTGATGTACATGTTGTTGATGATGCTAACCATGCCCTTGCTGCAGTGATGGTGATATTTGGTCTCATGATGATGAAGTGTTACTGTGCAGGAACCCATGTGGTCCAGGGGGAATGTGTCCTATCCTGTGGTGTATCCATGTCATCCATAGCAGCATCTGAGGGTGTCATGTGTTCAGTATTTGGCAATGGGATTTCCTACTTAGATTAGCTATTTCACATCTGTGGCTTCCACCCCTGCACATCTGTTGTGCCTGCCATTGTTCAATTCGTCTACTTCCCTGACCGTGTGGCCATCTCCACTGGACATGCAGGTTTGGGCATCAATGGGGAAGGACTCATCCGTGTAGTCAGTGCAACATTGCTATACAAGTGTGTTGGATCTGTGCTGATGATTCCGTTGGCACTTCCATGACCAGGCTGATGTGACGGGAGCCCTCATTTGGTGCTAATTGTTGATTGTGTGACCAAGTGCTCAGCTGACATGATGGGGCCCTACTGAGGCAACATATGGCACAGCTTTCCTCACACAGGAGTGGAGTCCCCTCATGGCAGTGTGTACTCCTGTGACATTGCCTGCGCCCAAGGTGTGTGTTGTATGTGCATGTCTGTGTGTTCACTTCCGTTTAGCTGTGCATGCTGTGATCCCTAGTGTTGTACCTGTTTGTGATGCTTGCTGAGTTGACCTATGTTCCCCCAAAGTCTTCTCCCTGGGTTCTCTGTGATGTGGGTGCATGGCACATTACTGGTCATCAGGGTGTCACCCATAGGTGTGTTTGCTGTCAGGGCTGAGTTTGTGTGCAGACGCAGATGGGTCACAGTCAGGTTTCCCCTTGGCACTTGTTGTTTGCCCCTGTCATGTGATTTCCAGTTTGTGTTATCTTTCAGTGATTGTGACACGTTGTGTGTGTGACTGCTGGCACTCCTCAGGGTCCGGGCTGCAATGTTGGTTGTTGTCTATGTGTGTTCTTTGTGGGTGACCTTGGCTTCTTCATTGGTGTGTGACTGTGGCTGGGATCCCATTGGTTGGTGTGGTATTGCCGTCATGTCCATGTACAGCGTAGTGTGCAGTGTGTCAGACATTCAGGAGTCTTGTTGAGTGGCCATGTGTGATGTGTTTCTGCACCTTGGTTCCCACCCACCACCCTGGAATAGTCATGGGTGCATGTGCAATGTCACCAGTGCATGTGTGCTTCACTGCTGCACATTGTTGGAGGTCGAGGGGTGTGGTGTTGAGTGTGTGCAGATGAGAGTTGTTGCCCGGCTAGGCCCCTGCCTCCATGTTGGCCTTGGCTTACTGGCCATGCTGATTGATTTGTGCTTGTGTAGGTGTGATGGTAGTTTGTTGCTCAGGACACATGACTGTGGTTCACAGTGTGAACGACATTTAGCTTTGTCATCACAGTGGGATTGTAATGCAGCCCAGGGTCACCACATTGTGCGGGCCCTGGGGGTAGTGCTGTGGTGTGTCTGTGTCTTGCTGTGTCAGTTGCTGTTCCTACGTGCCTGTGTGACATGTGTGATTTGTGCTCCCTCTCATCTGACAATGCCTGCTTGCCCACATAGGGGATTTGGATCCATGAGTTACCTTTGTGTGGCACTGTATGCACATCTGTATGATTGGTATTCAGGTCTCCTCATGTGTTGTGTGGTTGCCTGGGGACACTGGCACCCCCCTCACCTGTTGTGTATGATGTGCAGTGTGGGTCTGCCTGTTTGTGTTTGTGCATCTGCACCACTGCATTGGCATATCTTGGGTGTGCCATTGGCTGTATGTAGTTTGGTGGGTTTCCCCTGCTGTCCCTGGGACTCCTAGGTCATCGGTCAGCACAATGATCATGGTTTGTGTGTCCCATTGCTGCCATGGTATGGTATCTGTTCACCTCACATCTGCAGTCTCCACAGGGTATCTGCATTTGTGTGCCCATTGGTGCAAATATGTGGGTCTGCATTCTGATGGTCACTTCTGTCATTGTGTCATTGATGAATGTTGACAGTGTCAGCCCCCATGGGTGTTGTTTGTCTGCACATGGCCAAAGGTATGTCTTATTTGCACTGCAGTATTTGGCTCACCCAATTTATGTTGCAATGGGACACATACACTACTTTGCCACTGATGTGTTTTTTGTTCTGTGACCAGGAATCATCCATGCAGTTTGGCAGTTGCAGCTCTTTCTTTGTCAACACTTACCTTTTGGTCACTGTGATGATGGGGGTTTGGACCCCATTGCCACACTGTTCAAAATGTGCTTCAGCTATGGACCCCACACATACATTTTGGTCACTGTGATGATGGGGGTTTAGACCCCATTGCCACAATGTTCAAAAGGTGCTTCAGCTATGGACCCCACACTTACCTTTTGGTCACTGTGATGATGGGGGTTTGGACCCCATTGCCACACTGTTCAAAATGTGCTTCAGCTATGGACCCCACACTTACATTTTGGTCACTGTGGTGATGGGGCGTTAGACCCCATTGCCACAATGTTCAGAATGTGCTTCAGCTATGGACCCCACACTTACCTTTTGGTCACTGTGATGATGGGGGTTTAGACCCCATTGCCACAATGTTCAAAATGTGCTTCAGCTATGGACCCCACACTTACATTTTAGTCACTGTGGTGATGGGGCGTTAGACCCCATTGCCACAATGTTCAGAATGTGCTTCAGCTATGGACCCCACACTTGCCTTTTGGTCACTGTGATGATGGGGGTTTAGACCCCATTGCCACAATGTTCGAAATGTGCTTCAACTATGGACCCCACACTTACATTTTAGTCACTGTGGTGATGGGGCGTTAGACCCCATTGCCACAATGTTCAGAAGGTGCTTCAGCTATGGACCCCACACTTACATTTTGGTCACTGTGATGATGGGGGTTTGGACCCCATTGCCACAATGGTCATGGCCTGCTTGCATTGTGGGGGCCACACACATATATGTGTGGCACATGTGCTAGGGGGTCACATTGTATGTTCAAAGTCATGTTCAGTGTTGTAGGCATTTGACACAGTCTACACACGCTTGTCATGGTGTTGGGGCGATGTCTTTTTCTTGCATTCCCTAGGTTGTGGTGTGCTGGTTGTGTCATGCATTGTCCATCCTATGAGTGGGGTGGTAGTGGTGGTAGGCATCCAGCCTCCCTGGGTGAGGGTGGTAGTAGTGGTAGGCATCCAGCCCCCCTGGGTGAGGGTGGTAGTAGTGGTAGGCATCCAGCCCCCCCTGGCTAAGGGTGGTAGTAGTGGTAGGCATCCAGCCCCCCCTGGCTAAGGGTGGTGGTGGTAGGCATCCAGCCCCCCCTGGCTAAGGGTGGTAGTAGTGGTAGGCATCCAGCCCCCTGGCTGAGGGTGGTAGTAGTGGTAGGCATCCAGCCCCCTGGGTGAGGGTGGTAGTAGTGGTAGGCATCCAGCCCCCTGGCTAAGGGTGGTAGTAGTGGTAGGCATCCAGCCCCCCTGGGTGAGGGTGGTAGTAGTGGTAGGCATCCAGCCCCCTGGGTGAGGGTGGTAGTAGTGGTAGGCATCCAGCCCCCTGGGTGAGGGTAGTAGTGGTAGGCATCCAGCCCCCTGGCTAAGGGTGGTAGTAGTGGTAGGCATCCAGCCCCCTGGGTGAGGGTGGTAGTAGTGGTAGGCATCCAGCCCCCCTGGGTGAGAGTGGTAGTAGTGGTAGGCATCCAGCACCCCTGGCTAAGGGTGGTAGTAGTGGTAGGCATCCAGCCCCCCTGGGTGAGGGTGGTAGTAGTGGTAGGCATCCAGCCCCCTGGCTAGGGGTGGTAGTAGTGGTAGGCATCCAGCCCCCCTGGGTAAGGGGGTGGTGGTAGGCATCCAGCCCCCCTGGCTAAGGGTGGTAGTAGTGGTAGGCATCCAGCCCCCCCTGGGTGAGGGTGGTAGTAGTGGTAGGCATCCAGCCCCCCCTGGGTGAGGGTGGTAGTAGTGGTAGGCATCCATCCCGCCTGGCTAAGGGTGGTAGTAGTGGTAGGCATCCAGCCCCCCCTGGGTGAGGGTGGTAGTAGTGGTAGTCATCCAGCCCCCCTGGGTGAGGGTGGTAGTAGTGGTAGGCATCCAGCCCCCCTGGCTAAGGGTGGTAGTAGTGGTAGGCATCCAGCCCCCCTGGGTGAGGGTGGTAGTAGTGGTAGGCATCCAGCCCCCTGGGTAAGGGTGGTGGTAGGCATCCAGCCCCCTGGCTAAGGGTGGTAGTAGTGGTAGGCATCCAGCCCCCCTGGGTGAGGGTGGTAGTAGTGGTAGGCATCCAGCCCCCCTGGGTGAGGGTGGTAGTAGTGGTAGGCATCCAGCCCCCCTGGCTAACGGTGGTAGTAGTGGTAGGCATCCAGCCCCCCTGGGTGAGGGTGGTAGGCATCCAGCCCCCCCTGGGTAAGGTTGGTGGTAGGCATCCAGCCCCCCCTGGCTAAGGGTGGTAGTAGTGGTAGGCATCCAGCCCCCCCTGGGTGAGGGTGATAGTAGTGGTAGGCATCCAGCCCCCCCTGGGTGAGGGTGGTAGTAGTGGTAGGCATCCAGCCCCCCCTGGGTGGTGGTGGTGGTGCGCCTTCAGGCCCCTGTGTGCATATGTGGCATTGGTGATGGGCATCCCGCCCCTATGGTGCTGCTGTTGCTGGTGTAAGTATATTCTGCATCCCTCTGTGTGTGTGTGATGTGTCGTGTACGTGTTGTATGTGTTTTGTGGTTGGTGTCTGACTAACCTTCTGCGCCGTACGCGTCCGTGCCTGTTCCGGTAGTAAATGTAGAATATTGGTATGATCGGGACGAAGGGATTCATGGTTGGTTCGTGTCGTTCGTCCTTCTCGTTGCTTTGCGTCGTCCTCGTCGCTTCGCGTCGTCCTCGTCGCTGGCGTGTTCGCCTCGTAGCCGTGGATCGTGTTGTGGCGCGAATCGGAGCTTATGTGCGCCTCTCCCGGATGCTTTGACGTGCCGTGCGTAGCGACGGGTTCGGCGCGTATGGGAAGCGCATCGTACTTGTTCGGCCGGACGGAGCTGCATTTTCCCTTCCGTGCGACTCGATTCTGCGTTTCCGGATTCGCCTCGGTCGGAGTACAGGACCTGGATTGGGTGAGTACGGCTCGGCCGGATTCTTTGCTGTTGTTTGCATCGTACTTACTCGTTCGGTGTGCTGCACGGATCGGTCGGGAAACAGGCATTCGCATGGCTTTTTTCCCGACCGAATGGTATTGGGTGCGCCTCCGACCGAGATCGGAATCGGCCCCTATGTGTTTGAAAGTACATAACTTGTTGTCTCAGGCCTTTTTCATCATTGTCTGTCACATACTGTTCTATGGAAGAGAGTACAGACTCATCACTGCCTGTTCCAAATTTTGGTGCATATTTATCCATAACAGCATGTGAATATGTTGAGCACCTCTTGCTTGGAACTCTTTACACCAAAAGAAGTCAGTAATTTCACCAAGAGGAGGATTTCTTTTGCTGCAGATGAAAGACAGCATAGCTTTAAATGTGTGGTTAAAATATGTACAAACATTAGCAGGATCCAAAGACCAAAGTTCTCCTGCTGTCTTCACATTGATATCCTTAATGTTTGAGTTTGCTTCTCTCTAAAAGTCATGTAAATCATCCCAAATATACTCCGCACAGCTGAGTGTCAGAATCCAAGTAGGTGCACCTAAGGTTTGAAGCATACATTTAAGTTCTCCATGACGATACCAGGACTAGTTGGTATCAAGTTGACATGCCATCAAATTAAACAAATTGTATTCCAACTTTTCATCCTTACCATAAACGTTGTCAACAAATTCTTTCACAGAGATTTTGTAGATTAACTTTTGTCTTCCGAATGTGGTTTACAGCATATGATAGTCCAGACAAGTCACTCTCAAATAATAGATGGAATATGTATGGAATACAATGGCGAAATCTAGGGTCCTCTGAATATAGTCTAATTGACCAGTCTCAGCTGCTGGTATTTGTATGGTGCGGTCATCATACCAGCCACTTACTCCAGTGGGAAGTAGGTGTGGAAAACAGCGAGCCTCCAAACCTTTTCCCCCACACTCATTGGAACTCCTTTTGCGTGTTTCATTTGAAAGAGATCAATAGTGTCGCCAATAACTTCTTTGGAATGGAGTGGGTGGGTACTATAGTGTTCGTGTATTTCATCTATTTTGGATCTATCCACCTTTTAAATCTGTCAACTTGATGCTAACGTTTCATCATCCATAGAACTTACATCTCCAACAATATTGACATTTTTATAGTAAATATTATTTTCTTTCCGGTATAATGTAGCTGGTTTTTACTTTTTTTTAAATCTACTGGCTCTTACCAGATTTTTTTTGTTTTTGGTAGGCACACCATTTACAAGAATGATTTCATTCATCAATATCTCTCTCTACACCACAGTTTCAATATTACATTTAAAATCTAATGGTAAGTAGACAACTCTTCCTTTAAGACCTTTCTGTAGCTCTGTCGGTAGTAGTTTCCCAATCATCGGTTCCATATGAACTATTGCTTGAAAAGGGTGTATGCATTGTATGAGAAGTGATTCATAAATATTTAATTGTTGAAGTTCTTTTAGAATTGATAACAATTCTTACTTGTTATGTATTGCTCTAGCTGGCATTTTGTTGTCCTCTAAATTATAATAGCAATACTTACATATAACTTGCGCTGTTGCCAGATCTAAGCATTCCTCTACAAATAAATATACAGCCAATTTTTGCCACTTATCTCTATCCTCCTTTTCATTTTTTGAGAATACAACTACATTGCGAGTTTGGGTTTTGCAGTGAGTGAACCAACAACAAATACAAACATAGGGGGTCATTACAATGGCAGGGAGACTGCCACCGACAGCCTGTTGGCAGCGGTCTCAATGCCATCGGAGACGTGTTTCCCGCCCGTCAAATTACAATGGCAAGTGGGGTGATGGTGGTCGGAAAGTCTGCCCGCCACGCATCCGACGGACTCCTTGAGCCCGCCGGTGCGGTGGAGGGGCTTGTAGTCCCTACCATGTTGGCGGTGCCTGCCAGGCACTGCTTTAGGAATTACAATGTCCCTTTCCACCGACCTTTTCATGGAGGTTAACCCGCCATGAAATGGAAAGGGACTTTGGGGGCCCATAGCTGGCCCCTCTCCCCCTCTGGCCCTTGACTATAGGCTTTGGGGGGCACATATGGAGCCCCACTACATATCCCTGCACCATGTGGCAGGCACCGCAGGCAGTGCAGAGATATATGTGGGGTGTTTGTTTTGTACTGCACCCGCTGCAATACAAAACATGGGCAATGCGACCGCCACCACATGGTGGTGGTTGCATCGTAATTTGCCCTGTGGAACCGCCACCTTGTAGGTGGGCGGTCCCAAATACGATATGATGGCGGATGGACTGAAGTCCACCCGTCATCATAATGACCCCCCTAGTATGGTGTCTCTGAGGATACTGTGTTAAACTTTGCATTCCCTTGTGCAAAGTTATCAGTACTATTACCTGTGTCCTGTTCCTCTACACTTCCAGTGACCAACTCTCCATTTTCCCTTGACTCATCATTAGGACCAAAGAAACAAACTTGAACAGCTTCACAAACTTTTTTTTCCTCTGCTAATGTACCATGCAATAGACCTATATTCATCTCTCCTAAACATAAGGTAGGAGTTTTCACAAAGTAAAGTCTCATAATTAAATTTCACATTTAGAATGATGAACAGCTAACATTTTGAAGTGATGAAAGGTGCTTCTACACTTTCTTTAATAGACTTACCAGTGAATGTCCCTGTAAATTAGTATACTATGTAACTTTGCACGGATCTAATCCTTGCAAAATTCCAATTTTCCGCTTCACACTTTTGCATGAAAATTCACGTAGGAAAGTTCTCAATATATCTATTGATTCCTGATGAACACTGCAAATACTGCTATAGTCTTCCTTGTACCTCTTCAGCTATCACTTCTTCTGCATTCCTAGAAGCCATCACCTCTTTTTCAATATTAGTACCATCTTTAACCTCATAACAACGACGAGTTGTATCAACTGAATGCACTACTGAATTCTCTTGTAACTAGCTTTCTTCAATAAAGAAAGGCTCTGTACTGGACGTCTGCTTCCATTCACCTTTAAAAATCTTGCAAAAATTTGTTTTATAAATAAGTTTTTTTTAGGGTTTTTGTCTAGTGTCCTCATTCTGTTCAATATCAAGATAACTCGTTTCCTCTTCACAGCAAATGCTTTACCAATTACACTATCAATATGTTGCTTTTGCTTAACTGCAGCACGTCTCCTCTTATAATTCTTCATTTTTCATAGCAAATTCTGTTTTACTCTAGTTCAAAACATTTTAGCTCGTATCTCAAACTGTTTCTGTCTCGATTTCAAACGCCCTGTTTTTTCATAACATTTCCTACTTTCAAAATCATGTACTCCTTGCTATTTGACAGTTGATTTCAAACTCTGGGGCATATTCTCAAGAACGTGTGATAACTACCGCAAGTGTAGCTTAACGCAACCCTACACATCGCAGTCCATCGCGGGAAAACAACTCTGTGTTAACGTGGTATTCACAACACGGCGGTACCATGCGATAGTCACAGGACAACGCGTCAAATGAACGCGTTATGAAACAACGCGACGCCGCAAAAACGCGAAACCCCAACGTGAAAATAGTAGCGATGACGCCAATCGCGATACAAAAATCTACGTAAAACCAGCCACAGGCCTGCAATTCCCACGCGTGATGCGGGAAAATGCACCAGAAAAGTCGAAAAAAACATACCAACAAAAGCCAAACAACAGCGAAGCACAATGGAGGCAGCCGGAGCAAGTACAGAGGACAACCAGAACCCCACAAGCTCCACGGATTACCAGCCTGGGAAGGGCAAGGACAAGAAGAAGAGGAAGACGAAGTTCAGTCCACAGGAAAACAGGATCCTGATAACGGAGGTGATAGAACACCATCAATAACTGTTCGTCACCTCCACTGTGTCACTGGCAACTAAAAATGGAATATGGCAGACCATCGTGGACAAGGTGAATGCAGTCGGAGTGCTGAAGAGGACAATGGACGAGGTCAAGAGGCGCTGGAATGATGTGAAGCGCAAAACCAAGCTGAAACTCGCAAACAACTGGAAAGCAGCAAGGCAGACTGGAGGTGGGAGTCCTGCGCCACAGGAGGAGCTGGACGAGATGGAGGAAATGGTGTCCACAGTCATCAGTGGGAAGATGGTGGCAGGAGTCGGGGGACCGGACACTGCTCAACATGACCGGACACAACAGCAACAGGGTGAGTAACCACCAGGGACTGGGGGGACGGGGGGAGATGGGCACAATGGCACACATGCACAATTAAGCATAGCACATCTGCGGACAAACCATGCCCCAGACCCACAACTCTAACCAAGAGACCAATGCACACAGGTATGCAACATCTCAGCACTGCAGAAGCACAGAACCCAGAGGCACACCGCATGGAAGGTAGGAGGGCAGCTAAATCAGAGCTGCAGGGGCGACTCCCCCAAAATGCGGCACACACACATAACATGCAGAGCACATCAACATTGACAACGAGGTGGTACAAACCGCAACACGTCCACAACAGAACAGAGGACACAACAGGTGCCGCATGTGCGTAGAAACTGGCCAATCACATATGGCACTGCAGGGAAATGTGAGTTGACAATGTACAAGTACAAACTCACATCCGTGATGTAGTCGCAATGTCCACTGTCCCGCATCAAATAGGCAGCTCCCCCCAAACAGTCACAATGTACACTGTCATGCAGTCTGAATGCAGACATGTACAATGCATCAACATACATGTGTACATGATGTCAAACTGCATCTCCCTTTCACATTGCAGGGGGAAATCCAACACCTCCTGCAGAGCAGTCCGAACCTCTCTTCTCTGATGACGAAGAGGACCACCACACCTTCGACTCATATGCCCTCGAACAGCTCGTGGAGAGCCTCCGCAGCCCACTTCCAGGATCAGGGCAACCCAGCTGCCACGAGGAGCCCCCCTGCACAGTACACACAGCAGGCAGCACCCACCACCACGGCTGCCTCCCAGGACCCCCAAGACGAACACATGACCTTCCAACGCCATGTGTTGGGGTGCCAGGAGAAGCTGGCTGAACAGGTGCAGGTGGGGTTCGACCGCATGGCAGCCAAACTAGACGCCACACGTGGGTGTCTAAGTCCCATCAAGGACCACTCACAGTCCCTAACGGACGCCCACAGTCCACTCCATGCCCTCCATTGGACCATGGCGGACATCGCCAGAGTCCTGACTCTGCGACAAGAATGACTGTCTAGCCAGGGTTCCTCCAGCGATCTCGCCCGGGAGTTGGGACACATGCGGAGGATCATGGAGAACATGGAGCGGATGCAGGCGGAAAGAGCGGCTGCCACGGCTGCACACCAGCGAGAGGTAGCTGGGTCCCTCAATGCCCTGAAGACCTTCCTCATGGCATTGCTGCCACAAGCCTGGCGCTGATGCATGCTGCTGCTACCACCCCATCCACATCTCCGGCCCCTGATGTGTCTGTGCCACACAGTGCTGGGGACAGTACACCACCACCCACATGTGAGGCACATGCAACAGCAGAGGACGACAATGCAGATGAACCCACCCTCGTGGTCAGGAGGACGTAGTAGCATTCATCTCTGCCATGTGGCCTGTTTCTGCTTGGTTCTGTCCTCTGCATCATCACCTTCCACTGTCCCCGATGCACTCTGTGACACTCACCTCTGACCTCGACATGGACTGCCATATTCTGTTTGGTCACCAATGACACAGCTATCAGACTGCGGACTGAAGTCCTCCTCTCCTGATGTACCTGTCATTCCCTGAAGGACTCTGGCTGGCCCCTCCACGGGCCGACAATGTGAAGTGGGGTTGGCATGGCCCTGTACTGCTCCAGCTGCAACACTCCCTTGAATGTGTAATAAACATTCATATCCACACAGATGTGTCATGTCTATGATCTTTCAAGTGTGGAAGTATGGATGAATGTAGGGTCAGTGATTCCCCCTTACGTCCATGTTGCCCATGTTGTGGGACTATTGTCACAGGGTGACAGATTGCCGATTCCGGTCCTGGTGGCACCAACACTACAATGGAGACACATCCATTAGTCACTTCCTTGTCCAGCCCAGGACGGAACCATGCCCAGAGCCCCGGGGTCATTGTTCACACCCTTACGCTGGACTGGCATACGCCAGGACAGCCCACTCCGATTACGCATACAGGGGGGGCAACAGCGCTACATGTCCTAGGTCTTCACTGTGGGGATCTGCAGCTCACAGGTCTAGTTGTCAGCATGCCACAGCCACTCCCTCACGGCTGGTGTACACCCACACCACACCCATCCAGTACTGGCGTCACAGGACATGTGACCCTGGTAATAAAAATGGCCTGGCGCACGTGCTGAATGCCATTTCCACTCTCTCTGACTTGGTGTCTCCGTGAAGTTCTCATGTGTGCATGAGGGCCTAGGGCCCTGCCACCTCACATTGCCCAGTGCCGGGGGTGACATGATGGCGTCCGCACAACGGGACTCAATTATTTAGGGTCCATGGCTAGCGGGGCACAGACTTGGTGGCACCGGATACACTGCGGCAGGCACAGGCACCCCACCACGGGACGGTGTCTTGCGGTGCAGTGAGATAGGGGCACCTAAAGTGCTGAGCGTGGTGTGTAGCCTGCGATGATGCGCTGTACTGGCAGTCCGGACTGGCATGGATTAGTGTGAGCCCTGCTGGGCCACAGTGTAGGCCTGGGCCAGCGGGCAGTGCGGCCCTCCCGCCACATGGTGTTGCGTCGCGCTTCACAGAGTTAGTGGCACCTCAAGCGCTGAACAGGTGTACAGCCTGCGAGGATGCCGTGTGCACTGATGTGGACTCTGCCATTGCGTAATCAAGACCCAGAGTCAGGTGTGTGACCTGGTGGCCCGCGGTGCGGGGCTGCATGATGTGGAGGGTGCCATGGTCGCGGGCACCGGGCTTGGAGATCCCTCCGGAACGTGGTGGGCCCTCTTGGAGACACGCCGGTGGCAGAAGGTGAGCAGTGAGGCCTGGTTGCGCAGGGGCGGGCAATCACCGCTGGGTGGTGGGAGGGGCTGGGGTGCAGCAGCCTGTGTGCGCAGGGGCGGGCAAGCGATGATGGCGTGTGCAACTGTATGGACTCTGCCATTCATGTCTCTGGAAACTGTTTCAGATGAGGGACCTGGGGGACTGCTGTGGATACCAGCACGTGGTTGGAGACACACCAGTGGCAGCAGGTGAGCAGTGAGGCCTAGGTCCGCAGTGTCGGCACTCTCTCCCTCTCTCCCTCTCTCTTTCTCTCTCCCTCTCTTTCTCTCTCCCTCTCTCTCTCTTTCTCTCTCCCTCTCTTTCTCTTTCTCTCTCCCTCTCTCTTTCTCTCTCCCTCTCTCCCTCTCTCTTTCTCTCTCCCTCTCTCTCTCTTTCTCTCTCCCTCTCTCCCTCTCTCTTTCTCTCTCCCTCTATCCCTCTCTCTTTCTCTCTCCCTCTCTCTTCCTCAATTTCGCTCTCTCTCTCTGTACTTTGATGTGCGCATGGCACACCTTCTGATCCAGATTTCTGTTTTGCAGGCTGTGACTTACAGAATGTCCTGAGACGACCCGCCATGCCTCTTCAGATTTTTTTTTGGTTTGTTCTGTAATAAACGTATTGTTTGGATATTTTGATATGGGTGTATGATTTCCCTTTTTCTGGCCACACATGCATGTTGGGTGTTGTGATTGTGCGACTTCAGGCAATTTGTTTGGTTCATGATTTCGTGGAGTTGATGTGCAATATCTTTGTCCATAGGGGGGTGTGTGGGGGTGCCCGGGGTAGGGCCCTGGGGGGGGTGGGGTCCTGGGGGTGGTGGCAGTGGATGTTGTTGACCTATTGGGGCTCAGGCCTGCATGATGGGTTGCTCCAGGGCATCTGTTGTTCTTCATGTCTGACTTTGTGCTGTGCTCCCTTGTCTGGTGCCGGTTGTCGTCCGACTTTACACCAGGTAGGAGCAGGTGTTAGTTTCCTGCTGCTAACGTGCCTTAGCGCATGTTTTGTGATCTTATCGCCGATCTGGCTGGTCGTTGAGAATGTTGTGGAGTGGGGTTGTCGCGGCTTTTTGCACGGGAACGCCTACTCTGCATATCATTAGCGTTAGTTGCCGGGCTCCTCTGTGGCGATGTTTTTTGCGACTGCTATCGCAGGTAAACTGGTGTTATGGGCTGTTAGCACCAGCTTGGGAATGGGGTGATAACTTTATCGTGGATTTGGCTGCGATAAAGTGCTGTTGGCTTGGCGATAGCTCCTTGAGAATATGCCCCTCTGTTTTTTATTTGACAGTTTTTCCTCATTCTGCATTTTATGAATTTGTTTTTCAGAAACTCCTTACTACTCTTTTTTTCTCTGTACATTCATCACCTTATTTTCTTTTCTACTCTCAGTTTCTAAGCAGGTAGTACTGTTTCTCTGTTTATTTCTTCTTTGTCTCATGTCTGGCATTGTAATTCTTCTTTTTTTAAATACAAGTGGATATCTGGAAAGCAAATAAAGAATACATTTACCTCTAGAGAATGCAGTATTAAATTTGGTACTATAAGCAAGTAACTAACTACATAAGCGGTCATTTCAGTGTCTAAAAGGCTGCATAAATCTCTCAGTATAAATCTATAAATGCATATATGAGTTAGTGTATAGATAGGAGACTAGCTGTTCCAGTTCCAATATGTGATGAAAGAAGTTGTTCTGTACCTGCTGTGTTATTAAACTCTATGGGTTGCAAATAGTTACACAAGTGATTATTTTCATTGCTTATTTGCTCTGTTTCTTACAGTAGGGACACATAACTGTCTGTGCAACTACATCTCTTACTGATAGGTATTATGGTTAGGCTGAGTGTGTCAGTGTATGTATTACTATGTGCATGGATATGAAAGTGTGTGCATTAGTGTTTGGCTGGGTCTCTTACTGTGTGTCTCCGTGTATACATGGGTCTCTCACTAGCTGTATTACTGTTTAGCTAGGTGTGTTTGTAGGTATTTTATTGCCTATATGGGTGTGTCACTCCCTTCATCAGTGTGTGCTTGGGTGTGTTAGTGGCTGCATTAATGTTTGACCAGGTATATCAGTGTGTCAATTGGTATGTGCATGGTTGTGTCAGTGACCGCATTAGTGTTTGCTGGGTGTGTCAGCGTCTGTCTTGGTGTGCATTTGGTTGTATCAGTAGCTGTATCAGTATGTGCATAGGCATGTCAGTGCCTGCATTAGTATGTGCCTGGATGTCTCAGTAGCTGCATTAGTGTTTATGTGACTGTGTCAGTGGCCATATCAGTGTGTGCCTGGGTGTGTCTTGTGTCACTGCTTGCATTAGTATGTTACTGGGTGTCTCAGTTGCTGCATCAGAGAATGCCTATGTCTCAGTGACTGTATTAGTGTTCGGCTGAGTGTAAGAGTGGTTACATCAGTGTGTGCATGGGTTTATGAGTGTCTGTTTTAGTGCTTGGATGCATGTGTGAGTGTGTGCATTAGTGTGTGCTTTGGTGTCTCACTACCTCTATTAATGTTTGTTCGGTTTAGCAGTAGCTGTGCCAATGTATGCCTGGGTGTTTCATTACCTGCATTAGTTTGTGTATGCCTGGGTGACTCAGTGTATGCACTACTGTGTACCTGGGTGTGTTAGTGTATGCATAAGTGTGTTTGGGGGTGTTACTATATACTATACTGTGTGTTTTAGTGTGTTAGTATATGCATGAGTGCACTTGGTGTGCCAGTGTATGCTTCAGTATGTCTGGGTAAGTTTTCATATGCATCCGTGTGTGCCTGGGTCCTGGGTGTGTCAGTGTATGCATCAGGGTCTGCCTGGGCATGTCACAGTATGTGTGAGTGTGTGCCTGGGTGTGTCAGTGTATGCATCAGTATATATTTGGGTATATTAGTGTATGCATCAGTGTGTGCCTGCCTGTCTTTGTGTATACATGAGTGTGTGCATGAGTGTGTTAGTGTATGCATCAGTGTCTACCTGCATGTTGGTGTAGAAATCTGTGTGTACCTGACTGTGTTAGTGTTTACATGAGTGTGTGCATGTGTCTGTTAGTAGATGCATCGGCATGTGTCGATGTGTGTTAGTGTATGCAGCAGTGTGGCTGGGTGTGTCACTGTAATCATCAGTGTGTGCCTGGGTGACTCAGTGTATGCATAAGTGTATAGCTGGGTGTGTCAGTGTATACATGAAGGAATGCCTTGGTGCATTATTGGATGCACTAGTGTTTAAGTGGTTGAGTCAGTGTCTCGATTGATGTTGTTACTCTTGGGAAATTTGTAATCCTCCTTTGGTGACCACTGTACTTTTCCTTACTTTCATCACATGCCCTCCATTTATATTTCCTTTTACTTTTTGTAAACTTCCTACTCACTTTCCTCCAGCTTACATACACTAATGCCTTTTCTCACATTTTTTAAACTACACCTTGATTAACATTTCAATACCTATGATAAGTGTGTGTTGGTCTCTATTTTGTTTCTCAGTATCAGTTAGAATCTCTTTTCACTGAAAATGCACAAAAATCACTTGGTTTGAGAGTGTTTGTATGGGCAATGTCCAGCAACCCCTAAATATTCTCTTCTGATGAGGGAGGAATCCTGAAACACTGGTGTCTAGAGATACGATTTCGAAAGACGGCATTAGCTGAAAAATAATATGAACTTTGTGTGAAAAGCTGAACTACAACAACCAAGACGCAATGGGGTAATGGCGCGTTACATGTAAGCAGTGCGCTCCTACCTACTTTCACTGATAAAAGGCTCTCGTGAGCCGCCCCCAGGCTGATGAGCTTTGGAACGCCTGCACACTATGAGTGGGATTGTACCTGAGAAAATTGGCAGCATGTCCAGCAACCCCTAAATATTCTCTACTGATGAGGGAGGAATCCCGAAACACTTGTGTCTAGAGATATGATTTTGAAAGACGGCATTAGCTGAAAAATAATATGAACTTTGCGTGAAAAACTGAACTACAACTACCAAGACACTACGGGGTAATTGCGCTGTTACAAGCAAGCAGTGCGCTCCTATCTACTTTCACTGATAAAGGGCTCTCGTGAGCCGTCCCCAAGCTGATGAGCTTTGTAACACCTGCACGCTATGAGTGGGATTATTCCTGAGAAAATTGACAGCATGTCCAGCAACCCCTAAATATTCTCTACTGATGAGGGAGGAATCCCGAAACACTGGTGTCTAGAGATAGGATTTCGAAAGACGGCATTAGCTGAAAAATAATATGAACTTTGTGTGAAAAACTGAACTACAACAACCAAGACGCAATAGGGTAATGGTGCTGTTACATGCAAGCAGTGCACTCCTACACACTTTCACTGATAAAAGGCTCTCGTGAGCCGCTCCCAAGCTGACAAGCTTTGGAACGCCTGCATGCTATGAGTGGGATTATACCTGAGAAAATTGGCAGCATGCCCAGCAACCACTAAATATTCTCTACTGATGAGGGAGGAATCCTGAAAAACTGGTGTATAGAGATACGATTTCGAAAGATGGCATTAGCTGAAAAATAATATGAACTTTGTGTGAAAAGCTGAACTACAACTACCAAGACGCTATGGGGTAATGGCGCTGTTACATGCAAGCAATGTGCTCCTACCCACTTTCACTGATAAAAGGCTCTCGTGTGCCGACCCCAAACTGACAAGCTTTGGAACGCCTGCATGCTATGAGTGGGGTTATACCTGAGAAAATTGGCAGCATGTCCAGCAACCCCTAAATATTCCCTACTGATGAGGGAGGAATCCCGAAACACTGGTGTCTAGAGATACGATTTTGAAAGACGGCATTAGCTGAAAAATAATATGAACTTTGTGTGAAAAACTGAACTACAACAACAAAGACGCAATGGGGTAATGGCACTGTTACATGCAAGCAATGTGCTCCTACCTACTTTCACTGATAAAAGGCTCTAGTGAGCCGCCCCCAGGCTGACGAGCTTTGGAACGCCTGCACACTATGAGTGGGATTATACCTGAGAAAATTGTCAGCATGTCCAGCAACCCCTAAATATTCTCTACTGATGAGGGAGGAATCCCGAAACACTTGTGTCTAGAAATATGATTTTGAAAGACGGCATTAGCTGAAAAATAATATGAACTTTGGGTGAAACACTGACCTACAACTGCCAAGACACTATGGGGTAATGGCGCTGTTACAAGCAAGCAGTGCACTCCTATCCATTTTCACTGATTAAAGGCTCTCACGAGCTGCCCCCAGGCTGACGAGCTTTGGAACACCTGTAGCTATGGGAGGGATTATACCTGAAAAACATTGGCAGCATGTCCAGCAACCCTAAATATTCTCTACTGATGAGGGAGGAATCCCAAAACACTGGTGTCTAGAGATACAATTTCGAAAGACGGCATTAGCTGCAAAATAATATGAACTTTGTTTGAAAAACTGAACTACAACTAACAAGACGCTATGGGGTAATGGCGCTGTTACATGCAAGCAGTGCGCTTCTACCCACTTTCACTGATAAAGGCTCTTGTGAGCCGCCCCCAAGCTGATGAGCTTTGGAACGCCTGCACGCTATGAGTG
The DNA here is from genome assembly GCA_963921515.1 of Calotriton arnoldi. Classification (NCBI taxonomy): domain Eukaryota; kingdom Metazoa; phylum Chordata; class Amphibia; order Caudata; family Salamandridae; genus Calotriton; species Calotriton arnoldi. The sequence goes on along the minus strand of CAWUFW010010347.1, from coordinate 512,420 downwards.
GGAATATTCCTGAGAAAATTGGCAGCATGTCCAGCAACCCTAAATATTCTCTACTGATGAGGGAGGAATCCCGAAACACTGGTGTCTGGAGATACGATTTCGAAAGACGTCATTAGCTGCAAAATAGTATGAACTGTGTTTGAAAACTGAACTACAATTACCAAGATGCTATGGGGTAATTGCTGTTACATGCAAGCAGTGCGCTCCTACCCACTTTTACTGATGAAAGGCTCTCGTGAGCTGGCACCAAGCTGAGGAGCTTTGAAACACCTGCACGCTATGAGTGGGATTATACCTGAGCAAATTGGCAGCATGTCCAGCAACCCTAAATATTTTCTACTGATGAGGGAGGGAATCTTGAAACACTGGTGTTTAGAGATATGATTTCGAAAGATGGCATTAGCTGAAAAATAATATGAACTTTGTGTGAAAAACTGAACTACAACTACCAAGACGCTATGGGGTAATGGCACTGTTACATGCAATCAGTGCGCTTCTACCCACTTTAACTGATAAAAGGCTCTCGTGAGCCGCCCCCAAGCTGACGTGCTTTGGAACACTTGCACGCTCTGAGTAGGATTATACCTGAGAAAATTGGCAGCCTGTCCAGCAACCCTTAAATATTCTCTACTGATGAGGGAGGAATCCCGAAACACTGGTGTCTAGAGATGTGATTTTGAAAGATGGCATTAGCTGAAAAATAATATGAACTTTGTGTGAAAAACTGAACTACAACTACCAAGACGCTATGGGGTAATGGCGCTGTTATATGCAAGCAGTGCGCTCCTACCCACTTTCACTGATAAAGGGTTCTCGTGAGCCGCCCCCAAGCTGACAAGCTTTGGAACGCCTGCACGCTATGAGTGGAATTATAGCTGAGAAAATTGGCAGCATGTCCAGCAACCCCTAATTATTCTCTACTGATGAGGGAGGAATCCCGAAACTCTGGTGTCTAGAGATACGATTTCGATAGACTGCATTAGCTGAAAAATAATATGAACTTTGTGTGAAAAACTGAACTACAACTACCAAGACGGTATGGGGTAATGGCGCTGTTATATGCAAGCAGTGCGTTCCTACCCCCTTTCACTGATAAAAGGCTCTCGTGAGCCGCCCCCAAGCTGACGAGCTTTGAAACGCGAATATGTGATGTTACAACGCGATCAAAATGATCGCGGTATGTAACATCGCAGTTTCAACGCAGAGTCGTTACAACGACTTGCGCTGGAGGCGCTGGCCTTAGGAGTAGTAAGATTTACTATTCCAACACCAGTCTACGTACAGTAGGGAAGGTGTTGGAATAGTAAATCTTACTATTCCTTAGGTTATAAGCGCCCTCAGTGCAAGAATCGATGTAACGCTTTGCGTTGTAATGGCAGCGTTCTAAATGCATCGCAGTGTAATCACCCGCGATGTAAAGGATGTTTCCCTTGAAACGCCTGTACGCTATGAGTGGGATTATACCTGAGAAAATAGGCAGCATGTCCAGCAAGCCTTAAATATTCTCTACTGATGAGGGAGGAATCCCGAAACACTGTTGTCTAGAAATACGATTTCGAATGACGGCATTTGCTGAATAATAATATGAACTTTGTGTGAAAAACTGAACTACAACTACCAAGATGCTATGGGGTAATGGCGCTGTTATGTGCAAGCAGTGCGCTCCTAGCCCCTTTCACTGATAAAAGGCTCTCGTGAGCCGCCCCAGGCTGACGAGCTTTGAATCTCCTGCATGCTATGAGTGGGATTATACCTGAGAAAATTGGCAGCATGTCCAGCAACCCTAAATATTCTCTACTGATGAGGGAGGAATCCCGAAACACTGGTGTCTAGAGATACGATTTTGAAAGACGGCATTAGCTGAAAAATAATATGGACTTTGTGTGATAAACTGAACTACAACTACCAAGACGCTGTGGGGTAATGGCGCTGTTGCATGCAGGCAGTGCGCTCCTACCCACTTTCACTGATAAAAGGCTCTCGTGAGCCGCCCCCAAATTGACGAGCTTTAGAACGCCTGCACGCTATGAGTGGGAAAATTCCTGAGAAAATTGGCAGCATGTCCAGCAACCCCTAAATATTCTGTACTGATGAGGGAGGAATCCCGAAACACTGGTGTCTGGAGATACGATTTCGAAAGACGTCATTAGCTGCAAAATAGTATGAACTTTGTTTGAAAACTGAACTACAATTACCAAGATGCTATGGGGTAATTGCTGTTACATGCAAGCAGTGCGCTCCTACCCACTTTTACTGATGAAAGGCTCTCGTGAGCTGGCACCAAGCTGAGGAGCTTTGAAACACCTGCTCGCTATGAGTGGGATTATACCTGAGCAAATTGGCAGCATGTCCAGCAACCCCTAAATATTTTCTACTGATGAGGGAGGAATCTTGAAACACTGGTGTCTAGAGATATGATTTTGAAAGATGGCATTAGCTGAAAAATAATATGAACTTTGTGTGAAAAACTGAACTACAACTACCAAGACGCTATGGGGTAATGGCGCTGTTATATGCAAGCAGTGCGCTCCTACCCACTTTCACTGATAAAGAGCTCTAGTGAGCCGCCCCCAAGCTAACAAGCTTTGGAACTCCAGCACGCTATGAGTGGAATTATAGCTGAGAAAATTGGCAGCATGTCCAGCAACCCCTAATTATTCTCTACTGATGAGGGAGGAATCCCGAAACTCTGGTGTCTAGAGATATGATTTCGATAGACGGCATTAGCTGAAAAATAATATGAACTTTGTGTGAAAAACTTAACTACAACTACCAAGACGCTATGAGTTAATGGCGCTGTTACATGCAAGCAGTGCGCTCCTACCCACTTTCACTGATAAAAAGCTCTTGTGAGCCGCCCCCAAGTTGACGAGTTTTGGAACGCCTGCACGCTATGAGTGGGATTATACCTGAGAAAATTGGCAGGATGTCCAGCAACCCATAAATATTCTCTCCTGATGAGAGTGGAATCCCGAAACACTGGTGTCTAGAGATACGATTTAGAAACACGGCATTAGCTGAAAAATAATATGAACTTTGTGTGAAAAACTGTACTACAACTACCAAGACGCTATGGGGTAATGGCGCTGTTATATGCAAGCAGTGCGTTCCTACCCCTTTCACTGATAAAAGGCTCTCGTGAGCCGCCCCCAAGCTGACGGAGCTTTGAAACGCGAATATGTGATGTTACAACGTGATCAAAATGATCGCGGTATGTAACTTATCGCAGTTTTTACAACGCAAGTCGTTACAACGACTTGCGCTGGAGCGCTGGCCTTAGGAGTAGTAAGATTTACTATTCCAACACCAGTCTACGTACAGTAGGGAAGGTGTTGGAATAGTAAATCTTACTATTCCTTAGGTTATAGCGCCCTCCAGTGCAAGTCGATGTAACGCTTACGTTGTAATGGCAGCGTTCTAAATGCATCGCAGTGTAATCACCGCGATGTAAAGGATGTTTCCCTTGAAACGCCTGTACGCTATGAGTGGGATTATACCTGAGAAAATAGGCAGCATGTCCAGCAAGCCTTAAATATTCTCTACTGATGAGGGAGGAATCCCGAAACACTGTTGTCTAGAAATACGATTTCGAATGACGGCATTTGCTGAATAATAATATGAACTTTGTGTGAAAAACTGAACTACAACTACCAAGATGCTATGGGGTAATGGCGCTGTTATGTGCAAGCAGTGCGCTCCTAGCCCCTTTCACTGATAAAAGGCTCTCGTGAGCCGCCCCCAGGCTGACGAGCTTTGAAACTCCTGCATGCTATGAGTGGGATTATACCTGAGAAAATTGGCAGCATGTCCAGCAACCCTAAATATTCTCTACTGATGAGGGAGGAATCCCGAAACACTGGTGTCTAGAGATACGATTTTGAAAGACGGCATTAGCTGAAAAATAATATGAACTTTGTGTGATAAACTGAACTACAACTACCAAGACGCTGTGGGGTAATGGCGCTGTTGCATGCAGGCAGTGCGCTCCTACCCACTTTCACTGATAAAGGCTCTCGTGAGCCGCCCCCAAATTGACGAGCTTTAGAACGCCTGCACGCTATGAGTGGGAATATTCCCTGAGAAAATTGGCAGCATGTCCAGCAACCCCTAAATATTCTGTACTGATGAGGGAGGAATCCCGAAACACTGGTGTCTGGAGATACGATTTCGAAAGACGTCATTAGCTGCAAAATAGTATGAACTTTGTTTGAAAACTGAACTACAATTACCAAGATGCTATGGGGTAATTGCTGTTACATGCAAGCAGTGCGCTCCTACCCACTTTTACTGATGAAAGGCTCTCGTGAGCTGGCACCAAGCTGAGGAGCTTTGAAACACCTGCTCGCTATGAGTGGGATTATACCTGAGCAAATTGGCAGCATGTCCAGCAACCCTAAATATTTTCTACTGATGAGGGAGGAATCTTGAAACACTGGTGTCTAGAGATATGATTTTGAAAGATGGCATTAGCTGAAAAATAATATGAACTTTGTGTGAAAAACTGAACTACAACTACCAAGACGCTATGGGGTAATGGCGCTGTTATATGCAAGCAGTGCGCTCCTACCCACTTTCACTGATAAAAGAGCTCTCGTGAGCCGCCCCCAAGCTAACAAGCTTTGGAACTCCAGCACGCTATGAGTGGAATTATAGCTGAGAAAATTGGCAGCATGTCCAGCAACCCCTAATTATTCTCTACTGATGAGGGAGGAATCCCGAAACTCTGAGTGTCTAGAGATACGATTTCGATAGACGGCATTAGCTGAAAAATAATATGAACTTTGTGTGAAAAACTTAACTACAACTACCAAGACGCTATGAGTTAATGGCGCTGTTACATGCAAGCAGTGCGCTCCTACCCACTTTCACTGATAAAAGCTCTTGTGAGCCGCCCCCAAGTTGACGAGTTTTGGAACGCCTGCACGCTATGAGTGGGATTATACCTGAGAAAATTGGCAGGATGTCCAGCAACCCATAAATATTCTCTCCTGATGAGAGTGGAATCCCGAAACACTGGTGTCTAGAGATACGATTTAGAAACACAGCATTAGCTGAAAAATAATATGAACTTTGTGTGAAAAACTGAACTACAACTACCAAGACGCTATGGGGTAATGGCGCTGTTATATGCAAGCAGTGCGCTCCTACCCCCTTTCACTGATAAAAGGCTCTCGTGAGCCGCCCCCAAGCTGACGAGCTTTGAAACGCCTGTACGCTATGAGTGGGATTATACCTGAGAAAATAGGCAGCATGTCCAGCAACCCTAAATATTCTCTACTGATGAGGGAGGAATCCCGAAACACTGGTGTCTAGAGATACGATTTTGAAAGACGGCATTAGCTGAAAAATAATATGAACTTTGTATGAAAAACTGAACTACAACTACCAAGACGCTGTGGGGTAATGGTGCTGTTGCATGCAAGCAGTGCGATCCTACACACTTTCACTGATAAAAGGCTCTCGTGAGCCGCCCCCAAATTGACGAGCTTTGGAACGCCTGCACGCTATGAGTGGGATTATACCTGAGAAAATTGGCAGCTTGTCGAGTAACCCCTAAATATTCTCTACTGTTGAGGGAGGAATCCCGAAACACTGGTGTCTAGAGATTCAATTTCTGAAGACGGCATTAGCTGAAAAATAATATGAACTTTGTGTGAAAAACTGTACTACAACTACCAAGAAGCTATGGGGTAATGGCGCTGTTACATGCAAGCAGTGCGCTCCTACACACTTTCATTGATAAAAGGCTCTCGTGAGCCGCCCCCAAGCTGACAAGCTTTGGAGCGCACTGCATGCTATGAGTGGGATTATACCGGAGAAAATTGGCGGCATGTCCAGCAACCCCTAAATATTCTCTACCCATGAGGGAGGAATCCCGAAACACTTGTGTTTAGAGATACGATTTTGAAAGGCGGCATTAGCTGAAAAATAATATGAACTTTGTGTGAAAAACTGAACTACAACTACCAAGACGCTATGGGGTAATGGCGCTTTTACAAGTAAGCAGTGCGCTCCTACCCACTTTCACTAATAAAAGGCTCTCGTGAGCTGCCCCCAAGCTGACAAGCTTTGAAACGCCTTCACGCTATGAGTGGGATTATACCTGAGAAAATTGTCAGCATGTCCAGCAACCCCTAAATATTCTCTACTGATGAGGGAGGAATCCCGAAACACTTGTGTCTAGAAATATGATTTTGAAAGACGGCATTAGCTGAAAAATAATATGAACTTTGGGTGAAACACTGACCTACAACTGCCAAGACACTATGGGGTAATGGCGCTGTTACAAGCAAGCAGTGCACTCCTATCCATTTTCACTGATTAAAGGCTCTCACGAGCTGCCCCCAGGCTGACGAGCTTTGGAACACCTGTAGCTATGGGAGGGATTATACCTGAAAAACATTGGCAGCATGTCCAGCAACCCCTAAATATTCTCTACTGATGAGGGAGGAATCCCAAAACACTGGTGTCTAGAGATACAATTTCGAAAGACGGCATTAGCTGCAAAATAATATGAACTTTGTTTGAAAAACTGAACTACAACTAACAAGACGCTATGGGGTAATGGCGCTGTTACATGCAAGCAGTGCGCTTCTACCCACTTTCACTGATAAAGGCTCTTGTAGAGCCGCCCCCAAAGCTGATGAGCTTTGGAACGCCTGCACGCTATGAGTGGGAATATTCCTGAGAAGATTGGCAGCATGTCCAGCAACCCCTAAATATTCTCTACTGATGAGGAGAGAATCCGAAACACTGGTTGTCTGGAGATACGATTTCGAAGAGACGTCATTAGCTGCAAAATAGTATGAACTGTGTTTGAAAACTGAACTACAATTACCAAGATGCTATGGGGTAATTGCTGTTACATCGCAAGCAGTGCGCTCCTACCCACTTTTACTGATGAAAGGCTCTCGTGAGCTGGCACCAAGCTGAGGAGCTTTGAAACACCTGCACGCTATGAGTGGGATTATACCTGAGCAAATTGGCAGCATGTCCAGCAACCCCTAAATATTTTCTACTGATGAGGGAGAATCTTGAAACACTGGTGTTTAGAGATATGATTTCGAAAGATGGCATTAGCTGAAAAATAATATGAACTTTGTGTGAAAAACTGAACTACAACTACCAAGACGCTATGGGGTAATGGCGCTGTTACATGCAATCAGTGCGCTTCTACCCACTTTAACTGATAAAGGCTCTCGTGAGCCGCCCCCAAGCTGACGTGCTTTGGAACGCTTGCACGCTCTGAGTAGAGTTATACCTGAGAAAATTGGCAGCCTGTCCAGCAACCCTTAAATATTCTCTACTGATGAGGGAGGAATCCCGAAACACTGGTGTCTAGAGATGCGATTTTGAAAGATGGCATTAGCTGAAAAATAATATGAACTTTGTGTGAAAAACTGAACTACAACTACCAAGACGCTATGGGGTAATGGCGCTGTTATATGCAAGCAGTGCGCTCCTACCCAATTTCACTGATAAAGGGTTCTCGTGAGCCGCCCCCAAGCTGACAAGCTCGGAACGCCTGCACGCTATGAGTGGAATTATAGCTGAGAAAATTGGCAGCATGTCCAGCAACCCCTAATTATTCTCTACTGATGAGGGAGGAATCCCGAAACTCTGGTGTCTAGAGATACGATTTCGATAGACTGCATTAGCTGAAAAATAATATGAACTTTGTGTGAAAAACTGAACTACAACTACCAAGACGCTATGGGGTAATGGCGCTGTTATATGCAAGCAGTGCGTTCCTACCCCCTTTCACTGATAAAAGGCTCTCGTGAGCCGCCCCCAAGCTGACGAGCTTTGAAAGCGCGAATATGTGATGTTACAACGCGATCAAAATGATCGCGGTATGTAACATCGCAGTTTTACTAACGCATAGTCGTTACAACGACTTGCGCTGAGGACGCTGGATTTAGGAGTAGTAAGATTTACTATTCCAACACCAGTCTACGTACAGTAGGGAAGGTGTTGAAATAGTAAATCTTACTATTCCTTAGGTTATAGCGCCCTCCAGTGCAAGTCGATGTAGCGCTTGCGTTGTAATGGCAGCGTTCTAAATGCATCGCAGTGTAATCACCGCGATGTAAAGGATGTTTCCCTTGAAACGCCTGTACGCTATGAGTGGGATTATACCTGAGAAAATAGGCAGCATGTCCAGCAAGCCTTAAATATTCTCTACTGATGAGGGAGGAATCCCGAAACACTGTTGTCTAGAAATACGATTTCGAATGACGGCATTTGCTGAATAATAATATGAACTTTGTGTGAAAAACTGAACTACAACTACCAAGATGCTATGGGGTAATGGCGCTGTTATGTGCAAGCAGTGCGCTCCTAGCCCCTTTCACTGATAAAAGGCTCTCGTGAGCCGCCCCCAGGCTGACGAGCTTTGAAACTCCTGCATGCTATGAGTGGGATTATACCTGAGAAAATTGGCAGCATGTCCAGCAACCCTAAATATTCTCTACTGATGAGGGAGGAATCCCGAAACACTGGTGTCTAGAGATACGATTTTGAAAGACGGCATTAGCTGAAAAATAATATGAACTTTGTGTGATAAACTGAACTACAACTACCAAGACGCTGTGGGGTAATGGCGCTGTTGCATGCAGGCAGTGCGCTCCTACCCACTTTCACTGATAAAAGGCTCTCGTGAGCCGCCCCCAAATTGACGAGCTTTAGAACGCCTGCACGCTATGAGTGGGAATATTCCTGAGAAAATTGGCAGCATGTCCAGCAACCCCTAAATATTCTGTACTGATGAGGGAGGAATCCCGAAACACTGGTGTCTGGAGATACGATTTCGAAAGACGTCATTAGCTGCAAAATAGTATGAACTTTGTTTGAAAACTGAACTACAATTACCAAGATGCTATGGGGTAATTGCTGTTACATGCAAGCAGTGCGCTCCTACCCACTTTTACTGATGAAAGGCTCTGTGAGCTGGCACCAAGCTGAGGAGCTTTGAAACACCTGCTCGCTATGAGTGGGATTATACCTGAGCAAATTGGCAGCATGTCCAGCAACCCCTAAATATTTTCTACTGATGAGGAGGAATCTTGAAACACTGAGTGTCTAGAGATATGATTTTGAAAGATGGCATTAGCTGAAAAATAATATGAACTTTGTGTGAAAAACTGAACTACAACTACCAAGACGCTATGGGGTAATGGCGCTGTTATATGCAAGCAGTGCGCTCCTACCCACTTTCACTGATAAAGAGCTCTCGTGAGCCGCCCCCAAGCTAACAAGCTTTGGAACTCCAGCACGCTATGAGTGGAATTATAGCTGAGAAAATTGGCAGCATGTCCAGCAACCCCTAATTATTCTCTACTGATGAGGGAGGAATCCCGAAACTCTGGTGTCTAGAGATACGATTTCGATAGACGGCATTAGCTGAAAAATAATATGAACTTTGTGTGAAAAACTTAACTACAACTACCAAGACGCTATGAGTTAATGGCGCTGTTACATGCAAGCAGTGCGCTCCTACCCACTTTCACTGATAAAAAGCTCTTGTGAGCCGCCCCCAAGTTGACGAGTTTTGGAACGCCTGCACGCTATGAGTGGGATTATACCTGAGAAAATTGGCAGGATGTCCAGCAACCCATAAATATTCTCTCCTGATGAGAGTGGAATCCCGAAACACTGGTGTCTAGAGATACGATTTAGAAACACAGCATTAGCTGAAAAATAATATGAACTTTGTGTGAAAAACTGAACTACAACTACCAAGACGCTATGGGGTAATGGCGCTGTTATATGCAAGCAGTGCGCTCCTACCCCTTTCACTGATAAAAGGCTCTCGTGAGCCGCCCCCAAGCTGACGAGCTTTAGAAACGCCTGTACGCTATGAGTGGGATTATACCTGAGAAAATAGGCAGCATGTCCAGCAACCCTAAATATTCTCTACTGATGAGGGAGGAATCCCGAAACACTGGTGTCTAGAGATACGATTTTGAAAGACGGCATTAGCTGAAAAATAATATGAACTTTGTATGAAAAACTGAACTACAACTACCAAGACGCTGTGGGGTAATGGTGCTGTTGCATGCAAGCAGTGCGATCCTACACACTTTCACTGATAAAAGGCTCTCGTGAGCCGCCCCCAAATTGACGAGCTTTGGAACGCCTGCACGCTATGAGTGGGATTATACCTGAGAAAATTGGCAGCTTGTCGAGTAACCCCTAAATATTCTCTACTGTTGAGGAGGAATCCCGAAACACTGGTGTCTAGAGATTCAATTTCTGAAGACGGCATTAGCTGAAAAATAATATGAACTTTGTGTGAAAAACTGTACTACAACTACCAAGAAGCTATGGGGTAATGGCGCTGTTACATGCAAGCAGTGCGCTCCTACACACTTTCATTGATAAAAGGCTCTCGTGAGCCGCCCCCAAGCTGACAAGCTTTGGAACGCCTGCATGCTATGAGTGGGATTATACCGGAGAAAATTGGTGGCATGTCCAGCAACCCCTAAATATTCTCTACCCATGAGGGAGGAATCCCGAAACACTTGTGTTTAGAGATACGATTTCGAAAGGCGGCATTAGCTGAAAAATAATATGAACTTTGTGTGAAAAACTGAACTACAACTACCAAGACGCTATGGGGTAATGGCGCTTTTACAAGTAAGCAGTGCGCTCCTACCCACTTTCACTAATAAAAGGCTCTCGTGAGCTGCCCCCAAGCTGACAAGCTTTGAAACGCCTTCACGCTATGAGTGGGATTATACCTGAGAAAATTGTCAGCATGTCCAGCAACCCCTAAATATTCTCTACTGATGAGGGAGGAATCCCGAAACACTTGTGTCTAGAAATATGATTTTGAAAGACGGCATTAGCTGAAAAATAATATGAACTTTGGGTGAAACACTGACCTACAACTGCCAAGACACTATTGGGTAATGGCGCTGTTACAAGCAAGCAGTGCACTCCTATCCATTTTCACTGATTAAAGGCTCTCACGAGCTGCCCCCAGGCTGACGAGCTTTGGAACACCTGTAGCTATGGGAGGGATTATACCTGAAAAACATTGGCAGCATGTCCAGCAACCCTAAATATTCTCTACTGATGAGGGAGGAATCCCAAAACACTGGTGTCTAGAGATACAATTTCGAAAGACGGCATTAGCTGCAAAATAATATGAACTTTGTTTGAAAAACTGAACTACAACTAACAAGACGCTATGGGGTAATGGCGCTGTTACATGCAAGCAGTGCGCTTCTACCCACTTTCACTGATAAAAGGCTCTTGTGAGCCGCCCCCAAGCTGATGAGCTTTGGAACGCCTGCACGCTATGAGTGGGAATATTCCTGAGAAAATTGGCAGCATGTCCAGCAACCCCTAAATATTCTCTACTGATGAGGGAGGAATCCCGAAACACTGGTGTCTGGAGATACGATTTCGAAAGACGTCATTAGCTGCAAAATAGTATGAACTGTGTTTGAAAACTGAACTACAATTACCAAGATGCTATGGGGTAATTGCTGTTACATGCAAGCAGTGCGCTCCTACCCACTTTTACTGATGAAAGGCTCTCGTGAGCTGGCACCAAGCTGAGGAGCTTTGAAACACCTGCACGCTATGAGTGGGATTATACCTGAGCAAATTGGCAGCATGTCCAGCAACCCCTAAATATTTTCTACTGATGAGGGAGGAATCTTGAAACACTGGTGTTTAGAGATATGATTTCGAAAGATGGCATTAGCTGAAAAATAATATGAACTTTGTGTGAAAAACTGAACTACAACTACCAAGACGCTATGGGGTAATGGCGCTGTTACATGCAATCAGTGCGCTTCTACCCACTTTAACTGATAAAAGGCTCTCGTGAGCCGCCCCAAGCTGACGTGCTTTGGAACGCTTGCACGCTCTGAGTAGGATTATACCTGAGAAAATTGGCAGCCTGTCCAGCAACCCTTAAATATTCTCTACTGATGAGGGAGGAATCCCGAAACACTGGTGTCTAGAGATGCGATTTTGAAAGATGGCATTAGCTGAAAAATAATATGAACTTTGTGTGAAAAACTGAACTACAACTACCAAGACGCTATGGGGTAATGGCGCTGTTATATGCAAGCAGTGCGCTCCTACCCAATTTCACTGATAAAGGGTTCTCGTGAGCCGCCCCCAAGCTGACAAGCTTCGGAACGCCTGCACGCTATGAGTGGAATTATAGCTGAGAAAATTGGCAGCATGTCCAGCAACCCCTAATTATTCTCTACTGATGAGGGAGGAATCCCGAAACTCTGGTGTCTAGAGATACAATTTCGATAGACTGCATTAGCTGAAAAATAATATGAACTTTGTGTGAAAAACTGAACTACAACTACCAAGACGCTATGGGGTAATGGCGCTGTTATATGCAAGCAGTGCGTTCCTACCCCCTTTCACTGATAAAAGGCTCTCGTGAGCCGCCCCAAGCTGACGAGCTTTGAAACGCGAATATGTGATGTTACAACGCGATCAAAATGATCGCGGTATGTAACATCGCAGTTTTTACAACGCAAGTCGTTACAACGACTTGCGCTGGAGGGCGCTGGACTTAGGAGTAGTAAGATTTACTATTCCAACACCAGTCTACGTACAGTAGGGAAGGTGTTGAAATAGTAAATCTTACTATTCCTTAGGTTATAGCGCCCTCCAGTGCAAAGTCGATGTAACGCTTGCGTTGTAATGGCAGCGTTCTAAATGCATCGCAGTGTAATCACCGCGATGTAAAGGATGTTTCCCTTGAAACGCCTGTACGCTATGAGTGGGATTATACCTGAGAAAATAGGCAGCATGTCCAGCAAGCCTTAAATATTCTCTACTGATGAGGGAGGAATCCCGAAACACTGTTGTCTAGAAATACGATTTCGAATGACGGCATTTGCTGAATAATAATATGAACTTTGTGTGAAAAACTGAACTACAACTACCAAGATGCTATGGGGTAATGGCGCTGTTATGTGCAAGCAGTGCGCTCCTAGCCCCTTTCACTGATAAAAGGCTCTCGTGAGCCGCCCCAGGCTGACGAGCTTTGAAACTCCTGCATGCTATGAGTGGGATTATACCTGAGAAAATTGGCAGCATGTCCAGCAACCCTAAATATTCTCTACTGATGAGGGAGGAATCCCGAAACACTGGTGTCTAGAGATACGATTTTGAAAGACGGCATTAGCTGAAAAATAATATGAACTTTGTGTGATAAACTGAACTACAACTACCAAGACGCTGTGGGGTAATGGCGCTGTTGCATGCAGGCAGTGCGCTCCTACCCACTTTCACTGATAAAGGCTCTCGTGAGCCGCCCCCAAATTGACGAGATTTAGAACGCCTGCACGCTATGAGTGGGAATATTCCTGAGAAAATTGGCAGCATGTCCAGCAACCCCTAAATATTCTGTACTGATGAGGGAGGAATCCCGAAACACTGGTGTCTGGAGATACGATTTCGAAAGACGTCATTAGCTGCAAAATAGTATGAACTTTGTTTGAAAACTGAACTACAATTACCAAGATGCTATGGGGTAATTGCTGTTACATGCAAGCAGTGCGCTCCTACCCACTTTTACTGATGAAAGGCTCTCGTGAGCTGGCACCAAGCTGAGGAGCTTTGAAACACCTGCTCGCTATGAGTGGGATTATACCTGAGCAAATTGGCAGCATGTCCAGCAACCCCTAAATATTTTCTACTGATGAGGGAGGAATCTTGAAACACTGGTGTCTAGAGATATGATTTTGAAAGATGGCATTAGCTGAAAAATAATATGAACTTTGTGTGAAAAACTGAACTACAACTACCAAGACGCTATGGGGTAATGGCGCTGTTATATGCAAGCAGTGCGCTCCTACCCACTTTCACTGATAAAGAGCTCTCGTGAGCCGCCCCCAAGCTAACAAGCTTTGGAACTCCAGCACGCTATGAGTGGAATTATAGCTGAGAAAATTGGCAGCATGTCCAGCAACCCCTAATTATTCTCTACTGATGAGGGAGGAATCCCGAAACTCTGGTGTCTAGAGATACGATTTCGATAGACGGCATTAGCTGAAAAATAATATGAACTTTGTGTGAAAAACTTAACTACAACTACCAAGACGCTTATGAGTTAATGGCGCTGTTACATGCAAGCAGTGCGCTCCTACCCACTTTCACTGATAAAAAGCTCTTGTGAGCCGCCCCCAAGTTGACGAGTTTTGGAACGCCTGCACGCTATGAGTGGGATTATACCTGAGAAAATTGGCAGGATGTCCAGCAACCCATAAATATTCTCTCCTGATGAGAGTGGAATCCCGAAACACTGGTGTCTAGAGATACGATTTAGAAACACGGCATTAGCTGAAAAATAATATGAACTTTGTGTGAAAAACTGTACTACAACTACCAAGACGCTATGGGGTAATGGCGCTGTTATATGCAAGCAGTGCGTTCCTACCCCCTTTCACTGATAAAAGGCTCTCGTGAGCCGCCCCCAAGCTGACGAGCTTTGAAACGCGAATATGTGATGTTACAACGTGATCAAAATGATCGCGGTATGTAACATCGCAGTTTTTACAACGCAAGTCGTTACTACGACTTGCGCTGGAGGGCGCTGGCCTTAGGAGTAGTAAGATTTACTATTCCAACACCAGTCTACGTACAGTAGGGAAGGTGTTGGAATAGTAAATCTTACTATTCCTTAGGTTATAGCGCCCTCCAGTGCAAGTCGATGTAGCGCTTGCGTTGTAATGGCAGCGTTCTAAATGCATCGCAGTGTAATCACCGCGATGTAAAGGATGTTTCCCTTGAAACGCCTGTACGCTATGAGTGGGATTATACCTGAGAAAATAGGCAGCATGTCCAGCAAGCCTTAAATATTCTCTACTGATGAGGGAGGAATCCCGAAACACTGTTGTCTAGAAATACGATTTCGAATGACGGCATTTGCTGAATAATAATATGAACTTTGTGTGAAAAACTGAACTACAACTACCAAGATGCTATGGGGTAATGGCGCTGTTATGTGCAAGCAGTGCGCTCCTAGCCCCTTTCACTGATAAAAGGCTCTCGTGAGCCGCCCCCAGGCTGAAGAGCTTTGAAACTCCTGCATGCTATGAGTGGGATTATACCTGAGAAAATTGGCAGCATGTCCAGCAACCCTAAATATTCTCTACTGATGAGGGAGGAATCCCGAAACACTGGTGTCTAGAGATACGATTTTGAAAGACGGCATTAGCTGAAAAATAATATGAACTTTGTGTGATAAACTGAACTACAACTACCAAGACGCTGTGGGGTAATGGCGCTGTTGCATGCAGGCAGTGCGCTCCTACCCACTTTCACTGATAAAAGGCTCTCGTGAGCCGCCCCCAAATTGACGAGCTTTAGAACGCCTGCACGCTATGAGTGGGAATATTCCTGAGAAAATTGGCAGCATGTCCAGCAACCCCTAAATATTCTGTACTGATGAGGAGGAATCCCGAAACACTGGTGTCTGGAGATACGATTTCGAAAGACGTCATTAGCTGCAAAATAGTATGAACTTTGTTTGAAAACTGAACTACAATTACCAAGATGCTATGGGGTAATTGCTGTTACATGCAAGCAGTGCGCTCCTACCCACTTTTACTGATGAAAGGCTCTCGTGAGCTGGCACCAAGCTGAGGAGCTTTGAAACACCTGCTCGCTATGAGTGGGATTATACCTGAGCAAATTGGCAGCATGTCCAGCAACCCCTAAATATTTTCTACTGATGAGGGAGGAATCTTGAAACACTGGTGTCTAGAGATATGATTTTGAAAGATGGCATTAGCTGAAAAATAATATGAACTTTGTGTGAAAAACTGAACTACAACTACCAAGACGCTATGGGGTAATGGCGCTGTTATATGCAAGCAGTGCGCTCCTACCCACTTTCACTGATAAAGAGCTCTCGTGAGCCGCCCCCAAGCTAACAAGCTTTGGAACTCCAGCACGCTATGAGTGGAATTATAGCTGAGAAAATTGGCAGCATGTCCAGCAACCCCTAATTATTCTCTACTGATGAGGGAGGAATCCCGAAACTCTGGTGTCTAGAGATACGATTTCGATAGACGGCATTAGCTGAAAAATAATATGAACTTTGTGTGAAAAACTTAACTACAACTACCAAGACGCTATGAGTTAATGGCGCTGTTACATGCAAGCAGTGCGCTCCTACCCACTTTCACTGATAAAAAGCTCTTGTGAGCCGCCCCCAAGTTGACGAGTTTTGGAACGCCTGCACGCTATGAGTGGGATTATACCTGAGAAAATTGGCAGGATGTCCAGCAACCCATAAATATTCTCTCCTGATGAGAGTGGAATCCCGAAACACTGGTGTCTAGAGATACGATTTAGAAACACAGCATTAGCTGAAAAATAATATGAACTTTGTGTGAAAAACTGAACTACAACTACCAAGACGCTATGGGGTAATGGCGCTGTTATATGCAAGCAGTGCGCTCCTACCCCCTTTCACTGATAAAAGGCTCTCGTGAGCCGCCCCCAAGCTGACGAGCTTTGAAACGCCTGTACGCTATGAGTGGGATTATACCTGAGAAAATAGGCAGCATGTCCAGCAACCCTAAATATTCTCTACTGATGAGGGAGGAATCCCGAAACACTGGTGTCTAGAGATACGATTTTGAAAGACGGCATTAGCTGAAAAATAATATGAACTTTGTATGAAAAACTGAACTACAACTACCAAGACGCTGTGGGGTAATGGTGCTGTTGCATGCAAGCAGTGCGATCCTACACACTTTCACTGATAAAAGGCTCTCGTGAGCCGCCCCCAAATTGACGAGCTTTGGAACGCCTGCACGCTATGAGTGGGATTATACCTGAGAAAATTGGCAGCTTGTCGAGTAACCCCTAAATATTCTCTACTGTTGAGGGAGGAATCCCGAAACACTGGTGTCTAGAGATTCAATTTCTGAAGACGGCATTAGCTGAAAAATAATATGAACTTTGTGTGAAAAACTGTACTACAACTACCAAGAAGCTATGGGGTAATGGCGCTGTTACATGCAAGCAGTGCGCTCCTACACACTTTCATTGATAAAAGGCTCTCGTGAGCCGCCCCCAAGCTGACAAGCTTTGGAACGCCTGCATGCTATGAGTGGGATTATACCGGAGAAAATTGGCGGCATGTCCAGCAACCCCTAAATATTCTCTACCCATGAGGGAGGAATCCCGAAACACTTGTGTTTAGAGATACGATTTCGAAAGGCGGCATTAGCTGAAAAATAATATGAACTTTGTGTGAAAAACTGAACTACAACTACCAAGACGCTATGGGGTAATGGCGCTTTTACAAGCAAGCAGTGCGCTCCTACCCACTTTCACTAATAAAGGCTCTCGTGAGCTGCCCCCAAGCTGACAAGCTTTGAAACGCCTTCACGCTATGAGTGGGATTATACCTGAGAAAATTGTCAGCATGTCCAGCAACCCCTAAATATTCTCTACTGATGAGGGAGGAATCCCGAAACACTTGTGTCTAGAAATATGATTTTGAAAGACGGCATTAGCTGAAAAATAATATGAACTTTGGGTGAAACACTGACCTACAACTGCCAAGACACTATGGGGTAATGGCGCTGTTACAAGCAAGCAGTGCACTCCTATCCATTTTCACTGATTAAAGGCTCTCACGAGCTGCCCCCAGGCTGACGAGCTTTGGAACACCTGTAGCTATGGGAGGGATTATACCTGAAAAACATTGGCAGCATGTCCAGCAACCCCTAAATATTCTCTACTGATGAGGGAGGAATCCCAAAACACTGGTGTCTAGAGATACAATTTCGAAAGACGGCATTAGCTGCAAAATAATATGAACTTTGTTTGAAAAACTGAACTACAACTAACAAGACGCTATGGGGTAATGGCGCTGTTACATGCAAGCAGTGCGCTTCTACCCACTTTCACTGATAAAAGGCTCTTGTGAGCCGCCCCAAGCTGATGAGCTTTGGAACGCCTGCACGCTATGAGTGGGAATATTCCTGAGAAAATTGGCAGCATGTCCAGCAACCCCTAAATATTCTCTACTGATGAGGGAGGAATCCCGAAACACTGGTGTCTGGAGATACGATTTCGAAAGACGTCATTAGCTGCAAAATAGTATGAACTGTGTTTGAAAACTGAACTACAATTACCAAGATGCTATGGGGTAATTGCTGTTACATGCAAGCAGTGCGCTCCTACCCACTTTTACTGATGAAAGGCTCTCGTGAGCTGGCACCAAGCTGAGGAGCTTTGAAACACCTGCACGCTATGAGTGGGATTATACCTGAGCAAATTGGCAGCATGTCCAGCAACCCCTAAATATTTTCTACTGATGAGGGAGGAATCTTGAAACACTGGTGTTTAGAGATATGATTTCGAAAGATGGCATTAGCTGAAAAATAATATGAACTTTGTGTGAAAAACTGAACTACAACTACCAAGACGCTATGGGGTAATGGCGCTGTTACATGCAATCAGTGCGCTTCTACCCACTTTAACTGATAAAAGGCTCTCGTGAGCCGCCCCCAAGCTGACGTGCTTTGGAACGCTTGCACGCTCTGAGTAGGATTATACCTGAGAAAATTGGCAGCCTGTCCAGCAACCCTTAAATATTCTCTACTGATGAGGGAGGAATCCCGAAACACTGGTGTCTAGAGATGCGATTTTGAAAGATGGCATTAGCTGAAAAATAATATGAACTTTGTGTGAAAAACTGAACTACAACTACCAAGACGCTATGGGGTAATGGCGCTGTTATATGCAAGCAGTGCGCTCCTACCCAATTTCACTGATAAAGGGTTCTCGTGAGCCGCCCCCAAGCTGACAAGCTTCGGAACGCCTGCACGCTATGAGTGGAATTATAGCTGAGAAAATTGGCAGCATGTCCAGCAACCCCTAATTATTCTCTACTGATGAGGGAGGAATCCCGAAACTCTGGTGTCTAGAGATACGATTTCGATAGACTGCATTAGCTGAAAAATAATATGAACTTTGTGTGAAAAACTGAACTACAACTACCAAGACGCTATGGGGTAATGGCGCTGTTATATGCAAGCAGTGCGTTCCTACCCCCTTTCACTGATAAAAGGCTCTCGTGAGCCGCCCCCAAGCTGACGAGCTTTGAAACGCGAATATGTGATGTTACAACGCGATCAAAATGATCGCGGTATGTAACATTGCAGTTTTTACAACGCAAGTCGTTACAACGACTTGCGCTGGAGGGCGCTGGACTTAGGAGTAGTAAGATTTACTATTCCAACACCAGTCTACGTACAGTAGGGAAGGTGTTGAAATAGTAAATCTTACTATTCCTTAGGTTATAGCGCCCTCCAGTGCAAGTCGATGTAACGCTTGCGTTGTAATGGCAGCGTTCTAAATGCATCGCAGTGTAATCACCGCGATGTAAAGGATGTTTCCCTTGAAACGCCTGTACGCTATGAGTGGGATTATACCTGAGAAAATAGGCAGCATGTCCAGCAAGCCTTAAATATTCTCTACTGATGAGGGAGGAATCCCGAAACACTGTTGTCTAGAAATACGATTTCGAATGACGGCATTTGCTGAATAATAATATGAACTTTGTGTGAAAAACTGAACTACAACTACCAAGATGCTATGGGGTAATGGCGCTGTTATGTGCAAGCAGTGCGCTCCTAGCCCCTTTCACTGATAAAAGGCTCTCGTGAGCCGCCCCCAGGCTGACGAGCTTTGAAACTCCTGCATGCTATGAGTGGGATTATACCTGAGAAAATTGGCAGCATGTCCAGCAACCCTAAATATTCTCTACTGATGAGGGAGGAATCCCGAAACACTGGTGTCTAGAGATACGATTTTGAAAGACGGCATTAGCTGAAAAATAATATGAACTTTGTGTGATAAACTGAACTACAACTACCAAGACGCTGTGGGGTAATGGCGCTGTTGCATGCAGGCAGTGCGCTCCTACCCACTTTCACTGATAAAAGGCTCTCGTGAGCCGCCCCCAAATTGACGAGCTTTAGAACGCCTGCACGCTATGAGTGGGAATATTCCTGAGAAAATTGGCAGCATGTCCAGCAACCCCTAAATATTCTGTACTGATGAGGGAGGAATCCCGAAACACTGGTGTCTGGAGATACGATTTCGAAAGACGTCATTAGCTGCAAAATAGTATGAACTTTGTTTGAAAACTGAACTACAATTACCAAGATGCTATGGGGTAATTGCTGTTACATGCAAGCAGTGCGCTCCTACCCACTTTTACTGATGAAAGGCTCTCGTGAGCTGGCACCAAGCTGAGGAGCTTTGAAACACCTGCTCGCTATGAGTGGGATTATACCTGAGCAAATTGGCAGCATGTCCAGCAACCCCTAAATATTTTCTACTGATGAGGGAGGAATCTTGAAACACTGGTGTCTAGAGATATGATTTTGAAAGATGGCATTAGCTGAAAAATAATATGAACTTTGTGTGAAAAACTGAACTACAACTACCAAGACGCTATGGGGTAATGGCGCTGTTATATGCAAGCAGTGCGCTCCTACCCACTTTCACTGATAAAGAGCTCTCGTGAGCCGCCCCCAAGCTAACAAGCTTTGGAACTCCAGCACGCTATGAGTGGAATTATAGCTGAGAAAATTGGCAGCATGTCCAGCAACCCCTAATTATTCTCTACTGATGAGGGAGGAATCCCGAAACTCTGGTGTCTAGAGATACGATTTCGATAGACGGCATTAGCTGAAAAATAATATGAACTTTGTGTGAAAAACTTAACTACAACTACCAAGACGCTATGAGTTAATGGCGCTGTTACATGCAAGCAGTGCGCTCCTACCCACTTTCACTGATAAAAAGCTCTTGTGAGCCGCCCCCAAGTTGACGAGTTTTGGAACGCCTGCACGCTATGAGTGGGATTATACCTGAGAAAATTGGCAGGATGTCCAGCAACCCATAAATATTCTCTCCTGATGAGAGTGGAATCCCGAAACACTGGTGTCTAGAGATACGATTTAGAAACACGGCATTAGCTGAAAAATAATATGAACTTTGTGTGAAAAACTGAACTACAACTACCAAGACGCTATGGGGTAATGGCGCTGTTATATGCAAGCAGTGCGCTCCTACCCCCTTTCACTGATAAAAGGCTCTCGTGAGCCGCCCCCAAGCTGACGAGCTTTGAAACGCCTGTACGCTATGAGTGGGATTATACCTGAGAAAATAGGCAGCATGTCCAGCAACCCTAAATATTCTCTACTGATGAGGGAGGAATCCCGAAACACTGGTGTCTAGAGATACGATTTTGAAAGACGGCATTAGCTGAAAAATAATATGAACTTTGTATGAAAAACTGAACTACAACTACCAAGACGCTGTGGGGTAATGGTGCTGTTGCATGCAAGCAGTGCGATCCTACACACTTTCACTGATAAAAGGCTCTCATGAGCCGCCCCCAAATTGACGAGCTTTGGAACGCCTGCACGCTATGAGTGGGATTATACCTGAGAAAATTGGCAGCATGTCCAGTAACCCCTAAATATTCTCTACTGATGAGGGAGGAATCCCGAAACACTGGTGTCTAGAGATTCAATTTCTGAAGACGGCATTAGCTGAAAAATAATATGAACTTTGTGTGAAAAACTGTACTACAACTACCAAGAAGCTATGGGGTAATGGCGCTGTTACATGCAAGCAGTGCGCTCCTACACACTTTCATTGATAAAAGGCTCTCGTGAGCCGCCCCCAAGCTGACAAGCTTTGGAACGCCTGCATGCTATGAGTGGGATTATACCGGAGAAAATTGGCGGCATGTCCAGCAACCCCTAAATATTCTCTACCCATGAGGGAGGAATCCCGAAACACTTGTGTTTAGAGATACGATTTCGAAAGGCGGCATTAGCTGAAAAATAATATGAACTTTGTGTGAAAAACTGAACTACAACTACCAAGACGCTATAGGGTAATGGCGCTTTTACAAGCAAGCAGTGCGCTCCTACCCACTTTCACTAATAAAAGGCTCTCGTGAGCTGCCCCCAAGCTAACAAGCTTTGAAACGCCTTCACGCTATGAGTAGGATTATACCTGAGAAAATTGGCAGCATGTCCAGCAACCCCTAAATATTCTCTACTGATGATGGAGGAATCCAGAAACACTGGTGTCTAGAGATACGATTTCGAAAGACGGCATTAGCTGAAAAATAATATGAACTTTCTGTGAAAAACTGAACTACAACTACCAAGATGCAATGAGGTAATGGCGCTGTTACATGCAAGCAGTGTGCTCCTATCCACTTTCACATCTAATGGAAGAAACCTGGGCAACTCACCTCCTGGAACATTTTAACTCAGAAGAGTATGGTCTTGGGATTGGGAATTAAAACCCTAGCTTCACTCTTTTTTTTTTTTTATTTAACTTTTTATTGACAAACATCGGCATATCAGCATTAAAATTAATACAGTATAGAAATACGCATGACAAGTAAGGCAGTTCAATAGCGAATTACATACAGTGGAGGCATTCAAGGGGGGGGAAGTAGATCATCAAGCGCAACAGTTTGTGGGGGAATGCAAATATCGCCACGGTAAGCGTTCCACTGTGACCAGATGCGGGTCCATTTTCGGGGGCAGCCTCGGGCTGTAAACACTGTCTTTTCTCTAAACATGCACCAGTCCATGTTGTTTTCCCATGTAGCCAACGTAGGAGGTGCTGCCGCCCCCCAGGCCTGAGCTATATTTCTTTTCGCCAGCATGAAGCCCAACGTTGCCCATTGTATTTGGTGAGCGTTAAGATCGGTCGGCTCCCATATGTTTAGTAGGCATCTACGTGCCTCTGGACTAAGAGGGACAGTCAGTACCGTGCTCATCGTTGCATGTACCCCTGTCCAGTACCTTTGGATTAGAGTGCATTCCCACATGATATGCATGAACGTACCCGTGAGGCCACATTTCCTGCGACAGTCCCCTGTTTCGGCTCTCGCCATCATCACCAACCGAGGGCCGGTCATATATACTCTGTGCAGGATTTTAAGTTGGACAAGCCGTAGTCGGGCCGAGATGGCCACCACCCGGGGCGAGGAGACCGCTTCTTGCCAGTCCTCATTGTCCAATTCCATCCCATCAGTTACCCATTTCCCCTTTAGAGCTAGTAGAGGATCATCCATGTGGTGTATTAATTTATTGTAAATTAACGAGATGGTCTTGTCAGGGACAGGGCCGTCTAATATTCTGTCCTCCAGAGGGGATGAGTCGGGGAGGGAAGTGCCTCTAGGTATGAGAGAGTGTAGCGCGTGGCTAATCTGATTATATCGAAAGAGCTCGGCATCTGAAAGGTTGTACTGAGTCTGCAGGGCAACAAAGGGTTTTACTCCACCCTGTTTCCACAGATCTTTGACTTGCGATATGCCGATCAGGTCCCATTTATCAAATCCCTTCGAGGACCATAGGTTGCCAAGTTTTGCGGTGTCCCATAAGGGGGTAGCCAATGTTAATTTACCCTCCCATCCCAGGGATTTATTTGCAGTGTGCCATACCTTAACAGTGTGTCCAGTGGGCCCTGTGAGCTTGGATCTGTTTGATTTCGCGTAGAGGGATCGGTTATAGTTCCCTCCTGGGAGGAGCCACTTGTCCATGCTATAGCCCGGATTGGCAAGATCTCCGTATGTACTGTGGTTAATGGCTGCCAAATGTGCTGCCCAGTAATATTTTTTAATGTTAGGCAGACTGATGCCACCATCGTACCACTGTAACATGAGCGTATTCAGTGCTATACGGGAGGCCCGTTCCACAGCAGGTCCCTCTGGAGGCATTCTATTTCTTTAAAGTATTTCGAGGGGACTGGGTCAAGTGTGTTCTGCAAAACGTAGAGAAAGCGGGGTAGGGACATCATTTTAAAAGAGCCGCTTTGCCCAGTAGGGAGAGGGGAAGGGATTTCCAACTGGCAATGTCTCGCCGTAAGCGAAGCAATGGAGGGAGAAGATTATTTTCATAGCGGAGTACAGGATCTCGGGAGAGAAATATACCCAGATATTTGAACCCAGTGGTGCTAATGTGGATGGGGCAGTTTCGGGGTAGAGCAGGCGGGCCCCCCTGAAGGACATAGAGGTGGGATTTAGACCAGTTAATCCTGAAGCCGGAGTAGTTACCAAACACAGCTAAAATATCCAGAACTGCTATTAAAGACTTTTTGGGCTCCGTTAAATATAGTAGTATATCGTCCGCATAGAGCGATATGCGGTCCTCCCAATCAGGTGACCACCGCATGCCTCGAATAACTGGGTTTTGGCGGATCCATGCAGCCAGTGGCTCCAGCGCCAATGCAAAAGAAGGGAGAGAGTGGACACCCCTGACGGGTGCCTCGGCTCAGGACGAAGGAATCTGACTTTTTGTTATTCACCACGACTTGTGGCATTGGTTCCGAATACAAAAGGCGGACCCATTGCATGAATTCCTGGCCGAACCCTAACTTTCAGAGGACCGCAATAAGGTAAGGCCATTCTATAGTGTCGAATGCCATGGAGGCATCTAGTGACACGAGGAAAGCCGGCTCAAGAATCGTGTCTACTCTGCCCAAAACACCGTGGACACGGCGTAGGTTCAATGCTGTGTTCCTATGTGGAATGAAGCCGGACTGGTCCGGGTGTACCAATTCCGAAATTACGTTAATGAGACGGGTGGCGAGGACTTTAGCTAGGATCTTAGGTTCGGCATTGAGGAGGGAAATCGGCCTGTAGGAAGCACAGTCCGTTTTTGGCTTACCTTCCTTGTGTATGGTTACTATGGTGGCTATACGTTGGTCAGTTGGGAGCACTCCTGATTCCCTACTTTCCTCAAACATGCTCTTGAGATGAATGGACAACTTGTCAGGGCTGAGTTTGTATAGTTCAATTGGGATGCCGTTCGGGCCAAGAGCTTTCCCTGATTGTAGCGATCTGATTGCGTGGGCTATCTCATCTGCTGTTAGGGGGCTATCTAGAAGACTCCGGTCTTCTAAGGAGAGAGTGGGAAGTTTAACGTCACGAAGCAGTTCGAAGGATTCGTCCTCAGTGTAAGATGCCACTGCGGTGTATATTAAGTTAAAGTGCCTGGCAAAGCAGTCTGCTATTTCTTGGGGGTCCGTTACTTCAATGTTATTGGTATCATGGAGGACTGGGACCAACCTCTTCGCCCATTCGCGTTTGTCAAGCCAGGCTAATAGTTTCCCAGCTTTATCCCCAAGCTCATAGATCCTACCAAGTGTCTCTCTTCCTAGCATTTTTGCGCGTTCAGTCAGTAGTGCCTTGTATTCGTCTTGTTTGAGTCGCAATAAATGGGTTAAATCAGGTGTGATTGTCGTCTCCATCTCTCTCTCTAAGTGATAGATCTCGTCCTCTATTTCCGCAATTTCTCTATGTCTTTCTTTCTTTTGTCCTGATATCAGGGACAGGGCTTCCCCCCTAATCACTGTCTTAAATGCCTCCCATAGTGTTTGGGAGGAGGCCACTGTATCCAGATTTTCGGCAAAGTATGTATCCATTGTCTTGGTGAGTTCTTGGCGGATTTTAGGGTTGCGAAGATGCCAGGGGTTAATAGGGACGACCCTACCCACCCGGGCTTGATCAAGGAGTACATGGACCCAGACTGGTGAGTGATCAGAAATGCCCCTTGCCAGGTGTCTAATTTCGTGGATGAGCGAGATTTGGGGGGCGGGTATCAGGATATAGTCTAATCTGGATAAGCTGCCATGGGCCCCCGAGTGAAAGGTGTGTTGCATTTTGTCAGGGTTATAAGTGCGCCAACCATCTACTAGACCCATGGTGTTGAGAAAATCTGGCAGCCATCTATGCAAGGGCCCCAGTTCCCGCGGTGGGTGGCGATCCAGCGCCCCTGACCCTACGGAGTTAAAGTCCCTTCCCAGCAATACCACCCCTTCAGGTAGTGAGAGGAGAGCGGTACGCAGGTCCTGAAATGTGGTAGTTTGGAGGCCAGGGGGGACATAGATGGAGACCAATGTAATAGTGCGTCCTTCCCAGAACCCCGTAATACCCACGTATCGGCCCCTGTCGTCCGTCCAAATACGATCTATAGTGAGCGGGAAGGTGCTTTTTACCATTATACCCACGCCTCTGGAGCTTGTGGTGAACCCTGCATGTGCCACTAACTTATATCCAGATCTACACAGTGCTTTACATGAACTACCTATCAGGTGTGTCTCCTGGAGCATGACGACGTCAGGGGCTTGCTTCCTGATATATTGGAGAACTATACTGCGTTTAACCTTGTCCCCCAGCCCGTTAACATTCCAGCTCAGGATTCTCGCACTTTTATCCCACTGGGTATGCGTCATATTTGTAAGCGTCGTCTAGTGCCTTGGTCATGCAGATTATAAGATTTGCCGAAATCACAACTTTAACACACATCATGTGCGGGTAAATACAAACAAAGATAAAACAACGCCACCCTCCCAAATCCCGTTTCCAACAACCCCCCTCCCTGCTTCCCTGCTCTCTGGACTTAAAACTGCCCATCACAAACTGGCAGAGTGCCTGTCGCCCAATACCCTAAAACTGAAAAGCAACTAAAGGTAGTAAAGAGGAGGAAGGTCGGCGTTCCCTCCCACCGTCCCCAAACCCAAACTTCACAGATAGATTGTTCCCATAAGGTCTTGAAGTGTAGCTCTAAGTAGCTACTGTTCAACGTGAGCTTTTGTCCGACTGTGGGGCCCCCGGGCCCCCATACCTGGCCACGAGCATGTAGACCGCCTGTGCGTCAGCCAATTGTCACTCCCGCTCCCGTGATTCTTGGTCTTCGTCGCGACTACGTCTCGGGGAGCCACCGGCTGCACGATCGTCCAGCCAATCCGAAGCCATCTCAGGATTATCAAAGAACCATACTCTTCCCCTGTCCTCGATACGGAGACGAGCCGGAAACATCATGGCGTATTTAAGTCCTTTGTCTCTAAGTTTCTTCTTGACAGCTAGAAAGGTTCTACGCTGTCTTTGCACCATTTGTGTGAAATCGGGAAAGAAAGAGAGGGTGGCATTCTCATAGCGCAGCGGGGGTGCTGCTCGGGCGCATTGCAGGATAGCGTCTCTGTCCCTGAAGTTGAGGACCCGTGCAATGAGAGGGCGCGGAGGCGCCCGGGCTTTGGTCGCCCACCCGGGACCCTGTGCGCACGCTCTATGGTGAAAAAGTTCCCCAGTCCCTTGGGTTTAAGGTGGTTCAGGATAAGGTCCTCGACAAACAAGTCAGGAGCTGGCCCCTCTGATTTTCGGGCACCCCTAAAATGCGGACGTTGTTGCGTCTCGATCTGCCTTCACAGTCGTCAAGCTTCCGTTCAGTCGTTTCACAGAAAGACTTAAGATCACGTACCTCGCGCTGGAGCTGCGACACATCTTCCGTAAGACCGAGTCGTTTTAATATCCAGGGACTTGACTTTTTCATTCATTTTTGTTAGGTCAGCCCGGATGAGGTTTACTTCAATGGAGATGGTGTCCATTTTATGTTCCAGGGATGATTTAACCCCCTCTATGGCGGCCATAACATCTTGCAGGGTCAGTTCCGAGGTGGGGCTCGCAGAGACCTCCCCCACCTTATGGGCATGAAGCGGATCCGCCGGCGAGCCTCTGGGCAGGGTATAGCGGTCCAGTTTGTTTGACTGGACCTGCCTCGACCCTCTGGACACCTTGGCCTGGCTCCTGTCCGAGTCCGCCTTACTCTCCATTTGTCCCCCGAATCCCAGGACACGGAGGCGGTGTCTGACAAGGTCCGAGCAGTCGATGGGTCAGCAACTACGAAAAGACCGCCACGTGTGGAATAGACCGGCTCGGGCGCCCGGTCGGGGACGGGGAGCACAGGCGGCCCGTAACTCCCGCGGTGTCTCAGCCGCCCCGGACACACGGTCAGATCAACACTCCCGATCCCGATCAGAGCGATGCCACCAGTCGCTCGCAGGCCAATGTGAGGACGCAGGTGAGGAGGCAGTTCAGTGTTGGCCCCGGTCTCATCCCCTCCACAGATGGCTCCAAGACGAGGGGGGGGGGAGACGCGATGCAGGTCGCTCCCACTCCACCGGTAGATCTTCAGGGCTCTGGCTCCATCGAGTCCCACCGCCAGTCCCAGCACTTCACCCACTCCGCCGCCCCCACACCCGGTCCAGGAGGGATCTCACGCCGCTTCAATCGCAGTCCGCGCTCCGTCCCAGAAAGTGGGATCTCGCAGAGCCAGGCAGACGCGCTCCGACCGGCGACCTCCGGTCCGGGCAGCCGACTCCTCCTCGCGCTCCAGCCGTCGTCCTCCCACCGCAGTCCCCGGTCTGGGGTCAGCCGGCAGGCCCAGACGGTCGGAGCCTGTTTTTTCAGCTCCTGGTAGCGTCCGAGAGCCGGGACAGCAGCAAACGGCACCGCTCACTCACTGCTTGCCGTTGCAGTCCTTACGGGGCAGGATAAGTCAGGATAATGGGTTTAGAGGAACGGTATCGGCGGAGCCGAGAGCTCAGGCAGCCATCTTGGTCCGGCGCTTGGCTCCTCCTCCCTAACTTCACTCTTGAGGCAACTCCCCCCGACCAATCCATCTTAGTACTAAATGATCTTTTTTCATTTTCAACCCACCAGATCAAGAACTGGATCGCTAAAGGCAAGCAGGAGGGTGCACCGGGTCCTAACGGGATTCCTCCAATCCTATTAAAAGAAGATCTGGATTATTGGGCGATTGCCCTACTACTGCTGTTTGAACAAATCTCAGAAGGAGATAGCATACCTATCTCCTGGAGGGGGTCTATAATATCCCCAATATATAAGAAACGTGACAAGAACAAAGCAAACAGCTACCGGCTTGTAGCATTAATTGATATTGAGGCCAAATACTATGCTGGCCTCCTCCTGGACGATCTCACAGCTTGGGCAAACGAAAAATCAATCATCCCCATTAATCAGATGGGCTTCTGCAAGGGCATGGGAACATCAACAAACATACTCGCCATGTCGCTACTAATAGATGGCGCTAAAGCAGCAAAACTCCCTCTTTTTTTTAATGTGTTTTATCGACTACTCATCAGCTTTCGACAATATTGACAGGAACAAACTCTGGGCCAAACTTGAGAAAATGAAAATACCATCTGCTCTTTTAAACTAGATAATTCTTTTACACAACAACATGTGGGTCCAAGTAAAGCTAGGAGTTGGCAACTTCCTTTCCAGAAAAATTCCAAAAACAAAGGGTCTGAAACGGGTGTGTGTTGGCTCCGACGCTCTTTAATTTGTATATGGCTGATCTATCGATGGAATTAAACATCTGTAGATCACACGCTCTAAAGATGGCATGGTTCACACTCTCCAATCTGCTGTACGCAGACAACCTTGTGCTGATCAGCTAAACCCCTATTGGTCTCCAACACCAGCTAGATACAACCTGCAGCTATTCAGCTATCAATGGTCTAACTATCAATTTCGACAAAACAAAGGTAATGCGACTAAACCCGAAAAAGACAACATCTAGTTACTGTTGGCATTTGGCAGGCAATAATAGAAGCAGTCGAAGAATACAAGTATTTGGGGGTGATAATAGACACCAAAGGTACATTCAAAACACAAAAAGATGCCATCAAGAGAGGAGGCAACTTGATTGTGGTAGCTTTAAAATTCATCTAACATAAAACTGCCCGTCTAAGCCTTGCCCCACTGTTACAGGTCTTACAAGCAAAGTGCATTCCAGCTATCACTTATGGGAGTTAGTGGGAGAGGGGGAGAGACGCGGACATTCTGGACAGTACAGTATCAAGTTCAGTAAGAATGATATTCAACCTACCCAATTATGTCTCGCCGGCCCAAATCAGGCTGGAATTCGGCCTACAGACCCAAAAAATTGCTCGCAAAGGTGCCTATGTCAAGTGCTGGCAGAGGATTAAAAAGTCAGAACCAGGAACACTGAACACCCACCTATGGAACAAAATACACTCAAGGAAGGAATGTGCAGCCATGGGCTATCTGACAGTATCAATAAATCATCTAGGCCTTGAGGACCTCTGGGCGGCCTCAGGGACTCATAACAGCTTTAAGCAACTTGTAAATAAGACAGTGAAAAGACTGTCTATAGTGGAAGAGAAGGCAGCACTCAAAGATAGGGCCCATGGATGGTTCGTCCTGCAGAGCTATGGCAGGCCACTTCTACAATCTATTTAGGCGCCGGATTCAACAGGAGAATGAAAGAAAAATATCTCCGCTTCCGAGTGGGCATTTTACCAACCTTGCTGCACCTCCCCCCTTGGAAACGATTACTGACATCGACTAACTACCGCTTATGTGGGAAAGTGGAAGAGAGTGTCTTACACCTAATATGCATTTGCGGGGAACTGCAACTTGAACGCTGACTGCTACTGAAACCCATCTTTAAAAACAAGGGAATAAGATCCTGCAGACAAGCAGTAAGGCATGCCTTGGAGGTGGAGATGTACAGCTGGTGTGCCGCTTCGTACGATTTATGGAGGCGGCAGGGGAAAAAATTTAGAGAACAAGCGACCAGCAATCACAACAACCAAAAGAACCTCATAGTGTCGCTGTCCAATGAACCATAAGCACTTAGACCAAGGTCCTTCCACCTCAAACCCTATCAGCAAGCCGCACACCTTTCACACCCCCTTTAAAACCAGGAACTTTCCCCCCGGGTCGCTTGGGTTCTCTAAGCCTTACGATCCTCACATCAGGGCTCCGACACAGCCGCTTGGGACATGGGAGTGATTAGGACTGAACACCACAAGCTGGAGCACAACGCCTGACAGTAAAATTCCATTACTTCTGTGCAAAGATCAATTGAGTACAACACGGTCCCTTATTTTTACAGAGCTTTTAACCTGGACTTGCCACTTCTTGAAACAGGCCCCCACGTACATCATAACCTGGACTTGTCACTTCTTGAAACAGGCCCCCATGCACACCATCTCCTTTTTTATTCCTTTTTATGGTAAACACACATTTTTAAAATTTTATAATTCATTGTTATGGCTTTTCATCAATTCAAGAGACTTAAAGTCATTCACCTTCATCCATAATGCATCAGGCACTTTACGTGATTGCAAGATGCATTCTTAAAAAAAAAAAAATGTTTCAAGTCAATAATGGAGTTTGTACCAACCTTGTCATTCTCTCCACACTGAATCAGCCCCTAGAGGATGAAATTGTGAAACTGCTAACTAAGACTGAATTTTGTTTGACAACTTAAGCTATTAATGCATCCAGGACTCCAGTGTAACATTCCAGTATCCAAGTAATTCATTTTGCCCACTGAACAAACTGTTATTTAGCTGAAATTTTGTATACCTGATTAGTCAGAGACAAATATTTTATGCTTGATCGCAAAATTGAAGCTTGTGCCTTTTTATTGTTCGACATTAACTAGGAATTAATGATTTATGACAAGCTCTTCGATCTTCTAATTACGGATTTCGCTGTACTATGCCTTTTATGTGATAATTGTTAAGGTTTTTATTAACTAAACAATTAACGTATTTTTACTTACTAGTCTTCAAAAATGTACAGGTGTGCTACGTTTCCTTAGGTGCCGGCTAAGTTAGGGTCCAAAATCCCCAGCTAGACACGTTGCAAAAAAAGTGTCTGTTTTCGCTGGAAGAATGTGATGTGTCCAAGGTGCGCTTTGGACCGTTTCCTGTCGCAGGCACTAGCCCTACCCACACAAGTGAAGAACCTTTTTTATTCGGAGACTTTGCGGAACACAGAATAGTAGAACAAGTGTTATTACCATTGACTTTCTCTGCATTACTGCATTCCAAATGTAACACAGTGTGTAAAAAAAAGTCATTTTGAAAAAATGCCTTCTATTTTACATGCTAATATGGGTACCCATAAATTTGGAGAATAACCACTGCTTATCAACTCCATATTTTGTTCCCATTTTGGAAATACATAGGTTTCCTTGATACCTAGTTATCATTCTTTATATTTTACCAAATGAATTGCTGTATACCCGGTACACAATGAAAAATATTTGCAAGACACAGCTCAGTTATTGGCTCTGGGTACCTAGGGTTCTTGATGAACCTACATGTATGTATCCCTACAACCAGAAGGGTCTAGCAGACATAAAGGTATACTGCTTTTAAAAATCTGCCATACTTAGAAGAAGTTACAGGTGAAAACATAGGGAGAAATAGCTGTTTTTCAATTCAAATTCAATATTTTTTATTTTAACTGTTAGTTTCTATAGGAAAACCTTGAAGGATCTACACAAATGACCCCTTGCTGAATTCAAAAGTTTGTCTACTTTTCAGAAATGTATATCTTTTCAGGATCCATTATTGGTTTTGTACCAATTTCTACCACTAACTAGAAGGAGGTTGAAAGCACAAAAACTAAGGAAAGATGGGCTATGTCTCAGTAAAATGCCACTACCGTGTAGAAAGTTTTGGTTTTCTGACAAAAGTCTGCCTGTTTCTGAATGCAGAAAAGATAGTAATTTTAGTAGTGCAAACCCTTTGTTGATGCCATTTACAGGGAAAAAACAGACACTTTCTTCTGCAGCACTTTTTTCCTACTTTTCCCCCAAAAAACTAACTTTTATTGTATTTTGGGTAATTCCTCGGTCCCCTCCAGGAGAATCCACAAACCCTGGGTACCTAAAGTATCCGCAGGATGTTGAAAGAGAAGGATGCAAATTAGGTGTGGGTACCTTATGTGGATAAAAAGTTACAGGGGTCTAAGCGCGGACTACCCCAAATAGCCAAAAAAAGGTTTAGCACAGGGGAAGGCCTAGCAGCGAAGGGGTTAATGTTTATGAATCAATTCCTATATAATGTATACATCCTTTCCAAGCCATAGTACATATGGAACTAAAAACTGGAAAATTACCTGCAACAGAGCTACAGAAAGGTCTTAAATGTAGGGTTGTGTACTTGCCATTAGATTTCAAAAAGAATATTGAAACTATAGGGGTATGGAGAGATTTTGATGATCTAATTATTATTCTAGTAAATTTATTAACACTATAGCATCCACCCTCTGCATTCTGAAGATGTTATTGTTGATGCTATTGATCTGTTTCAAATTAAGCAAGCAAAAATAGCTCCCATGAGTGTGTGGCTGAAACGTTTAGAGGCTTGCTGTTATCCACAACTGTTTCCACTGGAGAAGGTGGACGCTATGATGACTGCCCCATACAGATAACAGCAGCTGAATACCAGTCAACTAGATTGTATTCACAGGATCCTATAGTTTGCCAGTGTATTCAATACATATTCCATCCTCTGTTTGAGATTGGCTTTTCCGGACTTTCATATGCTGTAAACCAAATATTAAAGACAGGAGTAAATCTTTCAAACCTTTCTGCAAAGGAGTTTGTTGACAAAGTTCATGGAAAGCTTGATTAATTTGATGGCGTGCCAATGTGGCACCAGTGAGTATTGGTATTGTCATCATGGTGAGCTGAATTTTCTGTTGAGAAAACTAGGTGTACCTGCCACCTACTTTGTTTCTGATGCTCAGTTGTGCTGAGCATGTGTGTGAAGACCTGCTTGGATTTGTGAGAGAAGCAAATGCAAATATTAAGGACATCAAAGTGAAGACAGCTGGAGAACTTTGCTCTTTAGATCCCTCTACTGTTTGCAGACATTTTAACCACTGTTTGCAAGCTATGATGTCTTTCATCTGCAACAAAACAAATCCTCCTCTTGGCGAAGTAACTGATTTACTTTGGCGTAAAGAGTGCCAGGAAAGAGGTGCTTCTCATTATCACACGTTGTTATGGATAAAAGATGCACCTAAATTTGGAACAGACAGCGAAGAGTCTATCCTGTCTTTCATAGAACAGTATGTGACATGAGCCATCCCAAAAGTAGGGTGGGGGCAAACTCTGCTTTGCCTGCAAAGTTTTCAGAGTTTTGCCTTCTCCGTGATTCTCTTGGAGCACTAAGTTCAGCAAAAACTCCGCCCTCTGGAGCGTGGCGGAGTTTACTGGTGCTCACAGCTCACTTCTACACAGGATGGGCATGAAATGCTGAGATATTCCAAGACATGATCAGAAATAAGTCTGTGCTTTATCTACACAGGCAGCAAAGGAATACTTCCCCTCATGTGTCAATCTCTGGTTTCAAGATACCAGAGAAATGTCATGAAATAATGCAGAACAGCTAAGAGCGCTTGAGTGTAATCCAAGCCCGATGTATCATTTGGCTTCTACAACTGTGCAAGACCTGCTACTGTACAGCAGTCCAGTGAGATCAAACAAGGAAACTGGCTTGGAATCCCCGGGTTGACTGTGCATTGAGGCACTGCCCTGGAATCCACCAGATGCGTACAGTGATGCACTAGCTAGGTTTTATTTTGCCTTTGTCAATGCTTGATTACTTTTTTAACAGGCATGGACAAAGGGTGCATGGCTGTCACGTGCCAGCCTTGCACTTTAGAACTGAGAACCACCCCCCATGACTGTAAATGCCTCGGCACCATCGCTACACCCCAGTATACGCTGCTGGTTCCTCATTCTGCTTCAAAAACCTATTACATATTAGAGAGCACACAGCCTTACGTCCACCAGAGCACATGACAGATTAGAGACTAGGGTATTGCCTGAAAACAGATACATTCCTACATAGCGGTATGACCCTCAACACCATCACATTCTCCTCTTGTAAGTACTGGTTGTGGCACAGCAAAAGAAACAACAAACTAGATCTAACAACACTCTCATTGGCCTTCTTTGGATCACAGTTACACCACCCAGTGGCAAGGGTAACCTTTGTGTAGGAGAACATCACAGGCACACATCATATTTTTACACCTATATGACAATTCTTTCTTCTTACTATTTTTGTGTATAACGTTTGCTTGACTCATCTGTAATAGCTGTTAGTAGCTCAAGATAAAAAGTGATGCAATTCTGACATCTCCAGTCTAATTTTTTTGTGTACAATCTGAAGATGTAGGTCTGTGTTTAGAATGAAATTATTAAAACTACAGGTCCCAGAATGCAATGGC
Organism: Calotriton arnoldi; assembly: GCA_963921515.1. NCBI lineage: Eukaryota > Metazoa > Chordata > Amphibia > Caudata > Salamandridae > Calotriton > Calotriton arnoldi. Next base: position 477,496 of record CAWUFW010010347.1, on the reverse strand, counting down.
AAGGAAATACTCGATGTAGTTATCTTGTAACTGAATGGGTTACTAGTGATGATGATAATACTGCATTAGAAATGGTACATTAGGCACCTTACCATTCTGCAACATGAGCAAGTTCACAGCAACTGTTTCCAAACTCCTGTTCTGCTTGGACCTCACGTATCAGTTCATACCTGGGGAACTAAACTAATATTCAGCTATGACTTTGTCTGACCCCGTCATGGCATAAGATAAGACGTGGCCCACCCACATGTTTGGATTGTTTCCTCCATTCCAGTGGCGGCTCGCCGAGGGAGTGCTGAGGGGCAGTGAGGCAGGGCGGGGGAGGGGCAGGGTGGGGGTAGTAAACTCCGGCATACGGCGGTACGGATTTAAGTAAATAAATAAATACATAAAACAATTTACATTGCGCGTGCTGCATCGCCAAGTTGGCGTTGCAGCGCGCGCAATGTAAATTGTTTTATTTATTTACTTAACGCCGTACCGCAGTATGCCGCCGGAGTCTACTACCCCCCACCCTGCCCCTCCCCTCCCCCGCCCCGCTCCACTGCCCCGCAGCACTCCCTCGGCGAGCCACCACTGCTCTATTCATTTTGTGTGAAGGAAGTGCTGCTGTATTAGCACGCCTCTGTTTCTGTTGTGTTAGTGTCATGCCTCTGCCCTCCCCTGAGCAGCAGCTGTGCCCGTTGGTCAGAGTTAGCATCAGAGCGCCATGCAGAGGCACAGCATTATGTCTGAGGATGGAGCCTGGCCTGCAGGCTCGGCGGAGGCGCTTGCCTGACTCTGTGGCTTGTGCCTGGTTGGTGACTGGTGGGCAGAGCTCCGGCGGCCATGCTGCCCCTCACCGAGGGCTGTACCTTTGCAGGTAAGCGAGCGACTGCATGGTGCTTATGTGCATATGATAATAATAATAGTAATTATAAGATGCTAAGCAGTTGCACCATCGAGGAATAGTGTAATTAGTCAATGTGGTTGTAAGCTCGGCCCGCTCATGGAGCTCCGTGGAATTGCACAGGTGAAACTCCACGAGCTCCGCCCAGCCCTGCCCAAAAAACGGTGGTGAAAAAGGTTTGACAAAACAAGTTCTGCACTTTGAAATGCATAGGTGTGGGAAGTACTGATGTCAAAAATACAGATGTAAAGATAAATCTTATTCAAGATGTCATTTTGTATTCCCACGACCCGTCAATTTACAAGGAAGAGTAAACAGCTTTTTATCTGCAGTCAGACACACGCTGACATAAAAATCACCGAAAAACACATACAACCTGACAAGAACAGAGGCCTTGAAGTATATTATTGACTATAATCCAGTCATTCTGAAAACTCAGAATGCAAACATGGATATACAGTTTGTTGCAGACAACTCCATTGCTTTTTCTTGTTATGTCACTTCATATATCACAAAATCAGAGAAGACAGAGATGAAGGAGATGTGGGAGGAGATTTCTACAGAAAAGAGCCTTACCAAGAAATTGTATAGCTTCAGCTTGAAAATGCTTTCCCACAGAGAGATAGGGTCCTATGAGTGCTTGGTTCAGTTGAGCTTGGCTAGTTTGTTCTGGATATCTAGAGGACTTGTTTGGATACGTCTAGGCCTTGCAAGCACACAAAATAGAGTGTTTAAGTAATTACCGGAAATTCAGTATTTACCCAGAGTTTGATCCGGATAGCACAGATATTGCGAAATCAAATAGGTTCAACACGTACTATCCATGAAGGAGTATACACCTAGAAAACATGTGCCTTTATGAAGTACAACAACACTACAGATATAGAAGTAATGTAACGGAAGACATAGAAGAAGGAAAAAATGCAGTAGTTGGATGTGACAGTTGTTTGATTTGACATAACAAAGAAAATCTATCAACCACAGAAAATTGAGTTGCCAAACTTCAGACAGAAGAGAGATTTATCTTTGGCACTTCTACAACTGTTAAAGGCTTGGAGTGATGAATTAGAACTACTTGGAGACTATACCTGCTATGAAAATTCTTTCAATGCTATAAAAGTCAGCATTCAGTGTTCAGTCTTTCCAAACTACTTGCAAATGTTTAAAGGTGAAATTGAACAGGAAGAAACCATTTTTGATGAGTGAGGTAGCTAAGGAGAGTTCACAAAGCAGCCAAAGTTCTGGGCCACTGAGTGAAGATCCTCTTGGGCAACCTGTTATTCAAAATGAAGCAGTCAAAGCCATGAATGAGGTGGAGACTGCAATACAACTAGCAAGAGAGGAAAGTTTTGATTTCGAACACTTAGTAGCATGAGTGAACGACAAACAGAAAGAAATGTATATCACAGTAAAAGATAAAATAGAGCATGGATTTTGGCATAAGAAGAAAGAATGTGAATGCTTTTCATTGAAGTCAATACTACTATACATCAGTGGTCAAGTTGGCACCGGGAAAAGCTTTCTAATTAATGTTCTCACCGCTTATGTACAGAGGACTACAGAATCAAATTTATCATGTGTAGTAATCAATCAATCAAACAGCATTTGTAAAGTGCAACATTGTCACCCCTTGGGGTATCTGGGCGCTGTGTCTGCATGGAAAAGCCAGGTCTTGCGTCTCTTTCTGAAGTCTGCCAGCGAGGAGGCTGTACTGAGCTGGAGGGGAATGTCGTTCCAGGTCTTGGCAGTGAGGTAGGAGAAGGAGCAGCCACCACTGTGGCTATGATGGATGTGGGGTGTGTGTGTCAGGGCAAGTGAAGTTGATTACAGGTGTATAGCGGGTTGGTGGAAGTTCAGGCAATGGTTGATGTAGGTAGATCTTAGGTTGTGGAGGGCTTTGTAGGCATGTGTGAGGATCTTGAACTGGCATCCCTTCTGAATGGGGAGCCAGTGGAAGTCTCTCAGGTGGGGGATAATATGGGTTCTTTTGAGGAGGTCCAGGATGAGTCTGACTGCAGTGATCTGTATGGTCTGGAGTCTTCTGAGGAGCTGGGCGGAGATGCCGGCATAGAGGGCATTGCCATAGTCAAGCTGGCTGGTGATGAGGGCCTGGGTGACGGTCTTTCTGGTGTTGATTGGGATCCATCTGAAGATTCTGCAGAGCATGCAAAGTGTGTGGGAGCAGGAGGAGGCAACTGCATTGACTTGTCGCTTCATGGTCAGTTGGCTGTTGAGGATGATACCGAGGTTGGATGCATGGTCAGTTGGTGTGGGTGTAGGTCTGAGTTCTGCAGGCCACCACCTGTGGTCCCATGTTCAGGTGTTTTTCCTGAAGATAAGCTGCAGTCAGTTGTCTCTCATCCATTTGGCTATGTTGGTCATGGCATTACAAAAGTTGGTTTTGGCATTCGAGGGGCCCTCGGTGAGCGAGAGGATCAGTTGGGTTTTGTATGCTTAGGAGATTATATCGAGTTTGTGGGATCTGATGACGTCTGTGAGAGGGTTCATGTAGATTTTGAACAGGGTAGGGTTGAGGGGTGATCCTTGTGGTACACAGCATATTATGTCTATAGTTACAGTGGTGAAGGGAGGCAGTTGGATGCAAAGTGTGCGTCCTGTATGGAAGAAGGCGATCCACCTGTGGGCGTCTTGCTGTATCCCTATGTTGTAGAGTCGGTGGATGAGTGTGTTGTGGGAGATGTGTTGAACACCGCAGAGATGCGGAGGAGGATCAGGGCCACTGTTTCTCCATGGTCAAGGAGTGTTCTGATGCCATCTGTGGTGGCAATTTGCATTTTCTCAGTGCTATGGTTTGCACGGAATCCTGATTTTGAGGCCTCCAGTAGGTGGTTTAGTTCCAGGAATTCGGTGAGTTGCTGGTTGATGGCTTTCCTGAGTACTTAGGCTGAGTAGGGGAACAGGGATATCAGACAGTAATTTTTGAGATCGCTGGGGTCGGCCGAGGCTTTTTTTAGGAGATGTTTTCATCTGTCCAGAAAGGTTGCTGTGGAGATGGAGGTGTTGAGGATGCTGGTGAGTTGCATGCTGATTGGGTTCATTTCGAGGTTGTAGAGGTGGTGGGGGCAAGGGTCGATGGGTGCCCCGGAGTGGATGGAGGATATGATGGCTGAGGTGGTCAGGGTGGACCTGATTAACAGCACCAACTGGATTATCTGCACACAACATTAAAGGAAATACTTTACAACTTTACATCAACTACTTATGCTACCTGTTGAACATGACACTAAACTGGAATACCAGAGGTTATCTGGTGAAGCTTGTCATGAGGTGTCAAGAGTATTGAAGAAACTGAAGCTTTTAATCATCGATGAGGTGAGCACGGTTTTAAACTTAATGCTCGTCTTCGTACATTTAAGAATGCAGCAGATTTTAAAACAGAGTATGACGTGCTGTTTGGAGGAAAGCATTTAGTTGTCTTTAGTGACCTACTGCAACTAGCCCCCGTGAAAGGATAGTCTGTTTTCAAGACACTTATCCATCATGAAACAAGAAATTCTTTGTGACGTATTGGCAATGTAAATATTTGGTCAAACTTTGAATAGAAGGAACTACTGAATTATATGCATCAAGCATCTGATTTAGAATATGGAGATATCCTGAAGGACATTAGAGTAGAAGTTCTGACAAAAGAGAAGAAATGTGCTTTGGAAAGTCGACTTATCAAGAAACTATTTTCATCTAGCAACACAGCAGCACAATTAATGCACAATTTCATTGAAGAAGACAAATCCATAGTCTGTTTAATGCCTACACTATAACAGTGCTCCAACTTTAACGAACAATTAATGAAACTGGAGAAAGGGAGATATTTTGAAAATTACAGCTATCGATAAAATGGAACACAGGGGAGTAACAATACTAATAACTGAAAAACTACAGGCAAAATTGGATTCTTTGGCGGAGTCTGTATTGAGGACTGTAGGATTTCAAAAGTGTTTACAGGTGTGCAAAAACTGTTGAGTAATTATGCAGCGTAATTTAAATGTGAGGACGCGTTAATAAATGGTGCTACGGGTAAAGTTATTGATTTCATTCATTTTCCAAATAGGGATGAGGTTGAATATTTAGCCATAAAATTTGATCAGATTGATGGCATGAAGCAGATTGGCTGATGCATTGTAAGTTTTTTGTTTGTAAAGGAAGTTATATGTGTGGCTGCAACAGTTTCCAGTTTCTCCAGAGTATGCTATAACTATTCATAAATCTCAAGGTTTAAGTGTACATGCAGCTTTTATTAATATTGGAAGTATAGCATTTAAAGAAGGTATGTCATAGCATTATCCCGAGTTAGAACATTGTCAGGGTTGCTTTTGCTTGATTTTGATGACAGAAAAGTTAGTGCCAATGCAAATTGTGTCAGAGAGTACGATCAGTTAATAAGTGTATACGCTCCTCACTTAGTACAGTATCCCATTTATTAAAAATGGATAATCTGTTCGAAGCGTAAGCTCACAAAAAATCTAGGGATGTTACTGAAAAGAAGGAAAATTAGGAGAACAAGGAAAGTGTGAAGAAGAAAAAACTGGAGAATGAGGGAGACATTGTAGGTTACTAGTTGTCAAACACTTCTGGTGTAAACTGCTATACAAGTGTTGTTCTCAATGTACTGTTCATTTACCAAATTTATAAATGCAATTGAACAGAAACCACAGAATAGATTATGTTTTACACTTTGTTGTTTGCTGCAACATTTACATATTGATAGGATTGTTATACATTGTGCTTCAGGCATTTGAGATCTAGTAGATATATGTAGTGGATCAGTAGTACTTACTCTCGACACTCAACAAGATGCACAGGAATCTGTAAAGGTCATCCTTGTAGTTTTAGAAGGAAGAAGAATTAAGGGGCTCATTAGGATGGCGTAGCGATCGTCACCACCGGGCCGGCGGTGGCGATCGTTACGCCATCCTCATGTGAAATACCCCCCGCCATATTATGATGGCGGTGGGTATCGCGGCGGACGCAAAGTCCGTTCGCCGCTTTTCCGCTGGTCAGCAATCGTTACGTTTGCTGGCCGGGCGGAGCTGGGCCACTAATATGGTGGTGGTGCCTAGCAGGCACCGCCAGCCATATTAGGATGTGGGTGGTTTAAAGGCCTTTCCATGGCAGCGATGCCGTCATGGAAAGGCTGGCGGGATTGGCTTTGGGGGCCCATTGCGGGCCCCCTGGGGGGCACACTTGGGAGGTACCCATGGTACCCCCCTGCAGTTCCCTGCACCAAGTGGCAGGCACCGCATGGTGCCTGCCACGTGGTGCAGGGAAATGCTGTGCATGCCCTTTTACCATTGCGGACGGTGCTGCAGCCAGCAGCACCGTCCACAATGGTAAAAGGCCAGGATGCGCCCGCCAATATGGCAGGCGCATCCTAGTTGGGCCGGTGGGACCGCCGCACATCTGGCGGTCGGTCCCATCACCGTTATGATGGCGGGCGGACTGATGTCCGCCCGCCATCATAATGAGCCCCCTAAGTATTGATCACCTATTTAGACTGAGCTACACATGGAACCATGACTATGAAGATTGCTTTTTTACGTCTACCACTAAAATCAGTACTGAGCTATTTCTGTACTTTAACACTACAGGATTCCAAAACTGTGCCTTTTGAAAGATTGATTAAAAATGTAAACAAAAATATGAACTGCCCAAATTGTAGATCTGATGTTATGTCTATATTGCACATTTGTAGAAGTGGAAAATGCCTTATATTAATGTTACAACAATGCAGAGCAGATGGATCTAAATTAGAAACCGAAATTACAAACTTCAAAGCTGGCCAAATATAAATTTCTGGAAGAACCTATACTACTATAGCTATTGTCTTTCACGTAGGAGTTAATGTAACATCTGGACGCTACACTGTCTATTTAAAGAGTGAAACTAGATGGGTGGAATGCAAGTAAAGCAACCTTATATTTAAACCAAAACTGCCTTTCAAGCTATGAAATATTTACCTTTTGTTTCTTCAATCAAAGGTCTAAGGAGTATTTCTGGAAAAAAATGTAATGCACAGTGTTTCTACGTGGATCATCAGTGTTTCAGACATAATTCGGCCTATCAAAGGTGATATCTTTAAAAAGTTCTCCAAAATTCAAGATTCTTTTATCTTCCACAAAGAAGTTAATATAACATCTAGATACTACATTGTCTAATTAAAGAGTGACACTGGATGGACACAATGCAATCACAGCAATCTTAAATTGAAAAAAAAACAGCTTTTAAAACTACAAAAATTGTCACTTTTTTTTCTTCTACCAAAGCTCTACCTACTATTTCTGGCAAAAAAAGTAATGTATGGGATTTCATCTTCTTAGATCATCAGCATTTTAGGTCTCGTTCGGCTCACCACATGTCTGCAGAAAGGTCTATAAAATACAAATCTCCTTCATATGTATCAGTACTATTGTGCCAGTTATCATTCATAATAAGCTAATTATTTTTAGGACATGTTTGTGTAGTTTAGTTTAGAAATTGTAATGGAGCTCCCCGAATGCAGACTTCTCACAGAAGGTATTACTAGATTGTGTAAAATTAGATAACATGACTGCTATCCCATGTTTGGCTTATGTGCGAAACACCTTCCACAGCATGGGGTACATTCATCTCTTTGATTCTCCGCAAAGGATAACACCTGATCATAAATGGAAGTCATGGGGAGCTATGAAACGTACAAAGAGAGAATTAGGCAAGAAAAATCCCTTGATATGCTTACAGTTACAAGATATATGCAGATATTCACATCATCTGATATGGAGTCTTATCTGAAATGGATAGTAAATCCAGATGTGGCACTTTTTAGGAAATGACAAAAAGGTAATACTCCAATATGGGAGGCTTTTGTTTTATCTTTATTGTTTTTGTTTTATCTTTTTTTTTCAATAAGGGGAATTTGTCTCAACAGTCTCTTTTTTCCTCCTAGGGTCTTCTGGGCAGATTCCTGCTTTGCACTTCCCAGCCGTGCTCGTCCCTCAGAGAGAAGACAAAATCTCAGGTGAGTGGTCTGGCCTTTTTTTTTAGGGAATAGGAGTGGGGGAAGAAATTATATCACCCAGAGAAATCCTTCACCAGTGACGTAACGCTTGGAAATGTTACAAGCACACAAAATAAAAAAAAGAAAGAAAATCTGTGTAAAAAGCCTTACTGTCCCCAGTATCAGACTTCTTTGCCGTTGGAAGTTTTCATACCCATGAAACCCCTAAGACGGCCACGTACCTGGGGGAGCCACACGCCTTCGGGAACATGGCGAGACAACTCCGGGCGTAGTTCACTGTCTACTCCTCTTTCCTCTCTCAGACCCCCTCTGTCTCGTGGACCTCCGTCTTGGAGAGATGTGTGTATTCCGACCCGGACTTCTTGTTGAAACTTCTTTCTTTGTCCAGTATCCGCTGTTGGTCTTCTAGTCTCGAGTGTTCCTTGCTATTCGGGATGCTAACGAGATTCTTTTCTGGAAGTCCGACTTTCAAAGTGCCAGCGCTCAGAGAGCCGGCTGTCATTTGCTCTCGTGACTCTATGCAGTGAACATGCTCAGCCCCCAGGAAGTCATTTTTGCTAAGGAAGCCATCCTCTTCAAAATTGTACTTTATGCCGAGGTAAACGGTATGTGTGGGGGGCTGTAAATGGAGGAGAGGAAAAATAGAAGGAGGGAGTGCGTCTTCGTCCCCTTCCCTTTCTTATCTCGCTCTGTCTTGCTACTTCGTGACACCAGAGCACAGATTTTATCTCACTAAATTCAGACTAAACATAGTTCATTTCCTTGTGACTTTCCCACTAGTGGACTCCTGGTTTCCCTCCCTCCCACATTGCCCCTGTGACTGTGTTACTGCCCAATCAACTGTCCATTTTATGATCTTTTGTACCTTATATGACTCTCTTAGATTGTGCTTTTTACGCCCTGCCCCACTACATAAGTACTTTCATCCTTACAAAGAGGGCTTGATCTATTTGCAAAGCTTAGAATCAAGTGATGATTTCACTGCTGTTCTTAGTTATATCATTGCTGCTATCAAATTGAGATGAATCTATGCATTTTAATGATTATCTGTTTTATGATGCTTTTAGAGTGTTATTTATATTTTATGAAGATGTAAATGTTTTATCCTGTGCTTTTATGGTCCTACAGTGACCGAATAAAGATGATTTTGATGGTTGAAATTGTAGGTAAAACAATTGATTAAGTGTTTGTAATGAATGCAATGCAAAGTGTCACTTATTTGTAATGATATACTGTGCAGTTTTTTCCTGCAATCTAAACGATTATTTTTTCCCCACTGTTCAAGGATGAAGCTTTATACACTAAACCAGTTATTGTGTTTTGTTTCTGGAATTTTGTAAATGTAATGCTAATTTATATTTATGTTCTTTTTTCTTTTTCAACAGTGGTTGGAGTTTTATCTCTTCAGAGTTGTCAACATACTTGTAGTGCCACATGAGTATTTGTTTAAGATAGTACTGGGGAGGGTCTTTTCACAGAAGGAGTACTTCACATGCTTTGGATTATTTTCTGTTCCTGAGGGGATGGCGAATTCTATGCAATTTATTGGCACTTTGTTTGGGGTTGGTGCTCCAAAGAACTATGTTCAACATGGTGTGACAACTGATTCTCACTGACACCAGATGCCATTTGATTAGCAAATGATGGGAAAAGAACCACCATTTAATACACAAAAAGAAAAGAGCAGGTGCTGAATTGACAAGAGTTTTTTTTACAATCTTCATGATTATTTTTTATCTGCATTATACAAGGATGAACATGAATACAGTACATACATTATGGTATACAAGCAAAAAAGCTGAGAATAGTAAAAGAAGGGAATATAAAATGCTTTAGTATAATGAGAAATGCCATTAGAGCATAATAATATTTTCTGATTGGTTTATAGTATGAACTTATCCATTGCAGAAACTAAAGGTTCATCAAGGAATTTTGCAAAAGTAATACTATTTTGTATTTATGTTCTTTTTCTTTTTAAACAGATGAATGACACAATCTATTGAAGTAAAGTAATTTGCCAATTACTTTTTTCTTACTTCTTCTACAAAGTAACAATATAAAGGAACACACCAAGGTAGAGTTTCATAGATCCACTGAGACATCCAGACACACACTGATAGTGGCACTCATACTTCCAGTAACTCATTAATTCAGCCACTTACACACCCACTCAGTCACTGATATAGTCAGTAACATATTCTGTCACTTACAAATACATCTACAACTATATGTGCTCACATACCCATACAGATCTTCACACACTCACATACTCACTAATATAGGTACTAACACATGGACTCACTCACCCACACAGTAACTCATACAACCACTCAGCCATCCATACAATAACTAACACACCCTGTCACTCTCTCATGTAACTACTAATACACCCAACCACTCACCCATACAGCTATAAAAAACATTCACTCACTCCTCTAAATAGTGATGCATACACTAACCTATTTACCTCTACAGCTACTAACATAGCCAGTCATTTACTTATACAGCTGCTGTCATACATATTCAGTATTACATACAGGTACTGACTCAGTCACTTAGTCACCAATACAGACACTCACACAGCCACTTACTCACAGTTACAGACACGCAAGCACCCCCTTACTCACCCATATAGATACTCACACAACCATTCACACACTGTTGTATAAACACACCCAGGCACACACTGATGCATACACTAACACACCCAGGCACATACTCATCCATACACTGACACACACAGGCATACATTCATGAATACACTGATATATCCAATCTCACACTGGTGCATACAGAAACATACCCAGGTGTACACTGATGCATATACTGACACACCCAGGCACACACCTATGTATACACTAAAACAACCAGGCACATACTGTTGTATACACTATCATACCCAGGCACACACGGACGTAGACACTGAGACACCCAGACACACACTGATGCATACACTGACACAGACACTCACTCACCCATACAGCCACTTACACACACACACTCACTAACTTATATAGGCACTCACACAGTTACTTACTTACCAATAAAGTTACTGATAAAGTCACCCATTGACTGATACACCTAATCAAATGCACTTCCTCTCACTCAGCCATATAGGCAATTACATACCCACTGAATTACCCATACAGCCACTTACATAGTCACTCACTCACTTATACAGTCACTCACAGAACCACTCTATAACTTATGCAACTACACACACAGCCACTCACTCATCTATAGAGCCACTCACACCCAGTGTGTCACTCATAGAGCTACTCACTCACCCATACAGCCACTCATACACCCAGTATCACAGTCATATAGCTGCTTACTCTCCCAGTCTCTGAACCATACACCCACTTGAATAGTCAGTCAGTCACTCATACAGCCATTGACACAGCCACTCAATCACTGATATAGCCATTCAGACACCCACTCACTCACCCATAGAGCCACTCAGACATACAGTCACTCACTCATACAGCCACTCACACACCCAGTCAGTCACCCATACAGCCATTCACATACCCAGTCACTCACTTATAGAGACACTGCCCACCTAGTCATTCACCCATACAGCCAATATTACACCTATGCATGCACTGATACTGCCACTCACACACCCATGCACCCATCTATACACCTACTCATACTGTCAGTCATTCACTCAGACAGTCACTGACACACCTAGTCAGTCACCCATACAGTCAGTCATACATCCAGTCATTCACTTATACAGATACTCACTCATCAAGTCACTCACTCATATAGCCATTCACACACCCAGTGAATCACCTATACAGCCACTCACATACCCAATATCACACTCATACAGCCATTCACACCCCAAATCGCTCACCCATACAGCCACTCACACAGCCAGTCACTCGCTCATATGGCCACTCACATATCCAATCAGTTACTCATACAGTCATTCATACACCCAGTCGCTTATATATACATACATTCACCCACCCAGTTGCTAACTCATACAGCCACTAACACAGCCACTCAGTCACCCATACGGGTACTAACACACCCAGTATGTCACTCATATACCACTCATGCTTCCATTCTCTCATTCATGCACCTACTCACAGATCCAGTCACTCACTCATACAGCCACTCACATACCCAGTCATTCACTTATATGGACACTCACACACCCACCCACTCACCCATGCAGCCACTGAATCACCCAGTCTCTCACTCATTCAGCCATTAACACACCTACTCACTCATCTATATACCCACTCACACTGCCAGACATTCTTTCATGCAGCCACTTACACACCCACTCAGTCACCTATACAGTCATTCAAACACCCAGTCACTCATTTATACAGACATTCACCCACTCAGTCACTCATTCATACAGGCAGTAACACAACCACTCAGTCACCCATACAGTAAGTCTGGGCAGTGAACTCTACTCTGCTCGTGGAGTTTGCGGAGATTTCCACACTCCGCATTACGCGGAGCTCAAGGAGTTCCGAAAAACTCCGCTCTTCTTCCTCGCTCACGTTCGTCAACCTCAAGTTGGGGAGCGCAAGCAAGGAAAATACACCTCCCGGCTAGATTTTTCCTCGTTCGCGATTGTCAACATCAAGTTGGCGAGCATGAGCGTGGAAAATCAACCTCCCGGCGGCATTTCTCAATACAGGCAGTCAGATTTCTAATTTTGAGTGGTCGCGTATGCTCGCGACCGCTCACGTTGAGAAAGCTGCTGCTCGAGTAAAAATCTAGTTGAGAGGCAGAAAGGAAGCAGCGCCCGCTTGCGCTGAGCATGGTGCCATTTGCGATGATTGCACAGTGCAGACAAGCACCTGGAGCACCTGGCACTGAAAATAACAGCGAACAGCATTTATCCAACTCACCCCACTGCTTGCGGAGCTCCGCATAGCGCGGCAGAGTATTTTTTGTACTTCGCAGAGTTCCGTGTAGCAGAACTCCGCAAACTCCGCCCAGGCTTATCATACAGCACTAATGCCTCCAGTCTCTCACTCATACACCCACTCACACAGCCAGTCATTTACTCATACAGCCATTCACACAGGCACTCAATCACTGATACAACCACTTCTGCACCCATCTACTCACCCATACAGCCACTGAGTTATTCATTTGTACAGCCATTCACATACCCAGTCACTCTCTTACACAGACATTCACCCATCCAATCACTCACTCATACAGCCACTACACACCCATTCAGTCACACATACGGGCACTCACAAACTCTTTCTTCTACATATACAGGCATACAGTTTATCTTTTTGTAAACCATAAAAGGTGTTCTAATGAGAACCTTTTTTTTAGTTTTTGTAACATTTTGTCATTTTTTTGTTTTTTCGAGAAATAATATGGCATCTGGAAAAAATATTAACTGAAGAAACTCAAAAATAGAGTAACAAGTGTCATGTTCGCAATAATATAAAGAGAAAAAAAATGAACAGGTGCAGTTCTTTGCTGCTTACAGAACTGCAGCAACTGATTGTCACCCACTGTGAGTACTTTTTTGTACTCCAAACAAAATGTCCCTATTCTTTTTAGTTCTGGGGACTTCTCTGGCAGACTTTGCTACAAGGCAGACCCCAAGGACCTCAAGAACTTCCGACCCATCTCTCTGCTCCCGTTCCCCGCGAAGGTCACCGAGAAAATCGTCAACAAACAACTGACCCGCTACCTCGAGGAGAACAACATCCTGGACCCTTCCCAGTCCGGCTTCCGCAGCAACCACAGCACCGAAACCGCCCTCATCGCCGCCACCGATGACATCAGGACCCTGCTAGACAACGGAGAAACAGCAGCCCTCATCCTCCTGGACCTATCAGCCGCCTTCGACACGGTCTGCCACCACACACTACGAACACGCCTTCACGACGCCGGGATCCAAGAGAAGGCCCTGGACTGGACCACATCCTTCCTTTCCGGCAGAACACAAAGCGTCTGCCTCGCCCCCTTCCGATCCAAGGCCACCAAGATCATCTGCGGCGTACCCCAAGGCTCCTCCCTCAGCCGAACGCTGTTCAACATCTACATGGCACCCCTCGCCCACGTCGCCCGACAGCACAACCTCAACATCATCTCCTACGCCGACGACACCCAGCTGATCCTCTCCCTCACCAAAGACCCTCACACCGCCAAAGCCCACCTCCACGAAGGAATGAAGGCCGTCGCCGAATGGATGAGGACCAGCCGCCTGAAGCTGAACTCGGACAAGACGGAGGTCCTCATCCTTGGTTCCAACCCTTCAGCCTGGGACGACTCCTGGTGGCCAACATCACTGGGAACAGCCCCGCCACCCACCGACCACGTACGCAACCTAGGGGTCATCCTCGACCCCACCCTCTCCATGACTAAGCAGGTCAACGCCGTTTCCTCATCCTGCTTCAACATCCTCCGAATGCTCCGCAGGATCTTCAAGTGGATCCCCACCGAAACAAGAAAAACAGTCACCCAGGCCCTCGTCACAAGCAGGCTGGACTACGGAAATGCCCTCTACGCAGGAACGACGGCTAAGCTCCTGAGACGGCTGCAACGCATCCAGAACGCCTCTGCACGTCTTATCCTCGACATCCCCCGACGCAGCCACATCACACCCCACCTGAGAGACCTGCACTGGCTCCCTGTCAACAAGAGGATAACCTTCAAGCTCCTCACCCACGCACACAAAGCACTCCACAACTCCGGACCAGCCTACCTCAACAGACGACTCAGCTTCTACACCCCACCCGCCAGCTCCGCTCGACCAGCCTCGCCCTCGCCACAGTCCCCCGCATCCGGAAAACGACCGCCGGCGGCAGATCCTTCTCCCACCTCGCCGCCAAGACCTGGAACACCCTCCCACCAACCTCCAACAGACCCAAGACCTACTGGCCTTCAGAAGACTCCTCAAGACCTGGCTCTTTGATCAGTAGCAGCACCACCCCCCTCTTCCCCCAGCGCCTTGAGACCCTCACGGGTATGTAGTGCGCTTTATAAGTGACATGATTGATTGATTGATTGATTGATACACTTTGATGGGAATTGGTTCTCCCGGTGTAATTGGAGTTGCAGTTGAAGTAGATGGTATTCCTTCACTGTGCTCCCTCTGCGCTCTTTTTAACTGCTTGCTGTGGTGTGTCTTCAGGTGGGTCAACATACTTGTAGTCCCAAAGGAGTACTTCTCAGATGTTCCCCTGGAAAGAGTTTGTTCGCATAACAAGCACTTCATGTGCTTGGCCACTGTTCTTTTTTTCTCCCTAGAGGGGATAGTAAAGAGATTCTAGGCAATAGATTGCCACTTTGCTGGGGACTCTTCATTAGAAAAACTCTCCTCTTCAGGTTGTGGTTCTTGCTGCTCACTTCCACCAGATGCCATTTTATTGGTGAAATTAAAACAAAAAAAACCTCAAAATGTACTTCCAGTATTCAAAATAGAAGAGAGTTCCAAATATGCTCCCAATCTCTCCACTGGAAGTGTGGAAAAGAGAACACTGGGTGGGGACTTCGTTTGTAGAATAATGAAAAGTGTCTTGTCCAATGAAATCCCTTTGTTATGTAGTCACGTGATATTCATGAATGTCAATGTCATCACAAATGCCGGCTTCATTGCAAATACGGGAAATAGAATAAAAAAGTGCTCAATAATAAAATTAATGACAGAAATATTAGTGTATATATTATATTGGTAAACTACGGACCTCAAACATTAACTGCAATAATTGCATAGGTGTGTACTACACTTTTCAAAAATCACTCCAAATTCGCAGTTAGCCGCTGTTACGTAATCTACGTAATGCTACTTTTTGTGACAAATTCATGAATAATAAAAAAGGTAATTAAAATAAACAGTAAGCAGAAGACTAAATAAACTCTTCTGGTACACCTGAAAGGTACCTAACACCAGTAGACCAAGGTAAGGATTACTCACATGGGTAGTAGTGGTTGCAGTGAGGGCAAATACATGGAACAATGTGTGTATATATCTTGATTGCACTTATTAATATCACTAACATATTTTTGCATATTTTATAACACCCTATTCTATAATGTATTTAATGCAAGTGCAATATAATGAGCTAGATAGTAACAGCATTTTTTCTCACAAAGTGAAATATATTAAAACTAAACATACACAAGAAAGTATTTTAAAATGTTGCAAAAATTATTTAATACTGTGGCTCTCTGATGACAAACAGAGACAACTGCAGTGCATTAACTAATAAACAGACATTATAGTTAGAATATAGATTATAAAAAAACATAGATATTAACTGAAAAAGTTAAAGATTACAGGGATGTTATAGGAAATAGAATATAAAAAAACATAGAAATTCACTGAAAAAACAAAGATTACATGGATGTTATAGATAGGAAATAACATTTAAAAACCTTTGAAATTCATTTAAAAAACTAGGGTTATAGGGAAGTTATAGTTAGGAAATAGAATTTTTAAAAACATAAAAATTCACTGAAAAAACAGAGGTTACAGGGACGTTATAGTTAAGCTCAGATTTCACTCGTACAAACTAGTGAAATTCAGCAGTTATAGTTCCCTGCGCTAACTATAACTTATAACCCCTGCAATGCACTGCTTATGACCTCACATATTACATCACTGGTGACATAGTCAGTGACATCACTAATGACATCTCAAATGACATCACTGATGACATCATCCAGTGGTTGTGAGTGTTTTCTAAATGTTTATGAGTGTTAAACATATATACTAATGTTCTACAAAAGTTGAATTACTATACTTTGTGTACTACTAATGAGTGATACTACTTCTAACATATATTATGTGAGTTGCTGTGTAACTGTGTGTATCCATGTGTGAGTGGATGTCTGGTGGCTAAATAGGTGAGTAAGTTGGTGTGTGAGTAGCTGTATGGGTGAATAAGTGGGTGTGGGAGTACCTGTATGGGTGAATAAGTGGGTGTGTGAGACACTGTATGGGTGTGGGAGTAGCTGAGTGACTGGCTGTATTGGTGAGTGAGTGAGTGCGTGAGTGGCTGTATGGGTGAGTGAGTGGGTGCGTGAATGGCTGTATGGATCTGTGAGAGGCTATGTGAGTGGCTGTATCTGTATACATCTATTGAAAATAGCAAAGGAAAACATGGTGCCATTGTTTAAAATTGTAATAATATATTATTTTACTTTAAAAAAAATAAAAGAATTGCACATTTATTGATAAAAGCAAATGTTAAAGGGACATTATAGCAAGGCTCTTTGGGGCCAGGAAAACCTGTGTCACAATCCTTTGTCCCTGAGATGCGGGGCTGTGCCGAGCAGGGTGCTTATCTTCATTTCCTGGACCCAACTGCACGGGATGCTTCATTGGACTCTTTGGGGCCAGGACTACCTGTACCAAAATCCTTTGCCCTGAGAGGGCAGGGGCTTCACCGAGCAGGGCCCTTATCTTCAGTTCACGGCCCCCTTAGCAGGACACATGGAGGTTGCACCTGGGAGCTTGCCCCGACGAAGACCACACCAAGAAAGCACCATTCTATGTCTGTCATCACCAGGAAGAAACTGGGCTGGGCTATCCCCCTTTCTTTTTATAGTTTTCATCTTAGTGGATTCACTGCTTCACACTATGGGCAAAAGGAAAACTGTGAGTAATTCTGTCTCTACTTCTAAGGGGACAACAATCAATTTTATCCTGGAGCGTGCTGGGGGAGTAATCTCCAAAGAAATTGCTTTGGCTGACAGAAGGTTGTTGACGGATTGAGCTGTTACCTCTTCTGCTTGCAACCATACATCAACTGCCGAATCCTGTGCTCCTGTAGTTGGGGATTGTTCTAATTTGACTGTGCAAGAGGCCACCCAAAGGAATCTGTTGTCTACAGTTAACTTAACCTCCTCACTAAATGAGCCACTGGTTAAAAAGAAAAAAAGGAATGAAACATTATTGGGAGGTGCTTGGGGCACAGAATTCATAAAATGAAATATGGCACAATAAAGATTTTTGAAGAGCATGATTTCATGAAACATCTATGTGTTAGGTTTGAATAAATTTTGAAAGCAACTTTTGAGCCCCTTTCAAATCAGTTGAACAAAATAGAGCCAATTTTGGCTGTATCTAGCATTTGCACTGCAACTGGTGATTCTACTATTGTTATCGTGGGCACTCCTCCAATTCCCCCTGTGGCTGGGAGCAATGGTACTTTTTTGTCCCTATGTACTCAGCAGATGGTTAATGGAAACTCCAACTGCTTTTTTTCCCTGTATCCTCCTGCACCCCGGCTGCACCAGTTGTTCACCGTCCCCTTTTGTTGCCCCGGTGAATGCTCCTTTTAGCTTTGGGTGTGTGGTTGACTTTGGTAATTCTACTTAACAGGCTCCCTGCGAGGATATTCTCCCTTTGAAAGTGGATGTATTAAGCCTACCCCCCTCTGGTTGTCCCTGAATAATAGTCCTGGACAGTGTTCCAAAATAAAATTAGTGCAAGAGGAGACAAGTAAACAGTTGTTATGTAAGATGTTACACTAGCTATGTAAACACATGGGATTCAGCATTGCACAAAGCAATCAAATATTATTGGCCAGAAGAGTGGACTGGGTTGGACAGCCTCACAAGGCTCTAAATGGTGACTGTATTGTTGTTAATTTTAGAACTCCCGATGCATTGCGAAGGTTGTTGGCTAGGGTTTGTTTCTAATTATCTGAGTACTCACAAATTGTCCCTCTGCCATTAGATTTGAGCTTGTCCCAATCAGCAAATAGTGCCAGTACCCTGCCCTTTCAAACAGGTTTTTAGTACTTGATGGGTTATCAGGGGCTGCTTGATTTATAAATCTGATAAGTGGACCACAAGTGAAAAAGGTGCAACTGTTGAGGAATTAGACAAGACACATGATCTTGCGACAAAGGAATCTGAGATAATGTTTAGCTTCCTATCTTGGAAAGTTTCTGAGATTCATGGTAAGCGGTCTCAGTCAGATTTGGTTTCTCCACTAGGGAAATACGAGTTTATAATCATGCAGGCAACCTAGGTTATTATCGCTGTTCAGTGCAGCAGGGTTTCTTGCTACTCCATACCGGAGGTTCCCTCAAATTCTGGGTATCCAAAGAGAGGATTATCAAAAATGGGTCAAACTTGGAGTTAAAGCACAATTTTTCCAACTGGATTTAAACAGCTCTGTGATTCAAGTGCTACAAGTAATTAATTTACATAGGTTTTATTTTTTTATAGTTAATTTTTATTAAAATGATTTTACAAGTTCCGTCCACAAGAATTTTGTAACCCTTTTTAAGATATTTGATAATCTTAACACCAGGTATAATTTACCTCTGTCTGAATGTGATATAATTATACGTGTTGATTTTAACACTAAATGTAATACTTGACAGTTAGTTGCCAACTGTTAAGATGCTATTGTTATGCACGGCTCTTTTGATCGCAGGAGTGTCGTGTTAGGTCAATATGTTGTAGCCCTGGATATTATTAACATTCATGAGGCTGACCGCAATAGTGAGCCTAGGATTTCTACCTTCCAAAGTAGAGGTGGTACATCCACAATTAATGATATGTTTGTCACACAAGGCTATTCCAGAGACTGGTGAAGTGTGGGACACTGGATGTTAGGCATGGAGATCATAACCCCTTGATAGCTACCTTAACCTTACCTCTGGACTGTGTGCATGCTTCAGAGGACATAGCTATTTAGTCTCTAATCCAAAACAATGGGCTCAGGCTAGCCTGGCGTTTGCCCAATCTTAAGTTTCTGAACAGGTTAATTAATACTAACATGGATAATTTTGTTGCATGTATGCAAAATAATGTGCTTGGGGAAATTTAGGTCCGCAGTTTATGGTACTATGTGATATTGTTAGGAAACCCTTACTCAAGTTAGTGTGCAGACCAGCCCAGGCATCATGTCGCTTGTTCATGCTCAAACAGGGATTTGCGCAGGGTTTGTCCTCTGTACCAAAGAATCACTCAGAAATTTCAAAGGCATGTGCTGCATATGTTATGTTACTGCCCATTTATAAAGCGCACATCCACCAAACGGTCTCTTGGCGCTAGGTAACCAGTCCACTTCAACCTCCCTTAGTAATAAGCCTGTCTAAAAAGCAGTGTTTTCAGGAGTTTCCTAAATATGGCAAGGTCCATTGAAGCCCTTAGGTCCAAAGGCAGGCTATTCCATACACGAGGGGCGATAACAGCAAACCTACGCCTGTCCATCCTTTGTTTTTTCCAGGGCGGAATTGTCAAGAGGTGCGAATTGCTAGATCTTAAAGCTCTTGTTGGGCAGTATTCAATAATTCTAGACTTCACGAAGGCAGGGTAGCTCAGGTACATGGACTTAAACACCATGCAACCTGCTTTAAACATTGATCTCTGTACAACTGGCAGCCAGTGAAGGTCCATCATTACCTGGGAGATGTGGCAACGTTTGGGCAGGGTGTAAATCAGCCGAGCAGCCTGATTTTGAATAAGCTGGAGCCTGCGCTGAAGGATTTTAGGGAGGCCCAGGTAAATTGCATTAGCATAGTCTAATCTAGACATGACTAGAGCTATAATTACTTGGATCAAAGCCTTCTTAATAAGTTTTTTTTTATAAGTTCCGCATCTATGATGACACCCAGGCTTTTTAATGATTTTTTTGGTTGAGGGGGGAGAGCCCATCTCGCTAGGCCAGAACGAAGGGCACCAATAGTTTACCTTGCTTTTAGTAAGCATTATCTCTGTTTTATCAGGGTTTAGCTTCAAATGATTTCTGTTCATCCATTCTCGGATGAACTGCATAGTATCCTGAAACAAATAGCAAGATGAAGGGCAATCACTAAGCATAAATAATAGTTGCATGTCATCTGCATAATTAAAGATGTTGATTTCTTTGTGTTTGAGGGCATTAATCAAGCGACAAATGTAGATGTTAAAAAAGTGGGGAGACAGCGAAGAACCTTGAGGAACTCCACAATTCAGTTGCACCTCTGAAGATGAATAAGGAGCTAGCCTAACTGATTGAGATCTGTCCCTCAGAAAGGAAAGAAGCCAATTCAAAGCTGAATCTCAGAAGACTGCAGCCCTGATCCGGTCTGCCAAAATACTATGGTCAACTGAATCAAAGGCTGCAGACAAGTCCAATAGCACCAGGACTTGAGCGTTGCCATTATTTACCTTTTTTTGCATGTCATTAACAACAGACATAATCAGCATCATACAAAGCATCTCTGTCAAAAAGGAAATACAAAATCCATAGAGATAACTGGGATTGTTTAACTGCGGCTGCCACTCTTGTGGTTAGTGCCCTTAGAGCACAGCAGAACTCATTTTCACTCTTGAGGTGTCATAACACTGCAGATCAGTGGGTTAACCATTTCAGGACTATTTACTGCCCGTTTCCAAGTATTAGCACTACCAGTGCCTTTTTAAGTATTAATGGGGTAATTAGTAGGTTGTGTTTTGCAGTTAATAAACTCGCTATCGCTCTTAACCAGAGATCTCCCAGTAAAGCTCCCGGACAGGATGAGGTACCAACTGACGTTTCCAAATGTAGGGCTGACCTTTGGGCCCCATTACTTGCTAATGTATTTAACAACCTTGATACATTTGAACTGCTTCCCTCGTGGTCAAGTTCGGTAATTGTCCCCATTTATAAAAAAGGGAGATACTCTGATCCCAAATGGGTCCCAAATGTTACAGACCTATCTCCTTAATTTACTCAACAGATACATCTTAGGGAGGTTCATTTTTAACAGAATCTTGGAATGGGGGAACAATTACAACATCTTGCCTCCTTGTCTATATGGGTTTAGAGAAAGACTAGTCACATTGGAACAGTACCTAAATTTGCATCTGTTAATAGGCATAAATACCATAGCTTGTCGCAGTCAACTGTAACTGGCCTTTATAAATTTGTCCTTGGCTTTTGATAAAGTCAAGTTGGCCAAGTTATTGGTGCTCTTGCTAGAGATGGGTTTAGATGCAACTCTTGTTCACGTTCTATCAACTTGATGGTGTGGTCAGAAATGGACCGAATGGGAAACTCTCTGGCCTATTCACATTTCATTGTGGAGTCAGGCAAGGGTGTGTTTTAGCTCCTCTGTTGTTTATTCTGTACATAAACAAACTTTTTTATTTGACTTGGACTTGTGTTCGAGTTCAAAGGTTCACGGCCCAAAAATATTTCATTTCATTGTGCAAAGAGTTCTCAGGCTGCAAGTCTGAGGTTTAATATTTGGGGGTAAGCTTATGTCATCCCTTTTAGAGATTTATATGAAACAATCTATTTTAATATGAGTTATGGATGGGGTTATGCAGATTATGCAGCACTCTAAAGGGAATAGAATAGATTTTGCAGGTGCCATCTTTCTCTTCCCCATTCCATTCCAGACATCTTCTGTCATGAGGAGCATTCCTTACCTCACCTTGAAGATAATATTAAGATGAGGCCACTCCTGCTCTGGATATGGGTATGGAACAATTCCAAGGCCACTTTAATCATGCTATAATCAGTTACTGTCTTAGGGGCCTATTCCGATCTCGGTCGGAGGCGCATCCAATACCATTCGGTCGGGAAAAAAGCCATGCGAATGCCTGTTTCCCGACCGATCCGTACAGCACACCGAACGAGTAAGTACGATGAGCACAACAGCACAGAATCCGGCCGAGCCGTACTCACCCAATCCAGGTCCTGTTCTCCGACCGAGGCGAATCCGGAAACGCAGAATCGAGTCGCACGGAAGGGAAAATGCAGCTCCGTCCGGCCGAACAAGTACGATGCGCTTCCCGTACGCGCCGAACCCGTCGCTATGCACGGCACGTCAAAGCATCCGGGAGAGGCGCACATAAGCTCCGATTCGCGCCACAACACGATCCACGGCTACGAGACGAACACGCCAGCGACGAGGACGAGGCGAAGCAACGAGGATGACGCGAAGCAACGAGAAGGACGAACGACACGAACCAACCATGAATCCCTTCGTCCCGATCATACCAATATTCTACATTTACTACCAGAACAGGCACAGACGCGTACGGCGAAGAAGGTAAGTCAGACACCAACCACAAAACACATACAACACGTACACGACACATCACACACACACAGAGGGATGCAGAATATACTTACACCAGCAACAGCAGCACCATAGGGGCGGGATGCCCATCACCAATGCCACATATGCACACAGGGGCCTGAATGCGCACCACCACCCCTACCCAGGGGGGGCCGGATGCCAACCACCACAACCACCCTTAGCCAGGGGGGTGCCAGATGCCCACCACCACTACCACCCTTACCCAGGGGGGCTGGATGCCTACCACTACTACCACCCTTAGCCAGGGGGGGCTGGATGCCTACCACTACTACCACCCTCACCCAGGGGGGGCTGGATGCCTACCACTACTATCACCCTCACCCAGGGGGGGCTGGATGCCTATCACTACTACCACCCTCACCCAGGGGGGGCTGGATGCCTACCACTACTACCACCCTTAGCCAGGGGGGGCTGGATGCCTACCACTACTACCATCCTCACCCAGGGGGGGCTGGATGCCTACCACTACTACCACTCTCACCCAGGGGGGGCTGGATGCCTACCACTACTACCACCCTCACCCAGGGGGGGCTGGATGCCTACCACTACTACCACCCTTAGCCAGGGTGGTGCCAGATGCCCACCACCACTACCACCCTTAGCCATGGGGGCTGGATGCCTACCACTACTACCACCCTTACCCAGGGGGCTGGATGCCTACCACTACTACCACCCTTAGCCAGGGGGTGCCAGATGCCTACCACTACTACCACCCTCACCCAGGGGGGCTGGATGCCTACCACTACTACCACCCTCACCCAGGTGGGGCTGGATGCCTACCACTACTACCACCCTCACCCAGGGGGGGCTGGATGCCTACCACTACTACCACCCTTAGCCAGGGGGGTGCCAGATGCCTACCACTACTACCACCCTTACCCAGGGGGGGCTGGATGCCTACCACTACTACCACCCTTAGCCAGGGGGGGCTGGATGCCTACCACTACTACCACCATCACCCAGGGAGGGCTGGATGCCTACCACTACTACCACCCTCACCCAGGGGGGGCTGGATGCCTACCACTACTACCACCCTTAGCCAGGGTGGTGCCAGATGCCCACCACCACTACCACCCTTACCCAGGGGGGCTGGATGCCTACCACTACTACCACCCTTAGCCAGGGGGGGCTGGATGCCTACCACTACTACCACCCTCACCCAGGGGGGGCTGGATGCCTACCACTACTACCACCCTCACCCAGGGGGCTGGATGCCTACCACTACTACCACCCTCACCCAGGGGGCTGGATGCCTACCACTACTACCACCCTTAGCCAGGGGGCTGGATGCCTACCACTACTACCACCCTCACCGAGGGGGGCTGGATGCCTACCACTACTACCACCCTCACCCAGGGGGGGCTGGATGCCTACCACTACTACCACCCTTAGCCAGGGTGGTGCCAGATGCCCACCACCACTACCACCCTAAGCCATGGGGGCTGGATGCCTACCACTACTACCACCCTTACCCAGGGGGGGCTGGATGCCTACCACTACTACCACCCTTAGCCAGGGGGGTGCCAGATGCCTACCACTACTACCACCCTCACCCAGGGGGGCTGGATGCCTACCACTACTACCACCCTCACCCAGGGGGGGCTGGATGCCTACCACTACTACCACCCTCACCCAGGGGGGGCTGGATGCCTACCACCACTACCACCCCCACTAATAGGATGGACAATGCATGACACAACCAGCACACCACAACCTAGGGAATGCAAGAAAAAGACATCCCCCCAACACCATGACAAGCGTGTGTAGACTGTGTCAAATGCCTACAACACTGAACATGACTTTGAACATACAATGTGACCCCCTAGCACATGTGCCACACATATATGTGTGTGTGGCCCCCACAATGCAAGCAGGCCATGACCATTGTGGCAATGGGGTCCAAAACCCCATCATCACAGTGACCAAAAGGTAAGTGTGGGGTCCATAGCTGAAGCACATTCTGAACATTGTGGCAATGGGTCTAACGCCCCATCACCACAGTGACCAAAATGTAAGTGTGGGGTCCATAGCTGAAGCACATATTGAACATTGTGGCAATGGGGTCTAACGCCCCATCACCACAGTGACCAAAAGGTAAGTGTGGGGTCCATAGCTGAAGCACATTTTGAACATTGTGGCAATGGGGTCCAAACCCCCATCATCACAGTGACCAAAAGGTAAGTGTGGGGTCCATAGCTGAAGCACATTCTGAACATTGTGGCAATGGGGTCTAACGCCCCATCACCACAGTGACCAAAATGTAAGTGTGGGGTCCATAGCTGAAGCACATATTGAACATTGTGGCAATGGGGTCTAACGCCCCATCACCACAGTGACCAAAAGGTAAGTGTGGGGTCCATAGCTGAAGCACATTTTGAACATTGTGGCAATGGGGTCCAAACCCCCATCATCACAGTGACCAAAAGGTACGTGTGGGGTCCATAGCTGAAGCACATTTTGAACATTGTGGCAATGGGGTCCAAACCCCCATCATCACAGTGTCCAAAAGGTAAGTGTGGGGTCCATAGCTGAAGCACATTTTGAACATTGTGGCAATGGGGTCCAAACCCCCATCATCACAGTGACCAAAAGGTAAGTGTTGACAAAGAAAGAGCTGCAACTGCCAAACTGCATGGATGATTCCTGGTCACAGAACAAAAAACACATCAGTGGCAAAGTAGTGCATGTGTTCCATTGCAACATAAATTGGGGGAGCCAAATACTGCAGTGCAAATAAGACATACCTTTGGCCATGTGCAGACAAACAACTCCCATGGGGGCTGACACTGTCAACATTCATCAATGACACAATGACAGAAGTGACCATCAGAATGCAGACCCACATATTTGCACCAATGGGCACACAAATGCAGATACACTGTGGAGACTGTAGATGTGAGGTGAACAGATACCATACCATGGCAGCAATGGGACACACAAACCATGATCATTGTGCTGACCGATGACCTAGGAGTCCCAGGGACAGCAGGGGAAACCCACCAAACTACATACAGCCAATGGCACACCCAAGATATGCCAATGCAGTGGTGCAGATGCACAAACACAAACAGGCAGACCCACACTGCACATCATACACAACAGGTGAGGGGGGGGGGGGTTCCAGTTTCCCCAGGCAACCACACAACACATGAGGAGACCTGAATACCAATCATACAGATGTGCATACAGTGCCACACAAAGGTAACTCATGGATCCAAATCCCCTATGTGGGCAAGCAGGCATTGTCAGATGAGAGGGAGCACAAATCACACATGTCACACAGGCACGTAGGAACAGCAACTGAAACAGCAAGACACAGACACACCACAGCACTACCCCCAGGGCCCCCACAATGTGGTGACCCTGGGCTGCATTACAATCCCACTCTGATGACAAAGCTAAATGTCGTTCACACTGTGAACCACAGTCATGTGTCCTGAGCAACAAACTACCATCACACCTACACAAGCACAAATCAATCAGCATGGCCAGTAAGCCAAGGCCAACATGGAGGCAGGGGCCGAGCCGGGCAACAACTCTCATCTGCACACACTCAACACCACACCCTCGACCTCCAACAATGTGCAGCAGTGAAGCACACATGCACTGGTGACATTGCACATGCACCCATGACTATTCCAGGGTGGTGGGTGGGAATCAAGGTTCAGAAACACATCACACATGGCCACTCAACAAGACTCCTGAATGTCTGACACACTGCACACTACGCTGTGCATGGACATGACGGCAATACCACACCAACCAATGGGATCCCAGCCACAGTCACACACCAATGAAGAAGCCAAGGTCACCCACAAAGAACACACATAGACAACAACCAACATTGCAGCCCGGACCCTGAGGAGGGCCAGCAGTCACACACACAACGTGTCACAATCACTGAAAGATAACACAAACTGGAAATCACATGACAGGGGCAAACAACAAGTGCCAAGGGGAAACCTGACTGTGACCCTTTTGCGTCTGCACACAAACTCAGCCCTGACAGCAAACACACCTATGGGTGACACCCTGATGACCAGTAATGTGCCATGCACCCACATCACAGAGAACCCAGGGAGAAGACTTTGGGGGAACATAGGTCAACTCAGCAAGCATCACAAACAGGTACAACACTAGGGATCACAGCATGCACAGCTAAACGGAAGTGAACACACAGACATGCACATACAACACACACCTTGGGCACAGGCAATGTCACAGGAGTACACACTGCCATGAGGGGACTCCACTCCTGTGTGAGGAAAGCTGTGCCATATGTTGCCTCAGTAGGGCCCCATCATGTCAGCTGAGCACTTGGTCACACAATCAACAATTAGCACCAAATGAGGGCTCCCGTCACATCAGCCTGGTCATGGAAGTGCCAACGAAATCATCAGCACAGATCCAACACACTTGTATAGCAATGTTGCACTGACAACACGGATGAGTCCTTCCCCATTGATGCCCAAACCTGCATGTCCAGTGGAGATGGCCACACGGTCAGGGAAGTAGACGAATTGAACAATGGCAGGCACAACAGATGTGCAGGGGTGGAAGCCACAGATGTGAAATAGCTAATCTAAGTAGGAAATCCCATTGCCAAATACTGAACACATGACACCCTCAGATGCTGCTATGGATGACATGGATACACCACAGGATAGGACACATTCCCCCTGGACCACATGGGTTCCTGCACAGTAACACTTCATTATCATGAGACCAAATATCACCATCACTGCAGCAAGGGCATGGTTAGCATCATCAACAACATGTACATCAGAAGCATAAGCACTAGAGAACAGAAAGTTGCTTTATTCAGCATATGTGTGTAATGAAAACAAAGTCCAGAAAAAACACAAAGGCCAATGGCCAGTCCATTGTCAAAGTCCAAACTGGGTGACAGTGGCAGATGTCACCCTACGCGTGCCTGCACAAAACCAGGGACAATCCACTAGGAGGGGCAACCGGGGGGGCAGGCCAGGCACCGCAGGGACAGGATCAGGGCTCACCAGGAGGAAGCAGGGAAGGGGTGGTGGGTGCTGGTCCCTCCCATATGCCCCTGCAAAAGTGTGCAAGATTATCATCGTCTGCTGCATGCGCCACAACCTGGCAGTGCGGAAGGAGTTGCCTCTCATCCAGGATGACAATGACCAACATCCGCCACCTGTGGAGGATCCTGGCCTGGACCACGATGCCAGTGATGATGATGATGATGATGATGAGGGTGATGTCCACACACAGCTCATCACCAACTTCTTTAGCTGAATGTGAGTATCCTGAGGTGTCATGTCAATGATGTGAGTTGGCATGATATGTGTAGGTGGTGCTCTGGTGCTGTTGGAGTGTGTCCATGGGCTACTTGACTGGATGTGTGTTGCGATGTGTGCTTACAGGTGGTCTGTACTCCCCAACAGTGTTGACATGCTAACTTGGTTCTGGGTGGGTATCTTGTAACATGTATTGTGCATGAGTTTTGCTGTTCTGTCCTGTTCTCCATTGCTTTTGACTGTGTGTCATTTCGGTCCTTCACAGGGTACTTTCAGATTCGTTTGGTCAACTGTGTCCACCGACGACGTGATTGCACTTCCAGGGTGGTAGCTGTTGTGTCCCTACAGGTGATGTGCGCCACACCCATGGACTTCCTTCCGTCTACAGTTGTTGACTGTGTGCCCGCTGCCAGGTGGGATTACCTTGCATCTGTAGTGGTTACGACATGTTGCAACTGTGTAATAAACCTGTGCTTCACTTTGTGATGTGCGTTGTCTGTGGTCACACATTTGACTGCCATTTGCTTACTGCACCTGTGGGCTACTTGACTACAACTGGGAATGGGTGTGGTGTCTGTGCATTGCACCGTCTTCCCTGGCAACATCAGTGTAGTCAATGAGTCAGATGGCCTAGGTGTGTATGTGTTGTGTAGCCCTGGTGGTGTGTCTCCCTCATATGTGTCACGTTGCCTTTACTCACATGCCTGTGTTGTACTTGCTGTTGCAGTTCGCATACACAGTGTAATTTTGCAGTTCATCATCCCCATAACAGCACCCACGTTGGAATCACAACAGAGGCAAGTATGGTGTATTAGTGTGTTTATTGTGATACATTTGTGTGAATAGTGCATAGGATGGGTAGTGCTGTACATAAATCTTGCAATCAGAAGTTCCTAGGTGAATTGAAAGTCCTGGTAGACAAAATCCCCAGTATCGAGGCCACAGTTGTCTGAGACATTGGTCCAACTTGTACTCCCCATGCAATGTGTGGGAGTAGTGTTGCCGTCAACAGGGTGAACAGTCTGTGCACAAAGGTGAACATCCAGAACAGGTTCAGGCTTCCTGAGAGTTGCGCTTGGCCATCGGCCTCTCACTTGCCCCTCCTCGGACGACCCCTCTTCTTTGGGGGGGGCCCCTCAAGTACAGGCTGCTGCAGTGCAGGGGACTCTCCACCAGAGTCATCCTCCCTCCCTGTGGCAGTTGCAGTTTGTTCAGCACCAGATGTTGTTGGCACACAGGGAGGTGTGGACTGGTTGCTGTTCATCTGGCGGAGGCATTGTAAAATGTCCCTGTGCACCGCCGTCATCTCATGCAGTGCATCCCACTTGGACTCCACGCGGGACATGTGTGAGTCCACGCGGGACATGTGTGACTCCGCGTGGGACATGTGAGAGTCCAAGCGGGCATGATGGGCAGCCTGCTGCTGTTTCATGTCTCTGAGGAGCCCCACTACCTGGCTGAGATCTCCGGTGCTGGACTGGTACGCATCAGCTATGCGTACCAGTTGTAGGTCATCATGCACACCAGCAACCTCTGCAAGCAGCGACCTCTGTCTCCCACCCCTCCCACCACCCCTGCTGACATGTGCAGTGCGTGCAGTGGCACGCACAGATGACCCTGGTCCACCTTGGGGGTTGGTGGTGGTGGTGGTGTCCATGGCCCCAGGTTGGTCCAGGGTCCCTGTGCTGGTGTTGCTCCTTGTTCTGTCCATGTCAGCAGGGATGGTATTTGTGGTGACAGTCGTTGGAGGGGTGGGTGCAGGGGGTGCAGCTGGTGGTCCTGCTGGTGCTGCAGCTGGTGGTCCTGCTGGTGCTGCATGTAGACTTGCACCGGATGTGCCAGGGTGTTCTTCTTCATCCGAGGAGGGCAGAGGCTGTACGACACCAGTGAGCTCCGCATCCTCTTGAGCCTGGGACTGGGACTCCTCAGCGTCTGCTGCTGTGTCCCCATCATCACCTGTTTTTGGGAGACACACACAATGTATGTTATGTTTCTGCAGGCATCAATGGTTGACACACCTGACAGTTGTGACTGTGCCTCTGGGTGCGGGCCTGTACATTGCATTGTCCTAAGTCGTCACAGTCAGGGGTTGATATTGGTGTGGCACATTGTCCTGCATTATTTGGGCATTTCTATGTATTTGTTGGGGTGTGAACATGGTCTGCATTGGTTGTATTTGGTTGACAGCCGGCCCCCCTTCCCACCCAGCCAGTCAGTTATCCCACCATGGACTGTGCTTGCATTGCAGGGAGTGGAAGTTGTCTCTCAGGATGTCAGTCAGTGGTGTCCTGCTGTTTGTTGGTGCACAGTTGCCAGCAAGTCCTTGTGCTCCCCACAGCAGTAGCCAGTGTCAGCCATCTTGTGAGTCCTTCTCCACTCCCTGTGATGTGAGCATGGTTCAGGGTGGTGTTGATGGGACAGTTGTGGGGGTGAGCTATGTCTGTGACTGTGACTCCCATCATGCTATTGCCTCCACCCCACTTCCCAGCATTCCCATACTTACTTGCTTTTGTGGGGAGTTCAGTGTGTGTGGGTGTGAGGGCAATGGCAAGATGGCTGACAGTGGTGTCCTGTTGTTGGTTGGTGTGCAGTTCCCAGCATGCCCTTGTGCTCCCCACAGCAGTAGCCAGTGTCAGCCATCTTGTGTGTCCTTATCCACTCCCTGTGATGTGAGCATGGTTCAGGGTGGTGTTGATGGTCCAGTTGTGAGGCTGAGCAATATCTGTGCCTACGACTCCCATCATGCTATTGCCTCCACCCCCTTCCCAGCATGCCCATGCTTCCTTCCTTTTGACTCTGCTTCCCTGTGGGGTGGGCTGGCTGTGCTGACAGGATGGCTGGGAGTGTTGTCCTGGCAGTTGTTTGGCTAAAAGTCCCAAGAGTGTCCCTGTGCTTCACACAACATAACCCAGGGTGGTGGTTCTTTGTGGGATCTTGAGTTAGGATGGGAGGCATTGCATTCTACCAGGTGGGTTCTGTGGAGTTTGTGTTGAGGGGGGTGTGAGGGGAGGTGCTTGTGACTATGGTCAGTGCTGCAAGTCCTCCTTCCCACCCAGCCAGCCAGATATCCCACCATGGAACGTGCTTGCATTGCAGGGAGTGGAAGTTGTCTCTCAGGATGTCAGTCAGTGGTGTCCTGCTGTTTGTTGGTGCACAGTTGCCAGCAGGGCCTTGTGCTCCCCACAGCAGTTGCCAGTGTCAGCCATCTTGTCAGTTGTTTTCCACTCTCTGTGATGTGCGCATGGTTCAGGGTGGTGTTGATGGGCCAGTTGTGAGGCTGAGCAATATCTGTGACTACCACTCCCATCATGCTATTGCCTCCACCCCCTTCCCAGCATGCCCATGCTTCCTACCTTTTGACTCTGCTTCCCTGTGGGGTGGGCTGGCTGTGCTGACAGGATGGCTGGGAGTGTTGTCCTGGCAGTTGTTTGGCTAAAAGTCCCAAGAGTGTCCCTGTGCTTCACACAACATAACCCAGGGTGGTGGTTCTTTGTGGGATCTTGAGTTAGGATGGGAGGCATTGCATACTACCAGGTGGGTTCTGTGGAGTTTGTGTTGAGGGGGTGTGAGGGGAGGTGCTTGTGACTATGGTCAGTGCTGCAAGTCCTCCTTCCCACCCAGCCAGCCAGATATCCCACCATGGAACGTGCTTGCATTGCAGGGAGTGGAAGTTGTCTCTCAGGATGTCAGTCAGTGGTGTCCTGCTGTTTGTTGGTGCACAGTTGCCAGCAGGGCCTTGTGCTCCCCACAGCAGTTGCCAGTGTCAGCCATCTTGTCAGTTGTTTTCCACTCCCTGTGATGTGCGCATGGTTCAGGGTGGTGTTGATGGGCCAGTTGTGAGGCTGAGCAATATCTGTGACTACCACTCCCATCATGCTATTGCCTCCACCCCCTTCCCAGCATGCCCATGCTTCCTACCTTTGACTCTGCTTCCCTGTGGGGTGGGCTGGCTGTGCTGACAGGATGGCTGGGAGTGTTGTCCTGGCAGTTGTTTGGCTAAAAGTCCCAAGAGTGTCCCTGTGCTTCACACAACATAACCCAGGGTGGTGGTTCTTTGTGGGATCTTGAGTTAGGATGGGAGGCATTGCATACTACCAGGTGGGTTCTGTGGAGTTTGTGTTGAGGGGGGTGTGAGGGGAGGTGCTTGTGACTATGGTCAGTGCTGCAAGTCCTCCTTCCCACCCAGCCAGCCAGATATCCCACCATGGAACGTGCTTCCATTGCAGGGGGTGGAAGTTGTCTCTCAGGATGTCAGTCAGTGGTGTCCTGCTGTTTGTTGGTGCACAGTTGCCAGCAGGGCCTTGTGCTCCCCACAGCAGTTGCCAGTGTCAGCCATCTTGTGAGTCCTTCTCCACTCCCTGTGATGTGCGCATGGTTCATGGTGCTGTTGATGGGACAGTTGTGGGGGGGGGCAATATGTGTGACTATGACTCCCATGATGCTATTGGCTACACTGACTTGGCCAGCATACACAGAATTCCTTCCTTTCAGTGGTCTTCACTGTGTGTTGGTGTTGTTGTGGTGGCTACATGTCTGGATGTGTTTGTTAGTTCTATTTGTGCCACTGCCTAGCTGTAGTTGTAGTTGTGTTTGTACATGTGATGGCACGGTTGAATGTAACTTTGAGATGGCATGTGTTGTGTTTCTCTGACTGACATACACATTTTGGGATGATTCTGTTCTGGTTGCTGTGTAATTGCTATGAGTGCATGGTTTGACTCTCCCCTTGACAGTGATGTGTGTGTGTATTGTGGCAGAATATTGTGTACATTTGTTGTGTACTCACCAGGCTCTGGGATGTTCTCTAGTCCATATACGCTCACTGGCGGAAGGATGGCCCGCACCTTCTCCTCCCAGGGCCTGGGGTATACTTGCTTGGCAGGAGGGCCACTGCCGGTGTATTCGCTCAGGAGGTAGTCTTTCTTGAGCAGCTCCCGTACCCTCCTGCGCACGTCATACCACCTGTTCTGGATGTCGGTCTTTGTGTGCAGACATGGTGATTGTGCGTTCACCCTGTTGATGATCCTCTCCCACATCTTGGTTTTCTGGGAGATGGGGGTCTGTTGGACCAGTGTGCCAAACAGCTGTGGCTCTACCCTGAGGATCTCGTCTACCATGACTTCCAATTCACAATCTAGGAACTTGTGATTCTTCTTGGGGGGCATGGTGATGGGTGGTGATGGTGAGTGATGTGTGTGTTGGTGTGCAGGTGAGGGTGTGTGAGTGTGTGTTTTGCTGGGTGTATGTGAGGTAGGTATTTGTTGGTGTGCTGATGGTGTGTGGCTTGTGTGAGGGATGAGCTGTGGGTGTGTGGTTGCTGTCTGTTGGGTGCTGGCAGTGGAATGGCATTTGCAAAGGATCACGGTTGGGATTTGTGTCCTTTATTTGGGTGGAGTTGTGGGTGTGTCTTTGTTCTCTGTCCCCACCCCCCCAGTATTTATTGGCTTTGTAATTGCTTGTTTGGCCTTTTT
This sequence comes from Calotriton arnoldi, assembly GCA_963921515.1. NCBI lineage: Eukaryota > Metazoa > Chordata > Amphibia > Caudata > Salamandridae > Calotriton > Calotriton arnoldi. The sequence continues at coordinate 443,813 of CAWUFW010010347.1, read as the reverse complement.
TTGTGTCATTTTTCCTTTGTACTGTCTGTGCATGTTGGAAACGTTCTTGTGACCGAGTCGGACCCTGCATTTGTCTCGTACGGTGTTCTCCGTTTCGTTCACGCTGTGTTTGTGCAGTTTTCTATGCTGCGTACGCGTCGGTCGCGGTGTTTTGTGTTACTTCGGCTCGGTTTTGTATGCGTGTCGGTCGTACGGGTTGTCCTCCGTCCGACTCGGTCGTGGTTTTCGCGCCTTGCTTCGTACTTTGCGGTTTGGAGTTCGCGTGTACGTTTCGGTCGGATTTGTTCCGGGTGCGTGTCGGTCGGTTCGATTCGCGTGTTTTTCCGGCCGGATTGCTGTTTTCCGTGCGGCTCGGTCGTTCCGCTTGGGTTTGGTACGTGTCGGTCGGATTTTGCACGCTTTGCATCGTACTTGGCGTGTCGGGCACCACAGGTACGTGTCGGTCGGAATAAATTCCGGCTCCGACTTGGTCGGTGCTTTTTCCGGCCCGAATCGGAATCGACCCCTTAGTAGTGAGCATGGCATTAGTATTCCATGGATAAAATATGTTAAGCGTAATTTAAATGATTTAGTTAGAATCATCGTTATTCGATCATCCAGCATCGATATGTAAGGAGGAGACATTGATTGTTAAACACTTATTTCTGGAACGGTGTCGGACTCAGAGGGAAGATGTGGAATTGAGAAAGCCGTTCATTCGACAATATGCTGATTTCAAAATAAATACTGGCATGGAACCCTATCTGTTCTTTGTGTGTAACAGCTGGGAGCAGGCCTTGTTACTGTGGTTTAGAGCAGGTACCATATATTACTTACTGTGCTTTCCTTTGGGGCATTTCAGTACATTAGCTGGATTCAAGTGTGCTTGTTCATGGCTTCTCTGCACAATCTCTCCCACACTTCACACGTTTTTTTGAACATTTTACAGAGTGTTCAGCATGAAATTGCATTGCGACTCTTAAAGTTACATACATTTAAACAATGTAGGTTTGTCCTGCATTTTTTACAAATGTTGCTTGATTAGGATGTATGTTTTAGAATGGGGTGTTTTCTTAAATCATTTATCTTTTAATCAAAATGTATTAATTTATAGATGTCTGTATATTGTATAATATTTTTTACATACACTTGCTGTTATGATTGGCTCAGACTTTCGAAGAAAAATTAATTGAATTATAAATTCCAACCTCAAATGAAAAAGGAGCGTACAAAAGTCCATCTGTAATTATTCTTTCCAAGATTCCAAGAATAGTAATATTTCTTCGATAGTTCATTATAATCCCCACTTCAAGATAGTCACACCGGAGTCTTGTGTTTGTCTTTGAATCCAGTTTTTATTGAATCAATTCCATTTTTATTCAATAAATAGTTTTTAGTCAGAAGTAGTCCAATGCGTTTCGTCCCATTGGGAGCTGCAACTTTTTTTTTGTAAAAATTGATACAGTGAGCCCTTTCCGCTGATCGGAACTGATGCAGTGTCCTCTGACACCAACACAGTGCCGATTTGACGATGATGCGGATCCCGACTGCAAGGTTCGACGAGAACGCAGCACCAATCTGAAGACACAGCTGTGAGGCTCGACTTCGATGCAGCACCGATCCTTCAACACCGACTGTGGGGCTTGACTTTGATGCAGCATCAATATTTTGACACCAATTGCGAGGTTTGACTCCAAAGCATTGAACCGACTGCATGAATCAGAAACGATGCAGGAAGTACTCGGCGCTGGCACTTGCTCCGTACAAGGTACTTTTTCTGCGGGTCCTGTAGCTGGCCTACCCTCCATCGTGGTGGGCCTGAACTTTTGATATACCCTGGTCGAGCGTAACATCAAGTAGCCTTTGAACACTATTGATTTCTAAGCACTTTTTTTGGATATAAGCTTTAAAATTCATATCATGACTTCTACTGATTGGATTTTTGTCGTTTTGGTCTTGTTTTACTCAGATAAATATTCTCTATTTTTCTAAACATGAGTTGAGTCTTTTTGTGGGGTCTCCACTGCGTTTCTGTAATTAAAGTTTTGCACAAATACTTTATACATTTCCTCTTAAGTTAAGCCTGACTGCTCTATGCCAAGCCACCAGAGGGTGAGCACAGGTTAATTTAGCTTGTGTTTCTGACTTACCCTGACTAGGATTGTGGCTCCTTCCTGGACAGGGCGCATGCTCTTCCAAACAAAAACCTCAGTTTCTAACAGTATTATTTCAATAATCGGAATATGAACAGAAACTGATAATCAAAAATAGTCATTTATCATAAGAAAATGCATAAAGCGTGTTCCATAAAGGAAAGCAACCCTGTTGTAAGGATCGAGTGAGAAAAGTGTCACTCCGAACCCATAAAGAGTCCTAGTTAGAGAGTGAGAAAAAAATAAAGCTATGGTATATAAAGCAGATCAATACTTCAAAATCAAATCATGCAAGACTTTCCATAAAGAGAGATTCAATAAACTCAGTAGAGTCTCAGAGCAATGTGGAATAAGGCAGGGTAAAATGGAAATTATAAGGGCAGAATAGGTCTGGAAAAATAAGGAAGAGTGTGGTAAAAGTGGTAACCTACTCTCGTCCACTCAGCTATTGGTGTTCTTCTTCTCACATAAATACAACAGTCCACAAACAACAACCTTAAGCTTGCTACTTCAATGCGATGAATTAGATTCTTGTGGAACACTTTCTCATGCAATACTTCTTTCCCACACATCTAACTACATGTCTAACCTTCTAAAATATCAGCTTGTACATTTTGCTAACAATGATCTATGTAGAACTCAAAACATCTGTATTAATGAAAAAGAAAATATTAGGCAGAAACCTATTTATTGAAATGAACAAGTAAGTTAAAAAGGTCAAGATAACGTCCATTACTTTATTAAGTGACAGTTTCTAATCATGGGTTAACAGTGTTCTTTATCTAAGCATAAACATTTTGCAGAGTTTAAATTAAACCTATCACTGAAACTTGTTATTTATGAGAAAACATGAGCATAGAAAGGTCAATAATTAAACATTTTATGTGTGCTTCACCAAGCTGGTGAATATGTTTGTCAAACAAAGTTGCTTTAGCCTTTGAAGGTCTAGAACATGTAAATATGACTGCAAAGTGCTTTTTCTACATGTTTAAAAGCTTTTCATTTTCATTAAAGTTTGCACATTAATTCTGTACATTTATTTCAAATTTATTAGTTTGCATTTTATTAAAAACACACCTCCAATCCCATTGAGTTCTCGAAATACCAATATTTGTGCAATGCTGGCCTCAGACCACTTCATGGCACAGAATCAGTACACTTGACTGACTAGATGAATTTTTTATCCTAAATCATTCTGTGGCTTTGGAACAGCAGCCCATAGCAGCCTAACTGTTACAGTAGAACAGGCTAGGGTTAAGAAGGTTACTCTTTCATGGTCCAATTCCTTTGTATCAATCAGTATCCACTATTTTCTCCTCCCTCCTTTTGTATCAAAAGAATAACCTTTGTCTTCAGGCCTGTTTAATACCAATGTCTAGTCACTATCATCACTCATCTGGTCATTTAGTTAGGCTTCCCTGACAACCAAAAATGTCTCTCAGTGATCCTCAAGTTAAAAAAAAAAATCTAAATCATGAATCCACAAAGTAAGATCCTTGGTACATGTGATATGGGGTTAAGAAGACAACACCATAAATACCACTGGAGTCTTTGGCTGATAAAGTTGTAGGTTTATTCCAAAGTTAAGAACCCACAACAAGGAAGGCATCCGGATAGATCTGAGTACTGGCCAAGAATGACCGTCCTCAGAACTATGCCATACGCTCCAAATAGAATACATTTCATTTCAAATAACTTTTTTTCGGCTTAAGCCATAAAAGTGAGTAAATAAATAAATAAATACAGATCATACATAAGCACAATAAACAATAAACAACCTATCTATGTCCTTAATTAAAAAGTCAGTAAGTCGCTACAGTAAAGTAGCTAAAACAAAATTCACACTATAAAATAGAATAAAAAATTTATAAAAATATGCACTAGTCAAAACTAAGTCTGGGGGGTGAACTGCGCTCCACTCGTGGAGTTTGCAGAGTTTTCCGCACTCCGCGTTACGCAGAGCTCGTGAAGTTCTGAAAAACTCTGCTTCACGTAGCAGAGTTTTTTTCCTCGCTCGCGTTCGTCAACGTCAAGTTGGCAAGCACGAATGAAGAAAATCCACCTCCCGGCGAGATTTTTCCTCGTTCCCGATCGTCAACATCAAGTTGGCAAGCATGATCGTGGAAAATCAACCTCCTGGCGAGATTTCTCTACGCGGGAGGCAGATTTCTCATTGCGAGTTGTCGCGTATGCTCGTGACCGCTCGCGTTGAGAAACCATCCGTTCGCGTTGAGAAAGCTGCCGCTCGAGTAAAAATCTACTCAAGCCGCAGAAAGGAAGCAGCGCCCACTTGCTGTGCATGGTGCTGTTCGCAATGATTACTTAGTGCAGGCAAGCACCTGGCACTGAAAATCACCGCAAACAGCATTTATCTAACGCACTCCGCTGCTCGCTACTCTTTTTTTGACCTAAATCAACTAGCCCCTCTACTGTGCACCAACTTTTTATTTCCACATGGGGCTACAAAGTGAGTGGTAATCTCCTCGAAGAACTCTGTATGCATCTCAATTACCTCGCATTTATCCTTAATTACATCTCTTCAATGTCATAATTTAGGCAATACATTTATGGCAGCATTCTTTATAGAGGCCAGGACCTCTGGTTTCTCACTAATTGCCCGCCATTTAAGGCGGCGTTTATCTGCTGTATGTTCGATATTCCTAGTTCTAGTAAGGGTTGAGCAGTCAACTCAGAACTTATTAAATATGTCCTCCATCATAAGACTTAAAGGGTTATGATCACTCTCTTCCCTTTCTATCACAGTCATATAGTTGACAAGGTGACACAGGCTCAAATTGACCATTACATAATCAATCCGACTTTTTGATTTAGAATTATCAAATATATATACCCCCTTATGGTCAGATTTAGTCCTTCCATTTGCAGCTTGTCCGCCAAATTCGATAGTGAGTGCCTTCAGCTGGAGAGCTGCCTGTGTCCATCTCTTAACTAGGGCAATCTCTAGTTGGGGAATAGCCCATCTTTCATCCTCCTCTGCTGTGATTTCAACATCATTCATTCCAAGGGGCTTGAATGCAGTGTTGAAATCACTGGCAAGAATCCAATATACCCCTGGATGTTGTCTATCCAGGAATACTTCCAAAGATTGAATTGTCCATGAGGCAGCCCCACCCATTTCCTCTCTCACATTAATATTAAAGAGTGACATGATAGATTTTCTGCTGCAGCTTACTTTGATGCCTAATATATCCTCACTGTCAATTTCCAGTTGTCAAATTTTGCATTTCAGGGAGGACTTGACCCATGTTATCAATCCACCTGCTGGCCTCCCCCCCCCTTGCTATTCTTTGACAGGATTAAAATGTGTCAAAAAACCTGTTCTATGTACAGGACTTATGCACCAAGTTTCTTTAAAGAAGCAGATATCATAATTGTCGATAAAGTGACACCAATAAGGGAGTATTAGCTTAGCGTTCAATCCTGTGACATTCCAAGAAATTAGTGAGGCTATTGGTGGGACATAGTTTACATGGGCACCATCAAGGGGATGAATAGATAGACAATCACTACCCTCGATGGAGTCTACTTGAATACTCAAAGGGATAGGTCCTGTCTGGATATCAGACGAAAGGAATAGTTCTCCCACGTCATGTTCACTTTCTAGACAAGTGAAATTATTATTTTCCTGGGATATCTGTGTGTCTGTAGATCTTGATGCATTAGGGTTCTCTGCAGATACATCCATCCCTCAGCTGGTACAGCCTCCAACTGACCTGTTAGTCTACTCGCTCTTTGCACCCCTAGTAACAGCGCCTGATAGTTATTACACACATATGTACCTACATAGGCCCCTTTTCTTTGTAATTGGTAATTAGGGAAAGTGTCTAAACCCTCCCCAAATCAGTCATTGTTATTGAGCCCAGACCTGGAATCTTGCAAGTGGACAAATTCATCAGATTTCTTCAGACCCCTTCCTCCTACACCTATGTATTTAAATTGTATCCTTGAGTTTTTAGGGGGGCGAGACTGGATGTCTAGCATGACCAGACCGTCGACTATATGCTTATCCCTGAACACTAATTCAATTGTATCAAAGGGGGTAGCAATATTGTATATCTTCTAGTCTCCAGTATTTCATCCCTAGTAACTGAATAACATCCTAGAGTGTGTCTTATCGAGTGGGCTACTTTGTTTTTTATAGACGCTTCATCTTCAAATTTCATAGGATCTGGCTATTTGGGGATGTTAATCATCGCCAATTGAAACCCGATCTTGGGATGGTTGTTAAGACAATTAGTCTCCCTTGAATAGACCCTCTCTGTTTCACTAACCAGAGTAAGGGCATCGATCTGTGGTTGACTAGTTGCTACTTGGGTCAAATAAGTTGGCCTCAGCAAACTCTCCCTAGAGTTGTTAATAGGTTTAAGTGCTGGTGCTGAAGGAGTATCTACTCTTGCATTTCCAGTACTAGGTCTCAGCGGCCCACCTTGTTCTGATAATGTCCCCCTTAAGGTCAAAATCTGATCTGTTTTACCCATAGGAAGACCTAATGTCTGTTTCAACTCTCCCATCCCAGCTTTCAGTTTCATAACAAGAGGGAGACAAATAGTCATATCAGAAGTCAATGAAGTAGGGTGTATTTGGCACGTCCCCAGTGTACCCTTATCATTAACAGATGTAACTATAGTTTCACCCTCATCCTCCATCAGAGGAGAAACCTATTTTGGCATACTATTGGTGTAGCATGAAGTGGCACTACATCCTCTACTTCTTCTTATTGGGCAGATCTTAAACCCTGTGTAGGGGGTAATGGCACTGATTTCTTAAAATAACTTGACATTATTTGGGGACACTTTTTTACCTTGGAGGCAGCATCTCCATTTTGAGCAGTAACAGGCCCTAAAATAGATTCCACCTTCTCAATTAGCTGATCAATCTCACTTAATGTTTGACTGTTAATTTGCAGAGTAGCTTAGCTGTATTTCGCAATCCCTTGTGCAGGTTCTACCGCCTTCCGCTTTCCAAAATTACTAAGTAGCCCAAGTAAACAGAGGCAATTATGATACCTAATTATCAAACTCAGATCTAATTTCTCATTAGGTTCAGGAATGATGTAAAAATAAGATGAATTAGCCCCGTTCTCTTCTCCATCTCTACCCCTCCACAATAATAATAAACCCCACTAGAGCCCTTACAAAAACTTGGCCCTCTGTACCCTATCTTCTAGCTGTGGAATTCAAATTTTCAACCTATATAACCGGACAGACAACTACGGCACGCAGGCACAATCTCCCAGTACCAGGTATAAATATTTCCATGGCCATGACCAAATATCAGGTAATAGCCTGGCACAGAGATTAAGCACAGTTCAAGTATTTTATGCACAGTGATAAAATGAACTGACTTCCTTGGCTCCCAAGGGGCCTCTCTCAATTCGGAGTCAAGGCTGGTGGTCACAAACAGTCTCACACTCTTTAGCAACAGCCATGATTTCTACTGCAGTCTTGAAGCACCCAGCCACACGCTTCTCAAAGTGTAATTCCAGTAAATCAATTGAGGTCAGGGCACAATGAAACAAACAGTCAGTAAGTTAAAAAGCAGAGAAAAGCAATAAAGCTTACCATCGAGAATGACCCATAACAAAAAATCAAGGCAGGTGGCCCTGCCCTGCCTCTTCCCTGCAATGACAGGCCCACCATTGGCCGGGTATTCGCATGGGCGCGGCCCGCACGCATCCCATGTTGCGGGAGGATGAAATTGAAAAGCGCTCTATAGCACTGATGTGGAAATGCGGCATTGCGGGAGGTGGCCCCTCCTACTCAGTTGCAGGCTGAGGCTTGGAGTCCCCCTGTCCAGGCTGCCAACAACAATGGGCCAACTGCGTCCTGTGCCGCGGGACGATGAAAAGAGTTCTATAGTGATGATGCAGCATTGCAGGAGGTGGCCCATCCTCCTCAGGTGCAGGCTGGGGCTTCGAGCCCCCCTGTCAAGGCTGCCAACAACAATAATGGGCCAACTGCGTCCCTTATGTACATCATAAAGAACAACCATTCTACATTAACTTCCCCCATAAACAAAAAAAGTAAAGGGAAGCTGAGTATACAACTGAATAGCACCACAAAACAAACATAAAAAATAGCAAGATAATACATCTTCAATATAGCTCAAAGTCCTGAAGCTTAACTGGTATTTTTACAGATCTAGAGGAACTAGTTATAACACCTCTTTGCATATCACCTTTGTTTGGATTTGCTCACCCTTGGATACAAGTTGTGGAAAATTCATTCATCCCAGCATTCATGACTTTGCAACCAACCAAAGCAGTTTCCCTACCTCCCGCAGAATCAGAGGCAATCTGCAAATCACTCAAATTAAGTCTTTTATAAGTATTATCTCGAGAGCTATGCATATCCATAGACAACATGGACTTACTTGCAACATCACCTCCACACATTTGTTTGTAAATTTCAGCTTGCAGGTCAGAAATTGGAATTACACTATCCTTGTTCCACTACCCTCTGTCTTGGAGTAAAATAGAGGCCTCACTGACTTTAATTACCTTTATCGGCAGTAAGAATTCGGATTCACCTTTAGGTACTCTCATAGGCTTCTTAATTAAAACAAAATCATTCACTTTGACCTCAGATTCACGCACATTGTGTTTGGAATCATACAATTCCTTTTTTTCCCCCTGTTTTTCTATTACTCTATCTCTCAAAGCCTGAGCTTGAAAACTACCCCAGTACTTAGGAAACTTAAATCCAGAAGCAAGCTGTAACCACCCTGGAATGAGCTTGGTTCTAACCTTGTAAGCTCCTGAAAGGAGAAAGTTCTGTCGTGGAGTGAGGTGTGGCCAGATAACTCCAAATTGTATCCTTCCAAAAATTTAGTAACATCCAAATGGGCAGAGAGCGCAGTTTGAATACCTTCCTTAAGAGTGTGATTCGCTTTCTCAACAAGACCATTCGAAGAACTATATAGAGCAACTTGTCATAAAATTGTTCATCTTCTTAGATACAAAATGCGTACCATTTTCCGTTACTATGAATTGCAGACTACCGTCAAATAAAAATATATTTTTTTTAAATCAATTGTTGATTTGGTATTAGAAGAATCTACAAATGAATAGAAGATCCATTTCGAAAAATAATCAATTAAGTCTATTCAGTGGGCAGCAACTGGAAAGGTCCATCAAAATCCATAGCTACTTTAACCCAAGGACCAGTGGGAAGAGGAACAGGAAGAAGAGGCTTGGTAGAGGCTAACCAATGCTTATCAGATACTATACACTAGGGACATTTTCCAATTAAAGTTGACACCATTTTGTCTAACCCAGTCTACCAAAAATACTGTTTTAACTTTTTGCAAGTAGCAGATATGCCCAAGTGACCATCATGAGCCATGGTAGCTATGCGCTCACGTAGTGCAGAAGGCAGAACAAACAAAGTCCCACGCATACAAACCTGATTCTCACAGGATAATTCTGAGGCAACTTGTGCGAAACTTTCCAACTCATCTAACTGTATTTTATCAGCTGGCGAACCAACATTTGTATAATGAAACACTTTCTGAAGAACATCATCATGATCAGTGGCATTCACCCACTCACTCTCAGAGGTTATACCAGCACAAGCAGCTACGTCATCCACCACAGAGTAAACACACTCCTCATCACCTCCATCTACATCAGAAGGAATAGAAAGTGGTAAACGCGATAAGCAATCTGCTTTAAAGTTTTTTCCTCCTTGAATATATTTGACACACAAATTGTATTCCTGAAGCTTAGATAGTAGTCTTACTAAGCATGCAGATGCTTTTCCTAGACCATTAAAATATTAGCCAGCATCTTGGCAGCACACCTGAACAAGGTCATACCCTCCCTTATTCATCATACACAGGTTGGCTTTGTCACGGGCCGCTCCTCCAGAAGCCACCTCCGCACCCTGGCTCACACTGTATGGAGCGTTAAGGACCTACTGGAGGATGCGGTAGCCCTCTCCGTAGATGCAGAAAAGGCATTTGATCGCATTGAATGGAAATACCTCTGTACCTCTATGAAACACTTTGACCTGGGGGAGCAGCTTATCTCCAAGGTGAGCTTACTTTATGACTGCCCCATTGCCCAGGTCAACTGTGGAGGGTTCCTCTCGGATACATTTTGAATCTGGAGAGGCACCCGTCAGGGTTGCTCACTCCCCCCTCTTGTTCTTGCTGGCCATGGAGCCCTTGGCCTCTGTCATTCGCCACTTGCCGCTCATTGCGGGCATACCCATTGAGGGTGGCCTCTCTAAAATATATCTATATGCCAACGATATTCTGCTTACCCGTAAAGACCTCCCAAGCTCCTTACCAGCAATACTAGAAGTCATCAAACGAATTTGCAGCATTATCCGGTTACAAGGTGAATTGGTACAAAATCGAGGCCCTTCCAATCTCTACTTAAAAGCCTCAAAAGCGATTCATGGTTACCCTTTCTGATGGAAATCATCACGGCTCAAATACCTGGGGGTTCTGGTTAACAGGGGCCTGGAAGGAATGGTTGTGGATAACCTGACACCCCTGATTGTGCAGATGAAAACAGATTTCGACAAACGGTCCAGCCTGGGATTTTCCATGTGGGGCAGAGTACAGGTGTTAAGAATGGTTACACTGCCGCGCTTTACCTACACCTTGGGAATGTTACTCATCGTAGTGCCTCTAACTACTCTATGCCTCATTGACACCTGAATACAGGCCTTTGTTTGGGGTTCCAGCCGCCCGCTTAGCCGTGTCCAAACTTATGGCCCACCGCTCCTGTGGTGGCCTAGGCCTACCGTCTGTAGAACACTACTCTTTAGCCCTTCATCTCTCCCAGCTCGCCTATCTGCTCCTGGATACGCCAGACCCCCCCGCAATGGATTGCAATGAAACGCTCACTCCTCACCTGTGGTGATGGCCTTGGCCCCCTATATGGGACCACACCCCCCAACTACCTCCTCCACATCCTTTGATACAGTCTACACATAAGGCATGGCACCATGCACACCACCTTCTAGGCGTAGACCACAGTCTACACACCAAGGCACCGATATGGGGCAATGACAGCATCCGTATAAATGGCCAGAAGCTTCATTGGTCCCGATGAAGGAAGCAGGCATATGGACCCTGGATCAGGTGTTACTGGAAGGCGACTTGAAACCATTCATTCAATTACGGTAGGAATTTAGGTTACACCCGCAGCAGGCCTGGCAGTACCTGCAGCTACAGCACTGCCTGAGGCAATGTCTTGGTCCTCGCCGTTGGGCCCTGCAATCCTCGCCGATAGTGGACTATCTGTCGGTGTGGGGCTGGCCCAAAGGGGTGATGTTGGGACTCTATGGCACACTTACAAATCACTTATTCGCACAACCTCTCTTGCACAGCCTCTGTGGAAAGTGACAGGCCCGCCTACAGTTCACCGTTGAAGAAGAGGGCTTGTGGAGTTTATAGAGGCCCTGGACAAGGAACCTGTGAGGCCCGGTTGAAATTCACTCTTTTTAAGACCCTTCATGAGTGGTACTGGACCCCTACAAAGCTGCAGAGGGCTGGCCTCCTGCCACATTCGAGGTGTTGGAGATGTCCAGATGCACGCTGTGACCTTTCCCACATTGTTTGCGAACGCCCTTCTATTCAACCTTTCTAGTCCTACATCGGGGACACCCTGGGAGGGTACATGCCTCTATGCCCTCCCCTCACCCCTCACCCCTCCCGTCATCCTTCTGCATGATATCAGAGATTCCCAGGCCATCACTCACCCAAAACGCCACCTCCTACACACGGCGCTATCCACAGCCAAGCGTTGCATCCTTCGGCAATGAAGGTCACCCACTCCCCCTCACAAGAGGACTGGATGGTGGCGATGATTCAAACAGTGTCCCACAAACGCGTTATTTACAGCATGCAGGATCAGGCAGAGGTGTTTGTACAGACATAGGCTCCCTTTCTGAGGGAGACCCCACACTAATGCTCCCTCCAGATGTCATCTGCCTACCTGTCCAGATTGCAGCAAATGCTGGTCAGTTCAGCCTCTCTCCTCTCCCACTTTCTTATCCCTTATAGAAACTCCCAGTCACCCACCCACACACACACCCTCCTCTCCATTCCCCCGTCCCACCATTCCTCCCCCATGCTATTCTCTCCCCCTTACCACCTACAGCCCCCTTCCACCTCCTTCCCCCACCATCGGATACATAGGGAGACACCCGTTCTCCCTACCCGGTATGGGCAGCCACCACCACGCATTCACAATCCGCCGCACTGATCTCCTCAGGGATACTGCCCATGACGCTTCGTCAGCAGTACCTGACATTTCCCTCACATCGACCCACCGAATCACCCCTTCAATCAGACACCCACTCTGAAGAGTCAGTTGGGGCAATGACACCTTCAGCCATGAGTTTCTCTAACAGTAATTTCAAATCTGCCCTTATGCTCAAAGGCAATGGGCACACTTTGTGAATAACTGGTGATGAGTCTTTCTTGAGTTTGATTGTGTGTTCAAAATCTTTAACTGTGCAAATGGTATCACAAAACACACTAGGAAACCTACTAACTATTGAGTGAGTCACCCCTACTTAAGTATCAATTGACATGATAGGTACTCCTCAGACCAATTGGTTCCTCATGGCCTGGACGAAAATATATTCCCAACTTTGCCAAGTCCAACCAACCAATAATGTCTCAGCCCTTCACAGCTACATAGACCTTGGTGGTTGTTAATCTGCCACAACATTCTAAGGATGTTATAAATATCAGGCCACCATCTCAAGAATGTATAATCCGCTAAAATGGTAACCGGAGCTCCTGAGTGTGCCATGACAGTAAGGGTTTTACCATCCACTGTAGCTTGACAAAAAGATTATTTTATTTGTTTAGATGAATCACTAGAAGGCATGTCAATTGTTAATAGCACATTGGCAAACCTGTCAGCACAGTCCTTCACCTCCTAAAGATTGCTTGACACATCCACATGAGTAATTTTGATCTTATTAGAGGTAGCAGGAGCACTTTTACAGACCCTTGGAAGAGACCAATCTAACGACAATGATTTCACCTTCTTCCTACTGCAGGACAAGAGGGATGATTTCCCGTGTGTTTCCGTGAACCACACCTATAATACATCAGAATACTCCTTCTGGGTTTTCCATTTTTACTGATAGCTTCAATCATAGATTCACCTGACAGGTAACTGTCAGGTGCCAGACAAGTATGAGTATTAAATTGATTGGTTCCCTGTCCAGACATGAAATGGGTAGTTATGATTGATCTTTCTATGCTCTTCACAATGCCAATAGTCTCAACTAGGCTTGGGTTCTTGCAAGTTAATAGCCTCTCTTTCACTTTCTTAGAGTAGCAATTGAACACAAATAGTGTAGATATCTACACTATTTTCAAACTCACAGCATGATGCCAACACACGCAAGGTAGCTGTGTAATCCTCAACTGTTTCTTCAACAGCCTGTTTGCATTTAAAGAAATTGTGCCTCTCTAGAAGAACACTGGGCACTGCTTCTGCATCCTTTCCTTAGCTTCTATATACACATTCTTTGTCACGTTATTGCCTGATGGAGCTGGCACAATAGGTAAATTATCGAATACTCTCTCACCAGCAATGCCAAGATGATTAAATAAAAGCGCAGCCTTTCTAGCAGAATATGCAAGAGCATCCATAGCTGCAAGATAATTTTCTAAAATCAACAACCATTCCCTCCACTTAATGTCTGGTTTCCCTGGCCTTTGAAAAAACAGGAGATGGTTGATACACTCCTTGAACTGTTGCCATTACTAGAGAAAGAAAAAACACTCTAACCGGTGAAAACAGCTAACCAGCAAAAAAAATAGAAGCTGATAAAATATAAAAATGAAGAAAAACAATAGGGTGCGATTGTATGCAAAACAGAAGCAGCTAGCACACGTTTTCAGCCGGAGGCACCACCAAGGAGAAAGAAACTGTGTAAAATGCTCCAAGTGTTATGGAAGCATACAAAGAGTCAAAAAAAGGATTTCCTCCATACGTAAAATGGCTACAAGCGTGTGACGTTGCACGTCCCTGTAGCATGGGACGTGCAGAATATGACACCCATAGGGAGACTTGCGCTCTAGCCTCTTAATGGATTTGTCTAAGTGGGGGGATCACGTCACAGTGAGCGTGTCACAGTGAACACGCCAGCCTTGTCCATGAATTCTATTACAGGACCGGAGGCTTCTGATTATGCTTCTCTTTCATTTATTGTCACTCACAGCAGCCAATGAAAAACGTTTATCACACAAATAAACAAAATTTCCCATGATGCTTGAACGACATCACTTCCTGTATGACCCTATAAGAGCCACCATAACTGAAAGCTGAGCCTCTTTCTTTGCTGCTCATGCAGAAGTTAAGTTGATTACACGATTATTCATAACTTTAATTGCGATTGTTTTCCGCTGCAGATTGTTAATGTTTAAGCATAATTGAGTGATCGCGCATTGCGCGCTATGTTTATTTGGCAGCCCGCACGGGCAGTGTAATTTTGTAAACTCCCGCTGGGAGCCTTGCATGCTTTGTTGGTACGCCCGCTAGGGCTTGATTGATTTCAGGCTCCAACCAGGAGCAAAGGGTACCGCGCTGCTCTCGGCAGCGTTTTAGGCTTTTATTGAATGCGCGCTCCTCGCGCTGACCACAGGTGGCTTCCTTAATTGGCCGGGCGGTGTTTAATTGAGAGCTTGACTCGCTCTGACGTGCGTAGCCCAATTGGGCTACTTTTTAGTAGATTTTGGGCTACACACGTCACGCGCGCCCCCAATCACTCAGAGGCTCATTAGCCTCGAGAAACTTAGGGGCATATTAGCAAGACCGGCGATAAAATTATCGCCGTTTTAGCGGCAGGAAACTGCCGCTAAAACGGCGATAATGGGCTTGCTAATATGCGTTATAGAATTCCAATAGAAGCCCATGTTAGATGTGCAGGACATCTAACCTGGGCTTCTATTGGAATTCTATAACGCATATTAGCAAGCCCATTATCGCCGATAATTTTATCGCCGGTCTTGCTAATATGCCCCTTAGTTTGAACAGACACCTGACTTGGCTGCAAGAGCTGTGTGGCCCTGGAGTGAGCACACGCTCCATAAATCACTGGATTTTGCTCTCTCTACACCCTGGGGGCTGCAATAACTTTTATACAGCATTGCTGAGGAGCTAAGTACCTTATTTCTGTTTGTGTGCATTTGGGTTGGCTCCCCCATTTTACTCCTCTGTTTTGGGTCCTCACAATTTATATATACCAACAGTACATCATGGATGACTGGGTCAGATATGAGGACGATGGTTTATATCAAGAAGAAGTGCAAGCAACTTCTCTGGAGGACAATATTGTTGAAGCTCTGGACGCCTCCGTCCAAGAGTCTGTCAACCGGGCCATTGAAAAGGCAGTACCTGGCACTGTGCAGCAGGCATTGGCTGCTGCGTTGAAACCCATTACTAAGCAGTTGGAGAAGTTTGCTAAGCGGCATGGTTTTACTGCCGACCCTCAGAAGGATGAGGCACCAGGCAAGCCTAAGGCGAAGTCATGGCCCCATTCTGGTGCACTAGCAACACTACCTAAATCCTCTACCCCACCCAGCATGGGAGATAAGGCCAAGCGCCAGGAACGTAGAGACACTGACACTGATACAGATACGGACACTACGAGGACAGACACCCCCGAGGAGGAGGCTCCTCCCAAGAAACGGTCACGGAAAACAAAGAATGTGGAGCAGGACCTATCCCAGACCTTAAATACCCCCTTTACTTTTAATCCGGCCGACATTGTACAGCCTAGGTCATCGGATTGGGCACCGGCCCCAGAAGTGGCAGCATATCTCCACGACAACCTGCGCAAAAGCTTCGATAAAGACGTGCGTAACAGGTTGCGTTCCGAGTGCTCTAGGCCTGATATCCCGGATAAGGTGGCGGATACGCCAGACATAGACGTCAGCCTTCTTACCTTTCTAAAGAAATTCGCTAAAGACCCTAAGAAGGGAATTGATCGTGCCTGGCGGGGCTGCCAGGACAAGCTCCTGGATGTGGCGGGCCACTAGCCAAAACCTTAGAAATGGCCCTGGAGGCGAAAGAGTCTGGTGCTCCCGTAGATCCCGACGTTTTGGCTGGGTGGACCCAAAGGGCGATCTGCTTGTTGGGGAACGCCTACTGTGCTATTTCCACTGAGAGGCGTAAATCGCTCCTCATGAGGATGGATTCTAACTTGACGGAGCTGCCAGCAGCAGAACCGGGTCCTCTGGCAGAGGGTAATCTCTTCGGTGAACGCTTCGTAAAGGACGTTTCAAAATATGTAGGTACATTCACGTCCCTTGACAAGGCCCAATCTGGCATAAAGCGGGTTTTCTAGGCTGGCCTTTTTAACCGGGCCGGGCGAGGCAGAGGACGCTCGCCAGGCCACCAGTACCATCAAGGTCCTCAGCGAGGAGACTACGGCCGTGGTCGAGGCGAGTGGGATTCCACTCATGGGGGAACATTCTATCCCACCAGACAGCGCTTCAACAGTCGATGCTTCAACAGAGGTGGACATCGAGCTGGCTTCCAAGCTCCAGAGTCTGCAGGTAAGAGCTTCCGACAGCTTTCCGTTACCCTTGGGGGGTCGTACTCAGTTTTTCTATCACGGTACCTCAAAGATTACACGACTGGCAACTCCAGCCCCAGATATTCAGTTAGTTGCAAGCTGTGTGGGGCACATGCGAGATAGACCTCTTTGCGTCCAGACTGAATCGTCAACTGCAGACATTTTTCAGCTGGAGGCCGGATCCGTTAGCAAAAGCAACGGATGCGTTTTCTCAGGATTGGTCCAAAGGTCTGAATTATGCCTTTCCCCCCTTCATCTTGATTCCCAGGGTGACTACACATGTAACCCGTCAACGGGCGGAGGTAATTCAAATAACCCCACTGTGGAAGTCGCAGCCCTGGTTCCCAATACCATTGGAGATGAGCTGCGACTTCCCCAGGATGATTCCGTGGTCGTCGACGATGCTCCAGGGCCCTCATGGAGAGGTGCATCCGATGGTAGTGTCGGGGCAGTTGTCCCTGATGGCCTGGAGGCTTTCAGGCAACAATGGGAAATGCCGGGATTTTCAGACAAGGCCTGGGCTCAAAACGATATTCTTCAGCCTGGAAGGGCTGGGTTCCTTGGTGCGTGGAACAACATGTGGATCCCGTGGGGGCTGAGTTATCCCATGTTGTGAACTTCTTATCGGAGAAAGCGTCCAAGGGGTTGGCGTACCGTTCCGTTAGCAATTTTAGGTTTGCCATTTCCGCTGGTCATTCCAAAGTAGATGGCAAACCTGTGGGCATGCAGCCAGTCATTTGTAAACTGTTAAAAGGTATCCGCGTTGCGAATTCTCCCAAACCAAAGTATTCTTCATTGTGGGATGTTTCCTTAGTTCTTTCCTTATTTGACAGATGGCCAGATAATAATTTGTTAACTAGGAAACAACTATCGTCCAAGCTCGCTATGTTGCTATGCCTATCTGCCTGCCGACGTTCATCCGACGTAAAAGCTCTGGTTCTTACAGGTAGAGTATTTACTCCAGAAGGAGTTTCCTTTAACATTACTGCCAGAACTAAAACATTCTCAAGAAGTGTTGATTATCATGCTTTTCCCACTAATGCAAAGTTATGTGTGGTTCAATGCCTTAAGGCCTATGAAGACTGTACTAGGTCTATACGACCTGATGGTTCGGCTCAATTGTTGATTGCGTTACAAAACCTTATAAACCTGTGTCTGCAGCTACCATAGCCAGATGGTTAAAATCAGTCATGCAAGAAGCTGGTATTGATACCCAGATGTTTGGGGCACATTCTGTTCGTGGTGCCATGGCATCTAAAACCTTCATGTTGGGTTCTACCATTCAAGATATTATGCGTTCTGCTGACTGGTCTTCTGAGTCTACATTTAAACAATTTTATTATAAACCAGTGGGAGATATAGCTTCATTTGTGTTTGATAAGCGTTAAACTAGCATAATCAGAAGCCTCCGGTCCTGTAATAGAATAAACAATTAGCTAGCATTCGCGCCAAGAATTTTCAATTCTATTAAGGACAGGAAGGCGAGGATTATCCCGCCCGGTTATGTTACAATGTTTGTAATATTTGCCCACCCGTTTATCTTATATTCTGTTGTAGCAGAAATTACGGGTTTCTATGTTTCATTCTTTTCAGGTTCCGAAAAGAAGATGGACTAGAAGTTCTTCTGGTTAAGAAGATGTACATGTTCCAGTTGGTTTTGGTTCTTCCATGTTGGAGGATGACAGTTTGAACTTTGTTAATGTTATTGGACTATGGTTCGAGCAAAGAAAGAGGCTCAGCTTTCAGTTATGGTGGCTCTTATAGGGTCATACAGGAAGTGATGTCGTTCAAGCATCATGGGAAATGTAGTTTATTTGTGTGATAAACGTTTTTCATTGGCTGCTGTGAGTGGCAATCAATGAAAGAGAAGCATAATCCTCGCCTCCATGTTCTTAATAGAATTGAAAATTATTGGCGCGAATGCTAGCTAATTTTTTACTCCTGTTGAGGATTCCAAATTCCGTGAAGAATTTCATCAGTAGGGAACAACTTCTCGAGCCTCCCTCCTGCTCGCATTGACACTCATAGTTGGAGCAGCACTGTCTCAAGCGCCAGCAGTTATAAGGTAGTTGCTTCTGATGGCAGATAAATAAAAAAACAAAACAGGGACTGCTCACCACCCTAATGCAGGAACTCACATAGCACAGTCTCGTGGTGCAATGTTTTCCCTCATAAATAAGGCAAAACTTCGTTGGTGGGTCCCTTGCAGAGGCGCAACTAGAGCCAAATTTACTTTTTCAGAAATCTTCAAGCCACAGCCATCCCACTCATGGTACCAGATGTGATGTGGGGTTAAAACAACAACACCATAAATACCACTGGAGTCTTTGACTGACAACGTTGTAGGTTAATTTCTAAGATAAGGACCCAAGACAAGGAAGGCATCTGGATAGATCTGAGTACTGCACAAGAATGACCATTCTCAAAACTATGCCTTACATTCCAAATAGAATACATTTCATAAGAAAATCAAAACATATTACATCATAAAGAATACAGATACTATGGTACAGCAACTTCAGTGCTCGATTGGCTAGCATTGACGCCGTGAAATACGAGGAAAACTATAACTGAATACTCAAGAGGCCCCCTGCCAACTCCAATCATTGAGAGGTCACCGGGAGTTCTGGAACTTGTGGTTCATTGTGAGGGGGCATTGCTTAGACTAACCTCAGTGAGTGTACAGCCTTCCCCCAGGCCATGACAACATAGATTGTGCACCGCCAGCCCCTCTTCCCAAGAATCTCTGAGTGCAGGCAGCCTCAACACATGGTGCCCTCAAGCTTGTCTCACTGCCAGAGGTAAGCCCTGCCTCCTGACAGCCACCTTCAAAATATAGAATAATTACTTTCGAGATGGGTGGCTGTCAAAACTGGCTTTGTCAGTGCCAGAGCAATTTTAAAAGCATCAAGCATTAGCAAGTCAGTGGCAGGAAAATGCGGGCAATGACGAATGGCAGGAAGAGGGCGAGAGAGATGAGATGAAAGAGGGGACGTGGGAGGGAAGAGAGGCAGTTGACGAGAGATGGAAAGAGATGCAAAGAAGGGCAGAGGGACAGAGAGGCAGAGAATGAGAGAGAAAGACTACAACACTGAACCACAGCAATGCTCGTTGTTGAAGGGAGATGAAGGGAGCCTGGGGGAGCACACGCTCAGAGAGCAAAAGGAGGGAACAGGACATGCCCTCCTATAGACTGCTAAATTACCACTGAAAAATAGAAAATGCAGTTCCATGATTTTAGCAGTGGAAGATTCAACTCATCCAAGCAAAAGCAGGGCAAAGCAGAATTGGGGAAAGCTATCAAATCAGGAGCAGGGAATTGAAATGAACAAGAAAATCATACAAAGCTGAGCAAGGGTCTAACCCAAATGTGGTAAGTAGTTCTCTGTTTCTTTAATACTTAGAATGTTTTCATGGAATCTTTCTTATGTCATGTTGTGTTCCACACTGGCTCTGGCAGTTGCTTCTGGGGTTCCTTGCCGTGCAGCTGCCTCTGCCGTGGGCTCCTATTTGTACTGCCTACTTGCTTTATTGTAATAAAGCCTGCTCAGATTTAAGTGACGCCTCTGCGAGTTTCCTGCTTCCAACCCCACCACATCTTGGTACCAGGAGTGGGGTTGGCTTCGCATTTTGTATCCTGCGCCACTCGACGAATTTATATGGGCCCACCGGTTTCCTGCTGCAGCTATTCTTACTAAGCGGCCTGCCCTGGACATTTGGACCTGTTTAAACAAGGTGGGTCATTTGCTTTCCATTGTCGCTGCTTCGGACCGTTTCCTGCCGATGGTCGCCCGCGTGCGCCACTTTAAAAAAACTACACGCTGGCTGCTTCTGCGCTCGCTCTCACCTTTCGTCATCTTGGATCCCTGTGGTGTTGGGATTCCAGTCCTTCCCTGCGGATTCTTCTCCTTCTCTGAACGTCACCACGAAGGAAGACGAGTCCCGCAAGGTATTGTGGGAGACGTCTTGATGTCACACACACGGCGGCCATCTTGAATAAGTCGTGAGGAAGATTTTCCCTTGACTTCAACTGCTTTCTTCGTTTGCGTGCGACGCTGCAATCGGTGATTCGCACACCTTCTTCATTGTCTTCATTACCTTCATTTCCTATGGTACAAGTGAGTGACACGTACAAGTGTGTGACACCTTCATACTTCGATGATTTGCACACCATTTATTGCATATTTTATTTTAAAGGAATTTACATCCTTATCTGCATATTTTCTACTTTACGTGTTAATAGAACACATTATTTAGGTTCTTTTCTCAGCATTGCTTTTATAAAGGCGACTTTTTCTTCTTCATTTACTTTTTGGTTTATATACCTTTTGTTATGGCCAGCAGTCAAGGTGTTATTCAGCATGCACCTTTCTTGCAGAAACCTGGCAAGCTTGATTTAAAATGGTCAGAGTGGGTAAGGGACTTTGAAAATGATCTCACCGCCATTGATGCTGATGGTTACTCTGCCTCAAGAAATTAGCTTTGCTTGTTAATTATCTAGGAGTGGCTGGGCGCAGAGTTTTTGACAATCTTCAATGTTTTCCTGCTCCTACATCTGAAGATGCTTTATGGAATGTTTATATTGAAGCTAAACTACGTATGGGAAAACAATATTCTGACACTTCAAGTGTTCTTTTTGAGAGATTTAACTTTGCTATGTGTAAACAATCCTGTGAAGAGTCCGTTGAAGATTATGTGGCAACTTTAAGAGTCTTAGCTGAAAAATGTGAATTTGGTCCCAATGTCAATACTTATATTGGAGACCAATTTGTTTTCAATTGTTACTCTAAAAAGATCCAAGAGCGTCTTCTCAACTCTCGCAATCCCATTTTAGCCAAAACGATTGACATTGCCAAAAGCATCGAAAGATCAATCGTTACTTCTAAAGTTCTATCCAACCATACCAACCAAGCCATGGTTCTTCCTGCACAAGCCACGGTTTATCCTGCTCTAACCACTGTGAATGTGACATCTGATGAGAATGTTGTTTGTGCCATTAATTCCAAGCAAACTGATGAGAAAAAGTTTTCTAAATATCAATCCTTTAGGAATCAATTGATTTGCTTTCGTTGTGTTTCCAGGAACCATATAGGAAACAATCCTAACTGTCCAGCTATAGGTAAGAAATGTGTTAAGTGTCGCAAATTCAGTTATTTCCAAGGTGTGTGCAGGGGAGGGACGAATGCAACAGCGTCCAATAGCAATACCAATCTCAGTAGAGTTAAAGTTTCAAATATTTGTTTAGACACTCCTGATATGCAAGATTGTGCTTCTCAATTTGCTAATATCCTAGTTACCGTTGATATTCCTGACCTGAAAACACATGCTGACAAGCCGATTAAAGGGCCATTAGTTGCTATTATTATTGATGGGAAAAGTATTTTGGTTATGGCCGACTCAGGAGCTCCTGTTACCATTCTTGCGGATCGCACTTTTTACAATTTATGGCCCAATAGCATGTCACTTTTAACACCTGATATCAGTCCCAAAGCTTTTGGGGAACAGGATATCGATTTGTTGGGTTACTTTTGGGACAATGTGGAATTTTTGGGTAGATCCACAAGAACCAAGATTTATGTGGCTGTCAAAGGAAGAGACATCATAGGATGGAAGGATCTTGCTCTGTTAGGCATCATTTTGTGTCCAGGACAAGATCCTCCCATTATTTTGGGTAATCTTCCTACTAACAATCTATCTGTAGATCAACATGAGTCAACTGTTGACAAATTAGTACAATCCTTTCCTGATGTGTTCAAAAATTATGTGGGTACGGTTAAAGGTTTTGAACACTCTATTAAGCTAAAGAAAGATGCTGTACCTATTGTACATAAAGTTAGACCTGTGCCTCTCAGCATCAGGGATGATTTAAAATTGTTACTATCCAATCTACAATCTGAGGGTATTATTTCTCCAATTGATGCCTCAGAATGGGTTTCTCCAGTGGTTTTAACCAAGAAGAGGACCGGGGATCTCAGGTTATGTGTAGATTTAAGATCCCTGAACCAAAATATTCTTGTTGATTGTCACCCCGTACCACATATCCATGAGATGCTAGCCAACATTGGCAAATCGAAGTTCTTCTCTACAATCGATTTACATTCCACTTACCACCAAATCCAACTTTCTCCAAGTTCCCAAGAGCTTACTGCTATTGTGACACCATTTGGTGCCTTCAAGTATTTGAGGCTATCTTTTGGTCTCGCTTCTGCTGCAGCGTTTTCCAAAACTTGATGGACAACCTTTTTGATGGTCTTTCACAGGTGCAAGCGTTTCAAGACGATATCTTGATCCACACAGAAACAAAGGAGGAACACCTGCAGATTCTAGAGAAGGTCTTGAACATCTTACAAAATAAAGGAATGACTGTGAAAGCTAACAAGTGCAAGCTACTGGTTTGTGAGGTGGAGTATCTTGGACATCTAATTTCAAGTGGTGGTATCAAACCTAAATTTTGCAATGTGGAGGCAATTTGCAATGCTCCTCCTCCAGTTGACAAAGATGCTTTACGCTCATTCCTTGGACTCTGTGAATACTATGCTAGGTTTGTTCCTGGCTATGCTCATTTAGTTCAACCTCTGAGGTGTCTTCTTAAAAAAGGAACTACATTTTTATGGACTGATACTCTTCGTGATATTTTCGAGAAGGTGAAACTTTTGGTTATAAATGCACCTGCACCACCTATGTTTCCAATGGCAATTCTTTTATTACTGTAGATGCCAGTCAAAAAGGTCTTGGTGCAGTTTTTGGACAATGGGTTGGTGGTAAGGAGAACACTATTGCTTTTGCATCTCGTGCTTTAACGCCTACCGAATGTAATTACAGCACGATTGAACGTGAGGCCCTTGCCATTGTTTGGGTGGTTCAGAAGTTTAAAACATACATTTGGGGTTTTCATTGTGAAATTTTCACAGATCACAAACCTTGGTTTTTTGTTGTTGTCCGGGAATGAATTAGGAAAATCCTCTGCAAGACTTGTGAGATTACTATCCAAGTTACAAGAGTATAATCTTGCAATCAAATATATCCAAGGAGGAAAGAACGTCCAAGCGGATTGTCTTTCTTGCATTCCACACCCTGATTGTAGTGAAGGTGAGGATGATTTTCACAAGGATTGCGTTGTTGGTTTGGAAGATGCCATTTCCAGGTATAGTGGTAGTATCTCACAAGAAAAATGGTCATCTGCCATGGCACTGGATGAAACTTTAAAAAAAAGTAGAGTTGTTCATCAAGAGCATATGGCCTGTTAGTAAAAGTCTAAGTAATGATTTAAGGAGCTTTGCACAAAGTTATCTTTTGAGAACGGGGTCTGTGTGAGGAATGGTCTTTTTGTACCTCCTGTTTCCTTGAGAGAAAGGATTATCAAAATTGCTCATGAGGGTCATTTAGGGGTTTCTGCTACATGCAAGAAATTAAAAGACATTTACTGGTGGCCAGGCATGGACAAACAAGTAGCTCTTTTTGTTGACATTTGTCCAAGTTGTGTTGTTTCAGACAAACACTGGAAATTAAGCAAGAAACCTTTGTATCCAATTCCGTTTCCAGATTCTCCGTGGGATAAAATTGCTTTGGATTTTTCAGGGCCTTTCACCTTGTTGCCTTCAGAGAAGAAATATTGTTTGGTTGCTATTGATTATTACTCTAAATGGATTTATTATTCTTTTGTGCAAGCGGCTAATTCTTCTACTGTTATTTCTTTTCTTGAAAGTCTTTTTAGAATTGAGGGTGCTCCGAATTGTGTTGTCACAGATAATGGCCAACCTCTCCTTTCTCATCAAGTTACTAGTTTTCTGGAAAGTTTTGAATTCAAACATTGTCAAGTTGCCCTGTATAGTCCATCCTCCAATGGACTTGTCGAGAGAGCTAATCGTTTTCTCAAGGAAGGGGTTCAAACTGCCATTGCAGCTAATGTTGATGTGGGTGTTTTTTTGCAAAAAAAGGTTTGGGCATATCTGACGGCTCCACATTCCACCACTGGTGTTACACCTTTTAAGGCACTCAGGGGTAGAGAAGCTAAATCCAAGCTGATGTCTAAGTGGTTTAGTGACTTAGCAGCGGGTTCTGCTTTGTCTGAAAGATGAAATTCTTTGGAAGATCTTCAATCAGTCAAGAACAGGGTTGCTGCCAAGCAGTTACTGCAGAAGAAAACTTATGATGGTGTTTCTAAAACTAAATGTGCTGATGTAGCAGTGAATGATTGGGTACTCATCAAGAAGCCCTATAAAGTTTGCAAAGGTCAGTCTAAATTCACACTACCAGTCCATGTTGTCAAAGTCACCAAACCTTCTGTTCTGTTAGAAAATAGAGGTTGGTGGAACAAGGACAATATTGTCAAACTTACGGACACACAAGTTAAGATTTTTAAAAAAAGTTTATGCCAATAGATCTGATGATGATGATTCTGATTTTACTTTTGGTCCTGGTTTTGATATCATAAATTTCCAGAATGCAACAAGTGATAATCCTGGGGAAGTTATGACTTCTTCGTCTCTAAACTGTTCAAACTCTGTTTCACCTCTCCCTTCTTCGTTTGAGGGGGAACTGCTCGCAACCAGCGGGTCTGTAAGTTACCTATCAAATTGCGAGACTATGTTTTATATTAATTTTCCTGTTTTTCTTTGTTTTTTTGTGTTTAATGGGAGGGGGTGGGTGGTAAGTAGTTCTCTGTTTCTTTAATACTTAGAATGTTTTCATGGAATCTTTCTTATGTCATGTTGTGTTCCACACTGGCTCTGGCAGTGGCTTCTGCGGTTCCTTGCCGTGCAGCTGCCTCTGCCATGGGCTCCTATTTGTACTGCCTACTTGCTTTATTGTAATAAAGCCTGCTTGGATTTAAGTGACACCTCTGCGAGTTTCCTGCTTCCAACCCCACCACACCAAAGACCACATTTTGTAATATTGTATTAAATGCAGTCTGCAATCAACAACTCAAACCGTCTTCCTTCAGCCCAGAAAATCATAGCTTTTGTTTTGACAGTCAGCTGACGCTAGAAAGCCATTTCAAGCCAGTAGCACCTGCAAGGTGTTTCTAATGGGAAAAACAGAGGAAAATACTAGCGTAATTAAGTATTTGACGTGTTTCTCTCCACAAGCAGAAAAATGCCCTCTACCTGTGCCGCACAATACTCTTTACATTACAGAGCTTCAGCATGTACACGTTACAACAGCATAGCTGATAACTGGGATCAGCATGTCCTAATTTGTAATGGTTCAAGGCTGTTTAGAGGATTCATCTATTTGCACTTATCAAAAAGTACTTCACAAAAAGACACAGTTTCCCTCTCGTAAGCAAAATTCCAGCCTATAAGTTGCTGTTAAAGCCCAAAACATGTTCTGAGTGTCTCTCGCAATGAAAAGAAGGGAAAAGGTAAAATGTTTGTTCGGCACTGCCCCCTCAATTGTGGAACTTTCTTTCGGACTTTCTTTAGCTTAAAGAGAATCATATGGACTACAAGATAATTAAAAAAACCTATATCTTTTTTTAACACAATGAACTTGACTTGGGCTCTGAATTGAGCGCCAAAATATCTAAAGGTAATGTTGTGTTTTACAAATCAACAAAAATAAACGCAGAGGAGCTTATTTATGAGCCCCTTGCGTCACTTTTGAGCTGCCATTGTGTCACTTTTCGTGACGCAGCGGCGGTGTAAATAATGCACCACATTGCGCCATATTTACAGTGTGACACATCTAGGCAGATGCAGCACTTTTTAAACCCCTGCGCCACATTATACCTGTGTCAGGTATAATGTATGCAGGGTGGGTGTTCCCCCGCAAGAAAGCATCGTAGAAGTGGCGCAGTGAAATCTATCAGATTTCACAGTGTCACTTCTAGGACGCCACACCCTGAATCATAGTAGGCATAAGGGTGATGCAGTGCAATAGGTATAGGCCTCCCCCATGCATTGCCGGAGTTGCATCATGCTTACAACACAACTCCATCAATGCATGTGTTTTGCGCCAATAGATGCGTCAGGATTCCAGACGCATCTGTCAATCCTTGCGACATGGAGCGCTGTACAGTACATACGGAGCATCCATGCTGTCGCAAGGAGGGCGCAGTGAAAATTGTTGCATCGCTGTTTTATCGCAGTGATGCAACACTTTTCATAAATGAGGCCCATGATTCATTAATGAATAAAAGGTGACGCTGCAGCACAAAGACTAGGGAGCAGATTTACTAAGATTTTGCGTGAGGGTTGCATCACTTTTGAGGCTCTGCTCTAACGCAAAATCACCTTTGAAATTTACTAAGCCATTCAAAGCCACTTTGCATGACCTTGCGTGGTTTAGTAAATCTGAAGTAAGGCAAGGCAGTGCATAGCGCTGTCTTGCCTTATCTTGCGCTGGGAATGCTTTTCATGGGTGGATCATGGACGTACCCATGCATTGACTCATTTATTTTTGGCAATTCCCAGATTTACAAATGCTGATAAACCAAGCTGGTGGTCATTTATAAACCACTGGAAGGAACCACTGTCATGGCAGTTCCTGTTAATGCTTTATGCATTTTGGTGCAAGAATCAGTCAACCTGACAGAACCTTGCACCAAACTGGTTTCTTTTATTTTCATAACGAAAATCCTGAAACAGGATTTTCTTTTTGAAAATATAAGAAAATAAGACCCCCTTGCCACAGTAGTCATCTCCCATGGTGAGGGGGGCATTTTTTGTTTTTTTACTGTTCCTTATCACCAGGATTTTCCTGGCGGTGATAGACAGTAAATAACGGGTATATGTCCGCCTATCCCAATTGGGCAAATGGCCATATAGCCAATTCTCTGGCGTCCCATACTCTGTTGCTCAATCAGAGAAGTTTGGCTTTGATGGTGATAGAGTAGTCACCGCTATAGCCAAACCTATGGTCAACCCATGTATAAATTGGGCAGATGGACCACTGTGTTGGTTGTAGGGAGGGAACTCTGTTGCTGTTGCAATAGAGTTCCCTCTCCGCCAACATATAAATCAGACCCATTGTCTTCCTCATCACAGTCCTTACCAGTGAGCACTTTGTGTCTCACACAGGGAATTGTCCCATAGCAAGAAATATACAAATGATGCCCCAACTATTAGGGCTCCCCAGGAAATGGTTAATATGTGACCTATAAAGGAGGGGCTAATATGACTTAACTTCCTTACCTACATAGCAATAAAATAGATCTCAATTTTTCACAGGGGAGGAAAGGAGGGAACCTAGGACTTTGACAAGGAAGACTATGAATAGCAGTAATGAACATTACTAGTAAGTGACAAATTCATTACCTACCTCATCCGTCTTCCTGGTCTTGGTCCTTACTAGTGAGTGTATTCTCAAGCTGCTAAAGAAAAGATTGACACATTACTACTAGGAGTTATGCTCAAGTGATTTATTAAAGAAGGAAAAAAAAAGAAATGTCTCAATTAACTGAAGACAGAACAGCCATTCAAAATTCCAAAGGAAAAATCTCGACCATTCTTAATCTGTAGTGAGCAATAAATGTGTGGAAGGAAGACCAAGTTGTAGTAGCACTGATATCATCCAAGGAGACGCCCCAGGAAGTTACCCAAGAGAAGAGCACATGCCCAGTGGATTGTCCCTTTATGTTGGAACGGAAGGTAACACCAACATTTCAGATAGGCCAGAGAATTCACCATCCTAATCCACCTACTTCAAATCAAAAGGCACTTGAAAAGTGCATGACTACTCTATAGAGTGAATTTAAGTAAGCGTTCCCCATCTGGGGTTCGTCCCCTTCAGCACTGCCAAATGCCCTCTACAATGAGGGTTCTTTATTCACAATAAATCTCAAAGTCATCCAAGTGTTGAATATTAGCTTTTTTACTTATTAAAATCTGTGGTATTCATGTGTGTGATACCACCTTATTCAGAAAAGTAATTAATTTTTTTCTGTTCGTCAATAGTGACATTCATTTTCATGTCATCCTGTCCGATCCCAATGCATTCGGGCTATGGAAGCCCTTCATCAGGGGAAATCTTTCTGAAAATCAATTAAATGTACATGAGGAAATAACGAAGAAATAATATGTCACCCAATTACATTAACACGGAAATAAGAACATAGCAAGTATCTCTTAATGTGACTATACAAAAACATGCCAATAATTGACACCTCCTTAGGACTCCTAACTTTACTACTACTAAATGCCTTTTGTGAATACCGAAAGTCGTAAAGTTAGGATTTTGTCTCAGTTTAGTAGTAGTAAAGTTAGGAGTCCTAACTTTTCTACTACTAAATGCCTTCTGTGAATACCAAAAGTAGTAAGTTTAGGATTTTATCTCAGATTAGTTCTGTGAATCGGCCCCAGATTTCTTAAACTGCGAACTCACGGTGGAAAATTTAGAGATCAGGACCATTCTTTTATTTTGTTTTTTCTCACTAGTAGGATTTAGTAGTTCCTGTCTCGTCTTTGCGGCACATCATTTTGTAGCTTCATTTAGAACCTTCATAGGGTAACCACTGTCTTTGAACTTGCCCACCATCTTTCCCATCTGTTCGTTGAGAGAATCAGGGTTAGATACAATTCTCTTAACCCTTAGCATTTGAGAGTACGTTAGATGATTCTTCAAAGAGTTCTGATGAAAGCTCTTAAAGTGCAGCAAGTTGTTGCAATCTGTGTCTTTTTAAAACATGTTTATGTCCAGGTTATTTTGATTCTTTGACACAAAAACATCCAAGAAGGCTGTACCTGTGTCACTGATTTCGTGGGTAAATTGGATTCTCTCATTCACTTTGTTGAGTTCAGTAAGTGCCTTTATCAATTCATTTTTGTGCCCTACCATAGGGTAAAGATGTCGTCAATATACCTTACAAAAATGATATCATTGGTTTTCCATGTTTCTTTGTTAAGAATGTGGTCCATCTTAAATGTATTCCGGAAAAAATTTGCATATGCAGGTGTAGCGCAATTGCCCATTGAAGTGACAGTAAGTTGTAGATAATGCTGGTTTTCCCAACAGAAGTAACTCTGATATAAAGTGAAGTGTAAAAGTTCCATCAATCGTCATCAATTGTGGAATTCATCAAATGGTAATCAATTGCTTCCATACCAAGGTCCTGGGGAATCGAAGTATGAAGAGATTTAACATGAATAGTACAGAATAAGATTTGATCTTCCTGATTGAAGGTGACCTTGTTGACTTTGACCATAAAAATTCAGTAGTGTCTATGATGTAAGTGCTAATTTTTAGGACAAAAGGTTGAAGATGTCTGTCCAAAAACTTACCCACTGGTTCATGTACACTTCCTTTGGTGGATACAATGGGTCTAAAAGGAGGATTGTGCAGATTTTTCTGCACTTTTGGTAGCATGTACAAATGAGGACTCTTGGGGTTAGCTTGAATTAGGAAATGTTTCACTTCTTCTGTGATAGTGCCATTGTCCATAGCTCTATCCAAAATAGTCTTCAGGATGTTGGCAAATGTTGCTGTGGGATTGCAATTCAAAATAGAATATGCATGAATATCTGAAACGTGCTCATCTACTTTTTTTGTAAAACGAAGTGGCCACGATAACGAGTGCTCCCCCTTTATTGGCTTTTTGACACGTTATATCAGGATTGTGAGCAATTTTCTTCAAAATTCCAGCATCTTTGTTAGTTAAATTGCCATATTTTTGTCGCTGCTGGTAATTAAAATGTTGAATATCTTGTCTGACCAAAGTTTAAAAAGAATACAAAATCTTATGGCTAACAGGCGCTTGAAAAGAACTCTTGGTCTTAAACCCTTCAAAAGGTTATCTTTGTCTTTGCCCTGGTCACCTACTATGTTCTCGAAGAAGTTCCTCAAGCGTAAATTGCGCATAAATTTGAATGGTCCAAAACATTGGAGGATATGAATTTACAAGTCAAGAAATATACTCAAGAAATAAATGAAAGAAAGATTCGTAAGTAGAAACGTGACACGATCGACTACATACTGGGGGAAGTGTACAATTGGGCCGAAATTTAAGTAAAAAGAAGAATGAATAAACCATACAGTCAAACAACTGACAAAGAAACTTCGTCCAATGATAGTGCAAACGATAAACCACAAAAGAGGCCATTCAAACCTGTCAAAGACAAGTTGGCTCATCAACCTACTGGGAACAAACAGTCTAACAACCAAGATAGTGAGCAACCAAGAACATCAGGGGCACCTTTTTTAGATTGCAGCCCCTTGGCCAACGACGAACCCAGAGGGGAAAAAGAAAATCCAGAAACAAAAGTCGTTCAAGTACCAACCAAGAGAATCAAGGGCAAGAAACAAACAACTAAGTGATTAACATCTCAAAGCATCGATTTAACCCCATAGAGATAAAAACTTTACAAAAAGGTACCTCATTTGCCCCTACGTGTTAAACCAACTGCCTTGAACTCGAAATTAGTTTATTCAAATGTATGCGCAATTAACGCTTGAGGAACTTCTTCAAGAACATACTAGGTGACCAGGGCAAAGACCAAGATAACCTTTTGAAGGGTTTAAGACCTAAGAGTTCTTTTCAAGCACCTGTTAGCCATAAGATTTTGTATTCTTTTGAAACGTTGATCAGACAAGATATTCAACATTTTAATTACCAGCAGCGATACAAATATGACAATTTAACTAACAAAGAAGCTGGAATTTTGAAGAAAATTGCTCACAATCCTGATATAAAGTGTCAAAAAGCTGATAAAGGGGGAGCACTCGTTATCATGGACACTTTGTTTTACAAAACAAACGTAGATGAACATGTTTTAGATATTCATACATATTCTATTTTGAATTACAATCCCACAGCAACATTTGCCAACATCCTGAAGACTATTTTGGATAAAGCTATGGACCATGGCACTATCACAGAAAAAGTGAAAAGTTTCCTAATTCAAGCTAACCCCAAGAGTCCTCATTTGTACATGCTACCAAAAGTGCACACAAATCTGCACAATCCTCCTTTTAGACCCATTGTATCTACCAAAGGATGTTTACATGAACCAGTGGGTAAGTTTTTGGACAGACATCTACAAGCTTTTGTCTTAAAAATGAGCACTTACATCAGAGACACTACTGAATTTTTGGTCAAAGTCACCAAGGTGACCTTCAATCAGGAAGATCAAATCTTACTTTGTACTATTGACGTTAAATCTCTTTATACTTCGATTCCCCATGACCTTGGTATGGAAGCAATTGAGTACCATTTGATGAATTCCACAATTGATGTTGTCAAGTTATTCTTGATGGAACTTTTACACTTCACTTTATATCAGAATTACTTCTGTTGGGAAAACCAGCATTATCTACAAATTACTGGCACTTCAATGGGCAATTGTGCTGCACCTGCATACGCAAATTTGTTCATGAATAAATTTGAGATGGACCACATTCTTAACAAAGAAACATGGAAAACCAAGGCTACCTTTTTTGTAAGGTATACTGACAACATCTTTGTCCTATGGAAGGGCACAAAAAATGAATTGATAAAGGCACTTACTGAACTCAACAAAGTGAATGAGAGAATCCAATTTACCCACAAAATCAGTGACACAGGTATAGCCTTCTTGGATGTTTTGGTGTCAAAGAATCAAAATAACCTGGACAGAAACATGTTTAAAAAAGAAACAGATCGCAACAACTTGCTGCACTTTAAGAGCTTTCATCAGAACTCTTTAAAGAATCATCTGCTGTACTGTCAAATGCTAAGGGTTAAGAGAATTGTATCTAACCCTGATTCTCTCAACGAACAGATGGGAAAGATGGCTGGCAAGTTCAAAGACAGAGGTTACCCTATGAAGGTTCTAAATGAAGCTACAAAACGATGTGCCGCAAAAACGAGACAGGCACTACTAAATCATACTAGTGAGAAAAAACAAAATAAAAGAATGGTCCTGAGCTCTAAATCTTCCACTGTGAGTTCGCAGTTTAAGAAATCAGTGATTAAACATTGGCCCATGCCTGTCATGGAACCAGATTTCAAAGGTATTTTTGCTGAACAGACCCTTTTTGCATATCAAAGAGGGAGGAATGTGAAAGAATTACTCAGCTCTAATATTACTCAGATTGAAAATCCAATTTTCAAAGGGACAGTACTGTGTTACAATTGCACAACTGCAATAGCATCATTAAAGGTTCATCAATCACACATCCCATGAAAGGCAATAAAATTAACCTTAAGGTCACAGCTGATTGTGACACAATGAACGTAGTATATTTATTAAAATGCCTATGTGGGAAGGTTTATGTGGGCAAGACTGAGAGAAGAATGAAAACAAGATTCAACTAACACAAGAGTAACATACGAACCAAGAACATGAAATCCGTCATCACCGAGCACTTTTTGGAAAATGGCCATAACATTTGCCAATTCAAATTTTTGATTTTGGAAAAAGTTGGGAAAAGAGAAGGGAGAGATATGCATAAGTTCTTATTACAAAGAGGGAATTTTTGGATAAAAAGACTTGACACACTCAACCCCAATGGGTTAAACAACAGTATCGAATTCAGTTGTTATTTATGACACAAGTGTCGTGCAAATGCTATGTGATTTTCTTGTAGGTACATCCTTATGAACATGTTTTTCAGAGTTGACTATTTTCTGTTTCACATTTTCACTTTTCACTGAACATTATATGATTACACAGATTACAAGCATTTTTTGCACTGTTCCCCGGTAACTTGTTTACTTGGTAGCTATTCATTTTTATCCATCCTTTTGCTTTTCTTTTTCCTTTTTGTGTTTACGTTTAGAATAACCAGCTTTTTAACCTATAGACTCCCTCTGGCTTAGTAATGTCTGCAACTGGTTTTTTGTCTTCTATCATACTCATCTTTTTGTGACACAGTCCGAGATAGCCGCCGCCAGCCCATAGACTCTGGTTGGTCTACGTTTGCACATCATTAATTTTCCGGGACATCACTCATTCTGCCCCCGCATTCTTACAGCCTATTCTACCTCCTACAACCACGTACACGTTAGATGATTCCTTTATCCTCCCCCCGGTATCACGCATCATTCTGCAACACACTCCAAGATGGCCGCCGCCGAACTTTTGGTTCTGGCAGACCGGCGTTTGTAAACCGGAAGCCTCATTAACTATATTTAAATCGACATTTCCGATTTTCCCACACACTGTTGTTAGCACGTCCGTGTGCACTTTAGCGGCTTCTGAAGTAAGTAGAACGCTGGAGTTTTTTCATTGTTCACTGTACAGTGGATAGTTTTTCGGATCACGTTGTTGAATACGTTGTAACCACCACTGAGAGAGTAATCCATGCGTTTGCACTATGTTAATTGTTTTATGGTGATTATTTAGACTGCACAAGACACATTGCATGTTGTGGTCTAGGGACATCACGTTCAGGCTGCGTTTGATTTTTAATGGTGTGAGTCCGGTTGGCACGTGACGGCTAGCATGGTCGGTTAAATTCGAGCTTCACGACGGTTGTTTCATTTTTTAGTCGTTTCGTATGTTTGAGATGAGAGTCACTTGAGACACGTGGTTTTCAAGTTTGGTCCTTGCTTGTTCTTTTTGAATATCTCACTGGGACACAGTGATTTTTTTAACATATTACTTTGATTTTTTAATATCGTTTTGATTTTTTAATATCGCTATGATTTTAAGCATGACTACAGGATGTATTGCTCTTTAAGAAGGTGTCAATTATTGGCATGTTTTTGTACAGTCACATTAAGAGATACTTGCTATGTTCTTATTGCTATGTTAATGTAATTGGATGACATATTATTTCTTCATTATTTCCTCGAGTACATTTAATTGATTTTCAGAGCGTTTTCCCCTGATGAAGGTCTTCCATAGCCCGAAATGCATTGGGATGGGACAGGATGACATGAAAATGAATGTCACTATTGATGAACAGAAAAACATGAATTACATTTCTGAATAAGGTGGTATCACACACATGAATACCACGGATTTGATGATTTAAAAAAGCTAATATTCAACTATTGAATGACTCTGAGATTTATTGTGAATAAAGAACCCTCATTATAGAGGGGCACTTGGCAGTGCTGAAGGGGACGAACCCCAGATGGTGAACCCTTACTTAAGTTCATTCATTTTACACTCAAGGATCAGAGAGTGTACCCTTCTGCACGCTCTAAACTGAGTAACATTGGATACTTATTTGAATACATTGGAGTGCGTGACCCCACATACTAGTGATTACTCAATAGAGTGTCCTGGCACTACTTAAGTTTGAAGTAATGGAGCAGCGGCCTTTTGTTGGATAAACCAAAAGTGACAAATAGGATGTCCATTTTCCTAAAAGGGGAAGTTCTGTCAATGTAGATAGAAAGGTCTCTAAGAAGTTCATGATTATGCCAAAGAGTTTCTTGCTCTGTAGAGGGACATGGATAAAAGGATGGAAGAACTAAATCCTGGGACGAATGAAGGTCATATTCTGCGTTCAGCAAAAAGGAAGGATCTGGACGTAACACTACCCTGTCCTGAAAGAACCTTACATATGGGGTGTGAGTAAAACTCCAATCTCCCCCAATCTGCGACAGGATGTAATGGCCACCAGAAACAAAGCCTTAAGAGTTAACTATTTTAGAGATAAAAGACAAAGGTTCAAACAGGGGAGATTGTAAGATCCTAAGTATGAGAGGCAGGTCCCAACTCCTCAGCAAACGCAAAGTGAAAGGGTCGAATTTTGAGATAGAAGGATCGCTAATGGCCTTGATCACTGCCCACTGGCTAAGTAATGTGGACACAGACAAACCAAACAGAAAACCATCTCTAAGAAATTCAAGTAGCTTACCGCCCTTGCAAGTAACAAGAAGATACTCCCATGGAGAGCACCATTTGAAAAAATTCCTCCAATGTCTCTCATAGACCTTAAGGGTACTCTCTTTTCTCGAGCTCTGGATTGGAAGAGCAATTCCAGGGGAGAAGTCTAAGTCCTCCAAACTCCTCCTCTCAATCCATAGACCCAGAGGGAGAGATGATTGAGAGATTTCACTCAAAGAAGAGTGAAACTGAGAGGGGACAGAACCACTGGAAACAACCAGGGAGGAAGAATGCATATATTACGCAACAAAGGGAATAAGGGCAGGCATGTCCAAAAGGGAACAACCAGCAAGACTTCCACTTGTTCCCTCCTGATCTGTGATAGAACCTCGCTGATAAGAGGAAATGTAGGTAAAGCAAAGAGAAGGCCCTCTGGCCACATGAAGCTTATTTTGTCCATCGCTTAAGCCTGCTGACATGGTAGATGGAAGCAAAAGCTGGGGAGAAGAGCGTCCTGAAGGGACCAAAAGGTCTAGCCATGTGGCACCGAATAGAGTGATAATCTCCAGAAATATCAAGTAAAAGAGATATATTGATACTGGGGAGGGGAATGAAGCAGTTCAGCTGATCCACACAATCATTCTTCCTCCCCCTAGATAAATTGCTGTCAGAGATAAAAGATTGTCCACTGCCCAAATCCAAATCGGTTCCATCAGAAATGCTTGAGAAGGAGCTTTGGTACACTTAGATGGTTTGCATAGGCCTTTATGATTGTCTGTTCTGATCTGGGCAGCTGCTCCCTTGTTCCACAGAACAGATGCTAGCAGGGCCTTGGAGACAGATGCCAACTCCTTCCAATTTAAGATGTCATGGCATCCGCTGAAGTCCGCAAACCTTGGACAGACTGATTTTCCAGTGTTGCTCCCCATTACAGAGAACTGGCATCCATTGTGGTTATTAAATGAGAGAATCCAAGAGAATTCATTTAGCCAGATTTGATCAATTTAGCCACCACTTCAGTTTTTGAGACATTGGACCCCTAATCAGAACCGGAAAGTTGCAATTCTGAGACATCAAGTCCCGAAATGAAAGACAGCGAAAGATCATATCATACAGATATCTGCAAGCCCAGAGAACCAGGAACAGAGCAGACACCATATCACCTTGTGCCCGCAACCTTTCTCTTGCTGGGGCACTTGGGCAATCTTGGAGAGTACTCCAACACCCCATCCCCTTCTGTTGCCACAGGGAAGGAAGAAACATTTTGTCCACATTTGTGTCGAAAAGAGCACCAGTGACTGGAGCTCTTGAGCAGGGGTGTGCGGAACTCACGGAATTTGATTCAGCAGCATTCCGTTGAGTTTTGACAATAGGAGGAAATAGGCACATTGAGCTGCTTGTGCTATGATTTAGCTTCTGGAGCGCAATCTGCACTGAACAATCAGTGCGAATGGCACCACACAGCATGCGAGAGGGTGCAGCTACTGAAGTTGATTTTGCTGCCGCTCGAGTCGATTTTCTGTCTACCCAAAAGTACGACAGCACAATCCACAGTAGGTTACATTTCCTACCTGCATGATGTTGTTGTTTTGTTTTCGAGCATACACCTGAGTTCTGACTCCAGTTCCGACTCCTTTTGTACACAAGTTCCTCAACTGTTAATATTCTTATAGGTTTTTGCGACATCATATACTGAGGTGCTGTGTTTCATCCATGGCTAAGGATTGTATGAAACTCTTTGGAACACTTTGAAATTTTTTCATCTGTACCCACCTCACCCTTTCCATTTGAGTCAATGTTGTGGATTGATTTCAAGTTTTAAATCTCATCTATGTCTTTATCCTTATAGTGACTGACTTAACAAGGTCACATACTATGAGAACCGCATTCAGTACAGTACTAAGACTCATGTTTTCTCAGCAGGACACACACACCTCAGAGTTGTCCACCACATGCTGAAGCTGCTAACAAAAGAATCCTAGTCATGGTGGAGGAGCTGCAGAAATACAGAAGAGGTAGACACTGACATTTGAATAGGATGTGGGTCCAGGCTAGCCCCTGCGAAGGGGAAACTGGTAATGCTGTAATATCAGGTGATGCATAACAGAGAAACTGTGGCATCTGTATCAAGATGCATTGGCTACGTTAAATTGTAGGTACAAAGGAGAGGACTAATATCGTATTTTAAATATCTATGGCAACATGTTACATTGTGAAAACAAACAGAATCATAAAAAATTAAATATTTTATAAGCAACATAAACAGAGAAGCTAAAGAAAAACAGAATGATCTACTGATGAGTACACCTGCAAATGAATGAACACACTGACTGGTGTCATTGGATTGGGAGCATTTCCTTCTAGTATAAGATACTGTCATCATGTTCGGTTCATGGTCATCTTGCATGAGAGGATTTTCCTCACAATTATTAGTCCTCTAGTTTCTACCTATGCCTTGCCTAAGTGCTTTCCTGCTGCCCCTGTCAGCCTGTTCTAGTGCATGAGAGGCAGTGTTGGGAACTCCAGCAGTACTTGGGTAATTTGGCTGCCTCCCTTACACTACAGCAGCAGACAAATAATTTTTCCATCACCTTTGCAAAATGAAAAATTGTGCAATATTCCTCCCATTTTTTGCTAGGAAATTTGTGAAGAGGAAGGGCTAGGATACAGGTTAATTTTCACAGATTCAGCTACTTTCAGGAAAGGTGTTTAAAAATGTAGATTCAAAAACTGTATAGAATAAGCCATTACATTTTACGGGTGTTACTAGATATCCTAAAATTGTATACTCTGAGCTACCACTGAGAAAGTATTTAGCAAATTTATTTAAAGACACAATGACCCTTTAAACCCTTTTGGTTAGTGTTCTAAGGGGCATAATCTCAAGGACTTATCACCGAGTTAGCTGCACTTTATCGCAGCCAAAGTGGCGATAGATTTATCGCCCTATTCACAAGCTGGTGCTAACAGCCGATATCGCCAGTTTTCCTGCGATAGCAGCCGCAAAAAACATTGCCACGGATGACACCAGCAACTAATGCTAATGAGATGCAGAGTAGGCATTCCCGTGCAAAAACCCACAACAACACCACTTCGCAAAATTCTCAACGACCAGCCAGATCACAAAACATGCGATAAGCCACGTTAGCAGCAGGGAATTAACACCTGCTCTTTCCTGGTATTAAGTCAGATGATAATCTGCACCAGAAATGGGAGCCCAGCCCACAGCCACACCAGAAGAACAACAGATGCCATGGAGCTACTGGTCATGCAGCCAGACACCCAAGGGGGCCACAACACCTACCGCCACCCCCCCAGGACCCCCCCCCGGGCCCTACCCCGAACAAAGTTATTTTACATCAACTTTACAAAATCATGAACAAAACAATTCGTCTGATGTCGCACAAGTACAACAATTAACATTCATGTGTGGTCAGAAAAAGGAGAATCATTCATTCATCTTTGAATTTCCAAACAAATTATTTTATTCAAATTTAACTCAAAACAACTATTCGGAAGAGTCATGGCGGGTTTTCTCTGGACAACCTGTAAAACACAGCCTGCAAGACAACATTCTCTGTCCTTTGATGCGCTCATCAAAGGACAGAGAGAGAGAGAGAAAGAAAGGGAGAGAGAGAGAGAGTGAAAGAGAGGGAGAGAGAGAAAGAGAGAGAGAGAAAGGGGGAGAGAGGGAGAAGGAGAGAGAGAGAGAAACAGAGGAAGAGAGAGAGAGACAGTGAAAGGAAAAGAGGGAGAAGGAGAGAGAGAGTAACAGAGGAAGAGAGAGAGACAGTGAAAGGAAGAGAGGGAGAGGGAGAGAGAGTGCCGACACTGCGGACCCAGGCCTCACTGCTCACCTGCTGCCACCAGTGTGTCTCCAACCACATGCCGGTATACACTGCAGTCCACCAGGCCCCTTATCTGAAACAGAGTCCAGATTCATGAATGGCAGAGTTCATATCATTGCACACGCCATCATCGCTTGGCCGCCCATGTGCACACAGGCTGCTGCACCCCAGCCCCTCCTGCCGCCCAGCGGTGTTTGCCTGCCCCTGCGCACCCAGGCCTCACTGCTCACTGCTCACCTTCCGCCACCAGCGTGTCTCCAAGAGGGCACACCACATGCCGGTGCAAGCTCCAAGCCCGGGGACAGCGACCTTGGGAGCCTCCACATCATGCAGCCCCGCCCCGCGGGCCACCAGGTCACACACGTGATTCTGGGTCTTGATTTCGCAATGGCAGAGATCATATCAGTGCACACGGCATCATCGCAGGCTGCACACCCACTCAGCTCTATAGGTGCCACTAACTCTGTGAACCGCGAGGCAACGCCACGTGGCGGTAGGCCCACGCTGCCTGCTGGCTCAGGCCTACACTGCGGTCCAGCAGGGCTCACACAAATCCTTACCAGTCCGGACCGCCAGGATGGCGCATCATCACAGGCTGCACACCCGCTCAGCACCTAAGGTGCACCTACCTCAGTGCACCGAAAGTCACCGTCCCGTGGCGGTAGGCCCGTGCTGGCCGCAGTGTTTCTGGTGCCACCAACTCTGTGCAACGCAAGTTATGGACCCTTTCAGATTGAGTCTCGTGGTATGCCAGGCGGACGCAGCCATGTCACCTCCGGCAGTGGGGAAGAACTGGGACACGTAGCGTCGTCGTCCCCCCCTTTATACATAAGCCGAGTGGGCTGGGTCGGCGTACGCCAGGACAGCGTAGGGGTGTGAATAATCATCCCTGGGCTCTGGGAGTGGTTCATTTCTGGGCTGGACAGGAAACCAACTGATGCGTGTGTCTCTGTTGCAGTGTCTGCGCCACACGGCCCGCAATCGACAATGTTGCAATGTTGCATGCACCCGGAGTGCGGCCGCGCATGAAGGGATTGTACAAGGAGCGCAAGGCCGCTCGGGCACTTGGCTCATGCATGCCAACTGTTGTGTGTGTATCGCTATTGGTGCACCATAAGCCTAAGGCCTAGCCTCAATTGCAGCACGAAAGCCACATCACATTTCCAGAATGCAAGCAGTAGTCAGACTAACATTAGGGATGAAAGCTCCTTTGTTTCAATACATAAGACGGAAGGACATCTGCACCTCCGTCCTTGGTCTTGCACGTGGCAGGCACCCCCTGAGAGAGATAACATAGCAGATGATGACGACTCCCATACTACGCACAGCGCTAATGAAAGACCAATGTATCCACACCCCACACACAGAAGTTCTTGCTCGAGGTACTCTTGCATGGAATGCCCTTGACACTTACGTACACAACAACCCATACGTCCAAACGTTGCACACACATACGGCTCATTGCTCCGAGCTGTGGCATATCAGCCACATAACTGCCACAGGTCAGAAGAGTGCCGGTTCTACGAGAGCCACCAACGCAATGGCAGAACATCCCGGGCGCATGCACAACGCCTGTCACGTGGAACTGTACCATGACCGAATGCTGCCTGTTAGTGTCTGATGCATTGGTCTGCATGTTGTGGCCCTTGTCTTGCCCGTACTGAAGATGTGTTCTTCGGTGAGGTGCTGGGAGCCAGCCGTGGTGGTGGGTGCTTCCTGCTGTGTGGTCTGTGCAGGGGGTGGGGTCTCCTCGATGCAGCTGGGCTGCCCTGCTCCTGGAGGTGGGTTGCCGTAGCTGTCCATGAGCTGTTGTAGGGCATCGGTGTCGAAGGTGTGGAGGTCCTCTTCATCATCACTGATAAGTTGTCTGGTCTGCTCTGCAGGAGGTGTTGATTGTCCCTCTTCAATGTGAAGGGGAGATGCATTTTAACATTGTGTTGACATGTATGTTGATGCATTGTTCAAGTTTACATACAGACTGCATGACAATGTACATTGTGACTGTTTGGGAGGAGCTGACTATTTGATGCGGGACAGTGGGCATTTGAACTACATCACGGATGTGAGGTTGTACACGTAGATTATCATCTCACAGTTTCCTGCTATGCCAGATGTGATTGGCCAGTTTCTACGCACAAGCGGAACCAGTTGTGTCCTCTGTTCTGTAGTGAGAGTGTTGCACTTTGTACCACATTGTCGTCAATGATGATGTGCTGTTATTGCTATGTGTGTGTGCTGCATTGTGGGAGAGTCGCCCCTGCAGCTGTGATTTTGCTGCCCCTTATCCCTTTGAGGTGGTGTGCCGTTGACTTCCGTGCTTCTACAGTGCTGAGATGTTGCAGACTTGGCTAATTTTGGCTCTAGTTCGGATTTTGTACTCTTGGGCATGGTTTATCCGCAGATGTGTTGTTGACGTCAGGGGTTGTTTGTGCACGTGGATGTGTCAGAGTGTGACCTGCTCCTTTACGGATGTGTTCCACACTCAGTCACCTCAGTGTCGTGGCGTGCACCATGTCATGATAATTGGACTGCAGCCATGCTGTTCGTCATGCAGTGTCACTTGCTTTGTCAGTGTGGCTCACAGACACACAGCTTTGCTGGTTTTGACATGTGTGCATGGGTTGGTTGTGAGATTGGTGCTGTGTGGGGAGGGACCCCTTTGTGCCCATAGTGGACAGGGGCCTACTTGCTGTTTGTGTGTGTGCTGCAGTGTGCCAAGGGGATCAGGGACATGATCCAGAGTCATTGTGGGTGTGCAGTGTGCTCTACTTAATTGTGCATGTGTGCCATTGTGCCCATCTCCCCCCGTCCCCCAGTCCCTGTTCGGTACTCACCCTGGTGCTGTTGTGTCAGGTCATGTCGAGCAGTGTCCGGACCCCCAACTCCTGCCACCGTCTCCCCACTGATGACCGTGGCCACCATTTCCTCCATCTCATCCAGCTCGTGGTGGTCCGCTGGACTGCCACCTCCAGTCTGCATTGCTGCCTGATGGTTGTCAGCGAGTTTCTTCTTGGTTTTGTGCTTTGCATCATTCCAGCGCCTCCTTACCTCTCCAATTGTCCTCCTCCTCACTCCCACTGCCTTCACCTTGTCCAGGATGGACTGCCATATTGCATTTTTATTTGCCAATGACACGTTGGAGGTGACGAACAGTTGTTGGTGGTGTTCTATCACCTCCGTGATGATGATCCTGTTTTCCTGCAGACTGAACCTCGTCTTCCTCGTCTTCTTCTCCTTGCCCTTCCGGCTTCCTCCATGGTGCTACGCAGTTTGAATTATTTTGTTTGTGTTTTTCGGTGCTTTTATAGTGCATTTTCCCGCATGACGCGTGGGAATTGCAGGCCTGTAGCTGGTTATCGCTGATTTTTTTATCGCGGTTGGCTACATCGCAACTTTTTTCACGTTCGTGTTTCGCGTTTTTTTGCCATCACAATAATTTTATCGGGGTCATTTGACGCGTTGGCGTGAGACTATCGCATGGTACCGCCGTTTTGAGAATACAATGTTAACACAGCGTTATTTTCCCGCGATAGACTGCGATGTGCAAAGTTGCGTTAAGCTAATTTTGCGATAATTGTCACACGTTCTTGAGAATATCCCCCTAAGGGTCACAGCAGAGAAACAAATAAGACAATTAAGACAAATGCATTGTCTTCATGTTTTCTTCATATTCACTTTAGAATTTTCAAATTGAATGGTGGGAACAACTGTTGATGTATAATGGAGATC
This sequence comes from Calotriton arnoldi, assembly GCA_963921515.1. Taxonomy (NCBI): domain Eukaryota; kingdom Metazoa; phylum Chordata; class Amphibia; order Caudata; family Salamandridae; genus Calotriton; species Calotriton arnoldi. The sequence goes on along the minus strand of CAWUFW010010347.1, from coordinate 400,827 downwards.
AATCGATATGCATGTTTTATGCTATATATCAAAATTAAAATCCCACTTACAAGCAAACAGCCATGAGAATGTCAGGCAACACTTTTTCTACCGATGTGGCTGTGTCTGTAAAGGCAGACTTGAGGACTAGACAAAAAAAAAAGGCCTCAGTTCTCAGTGCAGTTTAAAATGAGAACACAGTCAATTAAATGAGACAGAAAATATTACACACGAGTATTTGGCATAAATTAAAGAAACTCCATTTAATTTATTAAATATTTAAACATTCTCTAGTTTATCTAAATACGACAATATTTGTTCTATGATTTCATATAAGTAAATACAAATAAAGATTATCTATGTTTTAGAAAGACTGATAACAGAAGGGCATTTGTGAATTTCTCAAATATCAAAAGATAACAATGTTATTCCTTTCAGGGATTTGTGATTTATGTTTTGCTTTCTGAATGTAAACCTCTTCACTGAGGTATCTCTCAGGGTTCCACACTTACTCATTTTAATTCATATGTTGCTCCCTTTTCATTACTAATTAGCGAATTAGGTTTAACCTTTTTTGTGTACGTAGATGACATGCAATTTATCTTAGGATGTGATGGAGACACTCCGTACCTCTAGTCTCAGTTGAAGAATCACATGACCTCTATCGCATGTTGGATGAATAACTCTATTGACTCATAAGACCGAGATACTGTCAACCAATTCACTTTTATATCGGCTAAAAACTAAGGGTGGGCGGAGTTTGCGTAGTCGCGTTACGCAAATCTCTGCGAAATTGTTAAAAATCTCCGCGAGCACGTAGAAATTCCGCGAAGTCACGAAATTGCTGGTCCCGCCCGTTCGCGATGTGTTTTTGCGTGCTTGCGGGGAAATATATCGCTAACTTGCCCATGCGGTCGCTAATGGGCGCGGCCATCTTTTTTTTCACTTGTCCCGCCCGCTCGCGATGGTTATTTCCTGTTCCGGGTCGCGTATTGCATGCTCCCGCCCGCTCGCGATGCTTATTTCCAGTTCCGGGTCGCGTATTGCATGCTCCCACCCGTTCGCGATAAGATTTCCTGTTCGGGAACGCGCATTACATGTTTGCGACGCTTTTTGCGTGCTCGGGGGGGGAAATATCGTGCGAACTTGCCCATGCGGTCGCAATGGGCGCGGCCATCTTGTTTTTCACTCTATTGCTATGGTTCTGGGCCTGCTTTTGAATCCTCCCTCTATCTTTTCAATCCTTTGTTTCTGTAAACTTTTTTTTGGTCTTTTTTATTTATTATCTATCTCTCTATTTTCCTGATTCTATATTTTGAGTTTTTTTCAACTTGTTGTGTGTTTTTAACTACTTTTTCACACTTTTTCTATTACCTGCTTTTTAATTTCTTTTACTTACTTTTTTTAATTCCTACCTTTTCTTTTCCGCCCCCTGCCTACCCAGAACCATGGCAAAGGGCCACAGACACAGGGCTCGGAGTCGTAGACAGAGCCGCGACCGCCTTCCTTGCGGAAGGCGGTGCCAAAGAGGGGTGCAAGCACGGGCCTTATTCAGTGAGGCGGAGGTGGCCGCACTGGTTTTTTTTGTTCAGCGCCACCTCCCCTTAACCCTGGCAGCAGACTGCAGGCCTGGGTCCGGGTACAGGGTCCGGGAGCGTCTGCAGCGGTGGGCAAGGTGTGTCGGGCAGTGTTTCGCTGCTCTGGTGTCCGGCGCACCAATAATCAGCTGACGCAGTGGTGGTCCGATATTCTGGACCGGGAGCAGGACCTGCTGGACCTGCTAGGAGTGGAGGTCCCGGGGCTTGGTGAGTAGCTATTTAATATTACTACTTTGTGTTCTTCTGCTCTGTGTTATATATTGCGAATATTATTTTTTCCGACCAGCAAGAATGCTGCTGCTTACATTGCAGGTAAATTACGTTTAAAAATCTGTGATTGTTATGACACAGGCGCTCGGCGCTACTAATCTTACTTGTTTGCAACTTTGCGCTCGCTTGGCCTGATGATTATGTAAGAGTTTACTTTAGAGAACTTAAGTGACGTAATGCTAGAGAGAGTAGTCCTTCCTTTGTCCTCCTGCCACTAAGAAGGGATAGTGGTGGATTGATAGGTTTAGTTACTTATTAGTTGGTAATTTTTAAGTGGTGTGCGTGACGCATCCTCTGTCACGTCACGTGCTGCTGAGTGCTGCTTACCCCAGTCCTTAGTAGAACCTTTTGTAGTTTGTTTACTGAGTGTTAATGTTAATAGGCTTATATCATCACTAGCAGAACATCAGCAGCAACCAGCCAACAATTTGGTGTATGCAAAAATGTATGCATGTGTCCTCCATCTATGCATTTTTGAGTACTAAAATAAATGGAAATGCAGACTTACTGAACAATTGGCCCGTCTGGATTGGAATAGGTGGGCTAGGTCAGGTGGTAGTTAGGCTTGCTAGACGATCCGTGAATCTCGCAATACTACCAGTCGATCAGATTAGATAGGTCAATTTTATTGCAATTGTTGTTACCAAAAATGTTTTTGGTGCGTATTTGAAAATATTTTATTTATTTCACACCAAACTTTAATTTTTGTCTCTTTCTTTATGAAATCTTACATGATCAGCACCCAGGGGCAAGAAGACGGGGTCACAGGCGGCCGGCCAAGAAGATCTCCAAGATGCCTCCCAGGGACAGGACCGCTCCTCTATCGAGGGCTCTGCTGCTGGCCCCAGTAAGTCCTCCAGTGGTTAATATTAATAATTATATTTCCCAAACTTTTCCTGCACCTTATTTTTTCCGAACTATTATTTCGGTATCCTAATTCTAATTTTTACAAATTCTTCTTTGATCTATACTATCTGTTTCTAAATTCTTGTTATCCCTGCCTCTAACTGCGTCTGCTATGACTCTCTGTACTACTACTATTAGTCTGTCTGTAGCTAAGCTTGCCCAGTTGGCCACTCTTTATTTAAAATATTTTAAATAAAACTCAGATTCACCAATAGCTCTAGCCATTGAGTCCAGTCCTTTGCGTTGTCCTCTTCTACTACTTCTAGTCTTCTTAATCTTGAGGCTTTTCGACAATTCCCACCAAGAAAATGCCCAACCACATTTTACAATTTTTGATAGGATAGGACATACTACTACTGTTGTAGGGATTCTGCACATACAGAACTTTGCACAAGAAAATAGGACGTTGGTTATGGGAGGTTGGACCTTCCTCACACCTCAATCAGAAGCCACCACAATCCCCTGACCGACTAGTTATAGTGTCTCATTAGGTCTCCGAAACCCCCCACCCAAAATACCCAATGAGTAGACAACCCAGAACATAACACTCCCGACCTCTGTCGCGGAAGCAATGTACACCCTTTCGCTCACTCTCTCGTGTAAGTCCACACCAAATACCACCGAGTCTATGTAAGTTCAAAAGGTTTATTTCCAACTGACAAGCTCTGTATGTTGTTCTATAATGCAGCAGCAACAGCAAAATGCATAACATTAAAACAATAAACATTGTTACACTTAGTTACACTTACAACTACAAGTCCATAGAAGCCAAAAGGCGAGATCATGATAACTGAACAGTGGTGGAAGAACCACCCTCCCCTTGGTAGGAATCTAGTTTATTTAAAATTATAAATGGAGATGTGAGAATTCTGGGGACCCCTCACCTTAGAAGAACCTAGTACTGGTTGCATCATAAGCTCTGCAAAGCTCTGGTTCTTCGTATAAGGGAATCTTCCGTCTGTTATGAGAAAAATGGTGCGCGTTAGTATAGTGCAAGCATTTCTCAGTCGTGCCAAAAAGTGTAGTATTTTTATGGATAAGCAATATGGACTAACACCAGAACTCCATAACAAAGTGGCTTGTTTTTCGACCTTGTACGCAGCGCTCAGACAGTAGCAGTATGAGGTCATGTGGGCTCAAAGGCGTCTTTCACAACAAGCTGCGAGGTAACTTGCGCAAAAATAAAAGACACAAAGCTAAAATGGTTGCATGGCTCGGGGTAACTTAGCAAAGACTAGAATGACCCTAGGGACCATATAACACTACTAGTGTCTACTCTACTGCCTGATTTGTACTAGTGATGTATGTTGTATATGTATTATGTATGTATTAACTTTTTTCAATCTTGCTAGTGAAAAATAGGGGAGGTGTATATGGCATCTGAAAAATGTGTAATGTTTTTTTCTAGGCGTACTACCGACCACCAGTACCGTGGCCAGCGGCGAAGGTGACGCGGCCGCTGAGGGTGCAGGCGATGCGGCAGTTGTAGGAGGAGCTGCAGGGGGTGAGCCAGCAGCAGTGGCGGGCGGTGGTAAGTTATATTCCTAATCCTTACTTATTGACATTACACTCGCTGCAAGGGTGTAATGTATACTGTACTGTTGAGACTTAAGTAAGAAGTTGTTGTGAACGGTTGAAGAAGACACCCTTTACTTAGCATTAGCAATAGCATTAGCGACTGGAGTGTACTGAGTAACCAATGGCCTCTTCTATCGGACTTCAACTCAGCTGTGAAAGTTTTATGGAGAAGACTAAAAGTCAGATCAGATGACCTTGATGGATGGGTTGAACGAAAAGGGAAAGAAGGGTGGAAGGAGGAAGGACGGGCGAGATTTTATATTTATGACTGGCAGAGAAGGATACGTGGGATGCATGCATAGGTGTCTGATAGGAATCAGATGCATGGGTGGTGGAATGCCTGAAACTCCCACAAATGTTCGAGGCCGAGGTAGTGGGAGGATAGATACATACCACAAATGTTACGTACTGTGCTTGCTTGTGCTACTACTGTGCCACAATGTGTAGAATGAATTTGTCTGACTGCTTTGCTAAGAGTATATTTTACAATAGTCTTGTTTTTTCTTCTTGATATAGCTACTCCTTCCAAAGGTAAAGTCGACAGGAAGGAGTTGGCAGCCAAGGCCCGGCGCCGGAAGCTGGAGGCCATACAGGCTGAATACCAGCGGCTGCTGGTTCTAGAGGAGGAGGCGGTGGCAGCAGCTGCAGCCTCCTCTAATGCCCCGGGCCCCAGCCACCCCCCTCCAGTGTTACGGCGCCACCGCCTGGCAGCCGCCCGCCGCCACACTGCAAGAATCACTGCTGCCCCCCCCTGTGGATGCAACTGCTGCGCGCTGAAGTGCCGCGTGGCCCGCCTAGAGGAGCGCATCCGTGTCCTGGAGAGGCGAGCCCGCTGAGACCCCGTTTATTTATTGCCCCTTTTTTATAGCTTATTTTAGTGGGTGGGAATCGGGCGTTGGGTTTTGGACTATTGGACATTTGTTGGACTTTTTCGTTCCGGGACATGGACATTAGTTGGGGTTAGGGAGAGGGGTGGGTCAGGTGTTGTGGGATTTTTTTTACATAGTTTATTTTTGTTAGGGTATTAAATTATGTATTTAGACTTTATATACGATGTTGTTAATGTTTTGTGGGTGGGGTTACTGTTTTACGTCACACTGTTTCCTTGCTGGTGTAGTGCCGCAGCCAGTGTTTGATTTAAATAATTGGCTGAGTTACTAAGACACAAACAGACAGATGCGGTACCCCTCACTGAGGGACTTTTCCTACTAGTACTGTCAGTCTCTCCTCCTAATCTATGCATTCTGCAACTGGACTCAAAGGGGTATGTGAAATAGAATTAATGAAAAAAATTCCGTTATTAATTATGCCTCCCCCAAACTTCTTCTCTTACCTGTGCTTGATGTTTAACTTGGGCACGGCGATGGCTGCATGGTGATGATGGTTTTCTTTCCCAACATGCCATGATTGTGGTGGTAGTAGTAGTAGACCCTGGCAGTAGCATTTGCAAAAAAAAGAAAATGAGACAGTCAGTCGCCTGAGAGAGACTGTGGGAGGAGTAGTAGAACGAAGTACAGTACGGAACTTACTGCCAAACAATAATATGCCAAGATACAAGGAAACATAATGGTGGCGGGGATAGCCTAGTACATAGAGTTACAAACTCTAGCTGTGTCGAGTCACTCGACTAGGCCTACAGTACACTCGACACAAGCGTAACCGTTAGTGCTGTTTCGGAGGATGACAACAAATCCAATCAATGCCGGCAATTAATGCTGATGGATTAGGTTCCTTTGGTAAAAAAATTATCTCGCAAATATACTGCTCATAGGTGGGCAAGCAGAAGAAGATCCTCGCCCTGCCTTCAAAATTAATTTTTGTTGCTTTAGCCACATCTGCCCCAGCAAGCGGGTGATAAATTATTGGTGTACATTTAATTTAGTCACACCTCAATAAGTCACACAACCCGGGGGAAGAGGGTTAGGGTTTGATCAATGGTTGGGAAGGGGGGTTTTGGGAAAGGTTTGACAAAGAAAAACAGTTTGCATGGACAACAACAAAACACAATCTTGGCAGACAACCATATCCATAAATCTGTTAAGGGAGAAAAAGGAAATGCATGCATGATGATGATAACTTGATGGTTAATGATAGTACTTACTAACTACTACTACTAGACAATTAGACAGTACAGGGCAGCAGTATATTATGCAATTTGCCTTGCCTGTCTGCCCTCAGAGAGACCCGAATTACATACAGTTTCTGTTCTGTTGTACCGGCCCGGGCTTACTATTAAAGATAGCAAAGAAAAGTCAAAAATAGCTGTAGGGATGAATTGAATTATAAGCAGAGAGCAAACATAAGAACAACAACAACACACAGTAGTAATGATTGAAGACAAAAAATTAATCAAATTTAAAAGATGATGAAAGTTGATACTGTTACTGTATGTTTCCTGGTCAAAATGGGGAGTAGCATCTCGGCATTCGTCTTGGTCCTCCCTTCCATGGACGCTCCGGCCATCAATCTTGGGTGACGCCACTGACTGCCTTGCAGATGTAGGTTCATTGGTAAGGTAAGTGAGAGTTGTTTTTTCCCAGTGTAGCACAGGGTAAGGGCCGGCCTGTAATTGCCTGTAATTGCAGATGGGAAAACAAAAGGGATATTGAAAAATCAAGTAGAAAAAAAATGCCTAAATTACGGTGGAGTGCAACAAGAACACTTTCAGAGGCGGCATGGATTTGGATACATCAAGTCTACTCTAGTCTGTTTCCAGCATTAACCTCCAACAACAACAGGACAGAGCAGGCCCACGGCACCCGTGACCCATCCTCCATTTAGCGTACCTTTTTTGACAGAGGCAGACAAAGCAGATATACAGCAACATAGCATTTTACAAATTAAGTGACTAAATCAATGCCCCGCTGTCAGTCATACCACCACACTCGACTCCACCACTACACAGACATGTAGGTCTGCAGAGGTTGTTGTTGACTTGGTTACCTTTTAATGCACTCATGAAACGCCCTGAGATATTCCATCAATCATCTCGGATTGTACTGAGTGACTGTGAAGATATTATGTCACTGTGGTCATCAATCATCATGGTGTGTTGTCCAACTCAATTGCAGTAGTGTACAGATTGAGTCCCCTTTCCATATTCAAAATGCAATGGATCGGCCTGCAGTAGAAGTAGAAAATTGTTATTAAAAAACAAGAATGGAAACAAACATTGCATTGAGTTACTTTAAGTGTGTAGATTAGATAATAGTACACAATGAATTACCTTCATGCACTACAAACAACAACAACACAAATCACTCAGTGAGCGTCCAATGCATGTCATCATTCATTACCTGTTCCTTCTCATCTTCAGTTAATGGGCAGTCTGTATCGGCTCGGAAAGGAGGATAGCTATAGTAGTCATCATCTTGTTCCACTTCTTTTGGAGAGACTCAACGAGGCAAGATTTTAGTTTTTCTTCGATTATGCTACATCCAATCATCATCTGGCTTGAGGGCAATAGATTTAGGTCGATTCAGGAGGATGGAGGAGCAGGACTCGGAGGAGTGGACTGAAATGCAGACAGCTGAAACTCATATAAGGCAATAAAATACGAAGACGGTGGTGATGGATTTGTTGTGATTTGAAGTTTCCAAACAGAAAGACAGACACACAAATAGAAGTAAATAAGGGAGAACCACAGTAGGAAGTGGAAGCCTAGTTGTCAGGGAAGTATAGCACGTACTCAAACTCTGGGGGTTCAACCAGAAGTAGGTAATCAGCATCCAACACGCTACTTCCGTCACCTGAGCCGCTGTCCTCATCTTCCTGCATTAATTCATGTATTGTGTAATTCGGTGGTATAAATTGCTGATTCATTTTGATCATCGTTAACCTCTCCACGTTTTTGGGTGAGAGACTGGTCCTTTTCACTGTTACAATGGGACCAGCAGCACTGAAAACACGTTCAGAAGAGACACTTGCGACAGGGCAAGCCAGATAGTTTATCGCCAGCCTGCTGAGCACTGGCCATTGGCCCCTTTTGCCATACCAATACCGCAATGGGTTTTGATCAATGTAGACCTCTGTTGGGTCAATGTTCAGGGGTGCTACACTTTATTCGGCCTCTTTTGCCTTTGCATCAGCACTGGACCTAGCAAGTCCTTGCTGTAAATACCAATCCTGTGCCGTTTGTACTGGGGCTGATGATCCGGTTCTTGCTGTTGTCGATAGTGTTGGTGACAGCTGTGAACCACATGCACTGCCCACAGGCTCTGAAGTTGAACTTGACGCCGGATGCCCTGCTGCAGTACTTGACATGGGTTTGAGACCTTTAATTACCAGCCGTTCATTTTCCAATGTACTGGCTGCCTCAGCTATCCAAGTTTTGTACCGGGCAACATCCACTTCTGAAAAAGGGAGTAATGTCTTACTGTGCAGTGCCGATTTGTACCGTGGATCCAGAATTGTGGCACAAATGTAATGTTCTTGTGACAGAATCTTATTTTGCACCCTTGCATTTTCTCTTAAGCGACATGATAAGCTCTCCACCAACTCATATGCTTCTTTTTTCCTCCACACCTATGTACGCTTCAGACACCTCCTTCAGCTGTTGCTCTAGCATGTGCAACAATGGGATAGCTTGGCCCATAGTACAGTCCTCCTTGCTGACTTCACGTGTGAAGACCTCGAAAGGAAGAAGCATCTCTGTAAGAGATTTAACTAGGCACCATTGGTCCATCTGAAGGGTCATGCCTTTCACAGTAGCATCCGCCCTTCGCATGACATATTCATTGATTGGTCTGTACTGCTCAAACAGACGGTCAAGCATGTAATACGTTGAGTTCCAACGTGTTGCCACCTCCTGGATGAGTGCTTTGACTGGCATTCTATAGTCACGTTGAATGATCCTCAGCTGCTTCCGGGCTTTAAAAGAATGGCTGAAATGCGTGCATATTCTGCGGCAGGTGGTCAGTAAGTTGCTGACTATGGGTTCTTTTTCAGAAAGTCTTGAACTATAATGTTAATGCAGTGCGCCAAACACTGGACCCTGAAATAGTCACCAAGCGCCATGGCCTTAAGTATATTACTGCCATTATCCGTGGCAACAAAACCAATGTGAAGCCCTCTGGGCGCAGCCATTCAAAGACCTTGCTGTTAAACTCTTCCAAAATGTTTGCAGCAGTATGAGATTTCTCCATGGCAAACATGGCTACAGTTGCATGTTTCCGAGAAGCATTAAAAATCTCAGCTGTGTCAACAGCACCTACTTCAGATAGCTTTTCTCTAACCCCCACAAAAGAGACCCAGTGTGCAGTGATGCACATGTAATAAGTGGCTTGGCAACTGGTCCACATGTCTGTTGTCAGGTGGATTTTGTGAACAGCACTCTGCTGCAAAACTTGTCCAACCAATTCCAGCACATCGTGATGTAGTGCTGGAACAGCAACTCGGGCAAAATAGTACCGGCTGGGAACCTTCCATTTAGGGCAGATGGCTGACACAAATTCAAGGAAACCCAGCCCTTCCACAAATGAAAAAAGGAGAAGGTCCAGCGCTAACATTTTAGCCAGCTTCGCATTGTACAACCGTGCCGTTGGGTGGTTGCGTTGGTACTGCCCCTCCGACCTAAGCATGCTGTCAATGGTAGGCTGGAATATTTTCCTTTGTGGTGCACCCTTCTTCTTGAACCCAGTTAGGCTCAACGACGCCGCACTTTTGCTCATTGCAGTGCCCGGTTGCCTTGGTGTCTCAGGCTGACTCTTAGTACGGTGCCACTCAGATGTTGCTGAGGATGTGGGCGTTACCACTACACTGCTGGGGGTAGGGCTAGAAATGTCTCCCTCTTGTTGACCTTCCACTGCGATCATATCTTCCCCTACTTCTTCATCCCCAACAACAGCAATGGGTCCAGTTTTACTTTTTCTAAGTGAAGTAGGTGAGCCTCCCACTTGATACTGTGGTGTTTTTTGAGATGACTTGTTTGTCCTCCGGTACCATAGTTTGTACCAAGCTTACCCCGCCTAACAGCCTGCCGACAAATTGAGCATATAGCAATGTTCTCCTCCTTACTGCTAACCGAAAAGAAGTCCCAAACTGGGGAGGAGAACTTTCTGGCGCTGCTGGAGGTGCCACTTTCAATACCAGATGAACTGGAGGGTGTGCCTGGAATTGGACTCTGTGCACTTACATGGTTGAGCTGGATGTAGCTCCCTGCCGGGCCTTTGCAAAGGCAAACATGGAAGCTGGAGGTCGTGTTGGCGTTACCTGTGTTGGTGGTATCCGTGCTACATCCCTCGCAGCGATTTTGGATAGTCTAAATGTTGGTCTCCATCTCCGCAGGCCCAGGAGTGATGTTCATGATGACTGGCTCTTCATCATCATCACCCCCCTCGTCTACATCTACCTCCATAACTCTAAGGCTTTTTGGAACCTTCCTTTTCACTAGCCTTGTCTTGTGGCGTGCATCACTCTCAGGCTGAGCTGGTGGCTTCCAAGTGGCATCTAGATCATCAGAAGCGGGGCTTTAAGAAGAAGTTGATGGACTAACCCTCCTTTTCCTTGCTGGGGGTTTGGAAGACAATGGATCTTCTGGAACAGTGGCTTGCTCCTCTTCGTCTGCAAAAAACTTGATTTCCTGAACTGCCCCTACTTCAGGTGGAACAACTACTATTGTGGGCTGTGGTTCTGGCTGCGGCTGTGGTTGCGGCTGTGGCTGTGGTTGCGGCTGTGGTTCCGGCTGTGGTTCCGGCTGGGGTTGCGGCTGCGGCTGGGGTTGCGGCTGGGGTTGCGGCTGTGGTTGCGGCTGTGGTTGTGGCTGGGGTTGCCCACTTATCTGCTGAGTTTCCGCCTGCGAGTGCGTGGATTGGGTACTACTTTGCGATAATGACATTTCAACATCACTGGTCGTTAGTAGACTGGCTACCTCTGCCACAGTAATGGGCTTGGGCCTAGGTTGCTGGGGTGGGCCCGCTGATGCGGAGGTGCTGCTCCCAGCTTGGTCCCCGCCGGACACCGCTGCTGCAAGCGTAAGTTTTTTTACCAAAAACACATCGGCCGGCACACCAGTCTTGGCAAGTGCCACTTCCTTCTTCTGTTCCTTCTTCTCACTGGCAACTTTCTTGGTACTGGAGGATCTGGTACCTTTCTTTGGGGCCATCTTCTTCCAGATGTCAGCAGGACGCAGGTGCACAAGTTGCAGAGATGTCTGTGGTCACACGTGGACGTGACGCGCAGCAGGACTTCTGCCTGGCAGTACAACGGGTGATGATGATGATGATGACACCTCCTCCTCTGTCTTTTTGTGCACCTAAAAGCAAAGAAGCCAGGAGAAGAACATCAGTGAAATGTTGCATTTGTTGTTGTGGTTCAATTACTAGTAGTACAAACAAACAAATAAAAGATATAAATTAGTGTAGCCATTTGTGAGACTGTCAACAAGGGCTTTCATGGTATACTGTGTACACTGTCAGGAAGGATAGGAAAGAAGAGGAACAACAACAAAAATACAAATGTAATAGAAGTGGACCCTGTTTGGCATTAAATTATTTGCTCATCACATCATTCAGGGAGCTGCAGCTGGCAAAGGGGATGAGTGCAAGCAGTAAGCCAAGAGGAAAACCATGCAGGCCTAAATGGCAAAAGCAGCACACTTATAACTCCCACCAGAAATGGCCACCAGCCACATGGACACTCACAAATCACAAGAAACAAGCATGAGGCCTGGAAAACAATGTACTGAAAACAGGCCTACGATAGCCAGGCAAAGGCTGCATGCTAAACCACACTGCTTTGCCTGTAATGCAATAAAATGCAAAAACGAAAATCCACAGGGCTAAACAAGGCCTGCAACACACCACACACAACTAAGGCATGTATTTAACACACAGCCCAAAAAAGTGAAATACACCCAAAAATACACATTTTGCAATTCAATCCAATGCCATCCATGTGCCCTCAATGATGTTTAAAAATTCAACAGAACACACAGAAACAGTTGTTTCATGCACCCCTGACTACCTCTGCGCCTACTGGATGAAAGGCCTGTTGGCAGACTAGGCCACAAGCTTGCAGGACTATGGTTAAAAGCACACTACCGGGCTTCACAATGGCCAGGCCCACAACAAGAAACTGAAGACAGACAATGCAGGCCTATGGCAAAAGCACACTGCCTGGCTTCAAAATGGCCGCCAGCCTCATGGCCAGGCCCACAACAACAAGAAACCGAAGACAGACAATGCAGGCCTATGGCAAAAAGCACACTGCCTGGCTTCAAAATGGCCACCAGCCTCATGGCCAGGCCCACAACAAGAAACTGAAGACAGACAATGCAGGCCTATGGCAAAAAGCACACTGCCTGGCTTCAAAATGGCCGCCAGCCTCAAGGCCAGGCCCACAACAACAAGAAACTGAAGACAGACAATGCAGGCCTATGGCAAAAAGCACACTGTCTGGCTTCAAAATGGCCGCCAGCCTCATGGCCAGGCCCACAACAACAAGAAACTGAAGACAGACAATGCAGGCCTATGGCAAAAAGCACACTGCCTGGCTTCAAAATGGCCACCAGCCTCATGGCCAGGCCCACAACAACAAGAAACTGAAGACAGACAATGCAGGCCTATGGCAAAAAGCACACTGTCTGGCTTCAAAATTGCCACCAGCCTCATGGCCAGGCCCACAACAAGAAGCCTAGGCCACAAAGGAAACACATGCAGGCCTTAGTATATGGCAAAAGCAGCACACTTATAACTCCCACCAGAAATGGCTACCAGCCACATGAACACTCACAAATCACAAGCAACAAGCAGGAGGCCTGGAAAACAATGTACTGAAAACAGGCCTATAATAGCCAGGCAAAGGCTGCATGGTAAACCACACTGCTTTGCATGTAATGCAATAAAATGCAAAAAAGAAAATCCACAGGGCTAAACAAGGGCTGCAGCACACCACACACAACTAAGGCATGTATTTAACACACAGCCCAAAAAACTGAAATACACCCAAAAAAAACACATTTTGCAATTCAATCCAATGCCATCCATGCCCCCTAAATGATGTTTGAAATTAATAAATACATCACACAGCAAAGGAACAGTTGTCTCATCATGTTTCATCATACACCCACCCATGACTAGCTCTGGGCCTACTGGCTACCCACAACTATTTATTTTTAAAAATGATGAAAAGTACAAAAATTTTAGTTGTAGCAACTGCAATGCCCCAATCAAACAACACCAACTTACTTGTAAAATCTCAAATCCCAAAATCCTCAAATCCAATGATAATGATGCAGCAGACACAAAGAGTGATCCTTCCAGCTCAAATCCAAGTGAAAAATTAACAGGAGATGGACAAAGCACTGGGAGGAGCCTGCTGGACAGGAACAGGAAGTAGGAGACTCTGTGGCACTTCCTCCCTCTCCCCCCCAAAAAAATTGACAAAAAAGGACAGCCAAATATCAATCTGAGGTTTTTTTTTCATCCAAATCATCAATTTATAGAATGTTTTATGCTGCTTGCGATGTTATTGTTCTCCAGATTGAAAATTTTGCGTGTTCGGGATCGCGAGCTTGACCAACATTCCGCCGGATGTCCGATGGCGCGCCCGAATGACGTGTTCGCTATCGCAATCTCTCTCGCGTTGTCCGATGGCGCGGCGAATTACGTGTTCGCGATCACAAACTCTTGCGGGATAACGCGGCCGGCTACCGAAATCTCGTGGTGCACGCGAACGGATAGCAAAAACACGTCGGCGAACGCAGGAATCCCGGTAAGTCGCTATCGCGCGCGCTAAAACGCATTTTAAAGCGCGAACAAGAAAATAATTCCACTACGCCGCGGATCGCGGAATTGTTGACAATTTTGCGTTCTCCGCGGAACGCGAAATTGCCTAAATTCCGCAAATTCCGCGAGCGGAGCGGAATTGGATGCCCAGGGTTACTAAAAACCATAAAAAGCATATATACAAAATTTCATAGAATAAAATACAATACAATTTCCAGTGTTGATCCAGCACATTTGCAGCTTGTCATAGTCTCAGTAAAACAGGATTACATAAAATGAATAACCTTTAGCCGTCCCTCCATTTAGAATGTATCTTGCTGACCTGTTGAAATCAGTTCAACAACTCTCCCTGTTCCCACTACCCACAAGCTGTGAGATATTTTTGGCTCAAATGTGACTTTTCTTGTATAGATTTCTAAACGTTTTTCTGCTTGTTTCTGTGTCCTTAAAATCTTGACAAAAGTCTTCCTTTTTGTCTTATTCATTACATTAAAATGATTGTTCCAACTACAATCATACACCGATTTGACTACTGTGACTCCATCATCTCAGTCTCCATAATACCTTTAACAAAGGTTGCAAATGATTAAGAAATCAGTCGCATGGCTATTTCTTGGCAATAAAACACACTGCCATCTCTCACATCAGTTTCTTATTGTTCATTGGCTACCTGTAGCCAAACATTCCCTATTTTAGGCCCTATGTTTTTGTCGCTGGGCCCTTTCTCAATCTGGTTCTACCCATGTCCAGAAGATTTTCTCATATTACCATTACCCCGCCAGCTACATTCTGCATCTGGTTATCTTGTTTGCATTCCTCACACCAGACACTCCAAACTAGGTGGAAAGTCTTTCAGTTATCTAATTCCTAAAGACTGAAATACTCTTCGTTCATCCCTGCACTCTATCCAATTAAATCATGTTTTGCAAACATATAAAATATATTTGTTCACTCACTAGTTTCACCTCATCACCACTCGGGTAACTTTCTGCACTATTTATTATCCTTGTAAGTAGCAGTGTACTTTAGAAATATCCAAACAAGTAATGAATCAGTTAGTTAAACAAGATTCTTTTAATTTTCCAAAAATGTATTTCCACAATATTTAAAATTCTTTTTTTATCAACTGTAATTATCTCAGGGTGTTCTACAATTATTTCACTTGTTTTTCCAACATAAATGATATTCTTTTATCAGGGTGGGGGTAATATACATGAGGAATAATTTGTTTATAGAGAAATCTAACAGTGTATCTCCTGAAGAACTACCCTTCTAAATTAAATACAGTGGAGCAGACTTATCTATGTGTTGACATTGATTTGTAGGACATAATACAGGCTAAAAATCATTAAACCTCCAAAACTGTCATAGTGACTTAAACATTATTTTTATTTAGAACAGGTTACATTTTAAACTAGCTAAATTATATAAGATTGATGATACTGCCGGTGATTTATGTTGCATGCCATATGCTGTTTTCTCGTGACAAACTGTTTGGTTGTTGGCACCTATTATGGTATAAAGTGAATTCATTTCTTACATTGAATTTATCTCTTACTTTTCTACATTATTTTTGTTCTTTTCTGTAATATTATCAGTATTAATTACTACAAAGGGGCCGATTCCGATCTCGCTCGGACAGCCCTCCGAGAGCTGTCCGTAGCCTTACCTTGCGACCGACTCGCACTGGGAGCCGGTCCATCCGGGCGATGAAGTACGATGCGCAAAAGTGCCACAATTCCGAACGAGACGTAGACTACGATTCCAGCAACATTTCCCGTACGAGCCGCATATCCAAACGCCCATCCGAGTCGCCCGGAAGCAGTTTCCACAATAGCTTGCGGCCGGACAAGTACGATGCGCAAATCCTACGCGCCGAACGGGTCGCCACTAGCAGCACGTCACAGCATCCGGGAGAGATGAATAGCAGGTCCGATTCGCGCCACAACACGATCCACTGCTATGAAACTGACCAACTCACAACGTGTACGAGACGGAGCAACAATCAGCAAGTACGAGACGAACCAATGATAAATCCCATCGCGCAGGTCATCCCAGTACTGTATATCTATGACCGGATCATGAACAGACGCGTACATCGCAGACGGTAAGTCAGACACCCACACAAGCAAACGTCACGAACACGCGAAATGCTGCACACACATAGGGCGGGGACATGCCTTCCACCAGCAAAAGCAAAACCACAGGGGTAGCATGGTCCACACCACCAGCAGTGCCCACACCTAGGGGGGGTGCCCAGCACTACTAACATCCCCACTCATAGGGGGCTGGATGCCCTGCACCACTAACATCCCCACTCATAGGGGGCTGGATGCCCTGCACGACTACCATCCCCACTCATAGGCGGCCGGATGCCCTGCACCACTACCATCCCCACTCATAGGGGGCTGGATGCCCATCAGTATCAGTACCCCCCACTCATAGGGGGCTGGATGCCCATCAATACCAGTACCTCCCACTCATAGGGGGCTGGATGCCCTGCACCACTACCATTTCCACTCGTAGGGGGCTGGATGCCCTGCACCACTACCATCCCCACTCATAGGGGGCTGGATGCCCATCAATACCAGTACCCCCCAATCATAGGGGGCTGGATGCCCTGCACCACTACCATCCCCACTCATAGGGGGCTGGATGCCCTGCACCACTACCATCCACACTCATAAGGGGCTGGATGCCCTGCACCACTAACATCCCCACTCATAGGGGGCTGGATGCCCTGCACCACTACCATCCCCACTCATAGGGGTCTGGATGCCCTGCACCACTACCATCCCCACTCATAGGGGTCTGGATGCCCTGCACCACTACCATCCCCACTCATAGGGGGCTGAATGCCCTGCACCAATACCATCCCCACTCATAGGGGGCTGGATGCCCATCAATACCAGTACCCCCAATCATAGGGGGCTGGATGCCCTGCACCACTACCATCCCCACTCATAGGGGGCTGGATGCCCTGCACCACTACCATCCCCACTCATATGGGGGGCTGGATGCCCTGCACCACTAACATCCCCAATCATAGGGGCCTGGATGCCCTGCACCACTACCATCCCCACTCATAGGGGACTGGATGCCCATCAATACCAGTACCCCCCACTCATAGGGGGCTGGATGCCCTGCACCACTACCATCCCCACTCATAGGGGCTGGATGCCCTGCATCACTACCATCCACACTCATAGGGGGCTGGATGCCCTGCACCACTAACATCCCCTCCCATAGGGGGCTGGATGCCCTGCACCACTACCATCCCCACTCATAGGGGTCTGGATGCCCTGCACCACTACCATACCCACTCATAGGGGCTGGATGCCCTGCACCACTACCATCCCCACTCATAGGGGGCTGTATGCCCTGCACTACTACCATCCCCACTCATAGGGGGCTGGATGCCCTGCACCACTACCATCCCCACTCATAGGGGGCTGGATGCCCATCAATACCAGAACCCCCCACTCATAGGGGGCTGGATGCCCTGCACCACTACCATCCCCACTCATAGGGGGCTGGATGCCCTGCACCACTACCATCCCCACTCATAGGGGGCTGGATGCCCTGCACCACTAACATCCCCAATCATAGGGGGCTGGATGCCCTGCACCACTACCATCCCCACTCATGGGGGACTGGATGCCCATCAATACCAGTACCCCCCACTCATAGGGGGCTGGATGCCCTGCACCACTACCATCCCCACTCATAGGGGGCTGGATGCCCTGCATCACTACCATCCACACTCATAGGGGGCTGGATGCCCTGCACCACTAACATCCCCTCCCATAGGGGGCTGGATGCCCTGCACCACTACCATCCCCACTCATAGGGGTCTGGATGCCCTGCACCACTACCATACCCACTCATAGGGGGCTGGATGCCCTGCACCACTACCATCCCCACTCATAGGGGGCTGTATGCCCTGCACTACTACCATCCCCACTCATAGGGGGCTGGATGCCCTGCACCACTACCGTCCCCACTCATAGGGGGCTGGATGCCCATCAATACCAGTACCCCCCACTCATAGGGGGCTGGATGCCCTGCACCACTACCATCCCCACTCATAGGGGGCTGGATGCCCTCCACCACTACCATCCCCACTCATAGGGGGCTGGATGCCCATCAATACCAGTACCCCCCAATCATAGGGGGCTGGATGCCCTGCACCACTATCATCCCCACTCATAGGGGGCTGGATGCCCTGCACCACTACCATCCCCACTCATAGGGGGCTGGATGCCCTGCACCACTAACATCCCCAATGATAGGGGGCTGGATGCCCTGCACCACTACCATCCCCACTCATAGGGGGCTGGATGCCCATCAATACCAGTACCCCCCACTCATAGGGGGCTGGATGCCCATCAATACCAGTACCCCCCACTCATAGGGGGCTGGATGCCCTGCACCACCAGCATTCACACGCATAAGGTGACTAAGCAAACCCCCACCCCTACCATCTTTGCAATATTCTATGTATGTGTGTGCCAAATGCCCACAACACTGATTCTGATAGTGAACATACAATGTGACTCCCATCACATGTGTGCCCAAAAGATGACTGTGGAGTTCAAAGTTCCAGCATCTCAGGAACATTGTGGTAATGGGTTCCAAAGCCCACATCACTACAGTGACCAGAAGGTGAGTGTGGAGAAAATAATAGCAGCATCACCAGACCAGCATTTGTGCTCACTGGTCCCAAATCCACAACCAATGTAGTGGCAATGTGGTGGTTGTGTCACATACAAACATAGATTTGAGAGGCAAAGATTGCTGTGTATCACAAGAACTCCCTCTGCCATGTGCAGACAAGCATTGGCCATGAGCCCTGACAATGCCCACAGTGTCCAATTAGACTATGTGAAAAGTAAGCATCATGATTCATACACACATATCTCTACGAACAGACACACAAACTGAGGAATCCTGTGGAGACTGTCGATGTTAGGTGACAAAGTCCCATACCATGGCAGCAATGGGACATACCAAACATGAGCAATGTGCAGGATGATGAGCTACAAGATGCATGGACATTAGGGAAAAACCTCCAAACTACATCCACACAATGGAGCGCAAAAGCAATACCAATGCAGAGGTGCAGATGCACAAACACAGACAGGCAGACCCACACTGCATATCATACACAACACGTGTGTGTGTCTCAGTGTCCCCAGGCTAGTACACAACACATGACGGTGGGATGAACTCCAATCACACAGATGTGTCCACAGTGTCATACAAAAAGTAACTAATGAACTGGGCACCCCTTTGTGGTCAAGCATACATTGTCAGATGAGTGGTATAGCAACGTATTCATGTGACACAAGCTGGGTGGAACAGCAACCAACACAGCAAGAGACAGACCCACTACAGCACCACCCTCTAGTACCCTAATTTGTGGTGACAGTAGCCTGTACGCCATTCCCACTGTGATGACAAAGGTCTGTTTTGCCAATACTGTGGAGCACAATCAGCTGTGCATACTGGGTCATGTGTCCAGAACAACAAACTCACATCACACCTCCATAAACACAAATCACTGGCCATGTCCTGCAACCAATGTGCAAAATGTAGGTAGGGGCCTAGACATGAAACAACTCACATGTGGCCACCCTCAACACCACACACCCTGATCTGCAACAATGTGCATCAGCTAGGCACACAGGGACTGTTGACATTGCTCAAGCACCCATTACAATCCCAGGGGTGGTGGGGGGATCTAAGGTACACAAAAATCAACACACATGACCTGTCAACAACACCTGTGAATGTCTGCCACACTGCACAGTATGCAGAACATGGGCATAATGTGAAGACAACACGATTCATTGCGAACCCTGCCACACACCTACACCAATGAGGAACCAAAGGAGACACACAAAGAACACATGTTGACACCTTCCAACATTGCAGCAATGACCCTGATGAGTGGGAGTAGTCACACACACATACGAGTGAGCCTCACACTGACAGATACCACATAGGTAAAACAACATGATGTTGGAAACACATAAGTGCCAATGGGAATCCTGAATGTGTCCCATGTGCGTTTGACAACATACCCTGAAATTACAACTAAAACAGCCAGGGATGACAACCTAATGACCAGTAGTCTGCCATGCACCTACATCCCAGTAAACCCAGGGAAAAGAAGTCTGATGAACACAGGACAACTCAGGAAGTGCACATAACAGGAACATCTGCATGGAACACAGGCTGAGTCGAAAAAAGGGAAGGGAACACACACAGACATGCTCACACAACACACACCATGTGCACAGGCAATGCCACGGAATGACACAATGCCATGAGGGGTCTCCACTCCTGGGGAATGTCAGCTGTGAAAAACGTTGTTTGTGCAGGGTCCTGTCATGCCAGCACACCACTTGCACAGTGAGCCAACAATTACAACACAATGAAAGCTCTGGTCACAGCAACATGTGTACGGGAGTGTCCCTTCAGTCATCTGCACATACGCAATACACATGTAGAGATAGTTGCACTGATGACGCAGATGACTTGTGTACCATGGATGCACAAACCTGCCTGTCCAGTGTAGATGGGCCCAGTCAGGGAATCTCACCATGTGCCCAAATGTAAGTACAACATATGTGCAACAGTGCATGCCAAAGATGTGAAGTAGCAAACCCAAAGAGATAATCCTGGTTACAACATTTTGCAGTCATTACACCCTGTAATTGCAGCTAAGGATGTCAAGGATACATAGCAGAAAAGTACACATATCCCATGGACCACATGGAGTCCATCACATCAACAAATCATCCTGTTGTACCTTTAAAACACAAGTACAACATCAAGTCCATGATACTCATCATCAACATCATGTACATTAGATGCAACAACAATGGATAACAACAATTTGCTTTATTAAAAGATAAAACTCCTCAAAACTGGTCATTCGAGTCCACAATGTCAAAAGGCCAATGGCCAGTCCATTTATCCATTCAACCAGGGTGACATGTGACAAGTTGTCACCCATTGCTTGCCTGCACTGCTACAACCATGGGACATCTCCCCTTGGAGGGGCATACATGGGGCAGGCCAGGCACTGCAGGGACAGGATCAGGGGACAGCAGAATGGGGCAGGGGAGGGGTGGTGGGTGCTGGAGTGTCACTGGCAACTGCAGTGGAGGTGTCTGACACAGTGGGCACCGTCACAACTGCAGGGATGAAGTCAGATGGGGTGGTTGCCGGCACCACAGCAGTGGGCAGGTCAGATGGTGTGGACATGGTCTCCACTGCAGTGCCAAAGTCAGACGGGGTGGATGAGCTCTCCACTGCAGTGCCAACCTCCAAAGTAGTGTCATGGGGTCCAGGTGAGGTGGGCAGGACAGAGGGGGGAGACACGGACTCCACACCAGTGGCAGGAACAGGCTGAGCATGTGAGGTGGGGGTGGAAGTGCATGTGGTAGGGGGAGCCTAATCATTTTGGGGATGCGGTATCAGTGTGTGGGTGAACCAGGGGCAGGGTGTGGCTGGGGGACCTGTGGAGTGGTGGCCTGGGGGCTGCAGGACGGAGACTGTGTGGTGGAGCTGCGGGATTTTGGTGGGGTCTTATTCTTCCTAGTCCGGGGGGACTTGCGGATGGGGGCCTCAGTGTCCGTGCGCCTGGGGGAGGGTGTCCGTGTGGCAGGGGAACTCCCCCCTGTGCATGGGGACTTCCTCTTCCCCTTGTGAGTTGGAGCAGATGGATCGGTGGGGAAGAGGCCAAGGTCACAGAGGAAGAGCTGCTGGGAAGGGGGGGTTGCAGGAGAGGCAAGGGAAGGGGTTTTGGAGGGAGAGGCATCTGAGGACTGCGGAGTGCTTGTGGATGTCTGTTTGTGCATCTGTGACCCATCCCCTGTGTGTGTGCCATCAGTCCCTGGAGTGTGCGTGCCTGTGGCTCTGGATTTTGGCTTGCGTGGCTGTGGGCTGCTTGTGTCTGTTGTGGTGCATGCCGGTGCTGGTGTGTGTGTGCGTTGGACAGGTAGGGCAGTGGGGATTGTGGATGTGGCAGAGGTAGGAGGGGTGAGTGACTGTTGGAAGAGGGACACTGCTGACATCTGTGTGGAGGCCATGGCCTGAATAGTCCGATGTAGGGCAGACATGTTTGATGAGATGCCCTCCATGAAGGACACCAGTTGTGTCAACAGACTGGTGTGGGAATGGAGGACACTCAGCATCGCTGGCTGCCCTACATGGAGCTGCTTCAGCAAGTCCACAGACTCAACACTCAGGGCAGCAGGGGAGACAGGGGCAGGGGGTGCGGTGCCTGGCACAAAGGAGACATGCTCCCTTACACGGGGGCCTCCATGGACCTCTGGGATGGGAGCAGATGGGAGGGTGGAAATGGTGGTGGTGGCGGGGACAGACTCGCTCGGTGTTGTCTGGGGTCTGCTGACACCCGCCTCCACAAGGAAGTCCTCACTGGAGATGCTGTGTTCCTCAGCCGAGGTGGTTGTAGCTGAAGTCTCCTCAGTGTGGCTCCCCTCACCCTCTGTGCCACTGGGTCCCTCCAACTCCTCTCCAGCAGACCCAGTCTGGCTCTGCGGCTCCTCTTGGTCCGTGGAGCTGTCTCCTCCAGTAGCCAAAGATGTTTATGCAAACAATCAGGATAAACAGATACACATCAGTCACTTGTTTCACCTGAGACATCACAGTCATTACAGCACATTACAGATGACGCATTTGCCGCATTTGCTAAATATTGCTAGAAGTGCTGGCACATATTGAAAAAGACACCTGTCATTCTGCCAGTCAACCATGCCACTCATACACTTCCCCTCCATGGACCCATCTGTCTGGTGCATGTAGTATGCCACTACTTATATGTGCACACGCACCACATAGACATATCTCAGAACATCTTAAATTGTGAATGAAATGTGTCAGTACACACATATCCCATCTCCTGCCACTGACTCAGTACATGTGTCAGGATAAGGGATGGCCAAACTCATTGACAGTAAAATAGATATGCTTCCTTCACAAGACTGCTACACACATCTTAAGGCATATGATGATCTCATGTAATACAAATGCGACAGTTGAGTGACTGCAAGCACCAATCTGTGAACATGATAACATCACAGTCTGATGAGAACGAATTGAGGCTGCCTGCACTATTATGTATAATACATCATTATGTACGTCAAGTGATCACACACCTATGTTTTTCCCCATTGTGATGATCCATTAGCCACACCTCAGCTAGCTGCCAAAACCAAAATGCTCAACACCACAGGAGTCTAAGAAGCTAGGCCACTCCAGAATGACACAGAGGCAGACACCATATTGCATATTTCACAATGAACTAAATGTAGGCTGACACACAGGAGTAGGAGCACAGAGTGTTCCTCATGTCCGGAGTAGGCATACCTGTCCAGTTCCATGTGCAACATGGGATTACCCTGAACACTAGGCATGTGTTCATGCATGTGTGACACACATGATGTACATTATTATGAGGCCCCAACATTGTCTTACCTGCTGCATGGCTGTGTGGTAAATACCCCAGACACATATGGTGAGCCAAAGCATCAATTGGAACACATATCATTTGCCCACATAGAGTGCATGTCTGATTTCTGGCAATGTGCAGACACATGGCAATCAATTGCCTCACTCATGAGGACAAAACAATGCACCGGTAGCAGATGCTGTTTACAACCTTCATTTTGGATAACAGCAGGGACACACAACACAAGTGACACAAGTCACAGACTGAAAGGGCCACACCTGTGTATCAGATGAGGATGGGCCATGAACTAATTTAGGAACATGACTCCTGTTCAAGCAGACAGGAGATCTGTGGGAGTGTAACCAGGATGAAGGAGTGCAAAGAGCATGTGAGACATAGTTCACAGAAAAGGCATGCACTTACCCCCTCCTTGTTGCTGTCTGGCCTTTAACTGCCCATCCAGGTCAGTGAAGACCACCGCCAGAATCCGGTGCATGTGGGGGGTCAGTGTCCGTCGTCTGCCCCTTCTGCGAGGAGGCGACAGCTTCAGCTGGACTCTGGCGATCCTCCGGGTCCAGCCAAGAAGGTCCTGCCACCTCTTCTGGCAGTTGCAGATGCGGCGTCTGTAGACCCCCACAGGGCATCAACCAGTGAGGATGACAAGGATAAAAGTCCATTACCAGACATGCAACATGTTTGTGCAACACACAGTTGGATATACATGTCTTCATCACAAGGGCATATGATGTACACAGGTAGTGCAACTATGGTGATTGACAGTTGTCCTGCATTTACAAAATTGAAACATTGCCTGAGTATAATAACTGTGTCAAAATGCACTTGTCATGCACAGTACCTGTCCACTACAGGTACATACACACTTTGGGGGTAACGACTACTCAGTGAGCATGCTAGTCACTGGTGTACACAATGCCATTAGTGCCAGTCAGACAACATGCACAATGAAAAAGGGATGTGGACTGCACACTCACCTGCTCCCCTGGTGTCCCATACAGCTTGCTGTACTGTGGAAGGAGGCTGTCCAGCAGGGCCTTGTTCTCCTCCTCTGTGAAGGATGGGGCCCTATCCACAGTACGTGCCATTGTTGGAGCCAGAGGATGCAGAGACAGCAGCAGTGGTAGCAGAGATGTCAATATGGAGCATGTAGTGCAGGCAAGTGAGCTCTCAGGGGAACAGACAGCCTTATATCTGTGCTGCAGAGGCAGAATCTGTCCCATGCGTCCAAAGCGATAGGTCCAACACGTTTGCATCCTATGAATCTGGCCAATCCATCGCATTGCACGGCTCATACACGCCTTCCGCATCGTTCAAATATTTCAAACCCATTACACCAACGAGTCTGATACATTGTTGTAGGGAGTAACCCTGGGCAGTGAAGTACGCTACGCTCGCGGAGTTTGCGAAGTTTCGGTAACTTCGCGATTCGCGTAGAACGCGAAGTTACCGTGCACTACGCAATTTGCGGCATAGCGTAGCTGTTTTTCTTCTTCGCGGGCTCAATATACGTTCTCGCGCGCGCGGTAACGACCTACCGTGATTCTGCATTCGCCGACGCGACTTCCTATCACGAGATTTGGAATCCGGCCGCACGATCCCGCGAGAGTGTGCGAATGCGAACACGTCATTCGGACGCGCGATCTGACTTCCGGCGGCAGTGTTGGTAAGATCGCGATCCCGAACACGAAGAAACTACAATCTGGCGAAGAATATCTCTCGAGCATCATAAAACCTTCTCGAAAATGATGGTTTTGCTCCAAAAAACTCCTCAGATTGTGATTTGGCTGTAGTTTTTTGTGCAAGGAGTCCTTTTTCTTTTTTTACTTTTCTTTCCAAGAGGAAGGAAGTGCCCCTGATTCTCAAACTTCCTGTTCCTGTCCAGCAGGCTCATCCCAGTGCTTTGTCCATGTGCTGTTCACTTTCATTTGGATTTGGAGCTGGAAGGATCACTTTTTGTGTCTGTCTGCTGCATCATATCATTGGATTGGATTTGAGGACTCTTGGACTTGAGATTTTACAAGTAAGTTGGAGAATTGGTGTACTTGTTTGTTTGATTGGGGCTTGTTTGTACCTACATTTTTTTGGGGATTTCCATAGTTTTTAAAATTTATTGTTGTGGCCTGTAGTTTCGGCAGGGGCCTAGTTGTTTTTCTTTGATTGGAATTTCAGCCAGTAGGCCCAGACTAGAGCCAGAGGTACCCATGGGTGCATGTTTCTGTGGTGTCTGTTGAATTTAAACATCATGTAGGGCATGCATGGATGGCATTGGATTGAATTGGTAAATGTGGTTTTTGGGGTGTATTTCACTTTTTGGGTGTAATATATACCTTTGTTGGATGTGTGTGTGCTTGTTGTGTAACTTTCCAACCTTTCGTAGCCCTGTGGATTTTCGTTTTTGCATTTTTGTATTAAAGCTGTGTTGTTTAGCACTGCAGGCCTCCTTTGTCTGGTCATATTTATTATTATAGGCCTGCTTTAGTTCATTGTTTTCCATGGCCTGTTGTGACTGTGAGTGACCACGTGGCTTGGGGCCATTTTGTGGGGGTACTTTAGTAGTGTGCTGCTTTTTCCATATAGGCCTGCATGTCTTTTCTTTGTTCCCCTTGGCTTATGCTTTTTGTGAACTTGTGGGTGGGCTGGCCATGTGGTGGCGGCCATTTTGTGGGACCAGCCACTGTGCTTTTGCCATAGGCCTCCAAGCTTGCGGCCTAGTCTGCCAGTAGGCCCAGAGGTAGTCATCCTCATGGGTGCATAAAAACGGTTTCTGTGTTGTCTGTTGAATTGTAACATAATTTAGGCCATGGATGGCATTGGATTGATTTGCAAAATGTGGGTTTTGGGGTGGTATTTCAGTTTTTTGGTGTTTGTTAAATAAATAGGCCTTTTCAGCCAGTAGGTAACCCTGGGCGTTCAGCTCGCGGACTTTGGGCAACTCCGCACTGCGCAACAACGCGGACTTACACTTTTTATCTTCTTTGCGCGCTCAATATACGTTTTCGCGCGCGCGATAACGACTTTTTGTGATGATCGCGATGCCGAACACGCAGAATTTACAATCTGGCGAAGAATATCTCTCGAGCAGCATAAAACCTTCTCGAAAATGATGATTTAGTTCATTTTGCACAAAAAACTCCTCAGGTTGTCATTTAGATGTAGTTTGGTGAGCAAGGAGTCACTTTTTTTTGTTTTACAATTTTTTTCAACAGGAAGGAAGTTGTTGGGTGGCCTGGCCATGTGGTGGCGGCCATTTTGTGGTACCAGCCACTGTGCTTTTGCCATAGGCCTCCAAGCTTGCGGCCTAGTCTGCCAGTAGGCCCAGAGGTAGTCATCATGGGTGCATAAAAACTGTTTCTGTGTTGTCTGTGGAATTTTGACATCATTTAGGCCATGGATGGCATTGAATTGAATTGCAAAATGTGGTTTTTTTGGAGTGTCTATTTCACTTTTTGGGTGTGTTAAATAAATGCCTTTTTGTGTGTGTAATTATAATTATGTGTTGTTGTAGTGGTTGTCTAACTTTCAAAAGTGTTTTTAGCCATGGGGATTTTAGTTTTTGCATTAAATCTGTGTGTGTTTTATAAGGCATCCTTTGTCTGCCCATATATAGGCCTGCTTGAGTTCATTGTTTGCCGTGCCTTGTGCCTGTGAGTCACCATGTTGCTGGGGGCCATTTTGTGGTGGTAGTTAGTAGTGTGCTGTTTTTGCCACATAGGCCTGCGTGTCTTTCCATTGTTCCTCTTGTCTTACTGCTTCCAAATCCATCCCCATTGCCAGCTGCAGCTCCATGATGCTGCTACATACATCCCACGTGATGCACAAATTTAGGCCAAACATGCTCCACTACATTTTAGTTTTTGTTCTTTACTATTCTTATTCTTCCAGAGTGTACACACTAGCACTACACAGTAGCCAGGAAAGCCCTGGCCTTGTTGTCAACATCTCATAAATGGCTACACTGTGTGTTGTTGTTCACTGAGTTTCTAAAATTTAATAATTGAGGCCACCGCACACTAAGTTCTATATTATATTTGTTTGATTTGTGCTATGTTTGACTGATGTTCTGGCTTTTTTGCTTTTAGGTGCACAAAGACTGAGGAGGAGGTGTGTCTCTCATCATTGCCTGTTGCACTGCCAGACAGACATCCTGCTGCTGTACACACAACACAACGTGACGTGTGACCTGACCAGACATCTCTGCAACTGAGTGCTGCTGACATCTGAAGAAGATGGGCCCAAAGAAAGCAGGTACCAGGTCCTCCAGTACCAAGAAAGTTGCTTTTGAGAAGAAGGAACAGAAGAAGGAAGTGACACTTAAGTCTGGTGTGCCGGCCAATACCTTTTTGGGCAAAAAAATTACGCCTGCAGCAGCGGTGTCCGGGGGCAAGCTGGGGGCAGCACCTCTGCATCAGTGGGCCCAACCCACCAACCCAGGCCCAAGCACATGAGTGTGGAAGAGGTAGCCAGCCTAATGGTGGAAAGCAGTGATGCTGAGCCTGAGATAAACTTATCGCTATCTCAAAGTAGTAACTAATCAACGCAGGAGGAAACACAGCAGATAAGTGGTCAACAACAACAGCCGCAACCACCGCCCGCAATAGTAGTTGTTGTTCCTCCTGAAGTAGGGGCAGTTCAGGAAATTGAGCCTCATGCAGAGGTAGAAGAAGAAGCCACTCATTCAGAAGATCCATTGTCTTCCAAATCTCCAGCAAGGAAAAGGAGGGGTAGTCCATCAAGTTCTTCGCCAATCCCCCTTCTGATGATCTAGATGCCACTTGGAAGCCACAAACTGAGTCTGAGAGGGAGCCACGTTCCAAGACCAAGCTAGGGAAAAGGAAGGTTCCAGAAAGCCTTACACTTATGGAGGTCGATGTAGAACAGCAGGATGATGATGATGAGCCAGTCATCACGAACATCACTCCCGGCCCCGAGGAGATGGAGACCAACATTATTACCCTATCCAAAATCGCTGCGAGGGATGTAGCATGCATACCTCCACAGGTAACACCAACACGACCTACAGCTTCCATATTTGCATTAGCAAAGGCCCGGCAGTGACCTACATCCAGCACAACCACCACCTCAGTAGGAGTAGGTACTGGTACAGCAGCACAGAGTCAAATTCAACACACACCCTCCAGTTCATCCGGCATTGGAAGTGGCACCTCCAGCAGGAGGCCAAAGTTAAGCTCCCCAGTTTGGGACTTCTTTACGGTTAGCGAAAAGGAGGAGAACATTGCTATATGCTCCATTTGTAATAGCTCTGTTAGTTGTGGTAAGCTTGGTACAAACTATGGTACCGGAGGCCAAATGACCCATCTGAAAAAACACCACTTGATCAGCTGGGAGGACCACCTTCGTGGCATAAAAACTGCAACCATTGGTGTTGGTGGGGATAAAGGAGTAGAAGATCCGATCACGGTGGAAGGGGAAGGACAGGGAGACATTCTCTCTGGTAGTGGTACACAAGGTGTCCCTGACCCCAGCAGTGCAGTGTTAACGTCGCCCACATCTTCAGCAACATCTCAGTGGCACAAGAGTAAGAGTCAGCCTGAGACACCAAGGAGTACCAGGTCCGCAACCCCAAAAAGTGCGTTGTTGAGCCTAAGAGAAAGGAAAACCATGCAGCCTACCATTATCAGCATGTTTGGGGGGGAGGGGCAGTACGAACGCAACCACCCAATAGCACGTTTGTACAATGCGAAGCTGGCTAAAATGTTAGCACTGGACCTTCTCCCTTTTTCTTGTGTTGAAGGGGTGGGTTTTCTGGAATTTGTGTCAACCATCTGCCCAAAATGGCATGTTTCCAGCCGCTACTATTTTGCCAGAGTTGCTGTTCCAGCACTACATCACGACGTGCTGGAATTGCTTGGAAAAGCCTTTAAGCAGAGTGCTGTTCACAGTATCCACCTGACAACAGACATGTGGACCAGTTGCCAAGCCACAGATTACATGTGCATCACTGCACACTGGATCTCTTTTGCGGGGTTAGAGAACAGATATCTGCTGGTGTTGACGCTGCTGAGATTTTTCATGCCACTCGCAAACATGCAACTGTAGCCATGTTTGCCATGGAGAAATCTCATACTGCTGCAAACATTTTGGAAGAGTTTAACACCAAGGTCTTTGAGTGGCTGCGCCCAAGAGGGCTTACGATTGGTTTTGTTGCCACGGACAACGGCAGTAATGTAGTTAAGGCCATGCGCAATGGTGGCTATTTCAGGGTCCCGTGTTTGGCACACTGCATTAACATTGTTGTTCAAGACTTTTTGAAAAATGAATCCAAAGTCAGCAACTTACTGGCCACCTGCAGAACAATATGCACACATTTCAGCCATTCTTTTAAAGCCCGGAAGCAGCTGAGGGTCATTCAACGTGAGCATAAAATGCCAGTCAAAGCGCTCATCCAGGAGGTGCCAACACGTTGGAACTCAACTTATTACATGCTTGATCGTCTGTTTGAACTGTACATATCACTCAATGCTTATGTCATGCAAAGATTAGGGGAACCTACTGTGAGAGGCATGACCGTTGAGATGGGTCAATGGGACCTCATTAAATGCCTGGCTGAGATGCTACTTCCTTTTGAGATCTTAACACGTGAAGTCAGCAGGGAGGACTGTACTATGGGCCAAGCTATCCCATTGTTGCACATGCTAGAGCAACAGCTGAAGGAGGTGTCTGAAACGTACGCAGGTGTGGATGACAAACAAGACGCATATCATTTGGCGGAGACCTTAGCCGCTCGCTTATCTGAAAATACAAGGATTCAAAATAAAATTTTGTCACAACCACATTACATTAGTGCCACAATTTTGGATCCACGGTACAAAGTATTTCTGAACAGCAAGGCAGTAATTCCTTTTTCGGAAGTGGATGTTGCCAACTATAAAACGTTGATAGCTAAGGAAGCCACTATTTTTGAAAACGAACGGCTGTTAATTACAGGCCCCCCACCCCAGGCCATAACAAGTACTACAGGGCATCCAGAGTCAAGTTCTACTTCGGAGCCTGAGGGCAGTGTGTTTGCCTCCCAGCAGTCACCTACACCAACAATAACATCAACAACAGCAAGAAAAGGATCATCCACAGTACAACTGCAACTGATTGGTTTCTACGGCAGGGGTATGGTAAGTCCAGTGCTGATGCAAAGGCAAAAGAGGCCGAGCACATCGGAGCACCCCTGAACATTGAGCGGACGGTCCAGGCCTATCTGGATGACCCAACAGAGGTCTTCATGGATCAAAACCCATTGGTGTATTGGTATGGGAAAAGAAGCCGATGGACAGTGCTCAGCAGGCTGGTGATAAAGTATCTGGCTTCCCCTGTCGCAAGTGTCTCTTCTGAGCGTGTTTTCAGTGCAACTGGTGCCATTGTAACTTCGAAAAGGACCAGTCTCTCGCCCAAAAGCGTGGAGAGGTTAACCATGATCAAAATGAATCAGCACTTTATACCACCGGATTACAAAATACGTGAATCACAGCAGGAAGAGGAGAGCGACTTGGATGACGTAAATAGTGCGCTACAGGACCTACTTCTGTCCGAACCACCAGAGTTTGAGGACGAACTCCTCTTCCCTGATAACTAGGCTTTCAAATTGTTACTTTCTTCCTTCCTTTATGTGTCTGTGTATCTGTCTTTCTGGTTCAAATCAAATCACAACAAATCCATCACCACCGTCTTCTCTTTTTATTTCCCTATTGGAGTTGCACGTCTGTGCATTTAACTGTCCACTCTTCAGAGTCCTGCTTCATCTTCCTGTCTCGCCCTAGTACATTTCCATCAAGCCAGACATTGGAGTACAAGAAATGTTGCCTTTAACAGTCCTTCCATAAGAAGTGAAACGTGACTATAGCTATCCTCCGTTTTGTTTCCGAGCCAAAACTCATCAGTGTCCGAAGGCTACCGCCTCTGCAGGCGTCCACAACTCTTCACTGTCAGAACTTGGGCAGGCATCCAAAAGTGAACTCATCACTGTCCGAAGGCTACAGCCTCGGCAGGCATCCAAAGCTCCTCACTGTCAGGACAGAAGGTACTTGGCAGAGAAAGACAAGACTCTTCGAAGAAACTTGCTGACATTTGTGCAAACTCAAATGACCAGCACTGAGCGCTACCCAGGCCGCGGCCCATCATCACAGTGCACTGCTGTGACCATGTGAAGCAACTTAAACTGTGACAAAGTGCCACAGATGAATAAGACGAAAACCGAAACAGCGACTAACACTGAAAATGAATGTGGACTGGAGTAATGATGAGGCCACTGCCCCGTAAAAAAAAAAACACACACCTGTCAGAACTAGGCATCTGATGATCTGACAGCCAAAGAGAAGAGCAAGACAGGTAATGATGGAATGCATTGGGTGCTTGCAGACTCTGAGCGATTGCTGTTGTTTGTTGTTGATGTTGTGCATGAAGTCGAACTCTACTCTACTAGTTAATCTACAAAGTGACTCAAGTCAAGTCAGTGACAGTCAATGTTTCCCTTCTTGTTGTTTAATAACCAAATTGTACTCCTACTACTGCAGGTGCAGGCCAATATCTGTTGCAATTTTTTATATGGAATATGGACTTAATCAGAGTCACTACAGACTGAGTTGGAGTTGGACAACATGTACCACACCATGATGATGACCATACTATCTTTGCAGTCAGTCAGTTGGATCAGAGATCATTGAAGGAATAACTGCATTTCACGAAGTGGCATAAGGTAAACATAAACACAACAATTCAACAAGAAAGTAAACACAGCAGACCTACATGTCCATGTAGTGGTGGAGTCAAGTCAAGTCATGACTGACAGCGGCGCATAGATTTTGTCACTTAATTTTGAAAATGCTAAGTTGCTGTGTATATATGCCTTGTTTTGTCTGGCTCTGTCAAAAAATAAGGTAAATGGAGGTTGGGTCACGGACGGGCTGGTGCTGTGGTGGGCCTGTTCTGTCCTGTTGTTGTTGTAGCTTAATGCTGTAAACAGAATATACACGATATATCCAAGCCGCCTCAGTCTGAAAGTGTTCTCGCTTCTCTTCTTGGACTCCACCGTAATTGATGTTTTTTTTTATTCATTGATTTTTCAATACCCCTTTTGTTTTTCCATCTAGACGTTACAGGCCGGCCTTTACCCTGTGCTATACTGGAAGACACAACTCACATTTACCTTACCAATCCGCATCAGGAAGGCCACCAAGATTGATGTGCGGAGCGTCCATGGAAGATAGGACCAAGAGGAAGGACGAGATTCAACTCCACAATTTGACCAGGATAATAGTAACTTTAGTATCATTCATCATTCATCTTTTAATTAATTGGAATCCTTTTTTCTCTTCAATCATTATGACTGTGTGTTGTGTGTTGTTGTTTGTTTGCTAATTGATCCCTACTACTATTCTTTAATTTTCTTTGCTATCTTTAAAAGTAAGCCCAGTACAACATGGAATTTGGGTCTCACTCTCTGAGGGCATATTACAGGCAAGGCAAATTGCGTAGAATATACTGCTGCCCTGTACTGTCTAATTGTCTAGTAGGAGTTAGTAAGTACTACTCATTAACCATCAAGTTATCTTCATCATCATGCATGCATTTCCTTTTTCTCCCTTTATAGATTTTTGGGATAAGATCATGGCTGTCTGCCAAGATTTCGCTTTGCTTTTGTTGTCCATGCGTACTGTTTTTCTTTCTCCAACCTTTCCCCAAACCCCCCTTCCCATCCATTCATCAAACCCTAACCCTCTTCCCCGGGCTGTGATTTATATTGAGGTGTGATGTGACTACATAAAATGTACACCAATTGATCACACGCTTGCTGGGGCATATGTGGTGAAAGCAACACTAATTACATTTCAAGGCAGGGCGAGGAGCTTCTTCTGCTTGCCCACCCATGCTCAGTCTATGTGCAAGCCGCCACCGGCTAATAGTACATCATAATTAATTGCCAGCATTGATTGGATTCATCATCAAACTCCTACCACACAGCAGTAAAGGTTACACATTACGATTGTGTTAAGTTAAGTGACTCACTCGACACAACTACAGTTTGTAACTTCTTGTACTAGGCTGTCCCACTCCCTGCCACCATTATGTTTTATTTGACTTTAGCAGTTGAAAATGCAATATTGTTTGTTTGGCAGTCTTCTTCTGTACTGTATTTTACTTCGTCCTACTACTCCTCCCACAGTCGCTTTCAGGCAAGTGATTTTTTTAGAAAATGCTGCTGCCAGTGTCTACTCTACTACTACCACCACAACCATGGCATCTTCTCCATTCTCTTGGGAAACCATGCAGCCATCGCTGTGCCGAACGTAATCATCATCAATCACAGGTAAGATAAGTTTGGTGGGAGGTATAATGGACTAGGAGGAGAGACTGACAGTACTAGTAGGACAAATAACTCAGTGAGGGGTACCGCATCTATCTGTTTGTGTTACATCATCAGCAGATTATTTAAATCAAACACTGGCTGCGGCCCTGCAGCAGCAAGGAAACCATGTGACGTTAATTCGTAAAACAGTAACCCCCACAAAACATTAACATTGTATGTTTAAGTATAAATATAATTTATTACCCTAACAAAAATAAACTATCCCACACCTGACCCACCCCTCTCCCTAACCCCAACCAATGTCCAAAACGAAAAAAAGTCCAAAGAATGTCCAGAAACCCCAACGCCCAATTCCCACCCACCAACAAAAGGAATAAAAAAGGGGCAATGCAACAGGGTCCTATTAGATTTGGCGGGCTTTAAGGTGTTTGTCCACCAGAATTTTTACACGCTCCTCTAGTTGCTCCTCAGCCGTGCCACCCGGAGGAGAATCTTGCGTCGAAATGCCCTGCAGTGGCATCCAGGGTGGGGGACAGCAGTGCTGGCTGCGAGAGAATTGCGTCGGCGGGCGGCTGCCAGACCGCGGGGCCGTACCACTGGAGGTCTGGCCTGGCTGGGGCCCGGGGCATCGGACGAGGCTGCAGCTGCTGCTGCCTCCTCCTCCTCCGCCTGAGCCACCAGCCGCCGGTACTCCTCACAGATGGCCTCCAGTTTCCGGCGCCGTGCCCTGGCTGCCAACTCATTCCGGGTTGGTTTTTCTTGGGAAGGAGTATCTATATCAAGAAAGAAAAAGAATATTGTTGTAACCAGTACTCTTAGCAAAACAGTAACACAAAATTAATTCAACACGTAATGGCACAGTAGCACTAGCAAGAAGCACAGTACATAACATTTCTGGTAATAATCTATCTATCCTCCCACTTCCTCGGCCTGTAACATTTGTGGGAGTTTCAGGCATTATACTAGCACTATGGACTCCAGTACACAGTACACCAGTCTTCTTCTTATCTCTACTAGTTTAGCGAAATGACATAACCTGGTTGTAGTAGCCGGCATGCCAGCTCGGTCAACTATGCTTGCACCCAAGACAGACATACGAGTCTGACTCATGACGCAGACTCACGTTAGTTTGATTTACTACTGTCTGCAGGTGGGGAAGCTCGTATTTTTCTATTACGGGTGGCACTGGCCATACTCTCTCTGTTACATGAAGGGCAATTGGTCAATTTCACTTTGACAGTGCCCTGGCTACTACAAAAAGGCAGATTATATAGCTGATCCAATGATCATTGCTTTTATATGGGACGACGACAT
Source organism: Calotriton arnoldi (assembly GCA_963921515.1). Classification (NCBI taxonomy): domain Eukaryota; kingdom Metazoa; phylum Chordata; class Amphibia; order Caudata; family Salamandridae; genus Calotriton; species Calotriton arnoldi. The sequence goes on along the minus strand of CAWUFW010010347.1, from coordinate 365,640 downwards.
AAGGTCAGTAGCGGTCGGTGGTGGGACTCGGGGAGTGCTGCCGGGCGGTGACGTAGGGAGGGGCAGGGTGGGGGTAGTAAACTATGGATTACGGCCAATTACAGGTAAGTAAACATATAAATAAATAAAACTAATTTTGTTGCGCCCACTGCATCACTTTTGGCGGTGCAGTGCGCACAATTAAATTCGCTTTATTTATTTTTATGTTTACAGTAAAGTTACCTGTATTTGGCCGCGTAATACATTGTTTACTGCTACCCCCACCCTGCCCCTCCCCACATCGGCTTTCCTACTGTGGCGCGGTTTCTTTTACATTCCCTTAAAACTAAAACTGTGCATCCCGTGACAGTCTCCACCTATGCTGTCTTGATGAATACATACAGGCATCCATCCATTCTAAGTAAATGTCAATCATTCTTCTTAATCTCTCCACAAACCTTACTTTGTTTCACCAACAACAACCCATGCGTCCACTCACTCCGTTGCTTGCCTTGGCTTAGAGTTTCACCCAAACACCGCTGATGATTCTTGCTATCCACAGTATCCACCCATACTGTGTCGCCCACCCAGGCAGGCATCCATTCTTCTTTCACCTTCCACCCATCCTTCAACAACACATGCATCTGATTCCTATCAGCCACCTATCCATGCTTCCAACGTATCCTTCTCTGCCAGTCATCATATTAAATCTCGCCCGTCCTTCCTCCTTCCACCCTTCTTTCCCTTTTTGTTCAACACATCCATCAAGGTCATCTGATCTGACTTTTAGTCTCCTCCATAAAACTTTCACAGCTGAGTTGGAGTCAGATAGAAGAGGCCATTGGTTAATCAAGTCACGCTGGTAATGCTATTGCTACTGCATTGCTAATGCTAAGTAAAGGGTGTCTTCTCTTCTTCAACCGTTGTATAATGTTCACTACAACAACTTCATACCTAATAAGTCTCAACAACAGTACAGTGAGTGAAGTCAACACCCTTCCAGCTAGTGCAATGTCAATAAGTAATGAATATAACTTACCACCGCCCGCCACTGCTACTGGCTCACCCCCTGTAGCTCCTGCAGGTGCCGCATCTCCTGCCCCCTCCGGAATGGAGGAATCGCCGCTGGCCCCGCCGGCACTGGTGGTCGCTACTACGCCTAGATAAAAACATGACACATTTTTAGATGCCTGTGTACACCTCCCCCTATTTATTCTTTTTCACTAGCAAGATTGAAAAAAAAAGTGAATACATACATATTATACATCACATTCACTAGTCAAAATCGGGTACTAGAGTCTGTAGACACTAGTAGTGTTATGGTCCCTAGGGTCATTATTTATTATACTATACTCTACTCTTTGCAAAGTTAGCCTGAGCCATGCAACCATTTTTCGCTTCATGTCTTTTGCGCATGTTACCTCGCAGCTTGTTGTGCAGTAAGTAACAGTAAGACGCCTTTTTGAGCCCACATGAGCACATACAGCTACTGTCTGAGCGTTGCGTACAAGAGGTCGAAAAACAAGCCACTTTGTTATGGAGTTCGGTTAGTACGTATTGCTTAGCCATAAGTAACATGTTACACTTTTTGGCAGGACTGAGAAATGCTTGCATTATACTATCTAACGCGCACCATTTTTCTCAGGCAGAAGATTTCCTTCTACAAACCAGAGATTTGCAGAGCTTATTAATGATGCATGAGATGCAACCAGTAGTTCTACGTTCTACGGTGAGGAGTCTCCCAGAATTCGCACTGATCTTTTGTCTTCGTTCTATCATCATGCACTTGTTGTAACAATGTTTATTGTTTTAATCTTATGCATTTTGCTGTTGGAGCTGGCTGGAGTACACTGAATTTTATAGAACAACATACAGAGCTTGTTAGTTGAAAATAAACCTTTTGAACTTACACATAGACTCTGTGGTATTTGGTGTGGTGGTGGACATACACGAGTGAGTGAGCGAGCGAAAGGGTGTTATGTTCTGGGTTGTGTAATCATAATCATTGGGTATCTTCGGGTGGGGGTTCGGGGACCTAATGAGACACTATAGCTAGTCATTGTGGGTTCACTTCAGACTGAGGTGTGAGGAACGTCCAAGTTCTAAACTCCCATCACCAACATCCTATTTCATTGTGCATAGTTCTGCATGGGGCTGTGCAGAATCCACACATCATTAGTAGTATGTACTATATCCTATCAAAAATAGTCAAATATCTGGTTGGGCATTTTGTTTGTGGTAATTGTCAAAGCCTCAAGATTAACCCCTTGACCGAGATCGGAATTCCGCTCGTGTGCTGGACATTCCGATCGCGGGTGTGGTCGTGACGAGCTCAGCTCGTCATGCGCACAGCGCTACCGCGCAGCATGACGAGCTGAGCTCATCACGAGCATCGAAGGGGTTAAGAAGCCTAGAAGAGGACAACCGAAAGGACTGGACTCAGTGGCTAGAGCTATTAGTATTGGTCAATCTGAGTTTTATTCAAAACCGTACAATAAAGAGTGGCAATGCAAACTGGGCAAGCTTATCGACAGACTAATAGTAGTAGTACAGACATTCATAGCAGAGGCAGTTAGAACTTAGAGGCAGGGATAACCAGAATTTAGAAACAGATAGTCAAGTCAAGATCAAAGAATCTTTTGTAAAAATAGAATTAGGGAGTGGATTAATAGTTCTGAAAAAATAAGGTGCAGTAAAAGTTAGGGCAATATAATTGTTAATATTAACCACTGGAGGACTTACTGGGACCAGCAGCAGGGCCCTCGGTAGAGGAGCGGTCCTCTGGTGGTTGTCCCGCCGACTCGGACCCCGTCTTCTTGCCCCTGGGTGCTGCAGATCAGTGATCATGTAAGATATAATAAAGAAAGACACAAACATTAATGATTGCTTTGAAACAAATAAATTATCTAAAAAAACGCTCAAAACATGTTTTAGGAAACAAAAATTGCAATAAAATTGACCTATCTAATCCGATCGACTACTGGCTTGCGGGATTCACGGACAGTCTACTTATTTGGGAACACTAATTCAGTGTTCCGTTCTGAATGATTCAAATAAAATCCAGAACACTAACTAAGCCTAAGTACCACCTGACCTAGCCCACCTATTCCAGGCGGGCCAATTGTTCATTAAGTCTGCATTTCAATTTTTTTCAGCCATCAAAAATGCATAGATGAGAAGGAGGACACATGCATAAAGTGCATAATGCATACACCAAATTGTTGGTTGGTTGCATCTGATGTTCTGCAGCTGACTGACACTGCTAAGCTTACCAGTACCACTCACTAAACAAACTACAAAAGGTTCTATTAAGGACTGGGGTAAGCAGCACTCAGTGACAGAGGATGCGTCACGCAGACCGCTCAAAAATTATCAACTAATAGTAACTAAACCTAGTATCAATCCATCCACCACTATTTGACAGGAGGACAAAGGAAGGACTACAGTCTCTCTAGCAATAGCATTACCTAACTGAAGTTCTCTAAAGTAAACTCTTACATAATAATAAGGACAAGCGAGCGCAAAGTTGCAAACAAGTAAGAGTAGCACCCAGCACCTGTGTCCTACAATCACAGAAGATTTTGAAACGTAATTTACCTCCAATGTAAGCAGCAGTATTCTTGTTATTTGTAAAAAATTTATACACAAATCACAATACTTATACTACTATATATATTAGCTACTCACCAAGCCCCACGACCTCGACACCTAGCAGGTCCAACAGGTCCTGCTCCCGGTCGAGGATGTCTGACCACCGGTGGGCCAGCTGGTTATGGGTGCGCCGGACCCCTGAGCAGCGAAACACTGCCCGGCGCACCTTCGCCCACCGGCGGTGACGCTCCTGGGTCGGGTACCCGGAGCCTGGCCTGCCGCCTGCTGCCAAGGTCAAGGGGAGGTGGCGCTGAACAAAAAAAACAAGGGTGGCCACCTCCGCCTCACTAAAGAGCTGGCGGGCTTGCACCCCTGCAGGGCGCAGTCTGCCGCAAGGCAGGCGGCTCTTGGGCGCACGCACCTTGCCCTTCGAGCCGCTGCTGCTACCCTTCGCCATGGTTCTGGGGTGGGAGGAGGCGGAAAAGAAAAGTTAGAAGGGAAAAATAAAGTTAGGGGAAGAAGTAGGCGCTTAAAGAAGAAAGTTATGTAAAACAGTCGAAAAGTTAAAAAAACACAGAAAAAAGTAGAAAAAAATGCAAAATATAGACTTAGGCAGAGAGAGAGATAGATAAGAAATAAAGAAAAATTGAAAAACTGTGTAAAAAACTAAGGATTGCAAAGATTGAGGGAGGATAGAAAAGCAGGCCCAGAACCATAGCATAGAATGGAAAAACAAGATGGCCGCGCCCATCGCGACCGCGTGGGTAAGTTTGCGCGATATTTCTCCCCGAGCACGCAAAAAACGTCGCAAACACGTACAACGCGTTCCTGAACATGGAATGCGCATCGCGAGCACGCTATACGCGACCCGGAACAGGAAATAAGGGATCGCAAACGGGCGGGACAAGTGAAAAATAAAATGGCCGCGCCCATAGGCGATTGCATGGGTAAGTTTGCGCCCCCGAGCACGCAAACAGCGTCCCAAACACGCACAACGCGTTCCCGAGCAAGAAAAACGCATCTCGAACGGGCGCGACAAGCAGCTACGCACGCTCGCGTAGCTACGCGTAGCTCGCGTAGCGCTCCGATGTCTTCGCGTAGCTCGCGTAGCGCTCCGCCGTCTTCGCGTAGCTTCGCGTAGCGCGACTACGCGAACTACGCCCAGGGTTAGTAGGGAGCCAACTGATTTTTCAGAACACGAATCGTACAAGGGCCAAATCCGCATCAGTCCCCATTGCAGTCAATGTGCAAGGCGTGTGTGCAAGGCGTGCGCTCGCCTCGTTCCCTAGGTGTCCGACGCAGCTTTTGAATTGGTCACCCGTGTCAGTCCCCATTGCAGGCAATGTGTAAGGCGTGAGTGCAAGGCGTGCGCTCGCCTCGTTCCCTAGGTGTCCGACGTGTCTTTTGAATTGGTCACCCGCATCAGTCCCCATTGCAGGCAATGTGCAAGGCGTGTGTGCAAGGCGTGCGCTCGCCTCGTGCCCTAGGTGTCTGACGCGTCTTTTGAATTGGTCACCCGCATCAGTCCCCATTACAGTCAATGTGCAAGGCATGTGTGCAAGGCGTGTTTGCAAGGCGTGCGCTCGCCTCGTTCCCTAGGTGTCCGACGCGTCTTTTGAATTGGTCACCCACGTCAGTCCCCATTGCAGGCAATGTGCAAGGCGTGTGTGCAAGGCGTGCGCTCACCTCGTTCCCTAGGTGTCCGACGCGTCTTTTAAATTGGTCACCCGCGTCAGTCCCCATTGCAGTCAATGTGCAAGGCGTGTGTGCAAGGCGTGCGCTCGCCTCGTTCCCTAAGTGTCCGACGCGTCTTTTGAATTGGTCACCCGCGTCAGTCCCCATTGCACGCAATGTGCAAGGCGTGTGTGCAAGGCGTGCACTCGCCTCGTTCCCTAGCTGTCCGACACGTCTTTTGAATTGGTCACCCGTGTCAGTCCCCATTGCAGTCAATGTGCAAGGCGTGTGTGCAAGGTGTGCGCTCGCCTCATTCCCTAGGTGTCTAACGTGTCTTTTGAATTGGTCACCCGCATCAGTCACCATTGCAGGCAATGTGCTAAGTATTCCACCCACAATAGCTTTCCATGGACCCATGGGCACACCAACAACAATACAGCCTGTGACACAGTATATCAAGGGGCATGTCAGGCTGCATTACCTGTGTGTGCATATGTGGGTAAACATGTGATTTGGTATGTGTCACTTAGTGGCACCCACTCCCAGGCAGGGCAAGGTGTCATGGGGACAGATACCTTTGTGTGTTGGACACATAACCACTGTGATTTACGACTGTACAGTTCAGGGCATGAGGCATGTACACAGTTCCCGGGGTACAGTGTGTATGACATGTGACATACACCCTGACTCTTAGGTGGAATGGGATGTGTGTCACAGGGTGTCCCAGTGCCACAATTGTGATGCTCATCCACAGTATGTGTGCATTTAGCTACGGAGATTACTCTGATTTCATGTGCTCAATGTCAAACGGTCACCACATCCATGTGTATTGTCAGTGTGAGTTGATGTGGCATCTGTGTGTCACAGACACCATGTGTGAGATGCAAAAAAACGTTGTGGCACTTTATGTGTGTGTCATGTGTGCATTGTGGTGTGTATATGAGACGCTACATCATGATGGTGTCCTTGTGGCAAAAAATGCAAAATATAGACTTAGGCAGAGAGAGAGATAGATAAGAAATAAAGAAAAATTGAAAAACAGTGTAAAAAACTAAGGATTGCAAAGATTGAGGGAGGATAGAAAAGCAGGCCCAGAACCTGTGTGTGTCTGTCAAAAAGCTGTGATGTGTGGTAGACATCTGTCCTCACTAGTGACTGTGGTGTGTGTCTGGTATGTGACACTCATACTGATGTACTGTGGCAGAGCCCATAGATTGGTCACAGCACAACATGGACCTTGTTGTGTGGACCTGTAGAGCTGAGATTTCAGATGATGGGCATGTATCTGACATGTGTGCACATACACTACAGCACATACATCATGTCTTTGTGTCCTGTTGTTTCATGTGCTATTTAGCATGTACAACGGCACCTAGATAGGGGAACTGACAAACTGTCTTTGCTCATCTATGTACTGCAGGAGACCAGCTGTCCACAGACCGTTCCCTGACCTTGTCACCATGGTCGAACGTGACTGCATGCGACGGTACCGCTTCACTAGGCCACTGATTGAAGAATTGGCGGAGCAGTTGGCACCACACCTGCAACTGGCCGGACATACCCTACTGCGCTGTCCCCCAAGGTGAGGGTGATGGCAACCCTACACTTCTTTGCCACCGGTACCTTCCAACACACAGTTGCTACTGCTGGTGGGATGTCACAGACCATGTTCAGCCGTGTGCTATGAGATGTGTTGGAGGCGATGTTGCATTTCCTCAACCACTACATCCATTTCCCAACACCACAACGACTCTCTGACATCAAGGGTGACTTCTATGCCCTGGGAAGGATGCCACATGTCATTGGCTCCATTGATGGGACACATGTGGTTTTGGTACCACCACAGGCACATGAGCAGACATACCGGAATAGGAAACATTTCCACTCAATCAATGCTCTGGTGGTATGTCTGGCCGACATGACCATTTCACATGTTTGTGCATGTTTCCCAGGTTCAGTGCACGATGATTACATCATGCGGAGTAGTCGCATCCCAACGATTATGTCACAGATGCAGCACCAGCGGGCCTGGCTTGTCGGTGTGTACTGACTGTTTACTTTTGTGTGATTTTGCTAAAGTTTATTTACACCCTCTTTTAAGACTCATCTAATGTGCTATTGTCTTTATGTAGGTGACTCCGGATACCCCAACATGCCGGGGTTGCTGACACCCCTCAGGAACCCTGTGACACCGGGCGGAGATGCGCTACAATGAGGCACATGGTCGGAGCAGGAGAGTGATCGAGCGGACATTTGGACTCCTGAAAAGCAGATTCCGCTGCCTGGACAAGACAGGAGGGGCCCTCCCATATGCACCTGCTAAGGTGTGCAGAATCATCATAGTGTGCTGCATGCTACACAACCTGGCAGTGATGAAGAAGTTGCCTCTCATCCAAGATGACGATGACCAACCTCCACCAGCCGTGGAGGATCCTGCCCTGGGGCATGATGCCAGTGATGATGAGGGTGAGGATGATGTTCGTAGACAGCTAAATCCTCAACTTCTTCACATGAATGTGAGTATACACTGATGTGTCTTCAAAGTATTGTGTTTGCCTGATATCTGTTGGTGGTGCACTTGTGCTGCTTGAGTGTGACTGTGTGCTACTTGTCAGGATGCTTGCTGTGATGTGTCCTTTCAGGTAGTCTGTACTCCCAAACAGTGTTTAGCTGATTGATATGTTGTGTGTATGTAGTTTTGTTACATTTGTGGGCATGTATATTGTTGTTGTATGCTGTAATTCAAGGTTTTTGATTGTGTTTTCTGTCTGTCTTTCACAGGGTACTTTGGCTGCTGTATGGTGAGGTCTGAACCCCAAAACCCAGATCCTTGTTCCAGAGTGCAAGTGGTCGTTGTCCCAACCAATGATGTGCCACACACCCCTGAACTTTCCTTGTTTACAACTTGTTTAATGTTTGCTCACTGTTACGTGAGGTTAACTTGCATCAGTTGTAGAATTTTCACGTTGTGAATCTTCAATAAACCTGTGCTTCACTTTGGGATGTGCTCCGTGTGTATCTACACATCAGACAGTCATTAGCATCCTGTACCTGTGGAATGCTTGCCACTGACCCACGATGGGTGTGGTGTATGTGCATTCTACTGTATTTCCTGTTGACATCACTTATGAGGATGAGTTTGCTGGACATGGTGCGTATGTCTTGTGTTGCCCTAGTGGTGTGTCTCCCTCATATGTGTCACATTACCATGACTCACATAACGGTGTTCACATTGCTGTGGTAGTTTGCATGCACAGTGTTCCTTATCAGATCATCATCGCCATGACACAAAGTATAAATCACGACAGAGGCAAGTATTGTGTGAATGTGATTTTATTTACAGACATGTGTAAGGATGGTGAACGGAATTTGAAGTGCTGTACAATGTGATGGTAATCCAAAGTTCACAGGTGAGTTGGTAGACTTAAGGGATGAAATGTCCAGAGTAGAATCCACAGTCATTTGCTGCAATGTCACAACTTTGACCCTCCATGTCAAGTGGGAGATTTGTGTGTCAGTCGACAAGGTTAATTGGTTTGCACACAAGGGACGACATACAGAACAGGTGTTGAGTTCCTGGGGGATATGCATGGCCATCAGTGTCTCAATTCCCCTTCTTTGGATGACCCCTCTTCTTTCTCGGGAGACCCTCATGTGCAGGCTGCTGCGGTGCAGAGGACTCTCTGCCAGAGTCCTCCTCCCTCCCTGTGGCAGTTGCGGATGTTGTGGCAACAGATGTTGTGGGCGCACAGGAAGGTGTGGACATGTTGGTGCTGATCTGGCGGAGGCATGTCAGTATGTCCCTATGCACCGCTGTTAGTTCATCCAATTTGTCCCACTTGGACTCCATCCGGGACATGTGGGAGTCCAAGCGGGCATGATGTGCAGCCTGCTGTTCTTTGATGTCCTTGAGGATCCCGACTACCTGTCCAAATCCTCCGGTGCTTTCCTGGTATGCATCTATGATGCGTCCCAGGTGTGGCTCATCATGCAGTCCAGCCCCCTCTGCAGGCCGTGTCCTCTTCCTGCCCACCCTCTCACCGCCCCTACCCACACGGGCAGGACCTGCCGTGGCCGGCACAGGCAACACTGGGACCACTTGAGTGTTTGCGACGGTGGTGTTGTCCCTTGCTTCCAGGGTGCCCTGTGTACCTGTTCCATTGTTGTTCAGTGGCCTCGGCCTGTCCGTGTCGGCAGGGGTACTCAGTGTGGTATAAGATGTGGCAGGTGTGGTTGCAGGGGGTGCTGATGTTACTGCTGCTGGGGCTGCACGATGAGTCACACTGGAGGTGCCAGGTTGTTCAGGGTCGTCATCCGAAGAGGACAGGGACTGATCCACACCGGTGAGCTCAGGGTCCGCCAGAGTCTGGGACTGGGACTCTTCTTCAGGTCGTGCTGTGTCCCCAGCATCCCCTGTGTTTGGAGGAGACACACAATGTATGTTATGTTTCTACCAACATCAACGTTTCACACACATGACATTTGCCACTGGACATCATAATGAGAGTCTGTACATTGCATTGTCAAAAGTTGTGACAGACTGAGGTTGATATTGTTGAAGCACTTTGTCATGGCAACCTGAAGCATTTCGATGTGCACGTCAAGCTTTGTGCATGACTAGCTCATTTATTGGTCAATTGTCTGTACATGTCCATTGCTACTCAGGTTCCATCACATGCCTGACACAGCTGTATCATCCCTGTCCACATTTGTGCTATAACGATGACATACGTACAATTACACTTAGGGTATGTATCAAGCTTGGTGCATGTGTGGTGGAATTTGTTGCGTTGCTCTGTGTGTCACATTGGTGTGTCTGTGCAACATGGTCACAGTCCGGTATGCCTGGGATCCAATGTGAGATACTTTCTGGTTATCTGTGTTCGTAGTTCACATCTCATTTCAAACAAGTCATGGTGTTACCATGCCTAATGATGTTGGTGCAGAGTTTTGTTTGTGCTAACGTCTTTTATCTTGTCTATTTCCTCCACAGTGAGAGGGATTGGGCACAGCAGCACTCTTTCTTTTCCATGCTCATGACAGTGATGGGCAGAGGTGTGTGTGTTACAGTTCTGCTGCTGTGAGTTGCATGCGTCATCCGATGCAGTCCAGGATAGTCATTGTGTTTGGATTGTCCATGACAGTGAGTGATGTGTTGTGTGAATGATGCGTACAACGCAGACCGATGTGGTATTGAAATGCAGTTCACAAATGCACATTTTGTGTATGACACCATGCTACAGTGTCAGCTATATGTGTGTGTCCATTCTAGTCACTGTCAGGTGTCCACTGTCAATGATGTATATGTGACATTGTGTGTGCTTGGTGCTATGTACTATGTCTGCATCTCCTCAATTGTCATCTACGAAACACACCTTCACAGGCATGTCAGGGGACACCCCAGGGACACTGAATCTCCAGACAGTGGGAGGATACCTACAGTTCCAATGGCTGTGAGTGTAAATGTGTTTGAGTTGGCCAGTGCGTAGGTGTGACTTGCAGCCAATTCATACATCAGGACCATGTGTCAGACATCTTGCCAAGGCATTTACTTTTGGAGTGACTGGTCCCAGGGTGCAATTTGTTCGAGCAGAGAAATGTGTGTTTTGATGCGGCATTGATGGCATTTGGAGTCATTGCAGGACCTCCTTCACCCACAGTGGCCAGGTAATCCCCCATGTGGCATGCTTCCATTGCAGGGAGTCATAATTTACGTTCAGGCTGTCAGTCAGTAGTTTCCTGTTGTTTGTTTGAGCACAAGTCCCAGCAGGGCCTTGTACTCCCCACAGCAGAGGCCATTGTCTGTGTTCTTGGTAGAGACTTTTCACTCACTCTCTTGTGGAGCATAATTCTAGGTGTGTATTTTGGTGTTGGTGGGAGGGGTGTGTGTGTGCAAGTACCTGCTGATAGATGTGGTCAGAGCAGGCAGTACTCCTACCCCAGTCCAGTTATCCCATCATGCAGCATGCTTCCATTGCAGGGAGTGTAAGTTACCTTTCAGGCTGTCAGGCATTGGTGTCCTGTTGTTTGTTTGAGCCCAAGTCCCAGCATGGCCTAGTGCTCCCCACAGCAGGGCCTAGTGTCAGCCATCTTGGCAGTGCTTTTGCACTCCCTGTGTGGTGAGCATGGTTCAGTGGGAGCTTGCTGGGACATGTGGCTGGGGACTGTTGGCTGTGACTTCAACTCCCATCATGCTTTTGGCTACACCCACCTTCCCACAATAGCTGACCTTACTTCCTATGATGCTTTTTCCCTATGTGGTGGTGTGCCTGTGCTGACAAGTTGGTAGGCAGTGTTGTCCTGGTGTTTGTTTGCACAAAAGTACCAACAAGCCCATGTGCTTCACACTGCAGTACCCAGTGTGTTAAATCTTTGTGGGATATTTAAATGGATTCTGAGGGGATGCATTATACCAGGTGGGTTGTGTTGCGTTTGTGTTGAGGGGTGTGTGTGTGCAAGTACCTGCTGGTAGATGTGGTCAGAGCAGGCAGTACTCCTCCTCCAGTCCAGTTATCCCACCATGCAGCATGCTTCCATTGCAGGGAGTGTAAGTTACCTTTCAGGCTGTCAGGCATTGGTGTCCTGTTGTTTGTTTGAGCCCAAGTCCCAGCAGGGCCTTGTGCTCCCCACAGCAGGGCCTAGTGTCAGCCATCTTGGCAGTGCTTTTGCACTCCCTGTGAGGTGAGCATGGTTCAGTGTGAGCTTTCTGGGACGGGGGGGGGACTGTTGGCTGTGACTGCAACTCCCATCATGCTTTCTGCTACATGCACATTCCCAGCAGCCCAACCTTCCTTCATTTTGACTCAGCTTTCCTGTGAGGTGGTGTGACGTTGTTGGCGAAATGGATGACTGTGTTTGTTGGTGATTTATACTAATGCCTTGCAGTATTTGTCGTTAGGTTTGTACATGTTATGTCGTAGTTCCATTTTACTGTGGGATGGCAGGTATTGTGTTTGGGTAACTGGCATACATATCACAGGATACTTGCCTTTATGTTGCAATGGCTTTGCAGGCAGGAATTGGTTTAACAGTCCCCTTGAGAGTGATATATGTGTATTGCCGCACAAAATTGAGTATATTGTTTGTGTACTCACCAGGCTCTGGTATTCCTGTTAATCCATGGATGCTCTCCGGTGGTAGGATGGCCTGCACCTTCTCCTCCCAGGTCCTGAAGTGCGTTGGTCTGGCAGGAGGGCCACCGCCAGTGTCTGTGCTCAAGGTGTGCTCCCTGTTGATGAGCTTCTTGACCCTCCTGCGCACATCATAGTACCTGTTCTGTATGTCGTCCTTTGTGCGCCGACAAGGAGCTTGTGCGTTAACCCTGTCGACAATTCTCTCCCACATCTTGGTTTTCTGTGACATGGGGGTCTGTTGGACCAATGTGCCAAACAACTGTGGCTCTTCCCTGAGTATTTCGTCTATCATGACTTCCAACTCACTATCTGTGAACTTTGGATTCTTCTTGGGGGGCATGGTGCTGGGTGGTTGTGGTGATTGATGTGTGTGTGAGGGTGTAAGTGAGTGTGGTGGGTGTGAGTTTGTCAGTGAATATGTGATTTGGTTTTTGAGTGGTGCAAATGGTGTAGTTGTTGTGTGTTGTGTGAGTTGTGGTGTGTCTCTGCAGTGTGGTGGGGTTGTCTGCTGTCTTATGCCTGTAGTTTGCAAAGGATCATGGTAGGGATTTCTGGCCTTTATATAGTTGGAGTTGTGGGTGTATCTTTGTTCCTTTTTTTTTTATTTATTTATAAATTGGCTGTCATTGCTTTTTTTTAAAATGTTATGTCTTACTTCCTTTGCTTTTGTTGTGCATGATGGAGACGCTCGTTTGACCGGGTCGGACGCTGCCTGTGGCTCGCGCGGGGTGACCCGAGAGTGTCACACTGACACTCTGCTGTTTTTCGACGTTGGTGTACGCCTCGGACGCAAAGGGCTCTATAGTTTGCTAGTCACTATTTGCTGTACGACTCGGTTTTCATGCTCATGCTCCTTGCGAGTCGGTCGCGTTTCACAGGTATTGCATCGTACTACGCGGCTCGTGCATCGCGGGTACGTTTCGCTTGCGCCAATTCCTAATGCGTGTCGGTCGGTACGATTCCCGGTCAGTTTACGGGCGAATCAATGATTTCCGGACGGTTCGGTCGTGCGGCTTGTGTTCCGTGCGGGTGAGTTGTAATTCACACACAAGGCATCGTACTGCGCGGGTCGTACGGCGCAGGTCCGTGTCGGTCGGTCTCCATTCCAGGTCCGAGTCGGTCGGTACGGTTTACGACCGGAATCGGAATCGGCCCCAAAATAGTAAATGCATTATTTCTTCTGCTTTTCAACAAGTCACCTCATGTTGTGAAGACTTTTATAAGCTTTTTCATTTAGCTTGGTGGGAGGGTTATCCGTGCAAATCACAGAATCGACAGAATACATTCTTTTTCAACCCAGTAAAATGGATATTTTTGGTTAGCATTAACTAATTTCTTTTATCACCAAAATCTCTCTGTACAAAACAACCACTATCTTTGTTTCAATCCATTTCCACCTATTTCAAATTTTGTGGTGAAGATATTCATATTTGATCCTATTTTCTTTCCTTTTCAAATTCATTCTTTCCTATTTCTTTTCTTATTGCATTACTTTGTAGCATATTTTTATATTAAAGGTAAATATTCCTCCAAGTGTGTGTTTTAATTAATTAGTTTACCAACCCTTTGTTAATGCTATTGAAGAAAATGTTTCATTTTCATTAACATTTAATTACCAGGTGTTATATTGTTTCATATTACTTTTGTTGTGTTTTGTAATGAATCTCTGACAGAATTTCGACGACCAGAATATCGACGACAAAATATCGGACCCAAAATATCGATAGCCAGAATATCGAAGTCCTATCTACATAATGGTAAGTACAACAACATTGATAAAAAAAATCGGGTATTTTTATGTTTAAAAAATAATGTAATATAAATTAAATAATACATGTAATTAAAATAAACATTGTTAAAATGATTAGAAAATGTTTAAAATTATAATTAATACATATAACGTAAAAATAAATTAAACATAGATATATATAAAATATAATATATATTTACTTAATAATATTAATAAATAATTATTTTAATAAATTATATTTTGTTACAAACACATTAAAAATTATAAATACATATATATACACATACACCAATAACATAAAAATAAAAATAAAATATATATATAATAAATTAAAATATTACAATATTTTAAATTTTTTTAAATACATTTTACACTACATTAACTTAAACTGTAAAGAAAATATTGGATAGTGGAGAGGATAAAATTACTATACCCACTCCAGAGTGTGCAACAGTAGGGAAAGTGTTGGATAGCATAGGAATAAAAATTACTATTCCCACTCCAGTGAGTGCAACAGTAGGGAAAATGTTGGATAGCGGAGGGTTAAAAATTACTATTCCCACTCCAGTGAGTGCAACAGTAGGGAAACCATTTGATAGCGTAGGGGTAAAAATTACTATTCCCACTCCAGTGAGTGCAACAGTAGGGAAAGTGTTGGATAGCGTAGAAGTAAAAATTACTATTCCCACTCCAGTGAGTGCAAAAGTAAGGAAAGTGTTGGATAGCGTAGGGGTAAAAATTACTATTCCCACTCCAGTGAGTGCAACAGTAGGGAAAGTGTTGGATAGCGTAGAAGTAAAAATTACTATTCCCACTCCAGTGAGTGCAAAAGTAGGGAAAGTGTTGGATAGCGTAGGGGTAAAAATTACTATTCCCACTCCAATGAATGCAACAGTAGGGAAAGTGTTGGATAGCGTAGGGGTAAAAATTACAATTCCCACTCCAATGAATGCAGCAGTAGGGAAAGTGTTGGATAGCGTAGGGGTAAAAATTACTATTCCCACTCCAGTGAGTGCAACAGTAAGGAAAGTGTTGGATAGCGTAGGGGTACAAATTACTATTCCGACTCCAGTGAGTGCAACAGTAGGGAAAGTGTAGGATAGCGTTGGGGTAAAAATTTGTATTTCCACTCCAGTGAGTGCAACAGTAGGGAAAGTGTTGGATAGCGTAGGAGTAAAAATTACTATTCCCACTCCAGTGAGTGCAACAGTAGGGAAAGTGTTGGATAGTGTAAGGGTAAAAATTACTATCCCCACTCCAGTGAGTGCAACAGTAGGGAAAGTGTTGGATAGCGTAGGGGTAAAAATTACCATTCCCACTCCAATGAATGCAACAGTAGGGAAAGTGTTGGATAGCGTAGGGGTAAAAATTACTATTCCCACTCCAGTGAGTGCAACAGTAAGGAAAGTGTTGGATAGCGTAGGGGTGAAAATTACTATTCCCACTCCAGTGAGTGCAACAGTAGGGAAAGTGTAGGATATCGTAGGGGTAAAAATTAGTATTCCCACTCCAGTGAGTGCAACAGTAGGGAAAGTGTTGGAAAGCGTAGGAGTAAAAATTACTATTCCCACTCCAGTGAGTGCAACAGTAGGGAAAGTGTTGGATAGCGTAGGGTTAAAAATTACTATTCCCACTCCAGTGACTGCAACAGTAGGAAAAGTGTTGGATAGCAAAGGGTTAAAATTAATCATTTCAAAACATTAAAATAAAAAATTAAAATAAAAAAATAGCAACTACAATACAAAAATTGTTAATAACACAAAAATAAATATCAAAATATTGCAAAATTCTAAAAGATACAAAAATAATTAAATATTAAAAAATACTAAAAATTTAATCCAAACATTAATTTATAAAAGTTTCAAAACAACATTTTACAAACAACTATCTTTACAAATATATAATTATAATCCTAAAAATATTTATTAATAATTTATAAATAAATTACTTCACACTATATTCCACTATAAACGCACAAAGAACTCATACAAATTTGACAGAATTAACATATTTACCAATTAAATATTTATACTTTTCAAACAATTCATAATTAAATATTATTAAATAAATTACCACGAACACTATAAAATAGAAATATAAAATAAATACTAGAAAATAAAAAATATTAATTACTTTATTTTAATTAAATTACTTCCCAACCTATTCCCCTTTAAACCTACAACCAACTTCTTAACAAAATAACACTTTTAACTTAATTATCAATTTAATAATTTTAAAAAGTTAATAACCCATTAATAATTAATAAATAATTAATTAATTATAAATACTAATAAATAAAAATTAATAATTACTTTACTATAATTAAATTATTTCCCACCCTAATTCCCTATAAACCCACAACCCACTCCTAAAAATAAAATATATTTTAATGATCAATTAATCAATTTATTAAAATTAATAACCAATTAAGAATTAATTAATAATACATTGATTATAAATACTAATAAATAAACATTAAAAATTACTTTATTTTAATTAAATTACTTCCCACCCTATTCCACTATTAACCCCACAACCCACTTCTAAAAATAAAATATATTTCAATTATCAATTAATCAATTAATAAAAATTAATAGCCAATTAATAAGTAATTAATAATAAATTAATTATAAATACTAATAAATAAACATTAAAAATTACTTTATTATAACTAAATTACTTCCCACCCTATTCCCCTATAAACCCACAACCAGCTCCTAAAATAAATAACTCAATTATTACAATTATCAATTAATCTATTAATAAAAATGATTAACCAATTAATAATTAATTATTAATAAATTAATTATAAATAGTAATACATGAAAGAATAATTACTTTATTATAATTAAGGGGCCTATTATGATGGCGGTCGGAAAACCTCCCCGACCGCCATGGTAGCGGGAAAAGACCGCCCGCATGGACTGCGACATCACCGCCGGTTGAACTACGATGACCCGTGGTCAAAATCCGACCATGGCGGTCTGATCGCGGGCCTTAACATTGCGGCGGTTGCTGCTGCCCGCAGCACCTCTGCGATGCCGAAAGGAGCATGTCCTGCATTTCCCTGCACTGTGTGGCAGGCACTGCATAGTGCCTGCCACCTGGTACAGGGAAATGAAGGGTGGGACCATGGGTACCCCCCAGTGCATCCCCCCAACACATTGCAACGGGCCCCCGGAAGACAATCTCTGCATGCCTTTCCATGGCGGTTTGACCACTGAGGAAAGGCTGGCTACCGACGGCATCATAATCCTTCTGGCGGAGCCTGCCCTGCACCGCCACCATTATCCCGGTCCTGCTCCGCCCGCCAGGCAGGAGTGCGGATGGCAACCGGCGGAAAAGCGGTGGTTGGAATTTCCCACCGCCGCGGTCACCACCGCCATCCTAATTTGACCGGCGGTTTTCTTGGTTGCGATCGCGGTCGGATGTCCACCGCCGGCCCGGCGGTGGACATCTGACCGCCATCATAATAGACCCCTAAATTACTTCCCACCCTATTCCCCTATAACTAAAATACGCATTAAAAAAATTGCTATTCTTATACAAAAAAATTACATCACATACTTTTAACAAACATACTAAAATACAGAATACTAATATAAATATCGATATTATTAACAACGATATTTTTACAAACGATATTACTGTCTTCGATATTAAAAAAAACAATATTTCTTACCTTACTGTTGATATTCTGTACCACGATATTCTTGATGTCGATATTCTTGTACCTCGATATTTAAAACTCGATATTCTTATAGGTTGAGAAAAAAAACTCGATATTCTGTCTGTTTACCTTTGTAATAGCCTTTTGATCTTGTTATCTCATGTCTGAAAAGTATTTTTAAATACTATTAAACAGAGTTAAAAAAAACTAGAAGCACTGAGGTCCTCACTGGGCAGGTCATTCCTACCCCATGGAATTGTCCAGGGTCTACTTCCTCAAAGACCAGCCAAGGTCCCAATGAAGCCTATGCTATTCTGTTGCTACCAGAGACAAGGCTGATCTGCCTCTGCAGTGGACCTTCTATAATCTAAAGCAGCAGATCATAACCTGGGATCCACAGACCCCTGGAGGTCTATGACACCTACTCTTGTGTTCTACAACTGTTTCGAAAATAAAATAATATTAGTAACTTAATAAATTATATAAATATAAAAAAGCAAAATTGAAAAGTTTTTAAACTCGTTAAATGTGAAGGAGGCAAACAGTCATGTTGTAACCTTAGCATGATTTGTTGGTACAGTGCAAATACAGCATATGGAATCTAGTATGAATAGCTGGTGGGCGCAATTGAAGCACTACTATGCACTGACAAAAACCGACCATGCATTAAGAGCACAGAAGACAAAGCGATATGATTAAGTCTAGCATACAGTTTCATGTTTAAAAATAAATACACATTTTTAAAAGCTCAACCTTCACATTAAAATAAAAAAAATGATTTTTCTATAGTATGTGTTTGCAAATTAAATAAACATCTTTACATGTGTGTATTGTTTGATTTTTTGTGTGTGTTTTTGTGTTTTTTTAGGTTTAAGTGATAGGCATTGCTTAGGGAGGGCCCGTTCTCATTGTGATTCAGGGTCATCCAGGGAAGTCAAAAGGTTAAGAATCTCTGCTCTACAGCAAAGAATTAAGATGATTATTTATATTCTACTTCTTACTTGCCTTATGTCCCATCTGTCTGATTTATGTGAATCACCAACAAATGTACTTATATCAAAGTCATAGATTCTTCATGAGGAAATCCCACATACAATTGTTCTATCTGCTCACATGGAATTCTCTGGTAAAGGAACTCTGTCTGCTATGGGAGCAAAAATTGTAAGCCCCAATTTTTACCTAAATCAACCCTTGCATATTTACTGGATCGGAGACAGTGTTAATCCTCAAATTCACAAGGTAATGTATCCCCACCTTAAGGCACCTCCCCAAACATCAAAACACCAGTGTAAAACAACTCATTAAGTAATGAGGTCTACCCAATAACTGAGTTCTAGATTCATGAAAGGTTAAAGGGTTTTATTACAAACATTCAAAAATAAGAAGTACAGAGTCAATGCCATAAATACTCTCAGGGGCCGATTCCGATTCAGGCCGGAAATCACTCCGACCGAGCCAGACCCGGAGAGATTTCCCACCGAATCGGACTCTGGCAGTCCGACCGAACGAGTACGATGCGCACGCATGCAATCGGACTCAAGTCGGTCGGACTCTCATTGAAGTCAATGGGAGCCGGACGTACAACGTGTACGCGGGCTCCCATTGACTCAATGGGTGCGAGGCAAACAAGGGCCCCCCCTCCAGCGGGTACGCCTCGATGCGACTCGCGGCGTACATGCACAGGTAGGGGGGACCCATGGGTCCCCCCTGTGTGCGACTAGCGCGGCTACGCATACAGGGGGGTCCGACACGGACCCCCAAAGTCCGGCTCCGACTGCTCTTTCAAGCCGGACGGCGCGAGTCGGTTGGACTGCTCGAGGCACGCATCGTACTTGCCCGGCCGGGGAACGTCTCCATTGCGCGGTGCGAGTCGTGTCCGTGCGAGTCGGTCGGAGCGGTTAGACCCGGGAACAAGTCGGTTGGCGATTTCGCGTGCGCTCGCATCGTACTCGCTCGGCCGGACACACGTACGAATCGGTCGGGAAAGAGGGCTCCGAATCGGATCCGGTAAAGCCGAATCCGTTTCGGTGCCCTACCGGCAGAGATCGGACTCGGCCCCTATGATGCAAATTTATACCATAGTATGACAAAGACTTAGGGGCCCATTAGGATCACGGGCAGATTGCCACCGCCGGCCCGGCGGTGGCGATCCACCCGCCAAATGTCCCTGTGTCACCCCTGCCATATTAGTATGGCGAGGGGCACCGCGGCAGACGGAAAGACCGTCCACCGCTTTTCCGCCGCTTGGATTGCCGCCCGGGCGGAAAAGGCACCCAATATGGTGGCTTTGCCTCCGCCATGGAAAGGCATGCAGTGAATGGCTTTGGGGGCCCCCGGGGAGGGTGGGGGGGCAGGTGACTGCACTTGGGGGGTACCTATGGTACCCCCCTTCATTGCCACGCAAAAGGTGGCAGGCACCACGCGGTGCCTGTCACGTTGTGCATGCCAATGCACTACATACAGCTTTTATATTGCGGCAGGTGCTGCTGACAGCACCGCCTGCCGCAATGTAATAGATGCGGGATGCGACCGCCAGGGTGGCGGTCGCATCCTAATGGGCCTGGCGGAACCGCCGTACCTCTGGCAGTCGGTCCTGTTTACCGTTACGGTGGCGGGCGGACAAAGTCCGCCCGCCATCGTAATAGGTCCCTAAATTATTATAAGAGCAAATGGGCAGCAAAATCATTAGACAATTGGGCAGCATCCCTGGCAGAATAGGGAAGTATTCTGGCTCACTCACAGCATATCAAAAATAAATATCAAATTGCCTTGGCAACTAAGCACTAACCAATTTTTTGAATAACTATTCAACATCATCTATCCTAATAACGTCTGGAGATGTTTGAACATAATATGAAACATTGACAATAAGACTTTTTTTAAGTGAAAGGACCCAGTGTAGAAATGGAAGATGTAGTTAGAAGCAATGATTTAACATCCGTGCCATTGACAGTTCATTGTGAGCAAAACAATACAGCAATGAAAATAAAATAATATGACCTCAGCTTGACTGTGTGCTGTGCAGCCTGTGGGGATAGGATTTGCAAAGGAGGGAAGCATGAGTGGGTGACAGAAATAGCTTCCATCTTATTTAAGATGGTGTCTGCACAGAAATTGCACATTGCAAGTTGTGATATGAAAAAAACATAAATCTTCAAAACTCTTCTACAAATCCCCCAATTGATTATTCTATAATCATTAAAACAATTATTAAAACCTTTTTAACCAGGAATATATTCCGTCAGCATAATTTTCTGATTCTTTCTTGACTTCTCCTTCATTATCTTTAGCTGGTTGTAAACACTATCTTTGATTTGCTCCATCACATAGTCTTAATTCCTTTCATTTTTACACTCATTAAGTTTAATTAAACACCCAAAAAATCTTAGCAAGAGAAAAAGGACAATTGCACAAATCATTATAATTATTACAGGCATTAATATTATACATAAAGTCCATCTGCCAAAATTATCAATCCATTCACCAACCTTCCTAAAACTCTTCCCTAGCTCACTAACCCAAGAATCTACAATTTTCCACAAGCCATGGTCTTCTAAAGCTTGACGTTCAGAAGAGATGTTAATTACATTATTTACATAAGAATTAATAGCAGAGCTATTATTGGGTATGAAAGAACAGCACCTTTTTACTTCCAGTACCCAGCAAACACCGCCTTCTTTTACAAGAAGGATAGCTAGAGATAAACGCTTTTGCAATAACATGGCTCTAATAGTATTTAATTCAGAATTAATTTGTGATAGGGCACTAACAGTTCTTAAAGCAAGTTTGCCACCAATGTAGACAAACGTCAAATTTTCACATCATGCATAGCCACACCTATAGTAGGAGAAATAGCATTTAATATATCTAATATTATTTGTCCAAATCCATGTTTCACTCTCCCCAAACCAACTGCATCATCCGTTCCACTCCTATGATAGACTCTAGGAAGCACTAAGGCAAGAAAACAAGACCCAACCCAATTATGGGGCAATGTGAAGCAAGCAGTCTAACCACACACATAATAAATTCCTCTCAAAATCGTCTTCTCGCCAACCAATAACCACTTACAGCATAACTTCTTTCACAGTCGCTCTCTCCCACATATTCAGCCTTGCCACCCTTCATAGGTTTATGGTGTACTATACACATTTCAACTTGCCTCTCCTATTCCATTCTCAATTTAGGATATAAAGTCAACAATCTAAATTCCTATGCTTCTTTAATCTGTTTTATAATCTCTCTTTCATCTCTCCAATCCCTCACATTCATTACTCTTCTCTCATTGTATTCTCTAATAAACTCATGCTCCTCTTTACTCAAATTACACACATTTTGTGGATTTAGTTCCATGCTCAATGTTTGCTATCATGTGCAGCAGTTTACGTTATTTCAAACCCCTATGAACACTTCCATCTTTAACAACAGGCGGATCCTCCAACGAGATGTTGAAATCTGACAAATTAGGAGAAAACAATTTATTTTTCTTAAATATAATAACAAATTCTGTACATGATAGGCTATAGGAAATTAGAAGTTTTGTGTAGCTGGAACCTTCTCCTGCAGAAGAGGGAAGAAAAGTGCATATAATGCAGTTATTAATACTCATTATTTTAACATACTCCTTCAACATTTTAGCCTAAATACTATTTTGAAATCCACTAAGCTTTCCCTATGTGTCACTTCATTATCTACTGTAGTTAATTCAACTCTTGTGTAGATGTATCAGAGAAGATAGGCACAACAACAGGCCAGCTAATACTAACAATGTTATTAATAAGACAATAAAACTAATGATTTTACACATTTGCTGTACTCCATTTTCTATTGAGACTAGAAAAACACAATTACTGTGAAGTTTCAAAACTTTTAATTACCAGAAAATGTCTTTAAAGCAATACACTATTTCTTTTTGTCTTATTTCTTCAAAAAATAATTGAAACGTTTTCAAAACTCTTCTATTTTCTAAAGTTCCTTTTCAGTTCAGACTTCAAGAAGTTTCTGTTTTCCTTTTTTAGAATTCCCTGTTTTTTTTACCATTAACGTTATCTTTAACAGTCCTTCAAATTCTCAATGAAGTTCATCTTCTTCTGATTTACTTTCAGGTTCAATTTTTTTTAATTCTTTTTATTGAACAGATACTTAATACACATTGCATTATAGTTACAATACAAATTGCAATAGGGTATCTTGGCAACTACATAATAGTACACATTATACCAATGCTGGACATATTCACTCCCTACCCACCATCCCTTTCTAGTATTCCCTCACAGGTTGGCTAACTGTACCCTCCAGTACTCAGCCATTCCTATACTTCTCCCACATGGTCAAGACTTTCTCCAATTTTTTGGGGCATCCCCTACTCTCGTAGACCATTTTTTCAGCCTGCTGACACCAATCCAGGTCTCGCTTCCATGCACCCACTGTTGGCGGATGCTCTCGCTATGTTCCTTTTAGCCACGCCAAAAGCCAGTGTCAGCCATATTTTTACATATTTAGGTCAAACAATCTCCCCCGTCACACTCAGCAGGTGCCATCTTGCCTCAACCGGGACCCATGAATCAACCACTGCTGCCATCACTCTGGAAACCCCTTCCCAGTATCTCTGAATCATGGAGCATGCCCACAGAATGTGGAAAAAGGTGTCTGCCTCCCCGCATTTTCTAACACATTGACTAGATTCACATCTGCCCAGTTTCTGCTGCAGTGTACGTGCATGTAAGATCTATGCAAAATCCTAAGTTGCACTAGCCTTAACCTGGCGCGTATAGCCAATTCCCTAGGGCTTTGTACGGCTTCCGCCCAGTCATCGTCTTCCAGTAGACCCACATCTGTCTCCCACGCTTCTCGTAAGGGGCCTAGCGGGTCTGCCAGATTCTTCATGAGCTTACGATATATTAGCGATACTGCCTTACCCACCATCGGGTCCATCAACACTCTATCCTCCAATGGCAAGTAGTCCGGCACCTGTACTCCGCCCTTTACATGACATTTCAGAGCATGTCATTGCTGTAGGTATCGGAGCCTCTCCCCCTCAGACAATTTATACTCTGACTGAAGATTCTCAAATGTACACATCTCATCATTGCGCCAGACATCACCAAGCTTTTCAATCCCAATGAAGTTCCATCTACAAAATCCCTCCAATCGTCCAACCTCTGCCAATTGATCACAGTCCCACAACGGGGACTGTCCGGTTAGCCGGGCCTCCCACCCCAATAACTTTGTAGCCATCAGATTTAAAAGACGCCCCCCTTTATACAGTGCTGCCGGATATCCCAGAGCTCCAAATGTGTGACAGTCAATCCTATACGCCGGCTCATCGCTTGGTGCAAAAACCCAGCAATTCACGTTCACTAGCTGGGCTGCCAGGTAGTAACCGCCAGTCCCCCTTCATAAACTCCCCGTTGCAGCTTTCGAAGAGCTATTCGAGGGCTCTCTCCCACCCACAACAGAGCCCGCAGCTCTGCGTCTACAGTCTGAAACACAGCAGTCGGGATCTGATATGGAGTATTCTAGAGTATGTATAATGACCGCGGGAGGGCCATAATTTTAAACAAGACCGCCCGTCCCATAAGAGAGACCGGCAGACTCGCCAGTGCGTCACGTCTCTGCGTAGTCTTTCTATCTGTGGCTTCAAATTCAGATCAAAGAACCTCTCTGCCGACTTAGGGGCCGAATCCGATTCGGGCCGGAAAACCACCCGACCGACTCGGTACGGGAATATTGCCCGACCTGGGAAGTACGATGAAATGCATGTGAATCACGACCGACTTGTACAGAACTCAAGCCGAACGACCGACCCGGACGGAAACAAGCTATCCAGCCGGGAAACCACACGAATAGAACCGACCGACACGCACCAGGAATCAACCCGAACGAAACGTACCCGCGAACTCCAACCCGCACAGTACGATGCAATGCATGGAAAATCAGACCGATTCGCACGGAGCCCAAGCCATACGACCGACACGCATACAAAAGCCAGCCGAACAAACACAATACTCCGCGACCGACGCGTACGCCGCATAGGAAACTTAGCTGAAACACAGCGGGAACGACTCAGAGAGGCGCGCACGAGACAACTGCAACGTCCTACTCGGTCAGAAGAACGTCTCCTACATGCACAACAATTACAAATGAAAAAATACAAAAAAAGAGGGCCAAACAAGCAATGACAAAGCCAATAAATACAGGGGGGGGAAAAAATGGAACAAGGACACACCCCCAACTCCACCTACATAAAGGCCACAAATCCCTACCATGATCCTTTGCAAATTCCACTGACCTGCCAGCACAGAACACCATCAGACAGCAAACACAGACACACACACAGCTCATCAAACACAAAAGCCACACACCATTAGCACCTTAACAAATAGCACCCTCACACACACCCAGCAAAACCTACACTCACACACCCTCACTTGCACACACACACACACATCAATCACCACCACCACCCATCACCATGCCCCTAAAGAAGAATCCAAAGTTCCTAGATAGTGAATTGGAAGTCATGGTAGACGAGATCCTGAGGGTAGAGCCACAGTTGTTTGGCACATTGGTCCAACAGACCCCCATGGCGCAGAAAACCAAGATGTGGGCGAGGATCGTCGACAGGGTCAACGCACAATCACCATGTTTGCGCACAAACGAAGACATCCAGAACAGGTGGTATGATGTGCGCAGGAGGGTCAGGGACCTACTGAAGAAGGATTACCTCCTGAGCCAGCACACCAGCAGTGGCCCTCCTGCCAAACCAGTATACCTCAGGCCCTGGGAGGAGAAGGTGCGGGCCATCCTACCACCAGTGAGCGTATATGGACTATCAAACATCCCAAAGCCTGGTGAGTACACAACTAATATACACAATATTGTGTGACAATACACACACATCACTGTCAAGGGGATAGTCAAACCATGCACCCCTAGCAAATCCACAGCAACCAAAAGATAATCATCCCATGATGTGTATGTTAGTCAGATAAACACAATACATGCCATGTCATAGTGATATGTAACTGTGTCATGACATGTACAAACCCAATAACAAATAGAGCTAGGCAGTGGCACAAATCTAACCAACCAACACTGTCAGATATTTAGCCACCACTATAACACCACCTCACAGGGAAGCTCACTGAAAGGAAGGAATCCTGTGTATGCTGGTGAAGTCAGTGTAGCCAAGAGCATGATGGGACTCATAGTAACAGATAATGGGCAGCCTCACATTTGGACCATCAACACCACTCTGAACCATGCTCACATCACAGGGAGTGGATAAGGACTGACAAATGGCTGACACTGGGTACTGCTGTGGGGAGCACAAGGCCCTGCTCGGAACTGTGCAACAACAAACAGCAGAACACCATTGCCTGACATCCTGAAAGCCAACTTGCACTCCCTGCAATGCAAGCACGTTGCATGGTGAGACATCTGGCTGGGTGGGAAGGAGGACTGACAGCACTGACCATAGTTACAAGCAGCTCTCCTCACACACCCCCTCAACACAAACTCCACATAACCCACCTGGGAGGATGCAATGCCTCACACTCCAAATGAAGATCCCACAAAGAACCACCACCCTGGGTAATGCTGTGTGATGCACAGGGACACTCTTGGGACTTGTAGCCAAACAAACGCCAGGACAACACTGTCAGCCTTCCTGTCAGCACAGGCAACCTACCCCACAGGGAAGCAGAGTCAAAAGGAAGGAAGTATGGGCATGCTGGGAAGGGGGGGGTGTAGGCAATAGCATGATGGGAGTGGCAGTCACAGCTCAACATCTCCCACCCACATGGCCCAGCAAGCTCACACTGAAGCATGCACACCTCACAGGGAGTGAAAAGCCACCTCAAAGATGTCTGACACTGGCCTCAGCTGTGGGGAGCACAAGGCCCTGCTGGGAACTGTGCACCAACAAACAACAGGACCACACTGTCAGCCATCTTGCCATTGCTGTCACACTCACACACAGTGAAGTCCACTCAAAAGGAAGGAAGTACGGGCATGCTGGGAAGGGGGTGTAGGCAATAGCATGATGGGAGTTGTAGTCACAGATATTGCTCACCCTCACAATTGGCCCATCAACACCTCTCTGAACCATGCTCACATCACAGGGAGTGGATAAGGACTGACAAGATGGCTGACACTGGGTACTGCTGTGGGGAGCACAAGGCCCTGCTGGGAACTGGGCACCAACAAACAGCAGAACACCACTGCCTGACATCCTGAAAGCCAACTTGCACTCCCTGCAATGCAAGCACGTTGCAGGGTGGGATATCTGGCTGGGTGGGAAGGAGGACTGACAGCACTGACCATAGTTACAAGCAGCTCTCCTCACACACCCCCTCAACACAAACTCCACATAACCCACCTGGGAGAATGCAATGCCTCACACACCAAATGAAGATCCCACAAAGAACCACCACCCTGGGTAATGCTGTGTGAAGCACAGGGACACTCTTGGGACTTGTAGCCAAACAAATGCCAGGACAACACTGTCAGCCTTCCTGTCAGCACAGGCACACTACCCCACAGGGAAGCAGAGTCAAAAGGAAGGAAGTACGGGCATGCTGGGAAGGGGGTGTAGGCAATAGCATGATGGGAGTTGTAGTCACAGATATTGCTCACCCTCACAATTGGCCCATCAACACCACTCTGAACCATGCTCACATCACAGGGAGTGGATAAGGACTGACAAGATGGCTGACACTGGGTACTGCTGTGGGGAGCACAAGGCCCTGCTGGGAACTGGGCACCAACAAACAACAGGACCACACTGTCAGCCATCTTGCCATTGCTGTCACACTCACACACAGTGAAGTCCACTCAAAAGGAAGGAAGTACGGGCATGCTGGGAAGGGGGTGTAGGCAATAGCATGATGGGAGTTGTAGTCACAGATACTGCTCACCCTCACAATTGGCCCATCAACACCACTCTGAACCATGCTCACATCACAGGGAGTGGATAAGGACTGACAAGATGGCTGACACTGGGTACTGCTGTGGGGTGCACAAGGCCCTGCTGGGAACTGTGCAACAACCAACAGCAAGACACCACTGAATGACATCCTGAGAGTCAACCTGAACCCACTGCAAGGGTGGCATGCTTCATGGTGGGATAACTGGGCTAGGTGGAGAAGGATGGCCGGATGTCCACCAAATACAACCAATGCTGGCCATGCACACACCTCAACATTCACATTGAAATGCCCCAGGTATGCAGGACAATGTGCTACACCAATATCAACCTCTTACTGTGACAACTTAGGACAATGCAATGTACATGCCCGCATCCAGAGGTACAGTCACAACTGTCAGGTGTGTGAACCAATGATGCCTGTAGAAACATAACATACAATGTGTGTCTCTTCCAAATACAGGTGATGATGATGGGGACACAGCAGCAGGCGAGGAGGAGTTCCTGTCCCAGGCTCCGGGGGACACTGAGCTCACTGGTGTGGAACAGCCTCTGCCCTCCTCGGATGGCGAAGACCTACCTGGCACCTCCGGTGTGAGTCATCATGCAGCACCAGCAGGACCAACATCTGCACCCCCTGCACCCACCCCTCCAACAACTGCCAACACACAGACCACCCCCGCCGACACGGACAGACCAAGGACCACCGATGACAACAGCACAGGGCCCCAGGCCCACAGTGGAGCAACGGACAACAGCACCACTAACAACCCCCAAGGGGGCCTCGGGTCACCTGTGCATGCCACCGCAGGTCCTGCACGTGTCACCAGGGGTGGTGGGAGGGGTGGTAGACATAGGTCGCTGCTTGCAGAGGGGTCTGGACTGCATGATGACCCACAACTGGCACGCATCGCTGATGCGTACCAGAATAGCACCGGAGAGGTCAAACAGGTAGTGGGGATCCTCAAGGACATACAACAGCAGCAGGCAGCCCATCATGCCCGCTTGGACTCCCACATGTCCCATGTGGAGACACACATGTCTCGCATGGAGTCCAAGTGGGACACATTGCAAGAACTCACAGCGGTGCATAGGGACATATTGACATGCCTCCGCCAGATTAGCACCAACATGGCCACACCTCCCTGTGTGCCCACAACATCTGGTGCTGCAACAACTGACACTGCCACAGGGAGGGGAGGACTCTGGCGGAGAGTCCCCTGCACCGCAGCAGCCTGCACGTGAGGGTCCCCCCAAAGAAGAGGGGTCGTCCGAGGAAGGAAAACTGAGAGGTTGATGGCCACGTACATCCCCCAGGAAGCCAACACCTGTTCCGGAAATTCTCCTTTGTGTGCAAACTTTTCACCCTGTCGAATGCAACACAACTCTCCCACATGACATGGGGAGTCCAAGTTGGACTAATGTATCATATGACTGTGGACTTCACTCAGGACATTTCTGCTACCAAGACTTGCAACTCATCTGGGAACTTTGGATCACAATCCCAATGTACAGCACCCACCATCCTGTGCACTATACACACACACATTTCTGTAAATAAAATCACTAGTACACCATACTTGCCTCTGTTGTTATTCAAATGTGGATACTGTTATTGTGATGATGATCTGCTAAATTACACTGTGTATGCTAACTGCTACAGCAAGTACAACACCGCCATGTGAGTCATGGTGACGTGACACATATGAGGGAGACACACCACTAGGGCTACACAACACAGAGACACCAGGGCCATCGGACTCATCGCCTACAGTGATGTTGCCAGGAAATACTTTGGAATGCACAGACACCACACCTATTCAGAGTCTGTGTCAACTAGCCCACAGGTGCAGTAAGCAAATGTCAGTCAGATGTGTGACCACAGACAACACACATCCCAAAGTGAAGCACAGGTTTATTACACATTTGCAACATGTTGTTTCCACTACAAATGCAAGGTAATCCCACGTGGCAGTGGCCACACAGTCAAGAGGTTCAGAAGATATGAAGTCCAGGGGTGTGTGGCACATCACCTGTAGGGAAACTACTGCTGCCACCCTGAAAGCTGAATCATGGTGTCGGGGGATCCAAGTTGACCAAAGTACTCAGTAAGCACCCTGTGAAGGACAGACATGACACACAGTTAAAACCACTGAATAACAGGACAGAACTGCAATACTCATGCCCAATACATGTCACAAGACAACTACACAAAACTAAGTTAGCATGTCAAAACTGTTGGGGAGTACAGACTACCTGTAAGGACACATTGCTGCACACATCCAGTCAAGTAGCACATGGCCACACTCAAACAGCACCAGAGCACCACCCACACATATCATGCAAACTCACATTATTCACATTACATCTCCCTGGATACTCACATTCAGCTGAATAAGTTGGTGATGAGCTGTGTGCGGACATCACCATCATCATCATCATCATCATCACTGGCATCGTGGTCCAGGCCAGGATCCTCCACAGGTGGCGGACGTTGGTCATCATCATCCAGGATGAGAGGCAACTCCTTCCGCACTGCCAGGTTGTGTAGCATGCAGCAGACGATGACAATCTTGCACACCTTTGCTGGGGCATATGGGAGGGCCCCTCCTGTCTTGTCCAGGCAGCGGAAGCGGCTCTTCAGGAGACCAAATGTCCGCTCGATCACTCTCCTGGTCCGACCATGTGCCTCATTGTAGCGCATCTGGGCTGGTGTCACAGGGTTCCTGAGGGGTGTCAGCAACCACGGCATGTTGGGGTATCCGGAGTCACCTGCGGACAGAGAAGTACACATTAGCTGAGTTGGAAAAGTGGACGGAATACTACAGAGCAGAACACACACAATGGTACAAAGTCAGTACACACCGACAAGCCAGGCACGCTGGTTCTGCATCTGTGCCATCATCCTCGGGATGCGACTACTCCTCATCATGTAGGCATCGTGTGCTGAACCAGGGAAATGGGCACACACATGTGTGATGCTCATATCTGCAAGACATACCACCAGAGCATTGATCGAATGGTAATGTTTCCGGTTCCGGTATGCCTGCTCATGTGCCTGTGGTGGTACCAAAGCCACATGTGTCCCATCAATGGAGCCAATGACATGTGGCATCCTCCCCAGGGCATAGAAGTCACTCTTGACGTCAGTGAGTTGTTGACGTGTAGGGAAATAGATGTACTGGTTCAGGCATCTCAATATTGCCTCCAAAACATCGCATAGCACACGGCTGAACATAGTCTGTGACATCCCATCGGCAGTCGCCACAGTGTGTTGAAAGGTACCGGTGGCAAAGAAGTGTAGGGCTGCCATTACCTTCACCTTGGGGGTCAGTGCCGTAGGGTACGGCCGGCCAGGTTGCAAATGTGGTGCCAAGCGCACTGCCAAATCCTCAATCAGCTGCCTGGTGAAGCGGTACCGTCGGATGCTGTCACGTTCCACCATCGTTGCCAGGTCAGGGAATGGTCTATGGACAGCTGGAGCCCTGCAGTGCATAGGTTGGAGAAAGAAAGATTGTCAGTCACCCCACATATGTGCCATTCACCATACTCAATTTCACATGATACATCATTACGAGACACAAGTACTTGATGTGTGTGCCGTTCTGTTCGGACAGAGCTTGCACCTACATGGCCATCATCTAACTTCTCAGTACAACATGTGTGGACAACAGGTTCCAGGTTGTGCTATGGGAAACCATTAGGCTGTGTCACAGTACCCATTTACTGCTGTCACGTTCCACACACACACCACAGTGACATGTCTGGACAGATGCGCCACAGGCATCACAGCTCATTGACAGGTAGATTCCCAGTGACCCTGTCTTGCCACATGGACACTGGCATGACATGGCGTATCATGTACACGTCAGAAAAACAAACATGACTCCCACAGGTAGTGGCCCCTGTTGCCTCCGCAGGACAGACATGGACGCCAGTGACGCACAACATCAAAGTCCATGCACAAACAACGTTGATGTGGAGACTGTCTCCCATCGTGCACATGGAATCAGAGACATCGGAAACACAACATGCACACAGACTGTGGAGGGACATCACTATTGTGGCAATGGGTCACCCTGTGACGTACATGCCTTCCCCCATGGGACCCTGGGGGTATGTGACATGTCATACACATACACAACCTGGAAATGTGACCATGCCACATGCTCCGAAATGAACTGTTGCACATCACAGTGGTCATGTGCACAACACACAAAGGACCCTGTCCCCATGAACACATGCACAGCCTGGGTGTGGCTGCCCACAAGTGCCACCACAGAAACCACATGTTAACCCCCATACACAGAAAAGGTAATGCAGCCTTACATGCCTTAGGAAACAGTGTGGACTGGGTGTGGTGTTGTAGGTGTGCCCCTGAGTCTCTGGCAGGTATATGTGGCTGGCATACGTTCACCAGTGACAAGCATGGTGACATATGCGACTGACCTGTACAGGTACGCGTTGTACAGCAATGGACCGATCGGTGTGCCCGGCCGGCCCATTGCATCTGTTGGGAGCGGGTACGCGTTGTATCCCGACATACGCGTTGTACAGCAATGGACCGATCGGTGTGCCCGGCCGGCCCATTGCATCTGTTGTGAGCGGGTACGCGTTGTACAGCAATGGACCGATCGGTGTGCCCGGCCGGCCCATTGCATCTGTTGTGAGCGGGTACGCGTTGTACAGCAATGGACCGATCGGTGTGCCCGGCCGGCCCATTGCATCTGTTGGGAGCGGGTACGCGTTGTATCCCGACATACGCGTTCTACAGCAATGGACCGAACGGTGCGCACGCGTTGGCTGGGGCCTGGCATGGCAACGGACGCGTATTCGAAGCTTCAACGAGTCTGATGCAGTGAATTCAGTTGGCCAGCCACAACAATGTTGCAAAATCTTGGGTGTCATGAACTTGGATTTTTGAAGGATGCTGTGGGCGTGTATTAGTGCTGCTATTCCATGGATTGGTCAGATTCAGAAGATGCAAACGACTTGGACCTATCACTTTGGACACATGGGACAGTATCTGCCTCTGCAGCACACATGTAATGCTGGCTGTTCCCCTGAGAGCTCATTTGCCTGCACTACATGCTCCAGGATGACATCTGCCACCAACACTGCTGCTGTCTCTGCATCCTCTGGCTACTGCAATGGCACGTACTGTGGAGAGAGCCCCAGCCATCAGCCTTGAGGAGAACCAGGCCCTGCTGGACAGCCTCCTTCCACAGTACAGCAAGCTGTGTGGGAAACCAGGGGAGCAGGTGATTGTGCTGTCCACTGCCTTACTAATTTTGCATGTTGTCTGACTAGCAGGACTTACAGTGTGCACACCACTGGCTAGCATGCTCACTGAGTAGTTCTGACCCCCCAAAGTGTGTAGTTACATGCACTGAACAGGTACAGTGCAGTAACAGTGCATTCCAACAAGGTTTACTTCCCATGCAATAATACCATGTAGTAAATGCTGGCAAACTGGTCATAGCCATCGTTGCACTGCCTGTGTACATCATGTGCCCTAGTGATTGAGACATGTATATCCAACTGTGTGATGCACGTATATGTTGCATGTGTAGTAATGGCATTTTCACTTTGTCATCCTCACAGGTTGATGCCCACCAGAAGCAGGAAATCTGGCTGACCATTGCCCGGGCAGTAAGATCCGTGGGGGACTACAAGCGCCGGATCCGCAACTGCCAGAAGAGGTGGCAGGACCTTCGAGGCTGGACCCGGAGGATCGCAATGGTCCAGCTGAAGCTGTCGCCTCCTCGCAGGAGGGACGGACACCGGACCCTGACCCCCCCACATGCTCAGGATCCTGGATGGGCAGCTGAAGGCCAGACAGCAGCAAGGAGGGGGTGAGTCCATGACAGCACTGTGCACTTTGTCTTACATGCTATGTGCCCTCCTCTGGCCTGGTTAAACTTCCACAGTACATCAGTCTTGTGGTCCTGGACCCATGTCCCACTATTGTGACATGCCCACTCCTCATCTGATACGCATATGTGTGGCCCTTACAGTCAGGAAATTGTGTCACTTGGGGACTGTGTCATTGCATTTTGCTTTGCTCAAGGTGGGTGACAGCATTTGTTCCGGTGACTATGTTGTGGGATTCATGGGTGGGTCAATTGCTTACACAATGCCCAAGTTCTGACATGTAATCTGGGTGTAACTTTGATATGTGGTCCACTTGCTGATCTGATTGACCACATGTCCCTGGGGTATTTGGCACACCCCCATGCTGCAGGTGGGAAGAATGTTTGGGCCTCAGGAGTATGTATATCAAGTGTGTCACACATGCTTAGACACCTGCCTACTGTCCAGGACTCATCCCTCTTACAGGTGGAGCTGGACAGTCATGCCTACTCCAGGGCATACAATAGACTCTGTACTCCCACTCCCGTGGATCATCTGACATGTTGTGATCAGTGACATGTTCCCTCAGGTGTCTGCCTCTGTGTCATTGTGCTGTGGCTTCGTTGTCAGGACTACTGGTATGTTTGTCGGTTAGGGTTCAGCATGCCATCTGAGATGTGACCATGAGAGACGATACTTCTGTGACTTATAGATGTTTGATCACTTGACTGTGCACACAGGTGTATGCGACTGTGACTTTCAGGCAGCTGTTATTCATTCACAGCACACTGTGAGGTGCTCAGGTTCTGAGAGTTGTGTTTCATCATGGTGTCTGGTGCTGGTATGCATCACATGCATTTCTATTTAGACTCTGGCCATCCCTTTCTCCGGACACCTGCACTGACTCAGTGGCAAGAGATGTGATGTGTGCATGTTCACATACTTCTCCGTGTTCCCTGCAATGTCCAACACCTGTGTAGGTGGTGCATGTGTCCACACTGGGGTCTTACCATCAGACAGGCACCAGACAGATGGGTACAAGGGCAGGAGGGGTGTGAGTCCCATGGTTGACCATCAGACTGACAATTGGCTTCTCCAAATCTGTGTGAGGAGTTTTGGCAATGTTCAACTAAGGATGCCAGGGCTGGCTCTGTAAGTGCTGTACTTACTGTGGTGTGTGCGGTCAGTGCAGGTGACTGATGTTTGTCTGTTTCCCTAATTGTTTGCAGATACATCCACGGCCACAGGAGGGGACAGCTCCATGGACCAGGAGGAGCAGCGGAGCCAGACTGGGTCAGCATCCGACGAGTGGTCAGAGGGACCCAGTGGCACGGAGGGCGAGGGGAGCCACACCGAGGAGTCCTCAGCACCATCCACCTCAGCTGAGGACCACAGCAGCTCGGAGGATGACTCTCTTGTGGAGGGGGGTGTCAGCAGCCACCACCCCCCCGCTAGTCTGTCTGGCCCCGCCAGCACCACCACCAGCACCGCCCTCCCATTGGCTCCAATTCTAGAGGTCCGTGGAGGCTCCCGTGTTCGGGAGCGTGTCTCCTTCGTGCCAGGCACCGCACCCCCTGCCCCTGTGTCCCCTGCTGCCCTGAGTGAGGAGTATGTGTACCTACTTCGGCAGCTCCATGTAGGGCAGACAGCAATGCTGAGTGTCCTCCATGCACACAACACTCTGTTGACACAGCTGGTGGCGTTCATGGAGGGCATCTCGATGGGTATGTCTGCCCTACAGAGGAGCAATACGTCCATGGACTCCTCCCTGACGGCAGCAGTGTCCCTCCTCCAACAGTCCCTCCCACCTCCTACCTCTGCCCCATCCACACTTCCTGGCACCCTATCTGTCCAAAGCACATGCACACCTGCACAATCACCCAAACACACAGACACGAGCAACACAGACACACCCAAAAGAAAGGCAAGACGTGCACACAAGCATCCTCAGGGGACAGATACCACACACACAGGGGATGGGGAACAGACACACACACAGGCATCCACAGTCACTCCGCAGTCCTCCAAATCCTCTCCCTCCAAGACCCCTTCCATTGCCTCACCTGCAACCCCACCTACACAGCAGGTCTTCCTCTGTGACCTCGGCCTCTTCATACCGGGGGAAGAGGAAGTCCACCCACACAGAGGGGAGTGCCCCTCGCCCCCAGACAACCTCCCCCAGGCACAGGCAGACTGAGGACCCCATTCGGAAGTCCCCCGGACCAGGAAGGGCAAGCCCCACCACCACCACCACGCAGCTCCACCACCCAGTCTCTCTCCTCCATCCCCCAGGCCACCACTCCACACGTTCCACCTCGACACCCTGCCACAGGTTCCCCCACACACCGATACCGCATCCCCAAACTGCTTAGGCCCTCCCCCCCTGCCACTTGCTCTTCCACCCCCAACCCAGACGCTCAGCCTGTTTGTGCCACTGGTGTGGAGACCGGGTCCCCCCCTCTGTCCTGCCCACCTCATCTGCCCCCCCTTCCACTCCCTTGGAGGCATGCACTGCAGTGGAGTCCACAACCACCCCGTCTGACTCGGGCACTGAAATGGGGACCCAGTCCACTCCATCAGACCAGCCCACTGCAGTGGTTGCAGCACCAACACCATCTGACTTGTGCCCTACAGTGGTGCCGGCCCCCCCTGAGTCAGACACCTCCACTGCAGTTGCCGGTGACACTCCTGCACCCAACACCCCTTCACTGCCTCACTCTGGCATCCCCTGATCCTGTCCCTGCGGTGCCTGGCCTGCCCCTTGTATGCCCCTCCAAGGGGGATGTCCCCTGTCCCTACCAGTGCAGACAAGCAATGGGTGACAAGTTGTCACATATCACCCTGTTGGGACTGTGTATTTGGACTGGCCATTGGCCTTAGTTTAATTTGGACTTCTGATTTTTTATTGACATTTGCTGAATAAAGCCTATTTTTGTTTACTTGTGGTTTTTCTTTTGATGTACATGATGTAGATGAGTATAATCATGCATTTGCAGTTGTAATAGTGTTCAGATCAGGAAAATGAAGTGTTGCAGTGATGGACTCCATGTGGTCCATGGGATATGTGTCCTGTAGTAGTCTGGATCTATGGCTTCCTCTGCTGCAGTATGAGGGTGTGATGTTCAGCATATGACACAGGGATGTACGTTTTGCATTTGTAAATTAACATCTTTGTCTTACAGTGATGCACATCTGGTGGGCTTACCACTGTTCAATGTTTCTATTTCCCTGACTGTGTGCCCATCTCCACTGGACATGCAGTTTAGCACACCAATGTTGAAGGACTCATCAGTGTATACAGTGCACCTTGCTTGACACGTGTTTTGGGTGTATGCAGATGACTGACGTGACACTCCCGTACCCAGGCTGATGTGAGCAGAGCCTTCAGTGTGTTGTAGTTGTTGACTCACTGACCGAGTGTTCTGCCGACATGTTTGAGTCGTGCACAGACAAGGTTTGGCACAGCGGATCTTCCACAGCAGTGGAGTGCCCTCATGGCAGTGTGTAATCCTGTGACATTGCCTGGGCCCGTGTTTTGTGTTGTGTAAGCATGTCTGTGCGTGTACCCTTCCCTTTTCCTACACAGGCTGTGTCCCTACGGATGTTCCTGTTTCTGATGCTTGCTGAGTTGTTCTGTGTTCATCCAGCATCTTGGACCTGGTTACTCCGGGATGTGGGTGCATGGCAAACTAAGGTTCATCAGGTTGTCATCCCAGGTTGTCTTTGTTGTCAGGGCTGGGGATGTGGGCAAACGCAGATGGGACACATTCAGGATTCCCCTTGGCACTTGTTGGTTACACATGTCATGTAATTTACAGTCTGTGGTAGCTTTCAGTGATTGTGACACGTTGTGTGTGTGACTGCTGCCACTCCTCAGGGTCAGAGCTGCAATGTTGGAAGTTGTGTATGTGTGTTCTTTGTGTGTCACCTTGTCTTCTTCATTGGTGTGTGACTATGGCCGGGATCCCATTGATTGTGGTGGATTTCACGTCATGCCCATGTACCGCGTAGTGTGCAGTGTGTCAGACATTCACGAGTCTTGTTGACTGGCCATGTGTGATGGGTTTCTGCACCTTAGTTCCCACCACCACCCCTGTGATTGTCATGGGTGCATGTGCAATGTTACCAGTCCATGTGAGCTTCACTGCTGCACATTGGTGGAGATCAAGGTGTGTGGTGTTGATTGTGTGCAAATGTGAGTTGTTGCACGGCTAGACCCCTACCTCCATATTGGCCATGGCTGGCAGGCCGTGCTGATTGATTTTTGC
This sequence comes from Calotriton arnoldi, assembly GCA_963921515.1. NCBI lineage: Eukaryota > Metazoa > Chordata > Amphibia > Caudata > Salamandridae > Calotriton > Calotriton arnoldi. The sequence goes on along the minus strand of CAWUFW010010347.1, from coordinate 327,794 downwards.
TTGTGTAGGTGTGATGGTAGTTTGTTGCTCAGGACACATGGCTGTGGTTCACAGTGTGAATGACAGCTACCTTTGTCATCACAGTGGGATTATCATGCAGGCTAGTGTCACCACAATGTGGGGTCCCTGGGGGTAGTGCTGTGGTGGGTCTGTCTCTTGATGTGTTAGTTGCTGTTCCTACAAGCTTGTGTGACATGTTTAATTTGGGCTCCCTCTCATCTAACAATGCCTCTTTGCCCACATAGGGGAATCCGATCCATGAGTAACTTTTGTATGGCACTGTATACACATCTGTGTAATTGGAATTCAGGCCTCCTCATGTGTTGTGTGGTTGCCTGGGGACACTGGCACACACCCCCATCACCTGTTGTGTTTGATATGCAGTGTGAGTCTGCCTGTTTGTGTTTGTGCATTTGCACCACTGCATTGGCATATCTTGAGTGTGCCATTGGCTGTATGTTGTTTGGTGGCTTTCCCCTGCTGTCCCTGGGACTCCTAGGTCATCAGTCAGCACAATAATCATGGTTTGTATGTCCCATTGCTGCCATGGTATGTTATTTGTTCACCTGACATCTACAGTCTCCACAGGATATCTACATTTGTGTGTCCATTGGTGCAGATATGTGGGTCTGCATTATGATGGTCACTTCTGTCATTGTGTTATTTGTGAATGTTGACAATGTGAGCCCCCATGGGTGATGTTTGTATGCACATGGCCAAAACGATGTTTTATTGCCACTGCACTGTTTGCCTCACCCAATCTATGTTGCTATGGGACACAAGCACTACTATGCCACTGATGTGTTTGTTGTTGTGTGACCAGGAATCATCCATGCAGTTTGGCTTTGGCAGCTTTTACCCTGACTACACTTCCCTTTTGGTCACTGTGGTGATGGGGCTTTGGGCCCCATTGCCACACTGTTCAAAATGTGCATCAGCTATGGACCCCACACCTACCTTTTGGTCACTGTGGTGATGGGGCTTTGGGCCCCATTGCCACACTGTTCAAAAGGTGCATCAGCTATGGACCCCACACCTACCTTTTGGTCACTGTGGTGATGGGGCTTTGGGCCCCATTGCCACACTGTTCAAAGGTGCATCAGCTATGGACCCCACACCTACCTTTTGGTCACTGTGGTGATGGGGCTTTGGGCCCCATTGCCACACTGTTCAAAAGGTGCATCAGCTATGGACCCCACTCTTCCCTTTTGGTCACTGTGGTGATGGGGCTTTGGGCCCCATTGCCACACTGTTAAAAATGTGCATCAGCTATGGACCCCACACCTACCTTGTGGTCACTGTGGTGATGGGGCTTTGGGCCCCATTGCCACACTGTTCAAAATGTGCATCAGCTATGGACCCCACACCTACCTTTTGGTCACTGTGGTGATGGGGCTTTGGGCCCCATTGCCACACTGTTCAAAAGGTGCATCAGCTATGGACCCCACACCTACCTTTTGGTCACTGTGGTGATGGGGCTTTGGGCCCCATTGCCACACTGTTCAAAAGGTGCATCAGCTATGGACCCCACACCTACCTTTTGGTCACTGTGGTGATGGGGCTTTGGGCCCCATTGCCACACTGTTCAAAGGTGCATCAGCTATGGACCCCACTCTTCCCTTTTGGTCACTGTGGTGATGGGGCTTTGGGCCCCATTGCCACACTGTTCAAAATGTGCATCAGCTATGGACCCCACACCTACCTTGTGGTCACTGTGGTGATGGGGCTTTGGGCCCCATTGCCACACTGTTCAAAATGTGCATCAGCTATGGACCCCACACCTACCTTGTGGTCACTGTGGTGATGGGGCTTTGGGCCCCATTGCCACACTGTTCAAAATGTGCATCAGCTATGGACCCCACTCTTACCTTTTGGTCGCTGTGGTGATGGGGTGTTCATCCCCATTGCCACAGTGGCCATGGTCGGCTTGCATTGTGGAGGCCACACACATTTATGTGTGACACATGTGCTAGGGGGTCACATTGTATGTTCAATGTCATGTTCAGTGTTGTAGGCATTTGACACAGACTACACACACTTGTCATGGTGTTGGGGGGATGTAATTTTCAGACATTCCTTATGTGGGAGTATGCTGGTTGTGTCATGCATTACCCGTCCTATGAGTAGGGGTGGAGGTAGTGGCAGGCATCCATCCCCTAAGGGTGGGGATGGTAGTAGTGACAGGCATCCAGGCCCCCTGATTAGGGGTGGTGGTAGTGGTAGGCATCCAGGCCCCCTGAGTAGGGGTGGTGGTAGTGGTAGGCATCCATCCCCCTAAGGGTGGGGATGGTAGTAGTGACAGGCATCCAGCCCCCCCTGAGTGGGGTGGTGGTAGTGGCAGGCATCCAGCCCCCCATGAGTAGGGGTGGTGGTAGTGGTAGGCATCCAGCCCCCTAAGGGTGGGGATGGTAGTAGTGACAGGCATCCAGCCCCCCCTGAGTGGGGTGGTGGTAGTGGCAGGCATCCAGCCCCCCCCTGAGTAGGGGTGGTGGTAGTGGCAGGCATCCAGCCCCCCCTGAGTAGGGGTGGTGGTAGTGACAGGCATCCAGGCCCCCCTGAGTAGGGGTGGTGGTAGTGGCAGGCATCCAGCCCCCTAAGGGTGGGGATGGTAGTAGTGACAGGCATCCAGCCCCCCCTGAGTAGGGGTGGTGGTAGTGGCAGGCATCCAGCCCCCCCTGAGTAGGGGTGGTGGTAGTGACAGGCATCCAGGCCCCCCTGAGTAGGGGTGGTGGTAGTGGCAGGCATCCAGCGCCCTAAGGGTGGGGATGGTAGTAGTGACAGCCATCCAGGCCCACCTGAGTGGGGTGGTGGTAGTGGCAGGCATCCAGCCCCCCCTGAGTAGGGGTGGTGGTAGTGACAGGCATCCAGGCCCCCCTGAGTAGGGGTGGTGGTAGTGGTAGGCATCCATCCCCCTAAGGGTGGGGATGGTAGTAGTGACAGGCATCCAGGCCCCCATGAGTAGGGGTGGTGGTAGTGGTAGGCATCCAGACCCCCCTGAGTAGGGGTGGTGGTAGTGGTAGGCATCCATCCCCCTAAGGGTGGGGATGGTAGTAGTGACAGGCATCCAGGCCCCCATGAGTAGGGGTGGTGGTAGTGGCAGGCATCCAGCCCCCCTGAGTAAGGGTGGTGGTAGTGGCAGGCATCCAGCCCCCTAAGGGTGGGGATGGTAGTAGTGACAGGCATCTAGCCCCCCCTGAGTGGGGTGGTGGTAGTGGCAGGCATCCAGCCCCCCCTGAGTAGGGGTGGTGGTAGTGGCAGGCATCCAGCCCCCCTGACTAGGGGTGGTGGTAGTGACAGGCATCCAGGCCCCCCTGAGTAGGGGTGGTGGTAGTGGCAGGCATCCAGCCCCCTAAGGGTGGGGATGGTAGTAGTGACAGCCATCCAGGCCCACCTGAGTGGGGTGGTGGTAGTGGCAGGCATCCAGCCCCCTGAGTAGGGGTGGTGGTAGTGGCAGGCATCCAGCCCCCCTGAGTAGGGGTGGTGGTAGTGACAGGCATCCAGGCCCCCTGAGTAGGGGTGGTGGTAGTGGTAGGCATCCATCCCCCTAAGGGTGGGGATGGTAGTAGTGACAGGCATCCAGGCCCCCATGAGTAGGGGTGGTGGTAGTGGCAGGCATCCAGCCCCCTGAGTAGGGGTGGTGGTAGTGACAGGCATCCAGGCCCCCCTGAGTAGGGGTGGTGGTAGTGGTAGGCATCCAGGCCCCCCTGAGTAGGGGTGGTGGTAGTGGTAGGCATCCATCCCCTAAGGGTGGGGATGGTAGTAGTGACAGGCATCCAGGCCCCCCTGAGTAGGGGTGGTGGTAGTGGTAGGCATCCAGACCCCCTGAGTAGGGGTGGTGGTAGTGGTAGGCATCCATCCCCCTAAGGGTGGGGATGGTAGTAGTGACAGGCATCCAGGCCCCCATGAGTAGGGGTGGTGGTAGTGGCAGGCATCCAGCCCCCTGAGTAAGGGTGGTGGTAGTGGCAGGCATCCAGCCCCCTAAGGGTGGGGATGGTAGTAGTGACAGGCATCCAGCCCCCCTGGGTAGGGGTGGTGGTAGTGGCAGGCATCCAGCCCCCCCTGAGTAGGGGTGGTGGTAGTGGCAGGCATCCAGCCCCCTAAGGGTGGGGATGGTAGTAGTGACAGGCATCCAGCCCCTCCTGAGTAGGGGTGGTGGTAGTGGCAGGCATCCAGCCCCCCCTGAGTGGGGTGGTGGTAGTGGCAGGCCTCCAGCCCCCCTGAGTAGGGGTGGTGGTGGTGGCAGGCATCCAGCCCCCCTGAGTAGGGGTGGTGGTAGTGGCAGGCATCCAGCCCCCCCTGAGTAGGGGTGGTGGTAGTGACAGGCATCCAGGCCCCCCTGAGTAGGGGTGGTGGTAGTGGTAGGCATCCATCCCTCTAAGGGTGGGGATGGTAGTAGTGACAGGCATCCAGGCCCCCATGAGTAGGGGTGGTGGTAGTGGCAGGCATCCAGCCCCCCCTGAGTAGGGGTGGTGGTAGTGACAGGCATCCAGGCCCCCCTGAGTAGGGGTGGTGGTGGTGGTAGGCATCCAGGCCCCCCTGAGTAGGGGTGGTGGTAGTGGTAGGCATCCATCCCCCTAAGGGTGGGGATGGTAGTAGTGACAGGCATCCAGGCCCCCATGAGTAGCGGTGGTGGTAGTGGGAGGCATCCAGACCCCCTGAGTAGGGGTGGTGGTAGTGGTAGGCATCCATCCCCTAAGGGTGGGGATGGTAGTAGTGACAGGCATCCAGGCCCCCTTGAGTAGGGGTGGTGGTAGTGGCAGGCATCCAGCCCCCCTGAGTAAGGATGGTGGTAGTGGCAGGCATCCAGCCCCTAAGGGTGGGGATGGTAGTAGTGACAGGCATCCAGCCCCCTGAGTAGGGGTGGTGGTAGTGGCAGGCATCCAGCCCCCCTGAGTAGGGGTGGTGGTAGTGGCAGGCATCCAGCCCCCTAAGGGTGGGGATGGTAGTAGTGACAGGCATCCAGCCCCCCTGAGTAGGGGTGGTGGTAGTGGCAGGCATCCAGCCCCCCTGAGTTGGGTGGTGGTAGTGGCAGGCCTCCAGCCCCCTGAGTAGGGGTGGTGGTAGTGGTAGGCATCCATCCCCTAAGGGTTCCATCCCCCTAAGGGTGGGGATGGTAGTAGTGACAGGCATCCAGCCCCCTATGAGTGGGGATGGTAGTAGTGATGGGCATCCAGCCCCCTATGAGTGGGGATGGTAGTAGTGATGGGCATCCAGCCCCCTATGAGTAGGGGTACTGGTACTGATGGGCATCCAGCCCCCTATGAGTAGGTGGTACTGTTAGTGATGGGCACCCAGCCCCCTATGAGTAGGTGGTACTGTTAGTGATGGGCATCCAGCCCCCTATGAGTAGGGGGTACTGGTAGTGGTAGGCATCCATCCCCCTAAGGGTGGTGATGGTAGTAGTGACAGGCATCCAGACCCCCTGAATAGGGGTGGTGGTAGTGGTAGGCATCCATCCCCCTAAGGGTGGGGATGGTAGTAGTGACAGGCATCCAGCCCCATATGAGTGGGGATGGTAGTAGTGATGGGCATCCAGCCCCCTATGAGTGTGGATGGTAGTAATGATGGGCATCCAGCCCCCTATGAGTAGGGGGTACTGGTAGTGGTAGGCATCCATCCCCCTAAGGGTGGGGATGGTAGTAGTGACAGGCATCCAGACCCCCTGAGTAGGGGTGGTGGTAGTGGCAGGCATCCAGCCCCCCCTGAGTAGGGGTGGTGGTAGTGGTAGGCATCCAGCCCACTAAGGGTGGGGATGGTAGTAGTGACAGGCATCCAGCCCCCCCTGAGTAGGGGTGGTGGTAGTGGCAGGCATCCAGCCCCCCCTGAGTGGGGTGGTGGTAGTGGCAGGCATCCAGCCCCCCCTGAGTAGGGGTGGTGGTAGTGGTAGGCATCCATCCCCCTAAGGGTGGGGATGGTAGTAGTGGCAGGCATCCAGCCCCCCCTGAGTAGGGGTGGTGGTAGTGACAGGCATCCAGGCCCCCCTGAGTAGGGGTGGGGTTAGTGGTAGGCATCCAGCCCCCCCTGAGTAGGGGTGGTGGTAGGTTGGTGTTGATGGTAGGCATCCATCCCCCTATGGGTGTGTATGGCATTGGTGATGGCCATCCTACCCCTATGGTTCTGCTGCTGCTAGTGTACATCATTTGTGCATCCCTATGTGTGTGTGACATATTTCGGGTACGTGTCGTTTGTTTGTGTTGTTGGTGTTTGACTTACCGTCTGCGCCGTACGCGTCCGTGCCGGTCCCGGTAATAGATGTAGAGTATAGGTAGGACCTGCACAATGGGATTCATGCTTGGATCGTCTCGTTCGCGTTTCTCGTGTCTTCGACTCGTACTCGTAGCAGGCTTGTTCGTCTCGTAGCCGTGGATCGTCTTGTGGCGCGAAACGGAGCTTATGTACGGCTCGCCCGGATGCTCAAACGTCACGGACGTAGCGACGGGTTCGGCGCGTACGGAGTGCGCATCGTACTTGTCCGGCCGGAAGGTGCTGTGTATTTGCTTCCGTACGACTCGATTCGGCGTTTACGGATCCGGCTCGGGCGGGGAACAGGAGCTGGATTGGGTAAGTACGGCTCGCTCGGAATCTGGGTTGTTATACGCATCGTACTTGTTCGTCCGGACGAGTGTTCGAATCGGTCGGGAAACACGCACTCGGCTGGGTTTTTTTCCGGACGAATACTGTTAGGTGCGCTTCCGGCCGAGATCGGAATCGACCCCTTAGTGACGCATATTCCCAGGTATTTTAACTCTTCCTGCTGCTGCAATGCCACACACGCTGACGTAAGCTGCAGTCTCTGTCCCATTAAGGAAAAGACCAATGATTTATCCCAATTTATTTGATATTCACAGTATTGTCCAAACGTTCTAAAAATATGGAGCAATCTATGGATAGTGTGGCGTGGTCTAAGCGCATACAGCAGGACATCATCCACATACAGGGAGATACGTTCCTCCCAGCCCCCGACATCGATTACCTGTACCAGAGGATCCCTGCACACCCATGCTGCCAGAGTCTCCAAGACAATCACAAATAGCATCGGGATAGTGGGCATCCCTGACGCGTGCCCCGGTGTAGCGCAAATGGCCTAGATATTGCCCCATTTACTTGAACTCTACCCCTTGGGTCCGAATATTGCAGTCGGACCCAGGCACAAAACCCCGTTCCGAACCCCATCTTGGACAGGACCATAAACAGGTATCTCCACTCAATACTATCAAATGCCATACGGGCATCCAGTGATACCACCGCTGCTTCTTCAGTCAGGCGCACCAGTACCTCCTGCATGACTCCATATAGGCGTCAGAGATTCAGCCTTGTACTTCGCAGAGGCATAAACCCAGATTGGTCAGGGTGGATTATCGTAGAATTTATAGGCCTAAGCCTATTAGCCAGCACTTTTGCCAACACCTTAGCCTCAAAATTCAGCAGCGAGATGGGTCTGTATGACTCACATTTTTCCAGAGCTTTACCCGGTTTAGGGATAACAACTATGGCGGCTAGCCTAAGATCTTCCGGTAAGCATCCCTCCTCTTGTGCTTCACAAAACATATCTAACATAGACTGTGCCACTATATCTGAGAAGCATTTAAACATTTCAGCGGGCAAGCCAGTCAGGCCCGCTGCCTTCCCAGACTGCAGTTCCCTTATAGCACTGGCCACCTCCTCTACTGACAGGTCCTGATCAATTGCCTCGCTATCCTCAGCGGTTAGTGTCAGCATTTCTATATCCTGAAGGAATGCAGTGCATTCCTCTTCTGACGTGGCCGAAGCCGACTGGTATATCCTTTCATAGTATTGTGCAAACACCTCCGCTATGTCAGGACTCTCCTAGTGGCATGTGCCATCTGTCTCCCTGATTTCAGTCCCCCAATTCCTTCCTTGGTCTCTCTTTTCCAACCAGGCAATTAGCTTGTTTACCTTATCACCAACATCATATAACTTCCTTTGTGTTGCCACTGCATGAGATCTGGTGGCATCTTCCTCTAGCTCCCTCAGTTCCTTTTGCTTGATCCCTAACTTATGTCGAAGTACCGGTTCAGATCCTCCCAGCTGTACCACCTGCTCCTCGAGTGCTAATATTTCCTGATGTAGTGCGACACACAGCGCTTTTCGTTCTTCCTTCCCCCATTTCTGCCTGAGCATAGCCTCTAACGACCACTTTGTACACCTCCCACAACACACACTGCGAGGCCACCGATCCCGTGTTTTCTGCAAAATACTGCTCCGAGCGTTCTCGAAACTTATCCTGAAAGTCCTGATCTCTAAATAACCATGGGTCCACTCCTGGTGGCAGAACCTGGTCCCAACTTGGGCCCCCCATGGTGACCTCCACTGTGGAGTGGTCGGATATACCCCTAGCCCTATGCTGTGCTTCCCTAAACTGCCCGGCATGCACACACTGCATAAAGAAGTAGTCAATTCTGGATCCGCTGCCGTACGCAGCCAATATATGAGTGTACTACCTAATGACCGGATTTCGCTCTCTCCATACATCCACAAGGCCCAAAGCTTCCACAAATACCCGCAACGGCTCAGAGCCCCCAGCCTGTGCAGGCAGTCTGTCCCTGTCTAGCTCTTGACACATCACCTCATTCATATCGCCCCCCAGCATAGGGATCCTGGGTGGAAGGTCCAATATTAATTTGCTCAACAGTGGCAATGTTTCCATATGCAGCCTGGGTGGCACATATACAGTGCACACGTTCAATATACGCCCTCCCCAGCTACCCGTCAGTGATACATATCTGCCTTGGGTATCATGCCATATACGACCGGGTGTGTAGGGCACTGATTTCTTCACCAATATGGCCACTCCTCTCGAACCTGAGCTAAACCCTGCAGGTGTAAGGAGCATATAGCCAAATCTATTTAGAGCCAGGTAAGAATTGCCCTTTAAATGCATCACTTGTAACAGAAGCAGGTCTGGAGAGAGTCAGCGTAAATATTTTAGCACCATAGTCCTCTTAAGTCTATCATTCAGCCCATTCACATTCCATGTCATGGCCCTCAGGCTCAATCTGTTCTGCTTAGCCATATCTTGTGTGAGGGTATTACTTCCCATCACCTCTCACCATCCCCCTCCCAACCACCCAGAGAATACATCCTCCAACATATTGTAACTCTCTCGCCAATGTGTCACATGAATGTATCATCACCACTTTATATTGAAACACCCCCCACACCCCAAACTCAACCCCCCTCCCACCACCCTCCCTCCTCCCTGCTGCCCTGCTGACAGACTTTGAACTACTCGCCTCCCCAACTCAGCAGAGTGCCTGTCGCCCCCTGAAATAACAACAACAACATGGCGTCCGTAGCCAATGCATCTCTTGCTCAGCAGCCTCCCCGAGCCCTCCATTGTACCATATTACCAAACAGGCCCTGCATCAGCTCAGGCTCTTGTCACTAGGCCCGTCTCAGCCAACACTCAGTTCCCATCACTAGTCTAGCTTTAACAATTTAAATGAGACTCCTGCACATTCCCACCCATCCAAAAGTGGTTCCGCCAGACTCTGCCTGAGTTTGGTAATAATCTGGCATGCATTTCAATCATGCATTATCATCCTAATCTCAAACAGTTTGCACACCTCCCTTTCTGATCCCATAATCGGTTATTCTGTGTCCTTCCATGCCTCCTTGGATTGTTCGACACAGGTCCCTCTCTGGCCAAGTTGTTTGTCCTTGCCTGAGTTCCCAACCTGTCGCCACCCATCAAGCCAGTCCCATGCTTGCTCAGGTGAAGAGAGAAAGTATGCTTTCACATCCATTTCAACTCTCAGCTTCGCCGGAAATAACATAGCATACTGGATGCCTTTGTCTCTAAGAGCTTTCTTAACCTCCAAGAAGCGGTGACGCTGCTGTTGCACTTTCAGTGTAAAGTCTGGGAAGAAGGTGACCGTGCTATATACCAACTTCGTAGTTGCAGCAATGCGTGCTGTCTGCAAAATAACAACCAGATCCAGAAAATTAAAAACTCTCGCTATAATAGTCCTTGCGGGAGCTCCGGGTCTCGGCCTCCCGCCTGGGACGCGGTGGGCACGTTCAATTCAGAAGTACCGTGACAGTCCCTTTGGCTGCAGAGGCTTAGTGATAAGTTCTTCCACAAAGAGGTCCTGCGTCGACACCAACACGTGCTCTGGAACCCCCAGAATGCAGATGTTGTGTCATCTCGCCCTCCCTTCATAGTCATCAAGTTGAGCCTCCATCCTGTCTTGCTTGGTTTGGAGCAGCCGCACTTGCTTCTTGAGGCTAGTATTATCCGTCCCCAACACTGTAGTGGAATTCTCAACCTCTTTTACCCTAGTATCCATGTTTCGAAGGTCCGCGTGTACCAGCAAGATTTCTATATTGACTGTATCTAGTCGCGATTCCAGGGAAGTGCGGACCATATTAATGGCAGTCATAATATTTTGCAGCATGGATTCTGACACTCCTGCTGAATTAGGAGCCTGTACATGCGTGTTCACGGTAGCAGCGTCAGTTTCTTCTCCCCCCTTATTCCATGCATACTTGTCCAGTTTTGTTTGCAGGGACACCTTGCCACCCTTACCCCAGCCATTGTAGCCCCCGCATCCGGTACACTCTGTGTCCAGTTCCGGATGGCTGTCCCCACTGCCAATTGTGTGTAAGCCGTGCCCTGCTTCAGCAACTTATCCTCCCTCCGGGCAATGGGATGTCTCTTTGTGCCCAGCAAGCCCCGCGGATAGGCCACCCACAGTGCTTCCACAGTTTCTATTCCTGGCAACCTCACATCCGAGCTCACATGCTTCCCAAAACACAAATAGTAAATGGTGTTTTGCTGGGATCCAAATATTCGTGGCCCAGGAGCAGTCTGCAGAATCACATGCAGCCCGCTCCTCGCGATGCAGTCACCAAAGTAATCAGATCTTCTCTACATTAGCAGCTTTAGGCCGCGCCGGTACCGCTGCCTCCAGCCCTGCAACGCCAGGCCCACTACACAGTCACCTCGTGGGCACTCTCCCTCCGGCTGCTGATACCACGCTTTGGTAACCCTTTCACCACTCTCCCACTTACGGCCTCTACTGAGCTCTCTACAGATGCTTCCCCTTCTTATTGCCCGGGTTCCCGCTCACATACACCCAGCAATTGACTTCTGGGCCCGGCTAGGCCTGTGCCCACTCCCTGTATTCCTCCCACCAGGGATAAACTGCATCGATTCCTGCCACCCCACTCAGCTCTCAGCCCCCGTACTCACCCGGTCGCTCCGTCTGTGCCTGCTGGGGGAAGGAAATGGGGGAGTCCCAGTCTCACCCGGTTGGCACGGCCTCAACGTTGTTCCACCCGCAATCACCTCCGTCCTGCTCCACCGCGTCTCTGCCGCTGGCAGTCTCCTCCCTTCTCAGTCCCCATTGCGGGGCCACCACACCAGTTCCATCAGATCGCTGATTACCTCACCCTGAGAGCCGGTGTTAACCAGAGCCGGGCGGCTTACCCGCTGGATTGCCCAGGGAAGTCTCTCCACAGCAGCGCTATTCCATCAGTCTATTCAGGTCGCCGCGCCCGACACCACCGCCATGTTGGATGTCTTCACTGGTCTCTCCCCTCAGGATTCCAAGCTGATTCCAGGCACAGTGTCGCTCGTGTCATGCTGATCATCGAGCCTGCGATGTCAGGGGTACACTTAGGTACGATGTTCCGATTTTCCTGCTCAGATTCATGCCGGATTATTCATGAGAACGGGCTCGGGCTCCGGAGCCGCGCTCCTACACAACTGTTTCCATCGGCATTTGGCCACGCCCCCCACAGGTTCACTTTGAAAAGTGTAGTGACAGTGATTTATTGGGCTGTAGACCTCTGCTTCTGATTCTTCTTCTTCTTCCTCAGACACGTTTGCTAAACATGCACATTCAGGTGATGCATATTTTCTATTTGTGTTTCTCTTTCTCACTGATCTTTTAGCAATTAGTGATTTGCTTTCAATTTTTTCTGAATCTAATTCAATCGTCTCTAGCACTTCATTGATTGGCGTTAGGCTCTCTGGTTGCTCTTGTTGACAATGCTTTCTTTTACAAGTTTTTTACAATGGCTTCTTTTCTTCAACTCTCTCTTTTTCACCTGCACCCACTGGTGAGTATTGTCCATTTACTGATGAACTCTGATCAGTTTCAACTGCACAATTCACTGTGAACTGCTTTCTTTATCTGAGGGTTTGTGTGACATGAATTTTCAACTGGAGTCTTTGATTGTTTGGATCAGAGACTACTTCTTGCTACAACTCATGCCCTTGACTTTGACATTGCAACAGCAGCTGTTTACTCTGATCCTCACTTTGAAATTGAACATCACCACTGGTAAAGTTACCAAGATATTCATGCGAATTTTCACTTTCTCCAATCTGGACTTATATGACTCCATTATATTCGCCAGTTTCATTCTAAGAATTTTTAAAATTTTCAAAATGTTCACCCCCTTCAGATCCATGCTGTGAACTTGAGCTTTACTCTGTGAATAAGTAGTTCTTTTCACCCTTCTTCCGCTTTCACTGTCACTCTTTTTGTGTGAGCAGCATGGATCCCTTGTAGGATTCCAGCTCACTTACTTCACAGCAGTTTTTTAACAGGATCACATGATACAGCCCCTTCCAAGATTTTTTCAGGCAACACCTCCTCACATGCCTTCTGACAACTAGCCAGTAACCTGGGCTCAAATTGTGGCATTGTATTTCTTTCTTTGCTTCAGTTTCCGAGTTCACCAGGCAAGAGACAGACTTCACCATATCAGCTAGACCTTTGCAGTAATCCAGTATGATATCATCTGTAATTGACACAAGTGCAGCTGAAGGAGTAGAAACCAAGCTCATTGATTTACCCATGATCACTTCATGTGGTGAAAGACTAGTCTTGTTTGTCAGGGATACATCTAGTGCTCATCAAAACAAGAGAAAGAGCATCTGGCCACTTTAAACCAGTAGAAACACAAACATTGGCCAATTTATTCTTGATTGTCCCATTTATCCCCTCAACCACACCAGAAGACTGAGGGGTATATTCACAAGAACGTGTGCTAAATATCACCAAAAAACGTTGACGCAACTTTACGAGTCCATTGCGGGAAAATAACCCCGTGTTAACGTGGAATTCACAACACGGCGGTACCATGCGATAGTCTCCAGAAACCGCGGACAATGTCCGCGATACAACCACCTCTACGGCGATAAAAACACAAACCCCAACACCAAAAAACGTGCGATGAGCCCATTCGCGATGAGGAAAGCAGCGATAAGCAGCGCCAGGCCTGCCATACACACCCGGCAGGCAGGAAAATCACTACAAAAGGAGAAAAAACACACAAACACAAAATGACCAACACCCAAGCACCATGGAGGCAGCCAGAGCAGGCGCAGAGGATGAGCGCAACCCCACAAGTACCCCGGACGACCAGCCCGGGACCACGGTGACAGGGAAGGGCAAGGACAAGAAGAAGAGGAAGACGAAGTACAGTCCGCAGGAGAATAGGATCCTGGTCACTGAGGTGATAGAACACCATCAACAACTGTTCATCGCCTTGTAGTGTAGTTCCTATTTCCCTAATAGGCTCTGCGCATTGGAATAATATACCCTATAGGTTTGGCATAGGACTGAGGTCAGTAGTATGCCCTTATCGAGTATATTAAACTTAATTACTTTGTGCCAGCTAACTCAGAGGCCACTAGAAACTCCTTGTAAACAAGAAGGGAGTAGTTTCTGGCAACCGCATAAACATGACAACTTTTGTTTCCCTTTAGAATCGGAACACTCTCAGAATCGTGGAAACAACAGATAACAGTTTCACTCAGCTAATCGTGCATGCTTAGTTTCTTCAGAGTTACACAGAAAGAATAGACGGGCGTCTCAATAAAAGGATTTATTGAACAGTCTTGTTTCTCGTGTAAGAGATATGAGCTGTTATGATCACAAGACAGTATGCGAGACATATAATGTACAGCGTAAGCAGTAGAAAGAAATAATACTGCGCTAGCATTATCTTTTAGCTATGCCACATATATTCATATACATAAATAACATAAGCTAAAAATGTGAGTACTCATAAGATGCTTCTCTAACTAGTTCTACCCCAGTGTACCTACCCTAAGTGTAGTGCAAGGTAAGAAGTAGGTGATGTATTCTATAGTATGGTATGCTATAGTATGCCAAGTCTGGTATGCCAAGAGTCTAGTATGCCAAGAGTCCCTCTAGGTTCTAGTCAGCTCCATACCTTGAGAATGAGAGAGGTGGGAATCTCTTTCCTGGTCTCGAACTCCAACACCCCGCGAAGGGAGTCAGAACACTGGAAGCTGGATTCTCTGCGAGCAGGGATGACAGCGTCTCTTGTCAGTGCGTCAGGCCAGGATATGGGCTCCTCTAAAGTCGAGGTCTCCTCCTACTTGCTTGGGCAAGGGAAGGTATATTTATACCCAGTAGTTGCCTTGGAATGTTAGCATTGACGTAAAGTCGGGCAGAGGAAGACGTCAGAAATGAACCCTTAAGGAATAGCGGTTCATGCATAATAAATGAGTTCTTGGAGAAATCAATAATCCTGTGCTAGGGGAACTCCCAAGAGCTTAAGGGTCTGGTTTCTAAGAACTCGTTGTGACGTTAGGGTGGACGGATGTAGGTGACCATGCCTGTATTTGGATAGCATGGCTAATGCCTAAATAAGGACTGGAATCTTATGCACATATAAGGGCAATGCGAATTGTGCCTATATAAGGACATGTTTCAGGAAAACCTATATACGGACACCTAAAGCGGAATACAACACCCACTCCACTTTCGAATGAACGATAGTACTAAATGCTAAACATGAAATGCTAAACATTAAACTGAGTACCACATGTTGCTAAAAACATTTCTAAAAGCATATTAAAAGAAGGTTTTTTTTTTCAAAGAAACTGTTGCTAAACATGTAATGCAATAGGTACTGTACATTTTAAAACATTTTTTTCATTCTAGGCATATATCATTAAAAAAAATGCAACATGAATGAATAAACAGAAATATATACATATGACGAAATGGTTGACAAGTATTCAAAAAAATCAAAGCCATTTCATATCATGGTACTAAATGAAATTGTGGTAAATAAGGTGACAATGTGTCCCTGTAAGTATTCAAAGAAGTCCGTTCTATATGAATAGTTCTACTGTAAGCAGATTGAATTGCCATGTATTTTCAAAAATAGAGAGAGAGGAAAAAAAATTCAATTTTTAGGAAGAGTTCCAAGTTTTGTTCTGTTTTGAAAATATGGAGGCCAAATTCATTGCGTCCCCGGTATACTGTGAGCCGAATCAAAGTCAGTGTATGGGTCTGGTGTAAACATGAAATCATCTATTCCTGTAGACAAAAGATCGCCTACCGATGTCGGTGACAGTTGGAATACCTCATTTAGAAGGTTAACTGCACAGAGATGTGAAGCATCGCCTTCAGCATAGGATGCCGCAGCAATGTTTGCGTCCGTTGTTACCTGTGTGCCTGTTGATCCATCTCGTACCTCAGCAGCAGCAGGAATCGTCTGTGAGGTCTCAAGGAATGCCGTCATCAGGATTGGTAGCCTCTGGGGACAACACAGAGCATGGGCCTTTATCGGGTACAGCAGAGTATCGATATCCGTTGGCATGACTGATGGGAGTGTTAGACAGGTGTCTAGCACGCATTCTTCACCGCAAAGCAGGCAGCGTAGAACAGGTAAGATCAATCTTGCCAGATTGGTCTAAATGACAGAAACCATGTTGTATTAAGTTCCCGTAGACGAGGTATGCCCAAACGTTGCACTATGCGCTCACGGCACTTCAGTTCTAGGAGAGCTTTCTCCAAATTGCTGGGAGTGAGGCCGGTGGATAGGCTTGCCATAGCGTAGTAGTAGGAATAAAAACAGGATTCCTGCAACAAGTGCTAGAATTAATGGCACACCACCAAACACCGAATGTGCAAAGTTTGGAATGATTCCGAGGACTGCCTGAAAAGGTCTGAACAGTCCTGAACAGATGGTCTTAAATACATGTACAATCCCGCTCGTATCAGACATGTTTAAGATACGTCCCATCATTTCTACGAAATGTATAGGGCAGTTTGTACGAATTAGAGCCTGTATCTCAGCCGAAGTCCTTGCGATTTGTAAATCATAGATTTCTTTGGCCGAGGTCAAAGTCACGGTTTGTTGTAAAAGCATGGCTTTCATTGACCGTTACCCGGTGGAGCTGTCCTATGCAGCTATAGAGGAGTCTGGCCATGGTTCACCCCTTCAGCCGTCACCTACCCAGCCGGACATCGGACATTGTTTTTAACAGTGCTTCACGGTCTTGTCTATCTTTCACTTTGACTGCTTGTTTCCCCTGAAGTCCCTTCCCCCCTCTGGTCTGCCTGACGCTATCCGCATTCCTTTTCCCTGTTTACCTTTCCCCTCTACCTTCCATTCCACATAAGACGTTTCTGTCTTGCTATGTAACTCGAAAATAACCTATGTTATCGTGTAATCTCATGTTTTTCTACTGTCTGTTCTCACCGCGGAGTCCGAACAACCTTGGCCGATGCCCGGTGAAGCTGTCCTATGCAGCTATAGAGGAGTCTGGCTAGGGTTCACCCCTCGGCCGTCACCTACCCAGCCGGACATCGGACATTGTTCTTAACGGTGCTTCACGGTCTTGTCTATCTTTCACTTTGACTGCCTGTTTCCCCTGATGTCCCTTCCCCCCTCTGGTCAGCCTGACGCTATCTGCATTCCTTTCTCCCCTGTTTACCTTTCCCCCTCTACCTTCCATTCCACATAAGACGTTTTGTCTTTGCTACGTAACGCGAAAATAACTTATGTTATTGTGTAATAGCATGTTTTTCAACTGCCTGTTTTCACCGCGGAGTCCGAACAACCTTGGCCGATGCCCGGTGGAGCTGTCCTATGCAGCTATAGAGGAGTTTGGCCCCGGTCCACCCCTTCGGCCGTCACCTACCCAGCCGGACATATGACATTGTTTTTCCTCGCCTCCCTGTTATGTTTCCTTCCCTCTATCTTTCTCTGATGTCTATTCTTGGAATCTGTAACTGAAGTAATTATGTAATCTTTAACTTGCTGATCCTCATGTAAAGCGCTCTGATACCTACGGGTCTAGCCAGCGCTATATAAAACTTTGCAAATAAAAAAAAAAAAATTCAGCTTAAAGTATCAAAACGCATAAAAGAAACATTCAATGAAGGCCATAGAGGCGACTCCCTGACTGTGTCTATTTGGGGGAACAATACTTGCATACAACAAGTAACCCTGGAGCCAACCGTTACCAGATATGGGATTCCTGGCAACATGCCACAGCAACTCTGATCATTCAACATGAGGTAACTCCCCTTAGAAAGTTGTCCAAACGTTGGATTAATCACAGCAGCTGGTGTACCCTGCAGGTGGCAGGACAAGTTTGCCACAGAACCATTACAAGCCCCGTGTAAAGAAATGTCCTGACATATGAGTGAACCGCTCAGTGCATTTTCACAGTGTGTACTGCTTAGAAACACTTCACGATCCCCACTCCAACATCTGTATTCGTAAGGCAAATCCCAGGATGTCTTAATGTATTCTTTACCCAACCTTTCATATTTGCCTGCTTGCATTTGTTTGAGGCAATACTGAAAATGAAAAGTAGTGACAGGCAGAGTTATTTTGCCATGGATAAGCCATTCTGTAGCTGGTTTTTCTGCTACCGTAAATGGTAATTTTTCCAGTTTTTCAATGCTCAGCACTGTATACTTTGCTCCCCTTTGTGCCAGTTCGATCTGTTTAACCGTTAGATTGTATTCTGCAAACAGAGACGACGTGTTGATAAAACGCCAAGGCACATAGCCTGCACGCAAGGATTGCAGCGTCCAGCCTAATAACATAATAGAATGTAACTGAGATTGGCCTTGTTGTAACATGGCTAAATCTTGTTCCAGTATGTCAATAGCAGAGGATACAATGTTGTCCAGTGAATAAATTCTGGATGACAACGTTGTTAACCCATTGTCGACCACAGTGAGAGATTTCTCTAAGTTAATACGATCAAGCTCACGTATTCTTTCTGCGGCCTCTGCCTGTGAAACCTTCCATATCTCATTATAAGCAGCATAAATGCCGGCATATATGAAACGTTTTTGACGCGGTTTTCTTGGTCCTTGCAAGAAATCCCTAAGGTCTGCGTCTTCTTTAAGTAAAGATAAGTGTTGTTTCACATCCTCCAGTGTAGATTTTTGTAACCAGTCGAGGCACAATTTTCCTCCACTGTATGTTGTTACTACCCCCGGATGTTGTCGTTGAACATAACATGGGTCTGGCCTATGAATAGTAAAGCCCTGTATTCTATTCTGGAATCTTTCTTGACAGATGTTTGTGTCTGTGGGCCAGAGCAACCATTTTTCCCAATCAGGATCTGATCTGTTGTTTTGTAGTATTGTGTCTACTGTGACCGCTCCCTGTGTAGTGGTATTACTTGCAGGTGTTGGTACAGAAGGTGTGTTCATGTCTTTGATCTTGGCTAAACCAAGGCAAGACGTTTGTTGCACAGTGTCATTCAAAAACATTATTTGCTGTGGGATGATACAGGCTCTAAACAAAGCTTCAATCCCCTGCACTTGCCAATTTTTAGAACCCCAGACAGATTTTGTGTCGATTGTGTCTTTCCAAAAGTCAAATCCTTGTCTAGACAGTTGGGTAATAAAGGCTGCAGAATAAATCTGTTTTGTATTAGTTAACATAATTTTCTGTCCTGTTTTGTTTACATTCTTATAGTAAAATGTTTCTGGATCAGATGTATTGTACCCTGAAAAATATGGAAACTTCTTTGCAAACGTTTTTGAACTACCCCTTGGTGGTGTAGGACAATGTTCCCATTGGTTAAACATAAACACATTTCTAGATGTTGCAGATTAATGCAAAAAATGATGACCATAGTGGTTGTAACAATAATGCTGTTCGTAGTCTGATGAACCCTCTAAGTATTCATTGTTAGAGAACGCAGCAGACCTTTCTAGATCAGACATCATATCATTAACAGTCTCAAAGTCCCAATCATCAGAATAGGTACCGGAGGTAATAAAGTCACTTAATGAAATTTTAAATAAATGTGGAATCTTCAAAAGTTCCGTCGGGCCGAATATGTCAAAATCGGTTTTGTCCCAAACTATACCATCCTGTATAGGAACGGCTGTGATGTTCACTGCTGACAAGTCTCTTGCTTCACGATGGGAAGATTTGTGTGGTTTTAAAAGTAAGTTCACATTTTTACTTTCAGTGTCCATACGAATGTATCTGCCATTTATAAGCATGCTAAGAGTCATAACCAAAGCTAGCCAAAACAGAAAGAAAAATATTCCAGAAATAATCCATATTTCAATCCATGGTGAAACCAGATAAGTCTCTTTCAGAAAATGAAAAAGGTATTGTACTTGTTTTTTTAAAGTTTTTGAGGCTGGCGTCGTTTCAGGCTCACTCGGATCCTCAGAAAACGTATCAAAGTTAATGAAATAGCCAGAAGCAGTTCGGTCAATTGTTGAAATTGCATTAGGATTTGTTGAAATCGCTGGAACCAGTTGATCACGTGTTACATTGGTGTAGACAGGTGTATCTGGACGAACTGTTACTTGAGTTTCAAGAGGGATGAGTTCCATAGCATTGTTGCTTAGTCCTTCATCTTTTACTGTTGAATTCTCGATGGTTATGAGTCTTTCAGTCTGAACCTCTTGGATAGTAGCGAGAGGAGTGCATCTGCTACTAGGTCGGAGTCCACGAGGACTACTATTTAGTATTGGCCACATACTGTGGTTTGATGAGGTCGATTGACACAAATCTTTTCTCCTTTTTTCCAGCAAGGGGCGGCAGAAGTACTTTTCTTGTTCCGTGGACGGCTAGGAAAGGTACTGGTTGTCTGTAAGAAGGTCCAAATTCCTTCTTGTCCGCAATCTTCTCTCTGACTAGATCCCCAACTTTTGGGATCCAGACAGGCCTTGCTGGGACTGCTGGTTTTTCCCCAGTGGTGGTTGGCTTCAGGAACACGTTGCTTTGTTTCGATCTTAGTTCATTTAGATCCTGTAAAACAGCCAAACGATCTTTGATATCAAAGGGTTTATTTTCCACCACTGTGCCTTTACATTCGAGATCAAGAACGCACATTCTTGTCCCAAATAGGACTTCATATGGAGTGACCCCCTCTAGAGAACTTCTTGGCAAATTATTTAATGAGCGTTGGACCCCATAAAGATATTTGACCCACCCATCACCCGAACCTAATACTCTAGCTGTTATAGACTGCTTTATGTCCCGGTTTTTCCTTTCCACAACAGAATTTCCCTCAGGATGAAATGGAGAGGAGTACCGCAATGCTACGCCCAAACTGGCCATGGCTTCTTTGTAAGCCCGAGAGCTAAATGCAGGGACCTGGTCAGAATGTAGTGTGCCAATTGCGTATGTGCCGATAAAGACTCGCAAATCGTTTATAACAGTTCGAGCATCAGCCGACCGCTGAGGCCATATCCATAGGAACCTTGACTTAGTGTTTGTGGGATTTCATTTGTCATAAAGGACGCCTGCGCGTAGATAGTCTAATGCTGTCTAACAATGGTATCTGTACTGGGCAGGCTACTTCATAGTCTGGTGTCTGATGGCGTTCTGCACCACGCTGTTTATTGCAGTCTCTGCAGTCATCGATGAAGATGTGAATCTGTGTATTCATTCCAGGCCACCAGTACATCTCCTTTAATGTTAATATTGTTTTAGAGATCCATTGATGTGACAGACCCTCCTCCAGATGTGCTTCATAAATCAAAGCTGCTCTACGTTCCATGTTTGGAATTACCCTATCCCCCACTCCAGGGATTCGAGCAAAAGGAACGTTGTTCGCATCAATTACATAAGAGTACTTGAGTGGAAATTTCTTTGGTAACGCTGCACCACTGCCTTTGCTTGAAGCATTGACAGCCAACAATATCTCACTGTCTATTCTCATTTTTGAACGAGTGATCGCAGCTACGAAAGCCGTCTGAACAGCCCCATTTGCGGCTTCATCAGCCAATGAATTCCCTGCAACATGAACGCCATCACGTTGATGACTGAGCGTGTGTATCACGTGAGCTTTTGGTAGTTCGTTTCTCAACTGAACTACTTGTTCCCAAAGCGTTTTATGCTTTATTGTGCCACCTTTTGCATCTTTGAACCCGTTTTGAAGCCAATTCTGTATATATTCATTATACGACTGAACACAGTATAATCGAATTGCACACTATAAGTGTGGGGAATTCGCGATCTGTATTTTCAAGTGCCAGTTTGAATGCTTGTAGTTCAGCTCGCTGAGCTGTACAATATCCTAGAGATTGAGTTTTAGTGACCATTGGTCTGAAGTTACCATCTTGCATGCGACCTTTAACGATTGCGCACGCTGCACTGTAAGCTTGCTTACTCCCTGTAGCGGGTTGTGCTGATCCGTCAGTATAAATTATAAATTTGTACTGATCTAAAGGCAAAATTTCAGTGGGCAGAGGACATTCATGTTCATATTGCAGGAACGCTTGTGTTTTTAGATCAGGATCAAAAACATATTCAACATCTGTTGCAGCAAGAGAATTAACCCATTGTATCCATCTAGGATGTAAAGCTTTTGTATTTGGAATGCTCGCTTTTGTAACCGCCTCTAAGGCTGGTACTGGAGTTACGACAATAATGCGTTTCCTTTGAGCTAGAGCTCTTTCTTTTGCTACAGCGGTTTGAACTGCTGTCAGTATTTTTTCTGCTGAAGTGAAGCGCATTTCTGCTTGTGTATACAAATGTGAATTATATGCTATTGGTACTTTTACACCCTCATTAAATGTTAAATAGGTGAATTCGCATTGACCCGAAATTATTCGGATCACTAAATTGCGTTTATTTTCCGTGTTTGTAAGTGATTTGTTGCTAACATGTTAGCTTGGAGTGAACGCAGGATTAATTCGTAGAGCGGTTTAACCCTTTCTGCGTAATTTAGAATGTAAGTTCTTCCAAAATTTAGGAAACCCAAGATGGATTGTAAATTTTTCAGCGTTTTTGGAGGTTAGAGCAGCGCGCACTTTTCTAAAAAGTTAGCTGCCAGGCTCTTGCCTTCACTTGAAAGCTCATATCCTAGGAAAAGGACATTGAGATGGGCAATTCTGGATTTTTTAAAGTTGAATTTATAGCCTTCAGAGGCGAAGCCCAATATAATGGAACTCACCCTATTCAAGTGCCTATCTAGGTCATCGTCTGTCAGCTAGATGTCATCGACATATGACAATGCCTCATTATCATAAATTTGTAGTAACTCTGTTACCCTCGCTGAGAATAACCCCAGGCTGTTCTTGAACCCTTGTGGGAGTCTACAAAATTGACGCTGGGTCCCCATTATTGAGAAAGCTGTTAAGTACCTGCTTTCAGGTGCTATGTTTTGACAAAAGAAACCATTTGAAATGTCCAATGTGGTTTTATATTTTTTGCGCATAATGTTATTCATTAATGCTGTACTATTTGCATTTTGCACTGCAAATGTTTTAGAACAAGTGTTTAAGTGTCTGTAATCCAAAACTAGACGATATGTATTGTCTGGTTTGGATACAGGAAACAAAGGATTGTTCTTTGAGGAGGTGCATGTTTCAATCACCCCTTGGTATTCAAGTTGATCTAAGATCACCCTGACCTGTTTTTTAGCTTCTTGCTTTATTGGATACTGCCTTTGTGCAGTAGGTTCATTTTTAACTGTATTTTATAGTGAGGTGAGTCCTCATCCCATCCTACATGATTTTTATGTAATGCTGGGGCCTGGGCAACTGCCCATTTCCTGGCTTAAGTATATTTTAGGTGAATTGGAATATGGTTGGAGAAGGCTGGCATAATAATGTCCTCGCCATGTGGGCACTCCCTGACAAATTGTGGTGGCCACTCTTTTTCTGCTAGAAGTATATCATAACCCCTTGAAAGTTTTTCCCAAAAGAGTATTTTCACTTGTCTTTGTATGTCTCCCTCCATTCGGAGTGTTATTTCATATAACTTTTGTGGAGTACTAACCCTGGTGTCTACAGTTTCTACTGTGATGTACTCATTCAAGTCCACTATCTCCAGAAGTTCCTTCAGGTTCTGGGGAGCTATTGTTACTTCTGCTGCACTGTCCAGCATTGTCTGAGCCAATTCTCCGTTCTTGAGCTGTGTTCTCAGTATTCTCGGCATGTCTGATCTTCAGACCTGCTACCTTCTTTTTTGTGAATTGAGGTTTTGATTTATTTTTCTGAACGTGTTTATCGTCTTTGGACTTCACGCGTTCTTCTCTGTGTTCTGACCGTCCTCTTCTTTCTGATGTCTGTGACGATATCTGAAAGTTACGAGAGGAACGTGTATCAGTATCTTGATACCTGTCAGGTTTTCTTAAATTATCCCTATTTCTTAGGTTATACCTCCTTTCAGAGGGCTCCTTTTGAGGAGACCTACCTCGGGATTGAGAACGTGTCTCGTTTGAATTTTGTTTATTAGTTTCCCACTTCTTTTTAGAAGTTGTAGGATTTTGTTTAATAGAGTCCTTCTCAGGACTTTCAGATAGTTTTGGCTTCAAAGGTTTTCCACCCAAACTATCTCTGCCTAATTCTGCATAAGATTTTTCTATTATTCTGGGTAGTTCATGTTGATGTTCTGTTGCATCAAATTCCCTTAAGCGTTGGCGGATCGCCACTGATGCTGCCTCCCCTTTAATATTAGATAATATTATTGTTGAGACCTGGTCGAAGTTTTTCAGTAATTTCATACCTAAATTCAGAGGAGGTTCTGCCCCGTATTCATTTTGAATTTGTTTCAGGACATCTGGTATTACTGCAATTGATGGAACACCATGTGTTTTAGTATAGATGGCAGCAAAGACTGCGCCCCAATTGGTGCAGTCTTCCAGTTGTGGTGTGATCCCCATTGGTAAACAGATTGTTAGGATTCTGTGTTTCTCATAAGGGCTAGTATTTGGAAATACTGCTTCGATTTCAGTAATCTTTTGAGCTATCCAGAATGGAATTTGTTCATGTTTTGTGGGCATTTTACCCATGACTGCGTGTAAAGTCTGTGGAGTAATTTTTAGTGTATTCCCCTGTTGAGGGGTTTGATTTGGAATGGTCACTGGTGGTTGGCCTGTGAAAGTCCGCATGACATATTGGACTAATTGTCTGTAAACTTTTATTAACTCTTGTAGTTGAGTAAGTAATTCCTCGTCTGACATCTCATCGATGTCAGGATAAGGTGTGTAGCCAGCTAGAATCGGCCATGTTGCTCCTGGTCTACCTAGTGGACCGAGCCTGGTAATGTTTCTGTGATGTTTTAGGGCGCCTTTAAACCAGAGATTATGCTCCTGGTATGTGAGTGGAATTTCAATATCCTCGAAAGGAATATATTCCTCTGGTGGTTCATCTTCTTTAAAGAAGTGAAATACTTTTGTTACTGGATTTGATTCTGGGAATACTATCCATGAATATAATACCTCTGTCTGAAAGGATTCGTGTGCCTCTATCACGAAAACTGCTCTACCACCTCTTGGTGATAGGCCGTGTTTTATACGTTTTAGAGTGATGGCTCTCCTTAAGTTTGGAGGGATGTTTATAACACCCTCATCGGTTTCATTTAAACCTGTAAAGTTAAAAGCTATTACGACTGGGTCAGACGCAGCTACACCGTTCTCGGTGGCAGTATCCCCGTTCAGGGACATTGTTTTAAAAAAATGTAGAACAAGTTTCAAGGAAACAAAAGATAAGGTGCACAATATTTTGTAACACTGTATCCTTCAACGTTGAACAAACCAAACAGCTAATATATAGGATTTTTGTCCTATTTAGCTTTGGCGGATACTTAACCCTACCCACTCCAGACGTCTTATGGAGTATGTGAGTAGGGGTCTCTGAGAGAAAAGCACGACTGAGTTACTCAGTATCTAGCGTTAAATTAGTGCCTTACCAAACATTGGGCGCCATGTAGTGTAGTTCCTATTTCCCTAATAGGCTCTGCGCATTGGAATAATATACCCTATAGGTTTGGCATAGGACTGAGGTCAGTATGCCCCTATCGAGTATATTAAACTTAATTACTTTGTGCCAGCTAACTCAGAGGCCACTAGAAACTCCTTGTAAACAAGAAGGGAGTAGTTTCTGGCAACCGCATAAACATGACAACTTTTGTTTCCCTTTAGAATCGGAACACTCTCAGAATCGTGGAAACAACAGATAACAGTTTCACTCAGCTAATTGTGCATGCTTAGTTTCTTCAGAGTTACACAGAAAGAATAGACGGGCGTCTCAATAAAAGGATTTATTGAACAGTCTTGTTTTTCGTGTAAGAGATATGAGCTGTTATGATCACAAGACAGTATGCGAGATATATAATGTACAGCGTAAGCAGTAGAAACAAATAATACTGCGCTAGCATTATCTTTTAGCTATGACACATATATTCATATACATAAATAACATAAGCTAAAAATGCGAGTACTCATAAGATGCTTCTCTAACTAGTTCTACCCCAGTGTACCTACCCTAAGTGTAGTGCAAGGTAAGAAGTAGGTGATGTATTCTATAGTATGGTATGCTATAGTATGCCAAGTCTGGTATGCCAAGAGTTTAGTATGCCAAGAGTCCCTCTAGGTTCTAGTCAGCTCCATATCTTGAGAATGAGAGCGGTGGGAATCTCTTTCCGGGTCTCGAACTCCAACACCCCGCGAAGGGAGTCAGAACACTGGAAGCTGGATTCTCTGCGAGCAGGGATGACAGCGTCTCTTGTCAGTGCGTCAGGCTGGGATACGGGCTCCTCTAAAGTCGAGGTCTCCTCCTACTTGCTTGGGCAAGGGAAGGTATATTTATACCCGGTAGGTGCCTTGGAATGTTAGCATTGACGTAAAGTCGGGCAGAGGAAGACGTCAGAAATGAACCCTTAAGGGGGTTCATGCATAATAAATGAGTTCTTGGAGAAATCAATAATCCTGTGCTAGGGGAACTCCCAAGAGCTTAAGGGTCTGGTTTCTAAGAACTCGTTGTGACGTTAGGGTGGACGGATTTAGGTGACCATGCCTGTATTTGGATAGCATGGCTACTGCCTAAATAAGGACTGGGATCTTATGTCTATATAAGGGCAATGCGAATTGTGCCTATATAAGGACATGTTTCAGGAAAACCTATATACGGACACCAAAAGCGGAATACAACAGCCTCCAATGTGTCATTGGGCACCAGAAATGGATTATGGCGGGCCATCGTGGACAATGTGAACGCCGTCGGAGAGCACAAGAGGTCAATGGATGAGGTCAAGATGCGATGGAATGACATCAAGCGCAAGACCAAGGATAAACTCGCAGCCAACCGGAAGGCAGCAATGCAGACTGGAGGTGGGAGGCCTGCGCCACAGCAGGAACTGGATGACATGGAGGAGCTGGTGTCGACAGTCATCAGTGTGGAGACCGTGGCAGGAGTCGGGGGACTGGACACTGCTCGACAGGACACAACACAACCGCAACAGGGTGAGTGACCACCAGGTACTGGGGGGACGGGGGGAGATGGCCACAATGGCACACATGCACAATCAAGCAGGGCACAGTGCACACCCACAATGATTCTGGATCATGGCCCTGAGCCACAGACTGTCACAATGTACAATGCCATGCTGCCTGAATGTGAACCTGTACCATGCGGCTACATACATGCGGACACATTGTAATACACCATCTCCCCTTCACATTGCAGGGGCACCGTCAACACCTCCTGCAGAGCAGTCCCAGCCACTCTTCACTGATGACGAGGAGGACACCACCAGCATCGACACCCAAGCCCTCCAATAGATCACTGAGCTCATCCGCCAAGCACCTCCAGGATTAGGGCAGCCCAACTGCATCGAGGAGACCCCACCCACTCCACAAACCACCCAGCAGGAGGCACCCACAAGCCCGACTGTCTCCCAAGACCCCCAGGAACAACACATGGCCTTCCAACGCTGTGTGATGGAGGTCAAGAGGGAGACGGCT
Organism: Calotriton arnoldi; assembly: GCA_963921515.1. Taxonomy (NCBI): domain Eukaryota; kingdom Metazoa; phylum Chordata; class Amphibia; order Caudata; family Salamandridae; genus Calotriton; species Calotriton arnoldi. The sequence goes on along the minus strand of CAWUFW010010347.1, from coordinate 300,808 downwards.
GAGCAGGTGTGGGTGGGGTTTGACCTCATGGCTACCAAACTGGACACCATCCATGGGTGTCTAGGTCCCATCAGGGACCAGCTCCAGTCCCTAACGGACACCCACGGCCTGCTCCATGGTCTCCAACGAGCCATGACTGACATCGCTGGAGTCCTGACTAGGAGACAAGAACACCTGTCCGCTCAGAGTGGATCCAGCGATTCCAGCCGTGAGCTGGCACACATGCGGAGGCTCATGGAGGACATGGTGCAGATGGAGGCGGAAAGGATGGCAGCCACCGCTGCACATCAGCTAAATGTAGCTGGGATCTACCAGGCCCTGCATGTCCTCATCATGGCATTGCTGCCACAAGGCGTGGCGATGATGAATGCTGCTGCCCACACACCATCCACATCTCCGCCCCCTGGTGTGTCAGTGGCTCCCAGTGCGGCTGGCGTATCCACTCCGGCACCTGATGTGTCACTGCCACACAGTGCCGCAGCCGGTACTGCACCAACCACAGGTGGGGCAGAGCACACATCCGAGGACGTGGATGGGATTGAGTTCAGTAGGAAGCACTAGCATTCATTTCTGCCACTGTGTCTGTTTCTGCTTGTTGCCGCACATGGCCCCATGACCTTCCACTGACCCCCGATACACTCCGCTGCACTCACCTTGGACCGCGACATGGACTGCCATATCCTGTTTGATGACCAATGACACGGCGACCAGACTGCTGACTGTACCCTTCCTCTTCCGCAGTACTTGTCATCCCCGGATGGACTCTGGCTGGCCCTCCACAGGCCCATATTGTGTAGTGTGCTTGGCATGGACTTGTACTGCTCCAGCTGCAATACTCCACCGGATGTGCAATAAACATCCATAAACGCACTGCTGTGTCATCTCCTTCATCATTCATGTATGAATGTGTGGATGAATGTAGGGACAGTGATTTCCCTCACGTCAAAGATGCTCATCTAGTGGGATGCCAGTCACAGTGTGCCACATTGCCTATTGTGTTCCGCTTGCCATGGACACTACAACAGGGACACACGCATTAGTCACTTCCTTGTCCGGACATGGACTGAACCACGCCCAGAGCCCCCGAGTCATTGTTGCAAGCCCTGCGCTGGTCCGGCGTACGCCAGGCCAGACCACTCCGCTTACGCTCCGTGGGGGGGCCCACATAGCTACATGTCGCAGGCGTACACGCTGGTGGTATGCAGGTCCCTGGTTTAGTTGTCAGCATGCCACGGCCACTCCCTGAGGGCAGCTTTGCACACACACCACACCCATCCGGCACAGGCATCACAGGCCATGTGACCCCACCAATATAAGGGGCCGGCAACGTCACATTCCCCACTGCCGGTGGTGACTGGATGACGGACCCTCCACGGTTCTCAATCATAAAGGGCCCATGAGTTGTGGCACCCAGGGTTGGTCGCACCCGAAGCCTTGCGGCCGTCACGGGCCTACCACCATGTGGCGCTGACTGGGGTTGCACAGGGTTAGTGGCACCCGAAGCCTTGCGGCCATCACGGGCCTACCACCACGTGGCGCTGACTGGGGTTGCACAGGGTTAGTGGCACCTAAATAGCTGAGTGGGTGTGCAGCCTGCGATGATGACATGTGCACTGATGTGGTCTCTGCCATTAATGCCTCAGAACTCAGCGTCATGTGTGGGACCTGCTGTGCCGCGGGGCGGCTCCACATGATGTGGACCATGCCATGGTGGCGGGACCGGAGCCTGGAGCTTGCATGGGCATGTGGTGTGCCCACTGGTGGACACACCGTTGGCGGCAGGTGAGCAGTGGGCCCGGGGTGCGCAAGTGCGGACAGCCAGCTCTGGCCGGCGGGAGGGGCTGTGGTGCGGCTGCATGCATGCGCAGGGACGGACAGGCGTTGTTGCTGTGTGCTGTGTGATGGACTCTGCCATGATTGACCCTGGCCTCAATTGCAGGTTGCAGACCTGGTGGCTTGCAGTGTATCCCGGCACATGGTTGGAGACACACCGGTGGCAGCAGGTGAACAGTGGGGCCTGGGTGCGCAGGGGCGGCGGTGTCTCTCTCTCTCTCCCTTCCTTCCCTCTCTCTCTCACTCTCTCTCTCCCTTCCTTTCCTTCCCTCTCTCTCTCACTCTCTCTCTCCCTTCCTTCCCTCTCTCTCTCACTCTCTCTCTCCCTTCCTTTCCTTCTCTCTCTTTTCTCTCTGCCTTTCTTTCCTTCTCTGTTTCTCTGTGTTTCGCTCCTTTGATGTGCGCATGACACACGTTCTGATTTTGTGCTTTATTTTCCAGGCTGTGACGTCGAGATTGTCCCTGACGGACCCGGCAGAAGTCTTTCGCATTGGTGTTTGGTGTTGTATTTCAATAAAGTTTTTGGTTGTTACTTCAGTGCTGTGTGACTGTTTCTCGTTCTTCTGGCCACACATGTGTGTTATTTTTTATCAATGTGCGTCATCTGGCGCTTTTTGTGGCTCTTGTGTCGTGCACGGTATGTGTTGGCCGGGTGGCCTGGGGGGATGGCGGTGGGTGTTGTGGCCCTCATGGGTATCGGAGCTGCATGATCATTGTCTCCATGGCATCTGTGGGTCTACAGATGTGGCTCTTGGCTGGGCTCCCTTTCATGCTGCAGGTAGTCGTCCTGCTTTACACCAGCAAAAGGCAGATGTTAATTCCCTGGTGCTACTGTGGCTTATCGCCTGTTTCTGGTTCGCATCGCAGATCTGGCAGTTCATTGTGAAAGTGGTGTATTGGTTTTTTCGTGTGTTTTTGCACAGGAACGCCTACTCTGCATCTCATTAGGGTTAGTTGGTGGTGTCCACCGTGGTGTTAAATTTTGGGACAGTTATCGCGGGAATACTGGCGATGTCTGCGGTTTGCACCCGCTTGTGAATGCGGTGTTAAATCTGTCTCCACTTTTGTTGAGTTAAGGTGGAGATAAATCGCAGATAAGTCCTTGTGAATATGCCCCTGAGAATGATAGCTACAATGAAACTTCTGATCAGTTTGGAAAGAGGTGTGAATCCATTTAAAAAATCATATTTATAAAATGGGAGCCATGATTTGTCTCAAAAGAAGTTGAGATTCCAATCACAGTATCAATTCCCTCAAGAAAAGTTTGGCAACTGTAAGGCAGTCTGATCTCTGGGTAGGATAAGCCTTGACCCATTTAGAAAACAAGCAGACAATTACCAAATTATATCGCAAGCCATTGCAAACTGGCATCTCCACAAAATCTGCTTAAAGTCTTGTAAATGGGCCCTCTGGTTTGCCAACATGATTCATTATGGTTATTATTTTCTTACCCTGATTATTTCTCTGACAGACTAAACACTGCAGTCTCAGCAACATATCTGAAACTTTCATTTTCTCAATATTTTCTAAAATTCCTAACCATTAAATCTCTCCCTGAATGTGATTGCCCACGAGAATACCTCACCAGGGGATACAGCATTGTATCGGGTAGTACATAGCAGGGGTAACATACAAATCTTGATGATTCGTCTTGTAACCTAATTTTTCCCATTTCTTTTTCGCATCTTCTGCAACTTCTCCTGAAGTTCCCGTAGCTCACTTAGAGAAGTTTGAATTGAACTCAATATGAATCAATTCTCATTTTCTTTAATTTGCATAAAAAATATTCTTCATTTATACTTTTCAGTTCCTTGAATCACTGTTGCATCCTCAAGTGCACAATATCTGGCCACTTAATCTTCATAATTATTCCCAAGAGTGACCTAATCTTTTCCAGTCTTATGGGCATTGCACTTGACTACAGCAATCCTTTGGTTGTTGTATTGCTTTTAAGAAATCAACCACATAGAGGTTATTCTTTATGGGAGCTCCAGAAGAAGTCATAAAACCCTTCTGTGACCACAGTTGACCAAAATCATCCACCACACCAAAACCATACTGGCTATCTGCATAAATTGTCACATTCAAATACTCTGACAGGCAACAAGCTCTTTCCAAGTACCCAATTCTGTCATGGCAGAAATGCTGTCTCAAGAATTTCAGAAATAAACATACTGATCCATATTGGTCTTTCAAACAAGCACCACCAGCAAACAAAGACAGATCAGCCATTTTAAAGAGGAGTTTCTCTGATATCTAGTCTTGGTTTGATACATAATTCTGTATCTGCTATGCAGTTGCGGTCTTGCTTGTTATCATCATCATTGTTATCCCTAGCTTCGCAGCTTTTGATTGGAATTGAAATTATAGTTGCTGGAATCCATTAGTTACAACTCTTAATCAAAATCGCAATATTCTCTTCTTGGTCATATATAATCAATTATCTGTTTGTCATATGCTGTGTTCTTGTTCATGTCAATAAGATCTCAACTGAGTGTGGGACATATATAATTAAAGAATAGCCCATCACTATCCCTTCAATTTGTTAATGCAAAGAGCTGCAGCAAATTTCAAACAACTGGGAAGACTTATAGGTACCTGATCCAATACAGCTGAGAGGTACACCACTGATCTCATTGCTCCCCCATGATTTTGAGTAAGAATCCATAATGCACACTGCTGGACTTGACCCTTTCCGCACGGTCATCCCCAAACATTTTGCCTTCACCCTCCTTCTGAACTTGTTTTTGTTGGCTTTTTGGACTCTCTGACTTTACCACTGGTAACCAGTGCTAAAGTATGTGTGCTCTCTCCTTTAAACATGGTAAAATTGGTTTACACCTAATAAGAACATTAAATTTACTTGTACGTCCCTAGGGAAGTTGGGCTAAATTTAACCAGGGGGTAAATTAATGCTACTAGTGGGCCTGCAGCACTAATTGCGCCACCAACCTCAGTAGCCGTGAAAACATGTCTCAAACCTGCAATTGCAGCCTGTGTGTGCAGTTTAACCTTCATTTTGTCCTGGCAAGATAAACCTCTTTAATACACATAAACCCTGGAAAATATTCACGGTAGGAAACCAGAGGCTATGGGTCCTCAAGGGTGAGCTGGCCTCCAGCCACAAACTGCTACACAAAAAGCCACCTGAGTGAATCTTTTGAAATGTTTATTAATTCTAACACATTATGCAATATGCTCATGTTACATAAGCCTGCTCCTAGACATACTCAAAAGAGATGATCATCGGAAAGAAGGAGCTAGTACCAGTAGGAGGCCAACAAGGAATGCATCTTGGTGTTTGTGTGACTACAGGGGTTCCTGAGCCCTTCCTCCTTGGGGCCCAGGTGACCCGTAATTAGGGCACCTAGAAACCTAAGAAAATAGGGTGGCGATAGAGGTCAGACTACCAAAACAGTGGCATGTACATTGTTTGTGTGCCGCAGGAGGATCTTGTGTTCCGTCCTGATGAATGTCTCAGACTTTTTGAGCCAACAGGCAGAAACATGTTGACGGTTTGAGTGTTGATAGGGTACTAGTTCCCCTCTTCTCCACACTTTAATTTTAATAGCAATTTGTACCCCACTTAGTATAAAGGTCAGATTGGTGTGCCACATTGGTTTTTAATTTATTATTTTTACTGGTCTGTATTTAGAAGTGCCTCAGTGACTTCAGGGTGTAGGCCTGCTCTTCATCAATTCAGGTTTTTGAAGAGCATGAGAGTCCTATGAAGAAGTATTTTATATTTAATTAATTAATAATTAGTTGTTAATTAATATTAATTAATTAATTGAAAATTAAATATGGAAATTGTGTGATTAATTTTAGGTGTGGGTTGTGGGGTTTATAGGGGTAAAGAGTGGCAAGTAATTTATGTTTAGTTAATTAATAATTAGTTTATCATTAATATTAATTAATTAATTGATATTTAATTTGGGTAATTGTTTTTTTTGTGTGTGGGTTTTAATTTTATAGGGGTAAAGGGTGGGGAGTACATTACTTTTACTTACTTTATAATTAGTTATTAAATACTATTAGTTTTTTAATTGAAAATAAGTTTTAATTGTTAATGAATTTTTATGCGTTTTAATTAGTTTTTTAATTAATAATATTTTTTTAATTGTTAATTAATTATGTTAATTATGGAAGTTCATTTTTTTAAATTTAGATGTGGGTTGTGAATTGTGTGGTGTGATAGGGTAGCAAATAAAAATAAAAATTATGTAATAATTAATGTTTTTGTTTTAAATATTTTCTAATTAAAAATATTTATTTGTTTAAAAATTATTTTTTATTTAATTTAATATATTTGTATGTATTTGTCATATGTACTTAACATTATATTATGTGTTTATTGTTTTAATTTATAAAATTGAATATATATTTGTATTTTAATTTTTAACATATTTATATATGTTTTTATTTATTTTGTTTTTTAAATATTTTGTTGTTAATATTTTTAACTAACTGGAGTGGGAATATTAATTGATACCCCTCTGCAATTCAACACTTTCCCTACTGTTGCACTGATTGGAGTGGGAATAGTACATTAAATCCCGCCACTATCCAACATTTACCCTATTGTTGCACTCACTGGAGTGGGAATAGTAATTTTTATTTCTCCGCTATCCAACACTTTCCCTACTGTTGAACTGACTGGAGTGGGAATAGTACATTTTATTCCTCCGCTGTCCAACACTTTCCCTACTGCGCCAGGAGTCGTGTTTGCAGAGTGGTGTAAAAAGGGGGTGTGGCCTCGGACCACACTCAGCAATCCAGCTGTTTGGGGCTTACTGGAGGTACCTGGTGGGCTAGTTGGCCCCCAGGGACCCTCAGGAGCAAGGGGACTTAATCCCCCAAGCCAGAACATGCCAGGAGGCATGTTTGCAGAGTGGTGGAGAAAGGGGGAATGGCCTGTGTACACCTGTCAGCTATCCCACTATCTGGGGCATACTGGAGGTATCAGGTAGGCTAGTTGGCCCCTAAGGACCCCCAGCAGTGAAGTGGACTTTAATACCCATCCAAGAGCACGCCAGGGAGCGCGTTTGCAGAGTGGTGGGGAAAGGGGGCGTAGCCTGCAATGAGAACTTAGCAATGCTGTTGTGTGGGACTAATGGAGGTAATAGGAGGGGTAGTTGGCCCCCAATGTTGTCCTCGGGGGCCAACTACCCCTCCTGTTACCTCCAATAAGTCTCACACAGTGGTATTGGTAAGATGTCTTCGGAGGCCACGCCCCCTTTCTCCACCATTCTGCAAATGCACCTCCTGGCACACTACGGGTTGGGGGATGAAGTCCACTTTGCTCCTGAGGGACTTTGGGGGCCAAGAAGCCCTCCTGGTACCTCCTGTAAGTCCTACGCAGCAGAATTCCTGAGCGCTGGTCAAAGGCCCAGCCCCCTTTCTCCACCTCTCTGCAAACGCGACTACTAGTTAAAGAAGCATTTGCAATGTAATAGGTTTCACATTTGCGAGAGTTAGAGCTATAGGCGTTGTAAATGAAAAAGTGTTTTACTAATGTTTCTTGGAGTGGAGTGGATGTAGGTTGTGTGTAGTGGAATTATGTGGTATGATGTGCAGTGAAATTATGTGGATAGACTTTGACTTTGATGTGGATGGAAAGTATGTGGTATTTAGTGTATAGGAATTATGTAGAGTGAGATTATGTGTTATGGAGAGTAATTACGTGGTATGGTAGTCTGTGTTGTAGAGTGATAACCTCAGGTTTAGTCTTCCTCATTTCCATAGAAGCTAAACTATAAACTCAATGAGACAAAAAAGAAGGAACCACTAAGGAGTTCTTCTGGACCTAGTCACAGGTATGAGCAGGCCTACTGGAATTATGCGACTGTTTGGCTGCACTGACTTTTGCACAATTATACATTTTCCGCATTTGTCACATAATCCATCATCTGCTGCAGAATCTGTAGATTTGAAAAAAAAAACCTTGTTTCTAGCTCAAACGGCTCAAAAGTTACCAAAAATGCAGCGACAAGTATTACAGCGAGGTGGAAGGACCTTTGCAAACCTAGAATGGTCACCTGTTAGTTATTGCTAAATATGGGTATTAAATTAGTACTAATGGTGTGCAAACCAGTCTTGCTTCTTTCTGCGCCTCTCTTGCCTCTTTCTGCATTTCTGTTGCTTCCTTCTGCACTTTTCTTTCTTTTTCTGCACTTCTTTTGCCTCGTTCTGTTCATCTCTTCCACTTTCTGCACCTCTCTTGACTCTTTCTGCACCTCTGTTGCATCTTTCTGTACCTCACTTGCTTCTTTCTGCACCCCTCTTGCCTCTTTCTGCACCCCTGTTCCCTCTTTCTGAAGCATTCCTGCCTGTTTCTGCACCTCTCTTGCCTCTGTTGCTTCTTTCTGCACTTCTCTTGCCTCTTTCTGCACCCTTTGCGCCTCTTTCAGCACCTCTGATGCTTCTTTCTGCACTTCTCTTCCTTCTTTCTGCACCCCTCCTGCCTCTTTCTGTACCCCTCCATTACATCTGAGAGAGCGAGTGCATTGCAGGTATCCTCATTTCTCCAGCATGCAAAGGAACAAACTGCATCTATGCATTTAAGCCCAGCTGCCCACAGATCACAAGCACAAATAACAGAGGTTGTAGGAACAAATATAAAGGAAGATAAATCGCATATTATAGTCAATACCTCCAAGGACTCAGGAAGCATAAATCATTCATTCATACATTACTCCCAAGATGAAATTGTAAAAGTTATAACCAAGGGCAAGTTAGACAGCGCCCCAGGCCCGAACGGCATACCACAGGCAATATATAAACAAGACCCCAATTTTTGGGCAGCAGCATTATCACGCCTGTTTGAAGAGGTGAGCACTTTAAACCGCCTGCCAGATAGCTGGAGAGGCTCAATAATAAATCCATTATTTAAAGGTGGGGAGCGAACTGACCCAGCCAACTACCGTCTGATAGCCCTAATCGATGCAGAAGCGAAGTATTACTCCTCATTAATCCTGGCAGATTTATTAAGCTGGTCCAAAAGTAATAAAATAATTCCCATCAACCAGTCAGGCTTCCGACGTGGCACTGGTACCATTACAAATGTACTTGCACTGGGTCTAATGGCAGAAAAAAGCTTACGGCAACGAAAGAACCTGTTTCTATGCTTTATTGATATTAATGCTGCATTCGACTGAGTCAATAGAGGCATTCTATGGCACAAGCTAAAACAATGGGGATTGCCAGAAAGAATACTAAAACCGATAATGGAATTATACTCGGATACGTGGATGCAAGGGAAAATAGCTGACGGGACGAGGCTCTCAAGAAAATTTATATGAAGGACGGCCTAAAGCAAGATGCGTCCTAGCGCCACACCTATTTAATCTATTCATGGTGGACTTGTCACCAAGGCTAGATGAAATCAACTCGCATCCCCCTCGCTTGGGTACCCTACAGATTACACATTTATCTTATGCCGATGATATAGTCCAAGCAAGCCACACTAGAATTGGCCTCCAAAGAGCGATAGATGAGTTGGGGAACTTTGCCAGGAAGAACTTGCTGGAGATAAATGTTACAAAAACCAAAACTATGATTATAAGTCAAGCTATCCATAAACAATCATCATTTAAACTTAGCAATGTGAATTGGGAAGTAGTGGGTAGCTACAAATATCTAGGGATACATTTGGACAAAAGACTAACCTTTCAAAAACAGAATGAGGCAATACAAAAAAAGAGAAACGGACTTACATTTCCATTTTGCTCAATATCAAAAAGTCTAAAAGGTCCCTCTTTCACCCCACTACTAGCTATCATGAAAGCAAAACTTCTACCCACTTTAGCATACGTAAGTGAAGTACAGCATGGGAAAGACGCTGCAACGCTGGATAGTCTCCAAACGCGAGCATATAAAAAAGTATTTTCGCTCCCACATAATGCCTCACCGGCATAGGTTCGGTTAGAATTTGGGCTACAACAGCAACAGCTGCACAGAAGATATGTCACAATAAAAGCTTGGTATAAAGTCTGGCGCAACCGAGATAACGAGATCAACAATGCGCTCTGGAATGCGTTACATGGCGACCCACAGTCTGCCTTCGCCGAATATCTTCAATCATCTTTACAGTCCACTAATATGGTAGATCTTTGGCAGCAGAATGTTCCAGTTACTACCTTCCAACAAATCTTGAAGAAGGAAGCAAAGCAACACTCATTACTGGAGGATAAGGCCATCCTGAGCAAGCGGGCCCACGCATGAATGGTCCTGCAATCCTATATGAAATTGCAACCAGCGTCATATTTGGGTCAGCCTTTTTCCTCCTATTTAAAGTCCAAGTTTATAGCAGTACACTTTGGCAAATTGCCATTAAATGCAGAACAGCCAAGTTGGAAATATCAGGGCCCAAAGTCATGTAGTCTTTGTGGATCTCCAAAACAGGATTTTATTCACTTAGTTTGCATTTGTCCAGCTCTATGCCAGGATCGCCGGAAATTGCTAAAGGGACCATTCAAAGCAAGAGGCATTCGTTCCTGTAGAACTGGAATATTAAAATGTCTCGATTCGGAAGATCCACAGCTCAACTGTCGTTTAATACATTTTTAGCCAATCTCGAGGAAGAATTGAAACAAGGCTAGTGGCCCTGCAAAATGGCCAGTTTTTTCTGTCCACCAAGCTAGATCTGTGCAAACGTAACTAATAAATTAACTATTACTGAGCATATTGTCATAAAATGTTAAAAGAGTAGCACAATGGCACTTTAGATACCATGTTTCTATGCACTAGTCAACTCTTATCAAATGTCTCGTTTATTTGTAACAGGATGTAGTGCAAACTTTTGTGATAAGAAATTGTTTTCCTCCTTTTTTATAAGCTTAAAAAAATATAATAATTTTAATGGACATTTTAATGGTGCTACGAACCGCGACTCATTGGCACATTGTTATGGTTTTAATTAACTAAACAATAAACTTATTCTGATTCTGTACCCCTCTTGCCTGTTTGTGCACCTCTCCTACCTCTTTCTGCACCTCTGTTGGTTCTTTCTGCACTGCTCTTGCTTCTTTCTGCACCTCTTTTACAAATTTCTGCATCCCTCTTGCCTCTTTCTGCACCCCTCTTCCCTCTTTCTCACCTCTCTTGCTTCTTTCTGTACTTCTCTTGCTTCTTGCTGCACTGCTCTTGCTTCTTTCTGCACCTCTCTTGCAAATTTCTGTATCCCTCTTACCTCTTTCTGCACCCCTGTTCCCTCTCTCTGCACCTTTCTTGCCTGCTTCTGTACCTCTCTTGCCTCTTTCGGCACCTCTCTTGCTTCTTTCTGCACTTCTCTTGCCTCTTTCTGCACCCCTCTTGCCTCTTCAGCACCTCTGTTGCTTCTTTCTGCACTTCTCTTGCTTCTTTCTGCACCCCTCTTGCTTCTTTTTGTAACCCTTTTGCCTCTTTGTGCACCTCTCCTGCCTCTTTCTACAGCTCGCTTGCCTTTTTCTGCAGTTCTCTTGCCTCTTTCTGCACCTCTTTTGCTTCTTTCTGCACTTTTCTTGCCTCTTTCTGTACCCCTCTTTACTCTTTCTGCACCTCTGTTGGTTCTTTCTGCACTGCTCTTGGTTCTTTCTACACCTCTGTTGCAAATTTCTGCATCCCTGTTGCCTCTTTCTGTAACCCTCCTCCCTCTTTCTGCACCTCTCTTGCCTCTGTCTGCAACCCTGTTCCCTCTTTCTGCAGCTCTATCGTCTGTTTCTGCAACTCTCTTGCCTCTTTGTGCAGTTTTCTTGCCTCTTTCTGCACGTCTCTTTGTTCTTTCTGCACTGCTCTTGCCTCTTTCTGCACCCCTCTTGCCTCTTTCTGCACCTCTGTTGCGACTTTCTGCACCTCTCCTACCTCTTTCTGCACCCCTCTTGCCTCTTTTTGCAACTCTGTTGGTTCTTTCTGCACTGCTCGTGTTTCTTTCTGTACCTCTTTTGTAAATTTCTGCATCCCTCTTCCCTTTTTCTGCACGTCTTGCCTCTTTCTGCACTCTCTCTTTTGCAACTCTGTTGGTTCTTTCTGCACTGCTCGTGTTTCTTTCTGTACCTCTTTTGTAAATTTCTGCATCCCTCTTCCCTTTTTCTGCATGTCTTGCCTCTTTCTGCACTGCTCTTGCCTCTTTCTGCACCTCTTTTGCTAATTTCTGTATCCCTCTTACCTCTTTCTGCACCCCTGTTCCCTCTTTCTGCACCTTTCTTGCCTGTATCTGTACCTCTCTTGCCTCTTTAGGCACTTCTGTTGCTTCTTTCTGCACTTCTCTTGCTTCTTTCTGCCCCCCTCTTGCCTCTTTTTGTACCCTTTTGCCTCTTTGTGCACCTCTCCTGCCTCTTTCTGCACCTCTTTTGCTTCTTTATGCACTTTTCCTGCCTCTTTCTATGCCCCTCTTGCCAATTTCTGTACCTCTGTTGGTTCTTTCTGCACTGATGTTGCTTCTTTCTGCACCTCTCTTGCCTCTGTCTGCACACCTGTTCCCTCTTTCTGCACCCCTTTTGTCAGTTTCTGCAACTCTCTTGCCTCTTTCTGCAGTTCTCTTGCCTCCTTCTGCACCTCAATTGCCTCTTTCTGCACTTCTCTTGCTTCTTTCTGCACCCTTCTTCCCTTTTTCTGCACATCTCTTGCCTCTTTCTGCACCCTTCTTCCCTTTTCCTGCACGTCTCTTGGTTCTTTCTGCACTGCTCTTGCCTCTTTCTGCACCTCTTTTGCTTCTTTCTGCACTTCGCTTGCCTCTTTCTGCACCCCTCTTGCCTCTTTCTGCACCTCTTTTGGTTCTTTCCGCACTGCTCTTGCTTCTTTCTGCACCTCTCTTGCTTCTTTCTGCACTTCTCTTGCTTCTTTCTACACCTCTCGTGCTTCTTTCTGCACCTCTCTTGCCTCTTTCTGCACACACAGGGCTACTTTTAAACTGACCTCAGGCTCAGTAGTGCACACATGCAAGTGCAGAAAAGGGCTGCTGGCCTCTAAACAGCCATGACCTATTATATGCTAGGGACTTGGAGGTAGTTTTAATCCCCCTGCCCTATTATGTACTAGGGCCTTACAGGTGAGGTCATGCCAATCATAGGGGTACCCCAACCCATAGTGTACCCTAGTGTATGTAGGTGTTTTCACTGTATTCTAATTGTCTTTCAGCATAGCACTAGCTCTGGGCCTGGTTAGGCAGAGCCGAGGGGCAGTCAGAGTCAGTTACCACCAGTACCAGTCAGCAAAAAGTTGGGGTTGCCCAGGGCACAGGATGACTTTGCAACAAGGCCTCTTTCTGCACATCTGTTGGTTCTTTCTGCACATCTCTTGCTTTTTTCTGCACCTTTTTTCCTCTTTCTGGACTTCTGTTGCCTCTTTCTGCATTTCTCTTGCTTCTTTCTGTGCCTTTCTTCCTCTTTCTGCACATGTTTTACCTATGTAGGCATAGTTAGAAATTAGCATTTAAAAAACCTTTGAAATTCACTGAAAAAACAATAGGTTTCAGGGACGTTATAGTTAGAAATTAGTATTTAAAAAACCTTTGAAATTCACAGAAAAAACCATAGGTTTCAGGGACGTTATAGTTAGAAATTAGCATTTAAAAACCTTTGAAATTCACTGAAAAAACCATAGGTTTCAGGGACGTTATAGTTAGAAATTAGCATTTAAAAACCTTTGAAATTCACTGAAAAAACCATTGGTTTCAGGGACGTTATAGTTAGAAATTAGCGTTTAAAAACCTTTGAAATTCACTGAAAAAACCACAGGTTTCAGGAACGTTATAGTTAGTTTGACATTTCACTCATACAAAACCAGAGAAATTCGGCCGTTATAGTTAGTTTAGCTAACTATAACTCGCGCCCCCGCAATGCACTGCTGATGACATCACATATTACATCACTCATGACATGGTCAGTGACATCACTGATGACATCACTGGTGACATCTCAAACGACATCACTGATGACATCACTGATGACATCATCCAGTGACTGAGTGTTTCTGAAAAGTTTAAGAATGTTATCTATATATACTCCAAGGTGTATTTGAAGAATGAGTGGGTGTATGAGTGTCTGTATGGATGATTTTGTGGGTGCGTGTCTGACTGTATAAGTGAGTGATTAAATGTGTCTTAGTGAATGCATGGGTGAATTATTAATCTGTGTGAATGTCTGTATCAGTCTGTCAGTTGGCGTGTAAGTGCATGGGTTGGTGAGTAGCTACATCAGTGTCTATATGGGTTAATGATTGGTTGTCTGAGTACCTGTATGGGTGCCTGAGTGTCTGTGTGGTTGGGAGGGGTGGGACTCCCTGCATGGATGTGTGAGTGGGTGATTCACTGGGTGTATGGGTTTATGAGTGCATGTGTTAGGGACTGTATGGGTGAGTGAGTGTACGTATAGCTGTGTTGGTGAGTGAATGGATGTCTTAGTGGTATATGTGTAAGTAACTAGATATGTGAAAGGCAGTATATGTGAGTGTTGGAGTGTATAAGTGAGTATATGTGACAGTGAGTGATTGGGACGGTGGCTGCATGGATAAGTGTGTGCTTGTGTCAGTAATTGTTGAAGAGAGTGCGTATATGGTGCTATCTGTATGAATAAGTGAGGTGGTGTGTGTGTATAACTGTATAGGTGAGTAAATGGCAGTGTAATTAATTCTTTGGGTGACTGACTAGGTGTTTAAGTAACTCTTTCGGTGAGTGGCAGTGTGTGAGTGTCTATATGGGTGTGAGTGGATATATCAGTGGCTGTATTGATGAATGACTGTGTGTATGAGTGACTGTAGGGGTTTGTGAGTGGATGTGTGTGTAGACGTATGAATCACTGAGCGGGTATGTACTAACTGCTATTGGTCTATCTATGGTTTCGATATTGGTAGTCTGTACTTTAGAGTGGGTGTATCAAAGGTTTTATTAGGGTGTGAGGAGGTGCATCAGATGATCATGTGGATGATGTCATCAGTGATGTCACTGACAAGTCATGAGTGATGTAATATATGACGTCATCAGCAGTGCATTGCGGGGGCACGAGTTATAGTTAGCTCAACTAACCATAACGGCCGAATTTCTCTGGTTTTGTACGAGTAAAATGTCCAACTAACTATAACGTCCCTTAAACCTGTGGCTTTTTCAGTGAATATATATATATCTCTGTTTTTGTCATCTATATCTATAGTAGCTTGAATTAATTTTGGCCTATGCAAGACTCTACTACATGGCTTTGTCAGTAGACAGCAGTGGGTCCCCCGATTTTGGCTTATATTCTGTAATAATGACATTTTCCTCAGCTACTAAGACCATCTAGGATTAGATTTTTACTTGCTGGACTTAACATTTGTGAAGCCTCAGTATCACACCATGTAAAGCACTTTCATTATTGTATTTTGCACAATTGTACTTTAGCACTAATTGCACTTTAGCATGGAATATTATCATTGTACTGTAGAAGGGAATATGAGCAATATGAACCTTACAATGTGATGTTGGCCGATATCATTCCAAAATTAGTTTGCTAAATAGTGGTACCTTGGAGCATTAATTTGTATTTGTACATTTTAAATGCAAATTACATTTGGTATTTTACATGGATATATGCATTTTAGCAGCAATATAGTACCTATGAAATTGTAATATTAGGCTTTAATATGAATGTTGGTAAAAATGTTTTTAGATTGTATCATGTTGCACATGTTTTTAATGATACTGGTATATTTTAATATTTAGTATTTGTACACATCATAGTTTATCCTGAACAAAACGAGTTTATTATTATTGAATGACCTTTGTCTATTCACATACGAGCTACAGTCTTTTTTCCATGACTATTGGTGTAGTCACTTGCCACATGGTTTGTGTTTCACCCTTTAAAAAACCTGTACAACGTAGCCTGGTCATTTGATCAAGGCCACAGGACGTGGCCAAAATGCGTCATGGGCAGCACTAGCTAAAATAAACATTTATATCAGCACAGCAAATTTGGAGTCTGTACCTGTTTTGTGCACGACCGGCACTTGGACTGGTGTTCTGGTGTATATATATATATATGTGTGTGTAAATTTGTATATAATTTTAAAATTATAAAATAAATTTAAATTAATAGTTTATTAATTGTTTTAAAGTAAATATATATATGTATAATCATTATTATGTATGTGTGTTTAACTTTTTTATGTTTATTTGTTATATTTGTCAAAATGTATATTAAGTCTAATTTATTTTTTTACATTCATTTTATTATTTAATATATTTAATATTTATTATTTTATTTTATATATATATATAAATCGATATTTTTGACCTCGATATTTTTGACCTCGATATTTTTGTACTTACCTGTTTAAGTATAGGAAGTCGATATTTTTGCATTCTATATTTTTACCTCGATATTTTATACTTCTATATTTTTGAGGTCGATATTCTGTCAGTGAAACCCTCTCAGGCACCGTCATTGTGAATTATTCCCTGAAGAAAACTGAGGAGAATCATTAATCAGAATCAATGGATTCTGTTGGTACCCTGGATTGTATGGCATTTTGTTTTTCATATTTTGCTGCAACCCTGAGGCTCAAGGCATTTCCATTTAAAACTATTCCTGATCATGCATACCCTACACAGAAGTCAGTTGGGCTGGGACAGTTGGCAGTATATCTTTCTGCATCTGGGGAATACATTTATTCTAAATTCTATCTGAGATCTGTCTACATTCCCACTTCCTGTGCCCAACTTTACCACAGAAATGGGAAGTAGTGTTCCTTTTCAGCATTTCAACATTCGTATTCATTCCAGTATTATTCATCATCCCTCTTCCACAACCTTGTATTTACATTAACGCATTTCCCATTCTCACACCTTGCATTTGATACATCCCATTCACTCGAGCATTTCAGATTGCATATAACCCAAATCTGAAGCCATGAACCGATTTTGGGCACTCCTCTCAAATTGCTTTGACTGGGCAAAAGTCAGCGTATGCTTGTTTTTTTCTACTTTGCATCAAACCAATCACTACTTTATTTGTCAAGCTTCAGAATCTCATCTATACTCTTTGCCTGCCACCACATTTCACTTTGCTGAAGTTGACTGCTAAGCTCTGGACCCAAACCCATAATGAAAGCAGAACTAAAACCACTAATATCATCCTTCTCTGGACATAGACTCCAATATGCTTCTTGAAAGTATGCATAAGGCTCTCATATTAAGCATGCACTGACTCTTCTGGCTCTTGTGAAGTTCTCAAAGTCTTTGCCCCATTTATATCCTTTTCAGGCAACTTCTTTTTCAAATGCCCAATCACCTGTCTATACTGTTAGCTACCTCCTCAAAAGGGGAAATCTTAAGTACACCCCTAGTTGGTTCTTCAGTTGGCCAAGCAGAGCAACCTTACATTCAGACCACAAGTCACTAGGAACTACAATTTCAATCAACAAATTCAAATCAGTCCACATTTGTAAAATCACAGTCAACCTATGTACTTCTTTATACTACCTTTCATGCTCTTGATGCAAGTTTGGAAAATTTGTAATAAAAGCATAAAGATCAGCTCTTGCCCAAGATACATGCACTAAATTCGCTCTATACACTTTTCTTAAGGGAAACTCGAAAATAGTTTTTGCATCTGAATACTTTAATTAAATATCTCATTTCATCAACGTTGTAGGTCCATAATCTGTTTACATAAATAGTCCCTCATAAAATTTCTCTAAATTCAATATTTTAAAGTCCAACATTAATTACTCTCTTCTTAGGAAAGTCCTCAACCACAAACATATTAACAGGTGGATCAATTTGAATAAGAGAAACAGCTGGGATATCTCTGCTAGTACTCAGTAATGATATCCTTGTGTTCTCAGGTGGGGCTATCGTTGATGTACTTACATCCACAGATGTAGCTGGTGCCTTACTCTGATCCATTGTACTCTCTCCTGTTGCACCCACATCTTGTACTCCACTAAGACCAGGGCCAATTCCCTGTCCCTGTAAACTGCCAGTATATGGAGGAGACCTAGAATTTAAAAGATTATGTAGAAAAGTGTCTTCCTCATTTGAATCATGATTCCGTTTTTCTCCCTTACCAAATGTCTTTTTGTCATCTGTTTATTTGACTATTACATAAAAAACTCTTACCCCTTCCATTGCATCCACCCTCCAGCATTTCTCATGTCAATCACATTTATTTTCTAGCCATTGCCTAAATGAGACTTTCACTTGCTTTGTCAATTAATGTTCTTTCTCTCCTTTTTAGTAGCCATTCAATCCCATTTGGTTAGTGCCTCAATCTGTGTAGGTCTAGGTAACAGCTTT
This sequence comes from Calotriton arnoldi, assembly GCA_963921515.1. Lineage (NCBI taxonomy): Eukaryota > Metazoa > Chordata > Amphibia > Caudata > Salamandridae > Calotriton > Calotriton arnoldi. The sequence continues at coordinate 282,726 of CAWUFW010010347.1, read as the reverse complement.
CTGTCATTCATATTTATGTTTCAGAAAATCTAACATTTTAATGATAGAGGTGCCCTCTAAATAAAGCTGTTTGTTTTTATCAGAAGCTGTATATTTATTTCATTTGGAAATCTATGAACATGAACAGAACCCAATGTCCATCATTATTTTGTATTAAGGCATTCCCTAGGCAGGTAATTTCTGACTCCCAGTAGAAGGTACAACAGAAATTGTAGGCTTTTTCAACACAACACCCATTCTTTTTGCTGGAAACGATCTGAAAACCACACAAAAAAGTAGTGAACAGCAGCTAATCCCAGCACAACTCTGTCAAACGTCAACCTATCACAGAATAGCTCTGTTAGCAACCAACCAATGGCAGTGTAGCTTTGCAATGATAGATCACCAATTCCAGCATGGTTCCCTGGCAAAATGATCACAGTGCAACTTCTCTGTGAAAAAGGAAAACAATTGCAAAGCCCTTTTCTCAATGAACTTACTCTTATTTAAACAAAATAAAGCTTGTCTTCTCAATCTAATTTGGAAATAATATCAGCAATTTAAAATAAGACAAATCATGCAAAAAGTAGAAGCAGGAGCAGCTACAGGAAACACTGCTATACATCCCAGTTCACAGTTGGCAGACCACATCCACTAGAAACCTACCTGGGCTATTGCACTTAGGAGCAAAGCACACCAACCCAATTTAGACATGCAATCCCAGGAAAGGAAAACTCTTTAATTTAGAAACCCCTATTTGTGTATGTAGTGTCTGACATAGCACACTATCTTTTGCAGACAATTATACCACAATATCTTGAGATCTTGGATTTTGATGACCCTAATAACTAAACTAATCAATAATAAAACAAAATGTTTTTAAACAAAATTCACAAATAAGAATAATACATGTGAACAACTGTGATCAAACCACCACTTAAACCCAAAATCAGCCTGGAATAGCGAAACACTTCACACATAGCATATTAATCGATTTCACAACACACAACTCAACAGCATACCATAAATACATCAGAATCACTCTTAATCATCAAAATCATTGCGCTCCAAATCACTCAGGAAAAGAACTGCAAGTCAGGTTTCTCTGCAAAATCCGTGGATTGGGAAACTACACAAGGAAAATCCACTATCTTTGCATATTGGATAAAGGAAAGATCAGGGACTACAAGAAAAGCTACAGGACACTTCTAGCAAAAGGAAGTGTTCTTCAACGTGCTACCATCCACTTCTAAGAAGATTTTTGGAGACAAAAACGGCACCCCAAAATTAGGAAACCTCAAAACTGTACCTAAATTGAACTTTACACATTTACTGGACAGAGACGGTGCTAAACCTCAATTACATAAGGCAATGTGTCCCCGCATAAAGGCACATCCCAAACATAAAATCAGCAAAGTAAAGCAACTCATTAGGAAATGGGGTCCACTCAATAACTGAGTCCTAGATCAATGAAAGTTCAGGGGTTTTATTGCAAAAATTCAAAAATAAGAAGGACAAAGTATGTGCTTTAAAGGCTCTCAAATGTAAATGTATACAGAGTATGCCAAAGTCAGAAAATATTCTAAATCACAGTGGGCAGCAAACTCATTAGAAAATTAGGCAGCATCCCTAGCAGAATAGCAAATTCTCCTATCTCACAGCCAAAATCAAGGGTTTTTACACTCAACTCTTACATATTAAATCAATAGTTCTGCAGATTCATCGTGGTGTGAGTAAGTGTATAATTTCTGCAGAAAATCAGAGCACATAGAAAAAACGTCATATTGCCTTAGCACCTTAGCCCTCACCCATTTTATGAATAAATATTCCCAATCGTCTTTGCTAATGTCATCCAGAGATGTTTGAATAAAATATGAAACATAGACAATAAGGCTTTCTTCAAGTGAATACATCCAGTGTTGAAACACGAAGATGTAGTTACAAGTAAAAAGTTTACATCTGCACCATGGAAAGTTATTCGTGAACAAAACAATACAGCAATGACCATAAAATAATATGACCTCAACTTGACTGTGTGCTGTAGAGCCTGTGGGTAGAGGATGTGCACATGGGGGAAGCATAAATGAATGACAGAAATGGCTTTCATCTTGCTTAGATGGCGTCTGCACAGAAATGTGGCATAACTATAAAATATTATTAAACGCACTTCTAGAAATCACAGGACATTCCTTTGAATGGCGATTACACTATACCAGTCAGCGGGTGTAAAATCCTGAGTGAAAATGCATATTACACATTATTAATTACACAAAAAAAATCTTTAAAAACATCTACACTGCGCAAATTATATTAAGGATATATCTGCATTGAACATAATTTAATGTAAATATATGCTGGGGGTGCACAAAGCAGTGCCTGAGAAGTTTGCTTACGAGTTTTCCTGTGTATTTTTCTAAATATAGATCTTGGTACTTGCTGCATATATATTCACTACACAAAGCCCAGAGGAAAGGACATGAATGAGCTGTTTTATTAAAATGACACACACATAAAAACACAAGATTAGAAGGGCAATTGTTTATAATTCTTAAAACCACATGAAGTGAAACCTGTTTATGTATTTGGCTGCTTTAGGAAGTAGTGGCAGGCTGCATAGCCAAGATCGAAATAAATGGTCCAGTTCTGATGGCGTTGTAATAATTTACAAGTGAGAAGGTAAATGATGCATTGATTATTTGTAAAACTGGAGTTATTTTTCTTTTGCTCAGCTTCCATGATCGTTGTGTGATCTTTCATTATCTTGTCATTCGTACTTTTACAAATTGAGGCTTTTACGAGTGGATTCAGGTCAAAGTTTGCAACAGTTTTTCGTGCACAATGAGGAGTTAAACTACTCCATCAGGTGGAAAGGACTTTTTAATGAGTCACTTTATCTAAAGCAGCATCATGAAGAAGTCACAGATTAAGAATACTTCATTTTGGCAGAGTTGCAAATGCTATCTGTCAATACAATTCCAGTCTAGATGAGATTGCTGGTAAAGCATGTGCTTTGTACAGGCTTATGCTCCACTCAAGTTATTTTTATTGTACAGTTAATTTAAACCTTCATAATTAATTCATTAAAAATAAAGGGCATATTAGCAAGACCGGCGATAAAATTATCGCCGTTTTAGCGGCAGGAAACTGCCGCTAAAACGGCGATAATGGGCTTGCTAATATGCGTTATAGAATTCCAATAGAAGCCCAGGTTAGATGTCCTGCACATCTAACCTGGGCTTCTATTGAATTCTATAGCGCATATTATTAAGCTCATTATCGCCGTTTTAGCGGCAGTTTCCTGCCGCTAAAACGGCGATAATTTTAACGAGGTTCTTGCTAATATGCCCCATTTTCTTTTAAGAATATTCAATACAGATAAAATTCGTTTTCATAGCAATCTGTAAAAATCATAACCAAAACAAATTCATATAAAAGACAGGCGATTATCCACGCCTGTTACCGACACATTACGAAATCCAGTGCTGCATCTTTTCATATAGCTCAATAATTTAAAGAGAAGTTCATCTAACAAAAGAGCGTAGTACATATTTTTTGATAATTTTGCATCAGAAAAAATGTATCGTAATAAAGTGCAAGTGCAGAGCATTCCTTTTAAAATCATACGGTTTAAATTCATTAAATAAAACTGAGAAAGGAAGTTGATTAAACACGCCTGTTACCGACATATTATGACATCAAATAATATTAAAAAATAAGTGCATCTAGATAAATGCATAATGCAAATGTTAATCTAATATTAAGCAATTGGTATCAAAATAGTTCATCATAAGAAAATGCAAATAAAGAGCAGCGGTATGATTGCATTTTTAAGACTGCAAAGCGTTAATCAATGTTTTCCAGCAATCCTTAAAAAGTTTGTGTACCTACAAATCAACATGGGGTCTGTAGATTTTAGGCTTGCAATTACTGCCTGCCTGCATGTCTGAATACCACACTGATTTAATTGGACTTTCAGCAGTAGTCTTCTATCTTGTAGAAAGGCTGGGCATAACATGAAATGTGAATATTTTCTTCCCCTGAGTTACACAATCTGCAACTCCCTTTGCAGTCACCCTTTTCCACAATTTTCTAATGACTTCTCCCAGAAGATGGCCAAAGCGATAACACATCAAATCATTTTTTAAGTGCCTTGACCACCCGGCCTCTAAATAAAATTGGCTGTTAAGTATCTTATATTCATTAAGTACTGTCCAGGCATGCAATCTAAGAGATAATGGGGCATATTAGCAAGACCCACGTTAAAATTATCGCCGTTTTAGCGGCAGGAAACTGCCGCTAAAACGGCGATAATGGGCTTGCTAATATGCGTTATAGAATTCCAATAGAAGCCCAGGTTAGATGTGCAGGACATCTAACCTGGGCTTCTATTGGAATTCCATAACGCATATTAGCAAGCCCATTATCGCCGTTTTAGCGGCAGTTTCCTGCCGCTAAAACGGCGATAATTTTAACGTGGGTCTTGCTAATATGCCCCAGAGTATCTTTGTCTTTAAGCATGGATGTTTTCTTCATAATGTCATTAATCAATTTTTTAAAGGCAGCTGGAGAGGGGAAATGTTCACATATTGAGTGAATCCCTAGATCTTTAATGACCAGATCGAAGTAAAGGTGGGTCGGTGCAGTTTCATTCGTTAGCAATTCCTGCCAAGGAGCTTGGCACAATTGACTTCCTGAGGCGGACCTGATTCTTTTCCAGGTTTGTACGTAGTACCCTTTCCTCACTATTAGCTGATTTAATATACCAAACTCCAGCCTTATCGGGGCTGGGGAAGCATTTGGAGGGAGGCAGAATAGCAATTTAAAAACTTTAGATAAGATTGAATTTATGTGTGCTGCGTCTCTGCCCCGGAGGGCTTAACTCCCATAAGTAATACTCGGAATACGTTTTGCTGGTATTACTTTCAGTAAGGACAGAAAGCTTGGTCCATTCAGAGCTCTTAGTAGGGTGCCAAAGGCCAGGATCAGAGTGTTACCTCTCCTCATCACGTCTTTTCTGTGCTGTTTAAAGGAGCCTCTATCATCAAAAAGTACTCATAAATACCTATAGGTTCTTATTAGCTCCAGTTGTTCACCATGAATGAACCATTTGTAGCTTTTCTTTATCCTGCAACTAACTTCCATAATCTTTATTATTTTCAGATTTACTGACATGCCTTTGGTTGAAGAGTATAAAAATAGCACGTCAATAAGTCGTTGCAGCCTAATTTTTGTCTGGCTGAGCAAGATCACATCATCTGTGTATAATACATTTAAATGTGCATGGAACCTGATTTAGGGGAATGGGAGTTTCCTGCATCCAATTTGGACAATAGATCAGCTAAAAAAAGATTAAACAAATATAGCGCCAAACACAATCTTGCATTAAGCCCTGAAATGTTTGTATTTTCCTGGATTAAATAGAACCATCTCCAATTCGCACCCTTGCCCAGGTGTCCATGTACAGCAACTATATGGCTTTCAAAAGATGAGCCGGGATACTCTTTGATGATAACTTTTGCCAAAGAAGGTTATGTTGCACACAATCAAATGCAGCCTCATAATCAACATCACATAGGTAGAATGGTTGCTTCTTTTGGTTAAGTTCCTCCATTATTAATGATAATGCAAAAATGTTGGTTGCTGTACCTTCCCCTTGGGAAAACCCTGCTTGGTTTGGGGTACACTTTAATTGTCTTTCACCCACCTCAGCAGGTCTGTAAGTAACAGACTAGCAAAATGTTTTGCCTCGATGTCTTGGAAGGTGATCAAGTGATAATTTTCGGGTTGGTGCTGATTGCCATTCTTGAAAATTGGGTTAATTATGGAGTCCCTCCATGAGTCTGGTATAATCTGTTGTTGTAATGCAAAGTTAAGTTAAATACTGTTGTTAAGGTAACAGCCCAGAACATTGGGTTTGATTTAAGCAATGCCTGCGGCAGACCATTTGGTCCAAGGACCCCATCCTGCCTGCATCTTTGGATAACATTGTGTGTTTGTTCTTTTGAGAAAATATACAGAACAACTTCCTGGCTGTTAGATGGAAACCTTGTAACCTAAAACTGATTATGAAGGTAAGATACAGTTACTGCAGGAAGAATTTAAAATGTTCCTTCAAGAACTTGACCCAAATGTCCTCCGATAGATAAGAGCTGGTAACTGCGGCAGGAGCGGCTTGGAAAGATATAAAGCCTTTACCCCAAAATTTTGTTTTGCATTTACTTTTTCCTCCCATATTATATTTTCTTTAAACTGTTAAAGGCCGTACATAATTCTGGGTTCACCGGATATTTTTTGGCCAATCTCCAAGATTGATTGGGCTCCTTCCTTACTGCATGACAAAAATTGATAGTTTGATTCTTCTTTGATCTTCTACATATTCTTTGTTACGCAGCGGCAATGTGCCACTTGTAAGACGTTGGTTGTCCATAATTTTTTCAGTAAAGAGAGGCCATTTGGCAGTTGGATTAAGTAAGTCCTTGCTAAAACAGTGATTTGCTCCAGTTTCGGCCATATCCATTATATGTTCTGTTGTGTTTTCTGACCAATGGAGCGTACGATAGTTTGTTGTGCCAAGTTCTCCCAGTAAGGAAGATGCCTTATGATAGAGCCGATTTTGGGCTTTAATTGCTAATTTCTTGTTGCCAATGGTCACTGTTTGTTGTTTTAACAATCTCAATAATGTGACTAGGTGGAGTAGCGGGAGAGTGGCAGCTGCATTGTCTAGTATGGTATTTGAGACAGTTGAATAATAGGACCACTCCGGTGGAGTGTCTTGCTGGACTCTGCCATTCAGTACTCTTAGGCCTAGGGATTTTAGGACTTTTATTGTTGTATTTGGCTTAGCAGCCCGTAATCTCCTACTTGTGTCCCTCGTGGACTGAACAGAGGTGGACCATAGATGGTCCTACTGGGCTATTTGGTTGTCTTGCAGAAATGGGCTCAGTAGAATTATGTTAAAGTCCCCTGTGATTAAAATATCGGGAGATAGTTGTTCTTGCAAGCTGGCTAATAATATGTTTAAAAGTTTAGATACACTTGAGGACCTTGTTCCTGGATTTGGAGGTACATACAGGTTTGTCAGTAGGAGAGAGTTCCTTATTTCTTTATGCCACTTCGAGAGATTGATTATTAAGATATTTCAGTCGTTTGAATCCACCAGTTCACTTTCAAACTACAGTGCTATCACGATAAAGGTAACCAACCCTCCCTTTGGGCATCCAAACGTTTGTTTTTTTAATGCAGGGCTAAAAAAATCCAGCAAAGCCATTTATTGAGAGCAGGCGAATAGCCCATGTCTCTTGCAAACATGAGATTTCCTTTCAAACTAAATGAAATGTTTTTTTCCTGATTTTTGGTTTGGGCACCATTAATGTTGCATGAACAAATGTTTAACTTTCCAGATGATTCGGTGCTTGAGATTTTTTAATTTCGTGAAACTTATGGTGTCATGAGCAATTTTCACTGTGTAGGGTTGCAGTAAGCCAACCTATATTTAACTTCATCCTCCCAGTTTGGCCTGTCGCAGTCGTGGTATTTTGAGGTGGAAATGGTGATATGAGTGTTTTTCCAGCAGGATTTCTCAAAAACAAATATGTTTGTTTGATGTCTTATAAGATGTTTGAATTTGATTTTAACTTTGGAGAAGAAAACGGTGCTGGATAGGCTACAGGGGGTTGTGGTCATTTTGATTCCCCAAGCCAGAAAACAGTGTTTTTCCTGGAGAACCATCTTTGCGGTCAAACTTCCTGTCCAAGTCACAAGAGTAGATCCTTGAATCTTACTGTCTGTTGAGTGTAGAAATTTGATCAATTCTATGTCTGCTGTAGTTATCTTTACTCGGGAGGGGACCACCTGTAATAACTTTAGGATGTTGCCTCGGTTGAGGATATCATGCCTCCCTCTCGATTGATATATCAGGGTAAAGATCATTTTAAAGGAGGAGCTATGAAATTAAGGAGTGTAATCAGATGGTAGCCTGGCTATTTTGGTGTCTCCCATTTCACCCGATCTTGCTGACCGGTTACTGGAAGGATCTGTTATATGGTGTATTACTACTGAATTTAAATTTACCGGGCAAATATTCAGAGCATGGTGGTCCTCACTATTATTGCATCTTACATGCTCTGAGCTGTCCGTAACATTGGGCACGAGTACTTGATGTTGTTGAACCGCCTCCCTGTGCTCCATATCTCTGCTAGTTTGTTCCATTGTACTGCTTATTCTTGGTTTATACTTGGTTGGAAAATCCACAGATGATAGCTGCTTCTACTTTGGTTATTTCCCTAGTTGATGTTTCTTGTGTTTTATTGAATAGCGGGAAGAGTTTAACATTTTTTGCCAGGGTCTTTTTGTTGTCCTCAGTTAGTTCTGCCTCATGTGAAATAGTAGTTTTGTTGTTCCTCAGCTTTGTTATAGTTAATCCCTGCACCATTACTAAACTTTCTGTTTGCTTGTTTCTTGCTTTGCATAATTTCTTCCTCACTTTGCGTACCTGAAGCAGAGATGAGAGAATCTTTGTCTACCATAAAAGCTGCAATTCGGGGTGGTAGCTCATCTTTAGGGGGCCTATCCTTCTATTTTGGCTCATCATATCCACTAATTTCTTTAGGGGTTCTTCTGCCACCAGTTGCAGGAGGCTGTTATATAACCAGTTATGGGTTCTTAGTATGCCAGGTGGAGTTTAGACTTGTTTTTAGGTCTTCTATCAGTGCAAACAGTTCCAACAGCTATACTGCTTTGCACATGGAAAAGATGCTGTGCTACAGGCATAGTTTGCACATAAAAAACACGGCCAATTGTTACATAAACTGTGAATTTCAGCAGCAAATTTCACATATGCTCAGTAGCATAGTATTATTGCCAAGGGCTCTAATGCAAGAATAGAAAAAAGGGCCACCCCTGTACCTAGGGAGTTCAATGTGTGCTAACCCAATCACCCCTTTCAAGAATTATTTTTGGGCAATACCTAAATTACAACAATTTTTGAGCAACAAAATCAGCTTGTCCTTTCAACAATTGATTTTATTTTATACTGCTTTCACATTACCAGAGACTGCTTCATACTAATATTTACATCTCACATGCTCATGCAGTACAATTATAAGCACATGTTCAGCCTCACCCACCCGAGTCTAAGGTTTATATTCATGAAAATCGTATGCCAATATTGGCCACTGCATTTCAGGTTTGACATCCAAATGCCAGGATTCTGCCAATACCTCAGAGCAGTCAGACACAGATATAGACTACATTGCAAGATTACAATAGGATCACTGATATAATATCAATGCATACAATATAAAAACTGGAAATAATCAGAAAATATTTAGGGGCCGATTCCGATCTCGGTCGGAAGCTCTCCGAACGGGATCCGGCCGGAAAAAGTACGAGCCGTACGCTTGTTTTCCGACCGACTCGTACAGCTGTACGAGCGAGCGAGTACGATGCGATTGTACGCGTGTGCCCCGACCAAACCATTTCCCGATCCCAAGCGCTCCGACTGACTCGTACGGAAACGAATCGCACCACGCAATGGAGACGTCTTACGACCGAGCGAGTACGATGTACGCGTCGGACAGCCGGATCGAGTCGGAGCGTCCGGCTCAAAAAAGCTCCCGGAGCCGGACGTTGGGGGTCCGTGCCGGACCCCCCAAAACCCATAGCCTTACGAGTCGCACACAGGGGGAGACCCATGGGTCTCCCCAACACAGGTATGTACGGTGCGGGTTGCACCAACGCGTACCCACTGTAGGGGGCGCACTTGTTCGCGATGTACCCATTCAGTCAATGGGAGCCCATGTACGCATCGTACGACCGGCTCCCATTGACTTCAATGGGAGTCCGACCGAATCGAGTCCGGCAGCATGCGGCCGCATCGTACTCGCTCGGTCGGACTGCAGGACTCCGGCTCGGTCGGAAAACACTCCGGATCCGGCTCGGTCGGAGAGCTATCCGACCCAGATCGGAATCGGCCCCATAGTGTTTACAAAAATGTCATCTTTCTATAATTAACTAATAGAAACCACAAATATTGAGAACATGAATTTTGCCGTTAAAAATATAAATTTTCATTTATATCAGAAACACAAATTTCAGAAACAAAAATATCGACAACTTTAAATAAACATGTCATAGGCTAAAAATATTGATTCTGACAATATAAACTGCAATATTATTGCCAAAATAATTGCAAACTCATTAATAACAATGAAAATGAGCACTTTTTACGTAAAACAATTATATAAAATAAACATAAAATACTTTAATCCTTTCGCTGCTAGGCCTTCCCCCCCTTGTGCTAAGCCTTTTTTTGGCCTTTTGGGGTAGTTCGCGCTTAGGCCCCTGTAACTTTTTGTCCACAGAAGGTATCCACGCCAAATTTGCGTCATTTTCTTCCAACATCATGGGGATTTCAAAGGTACCAAGGGTTTGTGGATTCCCTTGGAGGAGACCCAGAAATTAGCCAAAATACAGCTAAAATTGTTTTTTTAAAATAGGGAAATAGTGTTGCAGAAGAAAGCGTCTGTTTTTTCCCTGCAAATGGTATTAACAAAGCGTTTTTAGTGCTGAAATCACCATCTTCCCAGCTTTCAGGGAAATGCAGACTTTTGTCAGAAAACCAAAATTCTTTACACAGTTTTAGCATTTTACTGGGACATAGCCTATTTTTGCTACTTTTTGTGCTTTCAACCTCCTTCCAGTTAGTGGTAGAAATGGGTGTGAAAGCAATAATGGATCCCGGAAAGCTATACATTTCTGAAAAGTAGACAGAATTTTGAATTCAGCAAGGGGTCATTTGTGTAGATCCTTCAAGGTTTTTGTTATAGAAACTAACAGTTGAAAATAAGAAAAATTGAAAATGAGTTGAAAAAAACAGCCATTTGTGCCAACGTTTTCACCTGTAACTTCTTCTAAGTATGACAGATTTTTTAAACAATATACCGTTACATCTATTGGACCCTTCTGGTTGTGGGGATATATAGGACTTGTAGGTTCACCAAGAACCCGAGGAACACAGAGCCAATAACTGAGCTGCATCTTGGAATGGTTTTTCATTGTGTACCGGGTATATAGCAATTCATTTTGTAAAATATAAAGAGTGAAACATAGGTATCAAGGACACCTATGTATTTACAAAATGGGAACAAAATATAGAGTTTACAAGCAGTAGCTATTTGCACATCTCCTAAATTGTGGGTACCATATGATATTTTTCAAAGTGACTTCTTTTTTACACATTGTCTTACATTTGGAAGGCAGAAATACATAGAAAGCCATTAGTAATAACAGTTGCTCTACAATTCTGTGTTTCCCTAATTCTCCCAATAAAAATGATACCTCACTTGTGTGGGTAGGCCTAGTGCCCGCGACAGGAAACGGCCCAAAACGCAACATGGACACACCACAATTTTACAGTGAAAACAGACCCTTTTTTTGCAAAGGTAAATCCAGTAAACCTATACTTTTTTGAAAACTAGACAAATAGAGGATTCCAGGATGGGGTGACTTGAGTAACTCTCACCAGGTTCTGTTACACAGAATCCCTTGCAAACCTCAAACTTTGTCACAAAAAAACATTTTCCTCACATTTCTGTGACGGAAAGTTCTGGAATCTTCGTGTATCCACAAAATTCAACCCACCCCGCATTCCCCGAAGTCTTCCAATAATAATGGTACTTCACTTGTGTGGGTAGGCCTAGTGCCCGCGACAGGAAACGGGCCAAAACGCAACAGGGACACACCACATTTTTACAGTGAAAACGTAAAAAAATTTTCCCAAGTGCCTAGCTGTGGATTTTGAACCCTAGCTCTGCCGGCACCTAGGAAAACCTAGCACACCTATACATTTTTGAAAACTAGACACCCAGGGTAATGCAGGAGGGGGTGACATTTGTGGCTCTCACCAGGTTCTGTTACCCAGAATCCCTTGCAAACCTCAAACTTTGTAAAAAAAAAACACATTTTCCTCACATTTCTGTGATGGAAAAATCTGGAATCTTCGTAAATCCACAAAATTAAACCCACCCCGCATTTTCCAAAGTCTCTTGATAAGAATGGTACCTCACTTGTGTGGGTAGGCCTAGTGCCCGTGACAGGAAATGGGCCAAAATGCAACGTGGACACATCACATTTTTACAGTGAAAACTGACCCTTTTTTTGCATAGTGCCTAGCTGTGGGTTTTGAACCTTAGCTCTGCCGGTACCCTGGGGAAACCTAGCAAACCTATACATTTTTGAAAACTAGACACCCAGGGCAATCCAGGATGGGGTGACATGTGTGGCTCTCACCAGGTTCTGTTACCCAGAATCCCTTTAAACCTCAAACTTTGTAAAAAAAACACATATTCCCCATATTTCTGTGATGGAAAGTTCTGGAATCTGCGTGGGTCCGCAAACTTCCACCAACCCCGCATTCTCCAAAGACTCCCAGTAAAAATGATACCTCACTTGTGTGGGTGGGCCAAGTTCCCATGGCAGGGAAGGACCCAAAACGTATTGTGTAGACATTGAAATTACCTATCACAAAACAACCTGGTTTTGCAAGTGGGGTCACCTGGGATTTTTGCCCCGGGCTCGGCGGCAATCTACGGAAACCTAACAAACCCACACATTTCTGAAAACTTGACACCCGAAGGAGTCCAGGGAGGTATGGCTTGCGTGGACCCCGCAACGTTTTCCTACCCAGAATCCCCTACAAACCTCAAATTTAGCTGAAAAAATCACATATTTCTCACATTTCTGTGTGGGAAAGTCGTGGAATCACCAGGCAGACACAAAAATTCCTCCCACCCAGTGTTCCCCCTGAGTGTCCCGATAAAAAAGGTACCTCACTCGTGTGGGTGGGCCAAGTACCCATGACAGGCAAGGGCCCAGAACGTATTGTGGAGACATCAAACTTATCTATCACAAAACGACCTGGTTTTGCAAGGGGGGCACCTGGGTTTTTGGCACCGGGCTCGGGGGCCATCTAGGGAAACCCACAAAACCCACACATTTCTGAAAACTAGGCACCCTGGGGAGTCCAGGGAGATATGGCTTGCCTGGATCCCCCAATGTTTCCCTACGCAGAATTCCCTGCACATCTCAATTTTAGCTGAAAAAATCACATATTTCTCATATTTCTGTGTGGGAAAGTTGTGAGATCACTGGGGTGACACAAATTTCCTACCACCCAGCATTCCCACAGGTCTCCCAATAAAAAGTGTGCCTCCCTTGTGTGGGTGGGCCAAGTACACGCAACAGGCAAGGGCCCAAAACGTATTGTGTAGACATCAAAATTACCTATCACAAAGCGACCTGGTTTTGCAAGTCGGGTCACCTGGGTTTTTGGCCCAGGGCTCGGCGGCCATCTAGGGAAATACACCAAACCCACACATTTCTAAAAACTAGAGTCCCGGGGAAGTCCAGGGAGGTATGGCTTGCGTGGATCCCCCAAAGTTTCCCTACCCAGAATCCCCTGCAAACCTCACATTTAGCAGAAAAAAATCACTTTTTCCACACATTCAAAACCCAGGTGACCCCCCTTGCAAAAACAGGTTGTTTTGTGATAGGCAATTTTTTTTGTTGAAAATCTTTTTTATTATTAACAGTGCTCATAAGACCATACAATACCATTCCATGTAAAATTAGCACATTGGGGAGCAGTGCAGACATCATCTGAGAATTACACGTCAGGGAGACACAAGTGTCGATCATCAATACAAATTGACTACTCCTCCAAGGCGGCACCCGCTTCTCTATATTTACGCCAAGGCGCCCATATTTTCTTCCATTTTCCTGTGCACCCTCTGCTTTTGTATACCGTTTCTTCCGCTCTTTGGCACCAGTCGAGGTCCCGCTGCCAGTCCTCCCATAGAGGGGGCGCCCGCACCCCCCAGGCTCTAGCAATATTCAGTTTCACCACCCTTGCAGCCAGGGCTAGCCAAAGCTCCACATATCTCGACCAGACATTGTCCCCTTTGATCAACAAGAGAAGCCACTTTGGGTCCATCGGAACAGGCACCCCCGCCACCCTAGACATTATATCCGTAACTTTCACCCAGAATGAACTGATCCCCGGACACTCCCAAATGATGTGGAAGAAGGAGCCCTCTTGTTGACAACCCCGCACACAAAGCGCTGACTGACACCTTCCCCATGTATACAGGTGGGTGCGAGGATAGTACGTACGATGGAGGATTTTGAACTGAACAAGCCTAAACCTAGAACGGATAGCAATCTCCCTGGGCCCCTGGAGCGCATCCTGCCAGTCCTCCTCATCGAGGCTCCCAAGGTCCCGGGTCCAGGCCGCCCTGAGACCAACCAAGGGATCGGGTATATTGTTTATCAGTTTCCGGTAAATTGTAGATGTGGGTTTCTCCGCAATGGGATCAAGTAATAAACGATCATCCATTGGGGAGTACTCCGGGATTACTGTACCACTTGGTATGTGAGAGCGTAGGGCATGTTGGAGGCATATGTACTGATATCTCTGTGAGGTATGTAAGCTATACTCCTTCTGGAGATATTCAAAAGTACGGATGGCGTCCCCTTTCCAGACATCCCCCAAATACTCAATACCTATTTGCTGCCATCCCTTAAACCCTGTTAACGTCGCCACTTCCCTCAACAGGTCCCCTTTCCAGAGAGGAGTTCTCTCGGTTATCTTGCTGGCCCAGCCCAGGAGTCGATTCGCCTCTTGCCAGCAGTGGAAGACTACTCTAGTGTGGTCCGGCCACATCTTCTGGGGTCTACGGGCATACAGGAGAGTTTCGCAAGTGCCTTGTGGCATGACCATTCTGTCTACTCGGTAGGCGGGTTCGTCCCTTTCAGTGTACACCCAATCATTTACCACCTGCAATTGTGCCGCCCAGTAATATAATTTAACATCTGGGACCGCCAACCCCCGTCGTACACCCCCCTATGTAATTTGTGTAGCGCCACCCTAGGGGACCGTCCGTCCCATAACAAGGTCCACACCGCCTGAGAAATCCATTTGAAAATACTCGTGGGTATCTGATAAGGGGTGTTCTGCAGAACATACAGTAGCCTCGGCAACGTGAGCATCTTAAACATAGCCGCCCGACCCATAAGGGAGAGCGGGAAAGTGTGCCAGTGGGCCACATCGGCTTGCAGGCGAGTCAGCTGGGGCTCGAGATTCCTCTAAAAAAACTCCTGTCTGTTACGCGTTACAAATACCTGAATCCCTCCAGGACCACAGGAGCAGAGCACCTGGACGGGACTCGAGGGGGAGAACCCGACAAGGGGAAAATCACAGACTTCGACCAGTTAATGGTATATCCGGAGTAGCTACCGAACAACTCGAATAAGTGAACTATTCGGGCAATCGAGTGGTATGGTCTAGCCAGGTAGAGGATGATGTCATCAGCGTATAAAGATATACGCTCCTCCCATTCATCCGTTGCCGCTAGACCCCAAATCGAGGGGTCCCCCCTGATCCAATGGGCCAAGGGCTCCAGCGCCAGGGCAAAGAGGAGAGGGGACAGAGGGCATCCCTGCCTTTTCCCCCTCCTCAGGGGGAAGGCCCTTGACACAGCCCTGTTAACCCGCACCCTAGCCGTCGGTCGTCTATATAGGAGCTGTACCCAGCTACAGAAGATCGGTCCAAAGCCCAACCGCCGAAGTACCATAAACAAGTAGGGCCATTCTATGCTGTCGAAGGCCATCGAGGCGTCCAGCGCCATCAATGCCGTCTGGGTGTCTCCAGCATCCTCGGTCATATACAGAACCCCATAGAGACGCCGGAGGTTATGACGGGTACTTCTACGTGGTATAAAGCCGGATTGATCCACATGGACCAAATCGGTAACCACCGACAGTATACGATCCGCTAGGACCTTGGCAAGAGCCTTTACTTCCACATTTAGCAAAGAGATCGGCCGGTATGAGGCACATTGGTCTGCTGGTTTCCTAGCCTTGTGGATCACCACGATCATGGCCTCTCTCTGGTCAGGGGGCAGGTACCCATGCTCACGCGCCTCCTGAAGCATTTCGAGCATGCGGGCTGTTACAATCGAGGCCTGTCTTTTATAGATTTCGATCGGTAGCCCATTAGGACCCGATGCTTTGCCCGACTGCAGGGAGTTGAGCGCTTTGGCGAGCTCCTCTACCATGACGTCTGCCTCCATATGTTCACGCATCTCCTCAGTCAGTGTTGGAAGCGCAAAGTCCCGTAAGAAGTCCTCACAATCTTCCTCGGTTCTAGTGCACACAGGTGAGTACACTCTCTCAAAATGAGCCGCAAAGGCCTCTGCTATATCTGCGCTGGACGAGCATAGGTTGCCCTCTTCGTCCCATACCGCGGCTACCCACGAACGCTCCCTGTCCCGGCGCTCCAGCCACGCCAACAATTTCAGTGCCTTGTCGCCAACGTCGTAAATCCGGTGCTGAGTGGCCAGCGCATAGGCTCGGGCCTCGCTCTCTGCCAGGGCCCTAAGATCCTTCTGTTTTAATTTTAGCCTGTGGCAAAGATCCTGGGAAGGGGTAGCAGCCGCGTCCCCCTCCAACTGATGTATTTCACTCTCCAGGAGCCGAGTCTGGAGGGACGCCTCCTTCTTTTTCGCCCCAATAAGTGATTGAGCCATGCCCCGCAGCACCGTCTTATACGCTTCCCATAGGATAATCTGGGAATCCACTGACCCCTGGTTCTCCTTAAAATACAGCTCAGACCCACCTCTTAGCTTATCGCCAATTTCAGGGTCTCGGAGGCGCCAGGGGTCTATTCTCGGAAAAACAGCTCTGTTCACGACAGGGCCCCTGATGGTGGTACAGACAGGAGAGTGATCCGAGATCCCCCGTGCCATATGTGTAGTGGTGCCAAATTCCCCCATCTGATCCGACCGGGTAAATAAATGGTCAATCCTTGAAAAGGACCCGTGTCGTGCCGAGTGGAACGTATACTGTCTAAGTGTGGGGTTCTGCGCCCGCCACAGATCTCCCATCCCCATGGCTGTGACGAAGTCCGAGAGGCCCCTCTCACCATGCCGACCCATGGGGGCACTAGAACGGTCAATCACCGGGCACATAACAGCATTCGTATCGCCCCCAAGAAGTAGCGTTCCCGCAGGGAGGTTTACCAGAAACGCGCTCAGCCTGGGAAAGCACCCAGAATGAAGGCCAGGGGGTATATAGCAGGAGCAGAACACCAACGTGCGTCCCTCCCATCTACCCGCCACTGCGGCGATGCAGCCCGCCTCATCCACCCAGGTGCCCGAAATAACAAAAGGTAGGGTATTACGTATTAAGATACCCACACCTCGTGACCCAGAGGTAAACCCCGAGTGTATGACCATTTTGTAGCCGAACCGATCGAGGGCTTTACATCTATTCCCCTTCAGATGCGATTCTTGAAGAAGGACCACATCTGGGGAGTGCCTCTTTACATATTGGAGCACCAATGTACGCTTAATTTTATTGCCCAGCCCATTAACATTCCAGGTCCAGACCTTTACCATAGCCAAGTCACCCATCATATCGAAAAACCCTCCACCCCTCGGAGGAACTATTGTCCCGAACGTGACTTCCAAGTCAGTCCCCAGTGCATGATGAATATTATGGCCTTGAGCAAACTCCCCGTACCCCCAACTCCCTCGAACCCCTGAGGTCCTACCCCCCAACCCCCAAACTCCCCCCTCCCTGCCGCCCTGCCAGGTGAGTCCCAAACCCCCCACCAAGAAAACTTGCAGAGTGCCTGTCGGCCTGAAAACACAACTAATAACATTTATGAGGAAACGTAAGCTTGCAGACATAAGGAAGAGGTACACAACTAGTGTTGAATCATACACCCCCACACTATAAACGGCAAGGCAGCCCACGTACCATATTGCGCCCGCCCCCGCCCAGGCCAGCGACCAATAAAGAACAAAGACTGTCAACGTCTCGCACACTGTCCCATGCATCGTGCAGGCCAAAAGCCCCGGATCCCGTCTCCCATCCGCCGTGGAACCAAACCACCCAGCCCCCACACAGGCAGGGAATATGCAGGGCCTACCACCGGACACAACGGTGCCAGAGTCACCTCAAAGTCACGCAGCCGCCTGCTGCTCGCTGCCACTGGTAGATCGCCCTTCAGTCATGTCCGTGGCTCGATCACCCCGATGCGCTGCCGAGCATGGCCTCCTCCCCTGCCGACCAACAGTTCGCCAGCCTTCTAGCCAGTCGCTGGCAGCCGCCGGTGTATCGAAGAAGTATGCTTTCTCTCCATCTAGGATTTTGAGTCTGGCCGGGAAAAGCATCATGTACTTCACTCCCTGGTCTCGAAGGGCCTTTTTCACCCCATCGAAGGATCGCCGCTGTCGTTGAACCTGAAGCGTGAAGTCTGGGAAGAAACGGATGGTAGCGTTGTCGCGATGAAGGTCTCCATGAGTGCGCGCCGCCTGTAGTATGGCGTCCCTGTCTCTGAAGTTTAGGATGCGGGCGATGATCGTGCGGGGAGGAGCCCCTGGTTTGGGCTTACCTCCCAGGGCCCTGTGTGCCCATTCAACAGAAAAAAGGTTTAACAGACGTTTAGGTTTGAGGTGGTTTAGGAACAGGTCTTCTACAAACCAGTCCATCGACGGCCCCTCGAGTCCTTCCAGCACGCCAACTATACGAACGTAATTCGTCGAACCCGGCCTTCCTGGTCCTCCAGGCGAGCATGGATGTCGGCCTGGTTCTTGGTGAGAGCGGCAACCTGTTCCTCCAGCCTCTTCGTCTTTGACTGAAGGCCCCCAATTCCAGTTTCCACCGCAGAGACCTTTTCTGACATCTTCCGGAAGTCTGCCCGTAGGAGATTCACCTCTTCTGTCACTGAGTCCAGTTTAGGCTCCAGGGTACCACGGAAGTCTCTAATAGCCCTCATAATATCTTTCAGAGAGGGGTCCGGGCCACTGTCCTCAGGGTCATCATGCTGGCCCCCACTCGCCGCGCCTTCGTCCCGGTTCACGGCGACGGTATATTTCTCAATTTGATTAGTTTGGCCCAATGGCCTGGTGCGACCCATGGCGGACCGAGAACAAGGATCCAGCTGAGCACCAGCCCTCCACAGAGCCTCACCGGGACCCGCACTTGTGACGGATGTCTCCTTCCAACCCTGTCGCAGGGCAGACCACTCAATATCAGGAATAGGTGGACTCGTCACTCACCATGGGCCGCAGTTGCCCTGACCTTGCCCGCATCCGGGGGTGACCACCGAGCAGACCAGAGCCAGGAGGCCGTTGCTTCACTCTCACCAGCGCTCAGGAGTCAGTCCCGAGGGTGCAGTCCAGACCCCTGCCGAGTGTTGCACCTGTCGCGGTATATTAGGTCTCGGGCCCGGTAGTAAGGGTTCCTTCACTCTTTCGGCACGGCTAAAGCCGCGCGCCCACAACCGTCACCACAGCCGGGTCAGTGGGGGAGGGGCTGCACACTGGTCACACTGCCCCCGCGGCCTCGTGCTTCACGAAGGCTCCCGGCCGGCACCACCAGCTGTCCGTGGCCCCAGGGCGCCGCAGACCAGACACCGATAGAGCCTCCCAGCCCCTCCAGGTGAAGGACTGTGAGTAGCGGCTGCAGTAGCACCCGCTTGCCGCCCCGGTCACCCGCTCGTCGCTCCGCCCCCAGGGCCGGTCTTGCTGCGGGAGTGCGACTCACCCCCGCTCAGGAGAGACTCGTTCAGCTCCGCCGATGTGCCGCAGGCACCACCGGGACCGATGGCAGCCTCCACTCACAGGTCTCCGGCCGGCGCCATTTTCTGCCGATGCCGGCACTGATCAGCCCTCTATGTTTCCGCCTTCACGGGCGCCCAAAACTGCTACCGGACGCCGTTGCGTATCGCCGCCACTCTCCACTAACAGTGGGCGTCCTCGGTGGCCGCGTCTATGTACAGATTGTACCGGATTGCTGGGGGAAATCTTAGTCTGCTAGCGCAGCTCGCGAACTACGCCGCCATCTTCCGCAGCTGCAAGCCACGCCCCCCGTGATAGGCAATTTTGATGTCTCCACAGTATGTTTTGGGGTGTTTCCTGTCACAGGCACTAGGCCTACCGACACGAGTGAGGTACCATTTTTATCGGGAAACCGGGGCGAATGCTGTGTGGTCATAAATTTGTGGTGGTCCGGTGATCCTACAACTTTCCCACATAGAAAAGTGAGGCAAATGTGATTTTGTTTAGCTAAATTTTAGGTTTACAGAGGATGCTGGGTAGGAAAGTGTTGCAAGATCCACGCAAGCCGCAACGCCCTGGACTCCTCTAGTTGTCTAGTTTTCAGAAATTACTCATAAGCAAGGGGACCCCTGAAAGTGATTAAAGGTAGAGATGCAGGGGAAAAATGCAAACTAAATATACAAGCAAAAACTCTACCTAGGTACTTTAAGAAAAGCTGTGCGTCAACTGTTAATAGACCACTCTGGCTGAACCCAAATGACCAAATTCTTCACCACTAACAAGTTGAATTAAACATTGTTTTATTTTATTTTATTTTTTCATTTTAAACACATTGATCTATCACAAATAAGTATCATATCATAGAAAAATCATAAAGAAAACAGACCCCATTTCTCATCCACCACTCACAACATACATAAAAAATCATACTCAATCGTCCTCACTCATACCACATATAAGGGCATAACAAATGAATCTGGAAAAGTGCTAAAAATTCAAGTTCCCATGAAACATTGAATATGAAACGGATTAGCCCAACACCAATCTTAATCAACGATCTCACAGATTCTGAAAGCTTAATTTGCAATTTAATATCAAAGATGAAAAGAATGCAACATAGAAAAATAGTATGTAAATCTATTGATCAGTGATCCAACATAGTAGGGACAAAATAATCCAAGGAGGGAACTTATTCAAGCGCCAACGCGTGTTTCGGTGAGACAACCCCTTTCTATGGGTATCACCTTCTTCAGGGCAGATATGGAACTTTAAGAAAAAGTTGGCAATGGGGCCTGTCTGAAATAAACATAAGATATACAAAAAGTTTTTTTAATATAAATATCAGTTATATAGACATATAAAAATAATTAATGCAAAAAATAAAACATTACATACATGCATAAACATAATCTGTTTCATGTTTTATGAAGAAAATGGTCAATAGCACAGAGGGTCGAACTTTCATGATATATAATAGCAATGTAAATAGAACTGGGAGCAAGTGCACACACGTAGGGATAACAAGAAAGTGATGAGGACAGAGAAAAAAAAAAAAAAGGGTTAATTAGGTGAAGAAAGATAACTCAAAAAATAAATAGTTGTGTGCAGGTCAGTAACAGTTCCGGTGGCAAGTGAGATAGGAGGTAATAAAGACCCCCCCACATGCACTCCCCTAAGGGTTATAGCCCACAAGTTAGTTAAATATATGAACTGTACATACCTACGCCTAAAGAAATGAAAAGTGGTATAACTAAAAATTCCTCTGAGGCGGATAGGGCGACTGAACAAATTCAGGAATAATGGCGACCTAGGGAGAGACATAAATGGACGTCAAAATGACCTCATTGTTAAAGAAACTTGCAGTGAGCTCTAAAAGTGAAATGCTTAGTAAGCTTACCAAAGGCGTGCTATGTAGCTGAAATATCTCTGTTGCGGATCGTAGAAAACAAGAGAAAGTGCTTTCTGGCGAGGCTCGAGTTACAGTATAGATGAAATAATAATCTCCAATTCAGGAATCTCCAAACAAGTGCTTCGTATGGGCCTCTGCAGTATATACAAGTGGGAGACAGTAAGTCTGTATACTAAAGCCGAACAGATAAAGACATGTCAGGTGAGCGCATGCGTAAAATGCAAATTTGAGAAAATGAATCCCTCACCTAGAACGATAGATTCCAGTATGAGAATAAATGCGACGAATAGCTTGATGATCTTTTTTGATAATCTTTATAGAATGCAAATGACAAAGAAAAAGATACATTCAGTAAAAGAGATTTCATAGTGTCTAGTGTAAATAAATATGAAATCTGCCGCCGGTGTACTAAAGGGTCGAACCCTGTCTCCACTCAGAAGAACTCAAAAATTAAAAACGAGGGATATTGCAATGGCGATGACTGGTAATAAGAGTCTAACCTTGAGGAGGTGTATTATACATCCGAAGCTCACTGGTCTAGGCAGCTCTCCCGAGGGATGGCCGCTAAGATATCTACAAGAAAGGATAAAAATAAAGATGCGGGTGGCTAACTAGCAAACAAACTCAAACACAAACTGCTGTCGACAGCGACGAAGCAGTAATTGCCGAAAGGAATAATTATCTGAGGAGAGAAAGCTACAGCATTGCGGCGTGGCGTCCTACTGCTGAATCGCAAATGGTCCGATAACGCTGGGCTTAGTATGCCGCGTTTAAATAGCCCAATGGAAGCGCGTATAATTAACTGCGCTGGGGCGGGATACGCCGAGGCCAGATGGTGATAGAAGTGGGAGTCGCTATCAATGAAGATCGCTGGTGAAGAAAAAATGCTGGGTGACGTAAACCGGAATGCGTTCACAAAAACAAACCAATTAAAGCTACATTGTCTCAAATAGTCAGAGGGGAATGGGAGCAAGCCGGAGATAAATGATCTCAAAGGTCGCGGGAGAGTAAGTGAAAGACTGCAAATCTGCAATAAAACAAAAAATGATGTAAAAAAACACAGGGTAAACATGTAGCAGAACCAAATTGCTGAAAAAAATCGGAAAAACAAACAAAAGAAAGAAAAGATAAAGTCACTAATGCTTGGAATAAATAATAATGATATAAGGTCCAACATGATGATCCAAATGAAACAAGAAGAATGAGAAATCGCTAAGGTCAGTAGAATACCTAGGTCCTATAATAGTGGAACTAGACCATGTATTTACATAGGAGCAATCAAGACTTACCGGATATAATGAAGGACAGCAAAATTCACAATTCAAAATTCAAAAGCATGGCGGGCCCGCCATTCTTGAAAATGTAAAACAACCACATAGTAATGAATACTGGAGATGTAAGAAAATCTAAACCCCAAAAGAAGGGAATTAAGTGGGGAGCAAATGAGAGGAGCATGTTAAATGCAAACTCAGCTAGATGATCGCATTTTCCCATGGCAGGGATTCATTGAGTCCTTTATCTTTTAAATCCAGGGAAAAAAGCCAAAAAACCTCTCGCTTTTTGCGTATGTTGGTGGTATCAGTGCCTTTTTGCAGGCGTATCTTTTCTAAGATAGTCCACCGGAGATCATCCTCCTCATGTTTAGGTTCAATCCAATGGTTAACCAATGTCGCTGTTTGTTTGTGGCGTCTAATGTTAGATTTATGTTCGCCCATTCGGACCCTGCATTCTCTGGCTGTCTCGCCCACATATGCCAAATTGCACGGGCACAAGATCCACTTGTTTGGAGATTCCTGAATTGGAGATTATTATTTCATCTATACTGTAACTCGAGCCTCGCCAGAAAGCACTTTCTCACTGCAAGTTTCTTTAACAATGAGGTCATTTTGACGTCCATTTATGTCTCTCCCTAGGTCGCCATTATTCCTGAATTTGTTCAGTCGCCCTATCCGCCTCTGAGGAATTTTTAGTTATACCGCTTTTCATTTCTTTAAGCGTAGGTATGTACAGTTCATATATTTAACTAACTTGTGGGCTATAACCCTTAGGGGAATGCATGTGGGGGGGGTCTTTATTACCTTCCTATCTCACTTGCCACCGGAACTGTTACTGACCTGCACACAACTATTTATTTTTTGAGTTATCTTTCTTCACCTAATTATCCCTTTTTTTTTCTCTGTCCTCATCACTTTCTTGTTATTCCTACGTGTGTGCACTTGCTCCCAGTTCTATTTACATTGCTGTTATATATCATGAAAGTTCGACCCTCTGTGCTATTGACCATTTTCTTCATAAAACATGAAACAGATTATGTTTATGCATTTATGTAATGTTTTATTTTTTGCATTAATTATTTTTTTATGTCTTTATAACTGATATTTATATAAAAAAAACTTTTTGTATATCTTATGTTTATTTCAGACAGGCCCCATTGCCAACTTTTTCTTAAAGTTCCATATGCGCCCTGAAGAAGGTGATACCCAGAGAAAGGGGTTGTCTCACCGAAACGCACGTCGGCGCCTGAATAAGTTCCCTCCTTGGATTATTTTGTCCCTACTATGTTGGATCACTGATCAATAGATTTACATACTATTTTTCTATGTTGCATTCTTTTCATCTTTGATATTAAATTGCAAATTAAGCTTTCAGAATCTGTGAGATCGTTGATTAAGATTGGTGTTGGGCTAATCCGTTTCATATTAATGTCTCATGGGAACTTTAATTTTTAGCACTTTTATTTGTTATGCCCTTATATGTGGTATGAGTGAGGACGATTGAGTATGATTTTGTATGTATGTTGTGAGTGGGGGATGAGAAATGGGGTCTGTTTTCTTTATGATTTTTCTATGATATGATACTTATTTGTGATAGATCAATGTGTTTAAAATGAAAAAATAAAATAAAGTAATGTTTAACCCCTTCGCTGCTAGGCCTTTTCCCTCCTGTGCTAAGCCTTTTTTGGCTATTTGGGGTAGTGCGCGCTTAGGCCCCTGTAACTTTTTGACCACATAAGGTATCCATGCCAAATTTGCGTCCTTTTTTCTAACATCATGGGGATTGTAACGGTACCCAGGGTTTGTGGATTCCCCTGGAGGGGACCCAGAAATTAGTCAAAATACAGCTACATTTTGTTTTTTTGGGAAAAATGCGAAAAAAGGGCTACAGATGAAAGCGTCTTGATTTTTCCCTGAAAATGGCATCAAAAAGGGGTTGTGGGGATGAAATCACCATCTTCCCAGCTTTCAGGGACAAGCAGACTTTTGTCAGAAAACCAACTTTTTACACAGTTTTGGCATTTTTCTGGGACATAGCCTATTTTTGCTATTTTTTGTGCTTTCAACCTCCTTCCAGTTAATGGTAGAAATGGGTATGAAACCAATAATGGATCCTGGAAAGCCATACATTTCTGAAACGTAGACATAATTCTGAATTCAGCAAGGGGTCATTTGTGTAGATCCTTAAAGTTTTCCTTATAGAAACTAACAGTTAAATAAAGGAAAAATAGAAAATTAGTTGAAAAAAACAGCCATTTGTGTCAACGTTTTCACCTGTAACTTCTTCTAATTATGACAGCTATTTGAAGGCAATATACCATTATATCCGCTGGACCTTTCTGGTTGTGGGGATATATAAGACTTGTAGGTTCACCAAGAACCCGACGAACCCAGAGCCAATAACTGAGCAACATCTTGCAATGATTTTTTTAAGTACCGGGTATATAGCAATTATTTTGGGAAAATGTATACATGGAAAAATTGTTATGAAAGACACCTATGTATTTATGAAATGGGAACAAAATGTAGATTTTAGAAACAGTAGATATTTGCACATTTCCGAAATTGGGAGTACCCATACTAGCATGAGAATTATAGGTCATTTTTCAAAATGACTTATTTTTACACATTGTCTTTCATTTGGAAGGCAGAAATGCATCGAAAGTCAATAGGTAATAACAGTTGCTCTACAATTCTGTGTTACCCTAAGTCTCCCGATAAAAATGGTACCTCACTTGTGTGGGTAGCCCTTGTGCCCACAACAGGAAATGGCTCAAAATGCGACGTGGGCGTACCACATTTTCACAATGAAAAATTACCCTTTTTTTGCAAAGTGCCTAGGTGTAGTTTTTGAACCCTAGCTCTGCCGGCACCTAGGAAACCTAGCAAACCTATACATTTTTGAAAACTAGACACCCAGGGGAATCCAGGATGGGGTGATTTGACTGCCTCCCACCAGGTTCTGTTACCCATAATCCCTTGCAAACATAAAAAATTGTCAAAAAAACCACATTTTCCCCACATTTCTGTGGTGGAAAGTTCTGGAATCTGCGTGGATCCACAAATTTCCACCCACCCCGCGTTCCCCAAAGTCTTACGAGAAAAATGGTACCTCACTTGTGTGGGTCGGCCTAGTGCCTGCGACAGGAAACGGCGCAAAACGCAACGTGGTCACACCTCAATTTCGCAGTGAAAAATGACCCTTTTTTGGCAAAGTGCCTAGCTGTAGTTTTTGAACCCTACCTCTGCCGGCACCTAGGGAAACCTAGCAAACCTATACATTTTTGAAAACTAGACACCCAGGGGAATCTAGGATGGGGTGACTTGACTGCCTCCCACCAGGTTCTGTTACCCAGAATCCCTTGCAAACATAAAATATTGTCAAAAAAACCACATTTTCCCCACATTTCTGTGGTGGAAAGTTCTGGAATCTGCGTGGATCCACAAAGTTCCACCCACCCCGCGTTCCCCAAAGTCTTACGAGAAAAATGGTACCTCACTTGTGTGGGTCGGCCTAGTGCCTGCGACAGGAAACGGCGCAAAACGCAACGTGGTCACACCTCAATTTCGCAGTGAAAAATGATCCTTTTTTGGCAAAGTGCCTAGCTGTAGTTTTCGAACCCTACCTCTGCCGGCACCTAGGGAAACCTAGCAAACCTATACATTTTTGAAAACTAGACACCCAGGGGAATCCAGGATGGGGTGACTTGACTGCCTCCCACCAGGTTCTGTTACCCAGAATCCCTTGCAAACATAAAAAATTGTCAAAAAAAACACATTTTCCCCACATTTCTGTGGTGGAAAGTTCTGGAATCTGCGTGGAATCCACAAATTTCCACCCACCCCGCGTTCCCCAAAGTCTTACGAGAAAAATGGTACCTCACTTGTGTGGGTCGGCCTAGTGCCTGCGACAGGAAACGGCGCAAAACGCAACGTGGTCACACCTCAATTTCGCAGTGAAAAATGACCCTTTTTGGCAAAGTGCCTAGCTGTAGTTTTTGAACCCTACCTCTGCCGGCACCTAGGGAAACCTAGCAAACCTATACATTTTTGAAAACTAGACAACCAGTGGAATCCAGGATGGGGTGACTTGACTGCCTCCCACCAGGTTCTGTTACCCAGAATCCCTTGCAAACATAAACAATTGTCCAAAAAAACACATTTTCCCCACATTTCTGTGGTGGAAAGTTCTGGAATCTGCGTGGATCCACAAATTTCCACCCACCCCGCGTTCCCCAAAGTCTTCTGAGAAAAATGGTACCTCACTTGTGTGGGTCGGCCTAATGCCTGCGACAGGAAACGGCACAAAACGCAACGTGGTCACACCTCAATTTCGCAGTGAAAATCGACCCTTTTTTGGCAAAGTGCCTAGCTGTAGTTTTTGAACCCTACCTCTGCCGGCACCTAGGGAAACCTAGCAAACCTATACATTTTTGAAAACTAGACAACCAGGGGAATCCAGGATGGGGTGACTTGACTGCCTCCCACCAGGTTCTGTTACCCAGAATCCCTTGCAAACATAACAAATTGTCAAAAAAACACATTTTCCCCACATTTCTGTGGTGGAAAGTTCTGGAATCTGCGTGGATCCACAAATTTCCACCCACCCCGCGTTCCCCAAAGTCTTACGAGAAAAATGGTACCTCACTTGTGTGGAGTCGGCCTAGTGCCTGCGACAGGAAACGGCACAAAACGCAACGTGGTCACACCTCAATTTCGCCGTGAAAAATGACCCTTTTTTGGCAAAGTGCCTAGCTGTAGTTTTTGAACCCTACCTCTGCCGGCACCTAGGGAAACCTAGCAAACCTATACATTTTTTAAAACTAGACACCCATGGGAATCCAGGATGGGGTGACTTGACTGCCTCCCACCAGGTTCTGTTACCCAGAATCCCTTGCAAACATAAAAAATTGTCAAAAAAACCACATTTTCCCCACATTTCTGTGGTGGAAAGTTCTGGAATCTGCGTGGATCCACAAATTTCCACCCACCCGCGTTCCCCAAAGTCTTACGAGAAAAATGGTACCTCACTTGTGTGGGTCGGCCTAGTGCCTGCGACAGAAACGGCGCAAAACGCAACGTGGTCACACCTCAATTTCGCAGTGAAAAATGACCCTTTTTTGGCAAAGTGCCTAGCTGTAGTTTTTGAACCCTACCTCTGCCGGCACCTAGGGAAACCTAGCAAACCTATACATTTTTGAAAACTAGACACCCAGGGGAACCCAGGATGGGGTGACTTGACTGCCTCCCACCAGGTTCTGTTACCCAGAATCCCTTGCAAACATAAAAATGTTTAAAAAAAACCACATTTTCCCCACATTTCTGTGGTGGAAAGTTCTGGAATCTGCGTGGATCCACAAATTTCCACCCACCCCGCGTTCCCCAAAGTCTTACGAGAAAAATGGTACCTCACTTGTGTGGGTCGGCCTAGTGCCTGCGACAGGAAACGGCGCAAAACGCAACGTGGTCACACCTCAATTTCGCAGTGAAAAATGACCCTTTTTTGGCAAAGTGCCTAGCTGTAGTTTTGAACCCTACCTCTGCCGGCACCTAGGGAAACCTAGCAAACCTATACATTTTTGAAAACTAGACAACCAGGGGAATCCAGGATGGGGTGACTTGACTGCCTCCCACCAGGTTCTGTTACCCAGAATCCCTTGCAAACATAACAAATTGTCAAAAAAAACACATTTTCCCCACATTTCTGTGGTGGAAAGTTCTGGAATCTGCGTGGATCCACAAATTTCCACCCACCCGCGTTCCCCAAAGTCTTACGAGAAAAATGGTACCTCACTTGTGTGGGGCGGCCTAGTGCCTGCGACAGGAAACGGCACAAAGCGCAACGTGGTCACACCTCAATTTCGCCGTGAAAAATGACCCTTTTTGGCAAAGTGCCTAGCTGTAGTTTTTGAACCCTACCTCTGCCGGCACCTAGGAAACCTAGCAAACCTATACATTTTTTAAAACTAGACACCCATGGGAATCCAGGATGGGGTGACTTGACTGCCTCCCACCAGGTTCTGTTACCCAGAATCCCTTGCAAACATAAAAAATTGTCAAAAAAACCACATTTTCCCCACATTTCTGTGGTGGAAAGTTCTGGAATCTGCGTGGATCCACAAATTTCCACCCACCCCGCGTTCCCCAAAGTCTTACGAGAAAAATGGTACCTCACTTGTGTGGGTCGGCCTAGTGCCTGCGACAGAAACGGCGCAAAACGCAACGTGGTCACACCTCAATTTCGCAGTGAAAAATGACCCTTTTTTGGCAAAGTGCCTAGCTGTAGTTTTTGAACCCTACCTCTGCCGGCACCTAGGGAAACCTAGCAAACCTATACATTTTTGAAAACTAGACACCCAGGGGAACCCAGGATGGGTTGACTTGACTGCCTCCCACCAGGTTCTGTTACCCAGAATCCCTTGCAAACATAAAAATGTTTAAAAAAAACCACATTTTCCCCACATTTCTGTGGTGGAAAGTTCTGGAATCTGCGTGGATCCACAAATTTCCACCCACCCCGCGTTCCCCAAAGTCTTACGAGAAAAATGGTACCTCACTTGTGTGGGTCGGCCTAGTGCCTGCGACAGGAAACGGCGCAAAACGCAACGTGGTCACACCTCAATTTCGCAGTGAAAAATGACCCTTTTTTGGCAAAGTGCCTAGCTGTAGTTTTTGAACCCTACCTCTGCCGGCACCTAGGGAAACATAGCAAACCTATACATTTTTGAAAACTAGACACCCAGGGGAATCCAGGATGGGGTGACTTGACTGCCTCCCACCAGGTTCTGTTACCCAGAATCCCTTGCAAACATAAAAAATTGTCAAACAAACCACATTTTCCCCACATTTCTGTGGTGGAAAGTTCTGGAATCTGCGTGGATCCACAAATTTCCACCCACCCCGCGTTCCCCAAAGTCTTACGAGAAAAATGGTACCTCACTTGTGTGGGTCGGCCTAGTGCCTGTGACAGGAAACGGCGCAAAACGCAACGTGGTCACACCTCAATTTCGCAGTGAAAAATGACCCTTTTTTGGCAAAGTGCCTAGCTGTAGTTTTGAACCCTAGCTCTGCCGGCACCTAGGGAAACCTACCAAACACACACATTTGTGAAAAGTAGACACCCGGGGGCTTCCAGGGAGGTATGGCTTGCGTGGATCCCCCAACGTTTCCTTACCCAGAATCCCCTGCAAACCTCAATTTTAGCTGAAAAAATCACTTTTTTCACACATTTGTGTGTGGGAAAGTGTGGCATCACTGGCCTCACACAAATTTCCTACCACCCAGTGTTCCCCCAGGTCTCCCGATAAAAATGGTGCCTCACTTGTGTGGGAGGCCCAAGTACCCGCGACAGGCAAGGGCCCACAACGTAGTGAGGCGACCTCAAAATGGTCTTTCACAAAACCACCTGGTTTTGCAAGGGGGGTCACCTGGGTTTTTGGCCCCGCGCTCAGCGGCCATCTAGGGAAACCTACCAAACCCACACATTTCTGAAAAGTAGATACCCGGGGGCTTCCAGGGAGGTATGGCTTGCGTGGATCCCCCAACGTTTCCTTACCCAGAATCCCCTGCAAACCTCAATTTTAGCTGAAAAAATAACTTTTTTCACACATTTGTGTGTGGGAAAGTGTGGCATCACTGGCCTCACACAAATTTCCTACCACCCAGCGTTCCCCCAGGTCTCCCGATAAAAATGGTGCCTCACTTGTGTGGGAGGCCCAAGTACCCGCGACAGGCAAGGGCCCACAACGTTTCTGAAAACTAGACACCTGTGGGAGTCCAGGGAGATATGGCTTGCGTTGATCCCTCAACATTTTCCTTCCCAGAATCCACTGCAAACCTCAAATTTAGCTAAAAAGTCACATTTTCCTCTAATATCTGTGTGGGAAACTTGTAGGATCACTGCACGGCATAAATCTCATGCCATTCAGTGTTCCCCTCAGTCTCCCGATAAAAATGATACCTTACTTGTGTGGATAGGCCAAGTGCCTATGACATGGAAGGGCCAAAAACGTATAGAGATTGAGGGGGACCCAAGGCTGGTCCAAAAGGGCAGTTTGTTTATACGTTTTTAGGCTGACACTACTTTGGGCACCCACACAAGGGAGGTATAATTTTTCTCGGCAGACCAAGGGGAACGCTGGGTGGTAGGAAATGTGTGCCTGCGCTGTGATCCTACAACTTTCCCACACAGAAATGAGAGGAAAATGTGACATTGTAAGTAAATTGGAGGTGGAAAACGCTGAGGGATCCATGCAAGCCACACCTCCAGCCAAGAATCAGTACACGCACACCACCATCAATGCACATCACCAGCCAAGCACCATCCATTCACACTGCCAGCCAAGCGCCATCAACGCACACCGCCAGCTAAAGTGTCATCCATGCACTCTGCCAGCCAAGCGCCATCCATGCACACCATCAGCCAAGCACCGGTCCACGGACACTGCTAGCAAAGGGCTACTCCACACAGACCACCAGTCAAGCGCCAATCTACACACACCGTCATCAAGCGCGAGTCCACACACACCATTAGCCAAGTGCAAGCCCACACACACCGCCAGCTAAATGTCAGCCAAAGGTCAGTACACGCAGACCGTCAGTCAAACTCCAGTTCACACACACACACAAACTCTCCCTGGTTTCTAGTGGTTTTCGGGCCCCGGCTGGGGGTAGATGAGACTAAAAATATCACTGAAACAGCCAAAATGTGTTCCTAAAAAAGGGGAGTGACCCGTGCCTATGAGGCTTCTCCCTGACATGCCCATAAACATATCCCTGGTTCCTGGTGGGCTTTCTGCTTCCCCTGAGGGTCAGATAAGGGGCTATTTCCCAGATCTGCCTTCGTGGGGGGTCAGAAATACTTTTTTGGGTGAGGGGGCATTAGCATGCCCATCCTGGGCAGCCCCCACCCCTACGTATAAAAAAACAACATAATCCCTGGTGCCTAGTGGACTTTCTGCCCCCGGGGCAGAAAGATGGCAGAATTCTGGGGGGTGGGGGAATTGCCATTCCCATTTTGGGAAGCCCCCACCCCTATATACATAAAAATAAGAAATCCCTGGTGCCTAGTGTGATTTCTGTCTCCCGGGGGGGCAGAAAGAATGTGGGGGGGAATGGGGCATTGGCATGTCCTTTGTGGGCAGCCCCTACCCCTACAGGCGTAAAAAGAAAAAAATCCCTGGTGCTTAGGGTGCTTTCTGCCCCCCCGGGGGGCAGATTGTGGCTATTGCCCCATATGCCTCCCAGGGGGGCATAAAGACTGGAATTTGGAAGGGGCATTGGCATGCCTATTTTGGGCAGCCCCCACCCCTACAGGCATAAAAAGAAAAAAAATCCCTGGTGCCTAGTTTGCTTTCTGCCCCCTGGGAGAAGATTGGGGGCTATTGCCCCCATCTGCCTCTCAGGGGGGCAGAAAAACTGTAATTTGGGGGGGTACTGGCATGCCCATTTTGGGCAGCCCCTAACCCTACAGGCATAAAAAGAAAAAAAATCCTTGGTGCCTAGTGTGATTTCTGCCCCCCCTGGGAGGCAGATTGAGGGCTATTGCCCACATCTGCCTCTGGGGGGGGGCAGAAACACTGTCTGTGCCCAAAATAATGGGGGGAGAAAAGCCCTTGCCCAAGGGGCCGCACCCCCCTCCCTGGTGCCTAGTGGGTGGATCCCCTTTCCAATGATACCTCTCCCGTCTGCTTTGATGCTCAGGGGGCTGAGATAGTTCCCTGAGCACCTAGGCAGTGAAACTGAAACTGAGTTTCAGTTTCCCCAAAATTACATCAGCGCGACGTGCGTGCCAACCGTCATTTCGGAGAAATGATCAGAACTCCGTCGGTAGCTGGGGAAGCTCTTCCCCAGCTCCCGAGTGTGTTTTGACAAAAAGGAAATCCCTCTGGTGGATGCACAAGAGGGATTTACTGTGCCATGTGCGTGGACGGCCGGGAGCCGTCTGATGCACATGAGCACTGGTGCGTCGGACGGCTCCCGGCCATCCAACACCCAAAAGGGTTATTCACCTATTTAAATTAAAAATAAATATATTACATATATATTACCTACTGGCGGTCGCCAGTAGGTAGTTATACTTAGTGCCTAGTTTCCAAAAGAAGAGTGTTTTTTCATTTGCCATAACTTTGGCGTCGTTTCACGAATCCTTGCAAAATGTTCAAAACAAATACCCCAGTCACTTCAACTGCTGTGTTGAAAATTTTGAGGTGATCCGTTAAGCGGGGGGCGAGAAAGAGGGGGGTCCAAAAATGCTTTTTCTCCATGCTAATTTCCATAGGAAACTTTAGACAGGACTACAGCCCAAACTGCTGAACAGAATTCCACCAAATTTGGCAGAAAAGTAGCTCTTGGTCCAGAAAGCAACCTTTTTGTTAGGGACGTGAAGGATCAGCAAATCTCCCGATCTTGTGCCTAAGATCTGATTGGCTGCTAAGACTTCAAACCAGGAAATGTTGGCAGCCATTTTGCGACTCAGTTGAACCGAGTCACAAGACAAAATGTAGAAGACAGAAAAAGGGACAGGGTAAAAACACCCCGACCCCCTAGGCCTCTTGGGGGTTCCCACAGAGACCCCCAGGGCCAAAAAAGCATTTATTTTAAAGATTTTCAGAGGGACTTAAATAGATCTGTGACTCCCCCCGAATTAAAAAAAAAACTGAAGCGTGGTATCCCACGCTTCGTTAAATAAAAGCCCCCGGGTGGGCCAGGTCCCAGGGGCAGTTTATGTGGTAATGGACCACCACCTCCCTGGGGCAAAACTGGATTTTAAAGAGAGGTTCCGAGTGGCCCCACTACAGGGCTGTACTTGGCCCCAGAGACTGCCACCTCCCCGGGGCAGGCCCTAGTCTAGGAAGGAGGGGGGCCTCCTGGAGCCTTACATGGCACTGGCAACTGCCACCCCATAGGGCCGGCTCCAGCAATGTCCCAGGGTTCCCACTCAAAGGACATTGCAGTTTGCTATGGCATGGTGGGAGCACCGCTCCCGCCATGCCATAGCAAACAAGTGCTCTGCTTTGTGCAAGAGAGCTAGTTGGGAAATGATTTCCACTGCACTCCTGAGGGCCTCAGGACTAAAGTGGACTTCTTCCCCAACCAGTAGTGTGCCAGGAAGCGTGATTGTAGAGTGGTGGAGAAAGGGGGCATGGCCTCTGATGACCTCTCAGCAATCCATCTGTGTGAATCTTAATGGAGGTAACAGGAGGGCTAGTTGTCCCTCAAGGATCCTCAGTAGCCATGTAGTCAAGGGGACTTCATCCCCCTGCAAGTAGTGCGTCAGGCGGTGCATTTGCAGAGTGGTGGAGACACCAACTGACAGACTGAAACAGACATTTACACAACCTAGTCACCCACCCATACATTCAATCAGACACCTAATCACTCACTTATACAGTCAGTCAAGCACCAAATGAATCACCCATACAAGCACTCATAGTCCCACTGATTCACCAATACACCTTGGTATATAATTTAACACTCACATTTTTTAAAAACACTCAAGTCATGAGTGATGTAATATGTCAGGTCATAAGCAGTGAATTGCGGGGGCGTGAGTTATAGTTAGCTCACTAACTATAATGGCTGAATTTCTCTGGTTTTGTATGAGTGGTAACTATAACGTCTTTGTAACCTTTCAGTGAATTTCTGTGTTTTTTTAAAATTCCATTTCCTAAGTATAACATCCCTGTAACCTTTTAGTTAGGACCTAGCTTCCATAGGAAGAACACTTTTTGTTTTGCCATTAACTTTGGTGCTGATTTATGAAACTTCACGAAATTTTAAAAACGTTTGCTTTATCTGGTTTAGCTGCTGTTTTAAAAGTTTCGGGGTGATCTGTCTGGTGGGGGTCAAGAAAAAAGGGGGGTCCCAAAACAAATTTTCCTCATGCATTTTTCCATAGAGATTTTGAACACGACTGCAGCCTGAACTGCTGAACAGAATTACACCACATTTGGTACAAAGCTAGATATTGGTCCAGAAAATGTGCTTTTTGTTATTTGGTGGAAATCCGTTCAGTAGTTTTCGAGATATTTAAGGGTACACAATATCGATATCTGGGTACTGCGTATCCTTGCAATGAACTTGCGGCTCATACTGAAATTTGATTGGCTGCCAACACTTCAACCAGGAAGTGTTGGCAGCCATCTTAGGACTTGGCTACAATCAGAGTCCCCCACAAAAAATAAAGAAATAAAGAAAAAGGGGCAGGGTAGGTAGACCCTGCCCCCTCATATGGTGGGGGTCCCACAGAGACCCCGCTGGGCATTGAAAGCATTTTTTTTTTATTCAGTTTGCTGCAAATTAGTGTGGGGGAGGCCTGTGCAGCCTCCACGCAGCCTTGGGGACCTTCCTGGGGATATTCTGAAAGAAAAGGGGGTGGTCTCATGGACCCTCATGGCCTGGGAGCACCAACTCCCCGGGGCTGTTTATTTTGTAAGGGGGGCCCTTAGGGTCCCCCCCAGGCCCTAGGGACCGCCACCTACCCGGGGCCAAAATAATTTTTTTAAATGGGAAGTGGGCTATGCGGGCCCCTTCCTGGGTTATTCTCGACCCTGAGGACCACCACCTCCCCGGGGCAGGCCCTAGAAGAAGAAAGGCATGGCCTCCCTCCTGGAGCCATACATGGTCCTGGAGATTACCATCCTCCAGGGCTGGCTCCTGCTATGTCCCGGGGTGCCCACCCCCGGAACATAGCTGTTTGCTATGGCATGGCAGGAGCTTTACCGCTCTTCTCAAGCCATAGCAAACTGTGCTCTACTTCCAGCAAGTGAGAGCATTAAGAATGCTCTTGTTTGCTGAAAGCGGAGCAGAATTGATTTCACAGAGAGGGAGCTGCATGTTCAGCAGCTCCCTCTCTGTGAAAGCAATGTTGGCTCCTGCAGGAGGTGAGGAGCAGGCTGGGACCATGGAGGCCTTGATGGTTCCCCCGTGGTCCCAACAGAGTGAGTGCACTGGGTGGGACCAGGCCACCAACAACAGAGGCCGGACCCCGGGGGATGGGATCCTGAAGTTCGCAATCGGCCTGGTAGGGGGCCACATGGTCTCCCCCCTTGTTATTAAAAGTATTTTTTATCAATGCCAGGCCCTGGGGATGGGATCCCCTGGGCTGATATTGGCCAGGACGGAGGGCCACATGGCCCCCTCCCTTTAACTTAAATTAAAAGGCCGGGCCTAGGGGATGGGGTCCCCAGGACTGAAATTGGCCTGGGGAGTAGGCTGTGCAGCTCCCCTCCCCATTCAATAAAAGCCTGGACCCTTTGGGATGGGGTCCCCAGGACCGAAATTGGCCATGGGAGGAGGGCCATGCAGCCCCCCCCCTAGTAAATTTTTAAAAAATTAAAAAATCAGGACTGGCAAGTTGCAGGAGGCTCTTCCCCTTTTAACCACTACTGTGCAAACGCACGTCCTGGTACTCTACTAGTTAGATGAAAAATGTCCTTGGGGGTTAACAATCCCTCCTGTTACCTCCATCTAAGTCCCAAACAGCAGGATTGCTGAGAGGTCATGGAAGGCCATGCACCCTTTCTCCACCACTCTGCAAACATGCCTCCAGGCGCACAATTGGTTGGGGAGTGAAGTCCCCTTGGCTGCAGAGGCGCACAATTGGTTGGGGAGTGAAGTCCCCTTGGCTGCAGAGGGTCCTTGGGGGTCAACAAGTGTTCCTGTTACCGCCAGTAAGCATAGGTCCCAAACAGCGGGATTGCTGAAAGTCCCTCGGAGGCCACGCCCCCTTTCTCCATTACACTGCAAATGTGCTTCCTGGTGTACTGCTGGTTGGGGGATGAAGTCCCCTTGGCTCCAGAGGGTCATTAGGTGGGGCCAGGGTGCCCAGTATTGTGCCCATGTCCCAGGGGATGGGGTCCCCATGGCTAAAATTGACCCAGTAGGGGGGCCACACGGACCCCTTCCTTTAATTAAAAAACAAGTGTAAAAAAGAAATGCAGGGCCCCAGGGTGTGGGGTCCCTGGGTCCATATTCGGCACTGGGAGGGGGACCCCACGGCCCCCTCCCCATTCTAAAAATGCCTGGCCCTGGGGAAGGGGTCCCCAGGGCCAAATATAACCAAGGAATGGGGGGCCACATGGCCTCCCTTCCTTTATAATTGAACAAAAAGAACATTCACTGAATTCAAGATGTCATTTGAGATGTAATCCATGATGTCACTGACCATGTCATGAGTAATGTAATATGTGAGGTCATAAGCAGTGCATTGCAGGGCCGTAAGTTATAGTTAGCTCAGGTAACTATAACTGCTGAATTTCACTGGTTTCGTACTGAGTTAAATCTGAGCCTAACTATAACGTCCCTGTAACCTTTGTTTTTTTTAGTGAATATCTATGTTTTTTAGTCCTATTTCTTAACTATAACAGCTCTGTAACCTTTGTTTTTTTCAGTGAATTTCTAAGGTTTTTTAAATTCTAATTCCTAACTATAACTTACCTCTAACCTTTGTTTTTTTCAGTGAATTTCCATGGTTTTTTAAGTAGCAATGGTCTTTGCAGAATGATGTGGAAAGGGGCTGGGCCTCTGACCATCTCTCAGAAATCCCCCTGAGTAGGACTTATAGAAAGTACCAGGAGGGCTAAGACATCCAACACACTACCTAATTGTATTCACTTTCATGCTGAGAGCTTCCAATAAAATATATATTTTTTTTAACTCCATTTCTACTGCTTTTCCTTTGGAAAACTACCTCATTTAGCTCCAGCCTTCTCCTCATTACTATTGCTCCTTCACTTCAAAATGCGTATTAGAGTATGGATTGTGGGCCACAGCTATATCTATTGGGCTAAAGAGGATGAATCACAGATGCACACGCCAATGGGAATGCTCTGATTGGCTAGACGCAAGCTGAATAGAAAGTTGCGTCCACTATTTTATCTATTGGGGACGGTTCCAAGGGCTGAAAATTTGTGTGAAAGCCCACATAAGTGGTCAGGGTGGAGATACAATAACGCCATGATTGAGAAATGGTGGTGTTAGTGACACAAGTTATATGTCCAAATTGATTTTTTTAATCGCGCACGATATTTCCGACAATGCCACAACTGCCAGCACGCCCCCCGTGTGCCATCGCATGGACATCGTGAATATCAACGTTGTCGCAAATATTGGTGAAAATATTTTTTTAAAATCAATGAATCATTAATACATTTTTATAGAGATATTGATAAATGTTTGTATAGAGTTATTTATATAGTGACTTATGTACTGTGATGGTTAGAATTAATTATATAGTTATAATTTTGTTATGTGGTGGTAGCTATTGAATTCCTGCATTTGCTTTCTGCTTTCACCACGTGTCCGGGGGGATCGTGATTACCGATGTCATCATGATTTCTGGCCTCTCCACAAAAATGTAAACTAGGTTTTAGAGATGGTTGTTTTAGAAATACACTAGAAAAACATGAGTTTGAAGTGTACAGTAATAAATCCCTAGTATGTAAAATACTGTAATATGTGCATATATATGTGTTTTCACTTTATGGAAAAGGCGTGATGACCATGGTTAACGACGCCATTGCTACATCCCGAATAACTGTGAAAATGGAAAATAGGTCTGAAAGATGGTTTTTAAAGAAC
Organism: Calotriton arnoldi; assembly: GCA_963921515.1. Classification (NCBI taxonomy): domain Eukaryota; kingdom Metazoa; phylum Chordata; class Amphibia; order Caudata; family Salamandridae; genus Calotriton; species Calotriton arnoldi. The sequence goes on along the minus strand of CAWUFW010010347.1, from coordinate 244,360 downwards.
CTTAGTACAAAATTATGAGTTTAAGCATGCTTTGAAAGAAGTATGTATATAGTAGTATGTGTAGGGAAATGTTCAGAATGGATTTTTTTACATATTATTTTTGGATGTGCTGGTGGCCATTGAATGTCTGCTTTTGTTTTCCATTTTCGTGACATGTTTTACGGGATCATGACGTCGTCGCGAAGATCCCCAAAAACTAAAGGAAAAAAAACCTTTAGAAAAAAACTTCACAATATTTCAGGTACTAGGGTGGCTCTGACAAGACCTGTTGCATTGGTTGTGTGTATAAGGCTGCAACACATAAACCGGATGCAGAGTTTCATGTTACTTAGAAACACCCTGTTGCCTTCATCTGTAAAGTGCACTCCATCATTTATTTAAATTCCATGTATGTCAAAACGCTGATCGTTGTTATAGATACAGTCCATGCGATGGTCTCTGGGGAATGAAGAAACAGTTTTATTAACATGTTTCCTGGTTTTGTCAATCTATGGACAGAATTGTTTTGACCACTTCCATTTCTGTCTTTGGCATATATTAGAGTACACCAAGAAAGTGTGAGGGAAAAGCAACATCAGTTCTGCAAAGGTTTCTTTCATTAGGATTTCCTGCCCTACCCCAGTTAATGTGCCTAGGTAATTGCCACCACAGTGTACAATCATGAGGTGAGATGCTTGGGAATCCACAATGGATTTAACCAAAGCCAGCAACTGATGAAACTTTAACCCTCTCTGGCCAAACCAAGGGGCATATTAACAAGCCGGCGATAAAAAATTATCGCCGCTTTAGCGTCTGTTTTCAGACGAAAGCGGCGATAATTTTATCGCTGTATTAGCAAGGTCACGCTATTGCGTGAATCCTTGCCCTATCGCCCTTTCCCATAACGCCCATCCTGCATCTCTAATGAGATGCAAGGTGGGCGTTACTGGGCGTACCCCAGATGGGCTACGTTGTAAATATCGCCGATGTGCACATCGCGATATTTACAAGGCAGCCCACAGGATGATAGCAGACGTTAGATTTTGGCGAAAACGGCCGTTTTCGCCAAAATCTAACGTCTGCTATTATCCCGACTTAGCCATCCCTAACATAGGGGTGGATTGTGCTGATACGACCACAGGGTCGTATCAGCAAGGTTATCGCCGTTTGCAGGGAACATCGCTGGAAAACCAGCGATGTTCCCTGCAAAACGGCGATAACCTCGCTATCTCTGGAATTTTTATCGCCCTGGAGAAGCGTGTTGTTAATAACGCGCTACCAGGGCGATAAGTTCCGGAGATAGCCAGCGATAAGATATCTATCGCTAATCACGGCCAGCGATAATTATCGCTGGCCGTTGATAATATGCCCCCAAGTAATCTGCACATTTGCCAAACCCAAGTCCCTTTCAATACCTCTCTTATTTGCAGCCTCTTTAGCCCAATAGATATAGTTGTGGCTCACAATCCATGCTCCAAGCATTTTGAAGTGAAGAAGCAAAAGTAGTGAGGAGAAGGCTGGAGCTGAATGAGGTAGTTTTCCAAAGGAAAACAGTTAAAATTGAGGTGTTTTTAAAATATATATATATATAAATATATATATATATATTTAATTGGATGCTGTCAGCATGAAAGTGAATACAATTAGGTAGTGTGTTGGATGGCTCAGGAAGAAGTAGTATTATTGGCTGTTGTTTAAAAAAATAAATGTAATACAGACATTGATATGCTTTTGAATCTGTGGAGTAAACCACACCTACTGTATCTCATTTGAAAGTAGCATGTTCCTTCTAGAATGTACTGTGAATGTGTGACCTACTGGTTCCACTGGGTTGCTAGGTACACTGAGCTAAGAGTGTATTGGGGGGAAAGGTGCTAAAGAGACAGAACATTTTTTTAAGTTGAGGAGTGATGACACAATGTAAGTAATGGCAAGTTTTAATTTTCAACTCAGGACTATGTTATAAACTGTTGTGTAGTATTTAAATTTCAGAAAAATTAAGCTAGATATAGGTTTGAACTCCCGTTTTTTTTGCGATTATTCCACGATGATCGCGAAAACACACCAACACGTTCCTTGTTTTGAAAGAGAGGGAAAGGGTTTACAGATGCTAACCATTCACAAGTGGAGATGCAGTAGTCTAAAATTAAAGACATGATTTCATTTGCTGCCTTTCTCATGATGATAGAGTGCAAAGTTGAAGAGGTTGCCATTTTAGAGTTGCTTTGTATGAGAGTGGTGTCGCATTCTTGTGCTTAGTTTTTACAAATTTTATCAGTGTCAAACCTATCCAGAAAGAGATAAGCAACAATATAATCTACAAACTGAATTCACTGGTATGTATATAATTTTGTAATTATTTTAAAATCGTACATTAGAAATGAAGCTGTATATGGGAGTTTGAGTAAAAGGAGTATCACAGTGATGAGAAAGATATATGAGATGAACTGTATCTATTAGAGTGTATGTGTTTAAGAGGTTAGTGGTAAATGTTTTGAGAAGCAAGACAAACATGAATTAGTGCCTCTTTATTACATTGTGTATTTTATTGAACAATAACAGTATATTCTTGTGGTAAGTTGCAATGAGGAACTAACAATGTTTTAAATGTCTAAACATCATGTCCTAATAGATACATCTGTTATTTGCATTCTGGGAGTTGTAGCACTTTTAGTAGCATTATTAAACAGGAATAGTGTAGTGAGAAATAAAAGATGAGAACATGTTGTCCGCCTGTATATGAATTAGAAAGAATTAATACTTGTTAGGTATGTTTTGGGAAGTGTTTGTCAATGTGGTTTGTAACTTATATGGCCACTTTGCATATGTTTGAATGGTGAGATATGGTTTTTGTGCTTTATATACTGTGGGACTATTGAGTTTGCTTAAAGATGCTGAGCTGATGGTGAGGGTAGTATTTTCTTCAAACATGGTTTGTTTAAAATTGAGAAGGATTTATAGTGCAGAATGCCTTGAGAGTTCTTGTGCTAGCTTCATTTAGAGTGTAACTTTTGTTTGTGACATGCTGAATATATCTTTTATAAGCAGAAGAAGAATTTGAGAAATTATGTAGGTATGCCATTCACAAAAGGTTTTGTGCTTTGAAATTTTTTTAAATGTTGTTTTCTGTTTTAGTATCTTACCGATACATGTGCATGCTCAGTAACAAAGCAATGTATGTTTCTAGAGAGTCATGTATCCAATTATATATCAAGTGTGATATCTAGATTTCCCTCACACATAGGTCAGAAGAAAAGCATCTATGCAGTAAAACAGGTAGTTTGATACTGACAGAAGGAGATCACCAATGAGTCAGAGATATAGTGACAACTGTTATATATCTAACAGCAATGAAGGTACTTTCTCAGTCAGTCAGGCAGTATTCAGGCACTCATGCAATCAACAAGCCACTACTCAGAGGGTCATTAAATCAGTGATTCACTATCCATGAAGTTATTCAATTACCTAGACACTACACATGTACTCATGCAATCAGGCAGGCATAAATTATGTAGTCATTGAACTATGCAGGCACTACCTATACATTCATCTAATCACCTAGGTACTAACTATTGACTTATGCAATTAACAAGGCTGTAACTATGTAATCATAACATTTGCACAGAACCTTTGCAGCCATCTAAGCACCCACTTACAACCCATGCAGTCATTGGAATGCTGAGGCACACGCGTTCACAGCTAACTATAACTGCTGATTTTCTCTGGTTTTGTACAAGAGAAATATCAGCCTAACTATAACGTCCCTGTAACCTTTGGTCTTTTAAGTAAAGATATATATATATATATATATATATATATATTTTCTGCAGTCAATGTTACCTGAGCTACTACAAGGTATGCCCCTGCAATGCACTGCTTGTGACCTCACATATTACATCACTCATGATATGATCAGTGACATCACTCATGTCATTTTAAATGACATCACTGATGACATCACTGATGACATCATCCCGTGACTGAGTTTCATAAACTTTTCTGAGACCTAAAGATATTTACTAAGCTACAGCATAAGTGAAATTTCTATTCTTCTGTACTAGTAATTATTCATACTAAGTGGCTGTGTGACTATAAGTATGTGAGTGGATGTTTGAGTGGCTGTATGGGTGTGTGAGTGGATGTGTGAGTGGCTGTATGGATGTGTTGGTGGGAATGTGAGTAGTTGCATGGATGAGTGAGTGGCTGTATGAGTGGATGTATTGGAGAGTGAGTGGGTTTGTGAGTAGCTGTGTGGGTAACTGAGTGGTTGTATGGGTGAGGGAGTAGGTATGTGAGTGGCTGTATGGGTGAGTGAGCAGCTCTTTGAATATGCTTATAGGCATGTGAGTGGGTGTGAGTGAGTGGCTGTATTAGAAAGTTAATGTCTGTGTGAGTGGCTGAAAGGGTGAGTGAGTGAGTGTGTGAGTGGTTAGATGGAAGAATGAATGGGTATGTAAGTGGTTCTGTGAGTATGTGAGTGGGTGTGTGAGTTGGTGTATATGTGAGTAAGTGGCTGTATCAGTGGCTATATGGGTACGTGAGTGGGTGTGTGAATAGCTGTATTGGTGAGTGAGTGAGTGACTGTGTGAGTGGATGTATGGGTGAGTGTATGGGTATGTGAGTACCTGTATGGATGATTGAGTGGCTGTGTGAGTTTCTACATGGGTGATTGAGTGATTGTGTGAGTGGCTGCAGGGTGTATGATTGGGTATGTAAGTGCCTGTATATCTTTATCATTAGATATGTGAGTGGCAGTATTCATGAGTGAATGGATGCATGAGCAGCTGTATGGGTGACTTAGTGGGTATGTGCATCACTGTATGAGTGTGTGAGTGGCTCTATGGATAAGTGATTGGCTGTGTGAGTACTGGTAGGGGCCTGTGAATGGGTATGCGAGGAGTTGTGTGCAAGAGGGACTGGATGTATGAGAGGTTCAATGGGGGTGTAAGTGGGTGTGTGAGTGGATCTATGGATGATGTCATCAATGATGTCATCAGTGATGTAATCAGTGATGTCACTGACCATGTAATGATGAGGTCATATGCAATGCGTAAGTTATAGTTAGCTCAGGTAACTATAACTGCTGAATTTCACTGGTTTTGTAAAAGTGAAATCTAAGCCTAACTATAACGTCCCTGTAACCTTTGTTTTTTCCAGTAAATTTCTAAGAGTTTTTACATCTATTTCCTAACCATAACCTCACTGTAATCTTTGATTTTTAAGTGAATTTCTATGTTTTTTAAATTTGATTTCCTAACTATAACATCCCATGTCCACCATCCGAATAAAGTAAGTAGCGGCTCCACTCAGATAAACTGTTGACTCTCAGGGTCCTGTTGTCAGAAATTTAGTTATTTAAAACATAGATGCCAAGTGTTCAGTGACTTTATGTATGATATTCCCATGTGTGTAGTATGTTTATGTGTAACAGTCAAAGGCCTTATGTGTGATATTTTGAGTGACAGTGTACTAAGTGTGAAAAAAGGTAAGCACATCCATGTCAAACATTACACCCTCTTCTAGTATGTAATAGTTTGAAAGGGGCTTTAAAAGATGCACCAGCCTCAAAATATTTAATGTAGAGGGTTCTTTTAGAAGCAATATTACTGAGAGCTGAAAATAGGAGCCTATTTGGTTGCATCCTAGTATGTAAAGAGTCAAGGATAGGGGAAAATGCAAGAGCCAGCTTAGAGCTGCGGGGCACAACATGTTTTGCTTGCTATCCTTCTATTTTTATTTTCTGCTACCAGCCTGCTTCCAATACTCCTCCTCATCCATTTTAATTGCACTTTTCCTCATACTCTAGCTAACACATGATCTGTAGCAGTTCCAGTGTGTAAAAAACAAAATATTATGTGGTTTAGTTATTTTTAATTTCTTTTGCCAATCAGTTGCAGACTGTCCTGATCGTAACTTCCAGTATCGCGGATCCTCCACGGATTCGGCGTGATTTTTAGCAATACCTAAAAATATGCATAGAGATTATACAAATGATATTTGAGGTCAGTAAGTAATACTACATTTGAAGGTTGTTTTGTTACAAATTTCCAGATTTGCGGTGATGTCGTGACATCACTGCGACGTCACCGCGAATGCCATGTTGGATATCATTGGTTAAAACACCTTTCATGCTTCTGTGGAGGAAACCCCTCCCAGTTGTTTTCTCCTTTGGGTGTGGTTCTTCAGTTAACACCTTCTACGTATTGCTGTATAGCTGTTTATTTGATTTGGTGTTTTCTTCAAATGTTTGAAAATGGCATCGTCCTGCAGTCAGCAGCCGGAACAGCACCAGTCAGACACTACTTCTGATGAGGAGCATCTTGTCTAAAAAAGAATCTATTGTGTGAAAATTCTTTCATGTTCCCTCTGGTGGGAAGAAAGTCATCATGAAGCAGGTGCAATGTACTCTCTGCGAAAGAGTCTTAACAAGGGGTACATTGGAAAGGTGCTCACATGGTACTAGTTTCATGCTAAAACATCTCCATAACATTCATCCACAGCACCTGGCAAGGGCACAGAGACAGTGTGATGTGCAGCAACCTTCAACATCTGGTTCTGCACAGGTAGCACCTGGATATGTAGTACCACCTGCAGTTCCAGCAAAAATTCCTACAGCAGCTCTTGAGCATGCAAAAATTGGCAAAGTGTGCAACCATGTTCTGACTGTGGGTAGAAAGTCCATTGCTGCTGTTCTTGAGGCTAAAAGAAGCCATACATGTTAAAGTTTGTTTTTCTTTTTTTTACTTGATGCACAACTTCTGTGCATTTTTTTACAGTTTATTTTTCACAGTTGCCGTTTTTATAAACAGAAAAACATACCAAAAAACATCCAAAATGTTCAAAATAAGAAAAAAAGAAAAAAACTATGAAAACAACGAAAAAACAAAGGTTCTTGTTATAACCACCTTTTCTGGTTTAAAGAAAGGTAAACTATATGTTAAATGTTTCTGAATGTGTGAATATCCCCTTCTGTATGTCTATATATATTTTAATTTGACTGACTATTTTGTTCTTTGTATGGGTGTATTAGTGTTTGTGTGGGTGTCAATGGAGGTTTGCCAGTAGCTATATGAGTGTGTCAGAGGCTGTATCAGTGTGGGGCTGAGTGTGTCTTTGGCTGTGCCAGTGTTTGGGTAGGTGTGTCAGTGGCTGTATCAGTGTTTGGATGGGTGTGTAAGTGGCTATATCTGTGTGTGGCTGAGGGTGTCAGTGACTGTACAGGTTTGTAGCTGGGTGTGTCAGTGGCTGCATCGGTGTGTAGCTGGTTACGTCAGTTGCTGTCTTTGTGTGTGTCTGGTTGTTTCACATGACTGTGTGTGTAAGTGGCTGTATTGGTGTGTGATTGGCTGCATCGGTGTGTGCCTTGGTGTGTAAGTGGCTATATCCTTGTGTAGCTGGATATGTCAGTAGCTCTATTGGTGTGTGCCTGGTGTGTCAGTGTCTGTGTCAGTGTGTGCCTGGGTGTCTCAGTGGCTGTATTGGTATGTGGTTGAGTGTGTCAGTGGCTGTATCAGTGTTTGGCTGTGTGTGTCAGTGGCTGTATCAGTTTGTGCATGGGTGTGTCAGTTCCTGTTTCGGTGTGTGTGCATGGGGGTTTGAGAGGCTGTAACGGTGTTTGGCTGGATGTGTAAGTGGAGGCATTGGTGTGTGAGTGTATGTGTGATTGGCTGTATTAGTATGTGCCTGGGTGTGTCAGTGGCTATATGGTGTTTAGCTGTGTGTGTAATTGGCTGTATCGGGGTGTGGCTGGGTTTGTCAGTGGCTGTATCGGTGTGTGGCTGGGTGTGTCAATAGCTGTATTGGTGTGTGGCTGGGTGTGTCAGTGCCTATATCGGTATGTGCATGGGTGTTTGGAACACAGTGTCGGTGTTTGGGTGGTTGTTTCAGTGGCTGTATTGGTGTTTGGCTGGTGTGTCAGTGGCTGTATCGATGTGTGTGTGGGTGTGTCAGTACCTCTATCGGTGTGTGCATGGGTGTTTGAGAGGCTCTATCGGTGTTTGGGTGGGTGTGTCAGTGGCTGTATCGGTGTTTGGCTGGGTGTGTCAGTGACTGTATGGGTGTGTGGCTGGGTATGTCAGTGGCTGTATCAGTGTTTGCCTGGGTGTTTGAGAGGCTGTAGCAGTGTTTGGGTAGGTGTGTAAGTGACTGTATTGGTGTGTGGCTGGGTGTGTGAGTGGCTGTATCGGTGTGTCCCTGGGTGTGTCAGTGGCTGTATTGGTGTGTGAATGGGTGTATCAGTGGCTGTATCAGTGTGTAAGTGGGTTTGTGATTGGCTGTATCATTATGTGCCTGGTGGTGTCAGTGGTTGTATTGGTGTGTGGCTGGGTGTATCAGTGGCTGCATCAGTGTATGGCTGTGTGTATCAGTGGCTGTATCATGTGCAGTTGGGTGTGTCAGTGGCTATATTGGTGCATTAGTGGGTGTGTGAGTGGCTGTATCAATGTGTGCCTGTGTTTGTGAGTAGTTGTATCTGTTTGTAGGTTGGTGTGTACCCTGAAAATATATGTTTTAGAACAACCTTGAAAAAACTAATTAGTAACTATATTACTCCAATAGATGGTGCCATTGATCTGAATAAAAAGAAATAAAAGGCAAATTTTAATTAGTTTTGCAATTTATAAAATTACAAAATACATTTACAAATTCAACAATGCATAAATTCATAATACGAACAAATTATTACACATTTCTTATGCTGTAATTCTATCCTTCAATAAAAATAAGCATTTCATTTTACATTTTTTACTGTTCTGAGGTTCTATACTTATACACCATAAATGATGTAATGTATAAAGAATCATCCTTGAACAGTGGGGAAAGAAACAATCATATAGATTGTAGAAAAGAAATCTGCATACTATGTCACGGCAATTAAGCAACATTGTGCACTGCACTCACTGCTCAATTGTGTTACCTATACTTGCTCCACTAATTTAAAAAATCTTATGCTGAAAATGAGAGCTTCATCTTCATAACTACTGATAGATATATAAGGCAAACCAGCATATGGAAAGCCTTATAAAGACATCACCCCTGGTAGGCCGTATGATGTAATGAATACTGATAATGTTCCTAGTACAACTACACTGTATCACTTTTACAACTGCAATCCTGATTATGTTTTTAATTTACGGCCATATGTTCTGCATCATTGTAGCATTAAAATAAGATACTTGACTCTTCATTGTACATGTAGTGGTGAAATAAGAACTGTTCAGCAATTTGGGCAGGTATTGTTTTGGGTAGCTTGTTTAAACAATCTGTCAAAAGTCACAGTTTTGCAATCTGATAGTGTTAAATAAATAAATCCCTCTGAATCTATATCTGTACTTGATGCGAATGAGCACTCTTCACACTCATGGTCCCTTTAGTGAGTAAGTCCAAATAACTCATCAAGAGGTACATCCTCTTCTTCTAAAACAGCAAACATCACCATAAAAAAGTCCTTTGCATCTTCTTGAGTGTTTCATGTAAACATAAAGATACACTGCATACATCCACAAGGTCTCGAATGTGTGACGAGCAATGTATTTCACTTCTGTCACTACGCAGACATTGTAAAAAAGGCACAGCGCAGAACACAATGTCTTCTACTGTTTCTGTTCAATTGCATGAACAACATGAGGTAATGTAAAAAGTATGTTAAGAACAACATTAACATAGCATTTGACACCAGGGGGTTTGACAACTGGTAACCAGCAATATCTACCTCATTGTCAATTTTATTTTTCTTAACAACTTCCTTGTTCTCCATCTTTTCCAGATGGTGCGTTTTTCAGAAACTGGATACTGTCCTAAATGAGGAGCATAAAGACTTCTTAATCGGTTGTATTCTTTCACACAACTTGGATCTGCATTTACTTTGCTGTCATCATATGCAAATAGATTCAAACCAGACAATGTCCTAACTTGAGATAAGGCTACATATGACATACCTTCCTTCAACACTGTACTGCCATATTAATGAATGCTGCATCTACACTTAAACCTTGAGATTCATGAATAGTAACCGCATATGCCAAAGACACTGGAAACTGTTTCCGTCGAACATATAAGTCTTTCACAGGCGAAAAACATACAGTGGACCTTCCAATCTGCTTTACGTCATCAGTCTGATCTAATTTTATCTCTATGTATTCCAACTCATTCCTATTTGGAAAGCAAATGAAATGAATAAATTTACCCATAGTACCATTAACTAATCCTTCCTAAACATGTAAATGTTGTGTCAAATTGACTCTACAGTTCTTACAAACACTTAAACATTTCTCTAATCAAGCAGTTCGTGAAACAGAGTTTTCCAATTAATCCAATTTAAAAAAAAAAAATTAATTTATGAATACTGTGATGGTGTTCCATTTTGGAAATTGCCGTCAGTTCCAAAATGTCTTCTTTCTCCAATTCCAGCAATTCTTTGTTGAAAGAGGTGCACTCCACCAGTGTAGGCATTAGACAAACAAATGGTTTTCTTTCTTGAATGAAAGTGAACAATAGCTCAGCTACTGTCTTGTTCATTTGAAGTTTTTTAAGAAGGTGACTTTCTAGCAGACACTTCCCTCTTTTGAAAGAACACCTACTCTAATATCCTTCAAAATATTCTCATATTCAACCTCAGATGCTTGTCACATATTCCTAAGTAATTCTTCGTATTGTAAGTTTAACCAAATAGTGACATTTCCAATGCTTCCCAAAGAATCTAGAGTTTCATCATGAAGCAGTGTTTTGAACACAGGCTGTCCTGTGACAGGTGTAAGTTGCAGTGGATGTCCAAAAACAATCAAATGCTTCCCTCCAAATAGGACAACGTAGTCTGTTCTTAGAATCTGTTGCATTCTCAAATATACAAAGGCAAGCATTAAGTTTGAGACCATGTTCACCTCATTGATGATTAAAAGCTTTAACTTTTTTAGCACTCTCAACACTTCATAGCAAGATTCACCAGATAACGTTTGATATTCTAGTTTGTTTTCATGCTCCACAAGCAGCATCAAAAGTTGATGTAAAGTAATTCCTTTGATATTATGTGTAGCTAATCCAGTGGGTGTTGTAACTACACCTGATAGATTACAGTCTGTAGTCTTCTGTAGGAAAACAGTGAGAACCTGTATTAAGAAGCTTTTACCGGTACCAGCTTGTCCAAGGACATACAACCGAATAGGCTTAAATGTTGTGTTGCACACTCTTTCTTGCCATGGAGCAAACTATGCTCAATTATAGCTTTCACCTACACATATATTTCCTTTTTCTCATCATTTAGTTGTGCAAGTTTGTCTTCCAAATCAATTGTTTTCTGTCATGCTTGTTTCATTGCAGACTCCATCTCATTCATTGCAATAGCAGTTTCATTTTCAATTATCAGCTGTCCAAGTGGATCTTGACTTTGAGGACCTAAACATTGGCTGATTTGTAAACTCTTCTAAGATACCTCAGTAGCAATTGTTTCTTCCTGTTCAATTTTATCATTTTGCATTTTCAAGTAGCTAGGAAATACCAAACACTCAATGCTGTCCTTGGCAGCATTAAAAGAGTCTTCATAGCAGTCAAACTCTCCTGGTAAATCTGATTCAGAACACCAAGGTTTAAAAAGCTGTAAAAGTGCCAAATAGAACAGCTCTCTTTTTTCAGCAGTCTGGCAACTTAGTTTCCTATGGTTAATTAGACTGCCTTTGCTGTGTCTTACCAAGCAACTATCACAACCAATTACTGCAAATTTACCTTCATCTACATTTTCTGTGACATTCATTCTCTATCTGTAGTTTTGATGTGTTTCATAAAGACATACATTTTCATGATATGGACTCCTTCTTGGAGAATAAGTGTCCAACATGTTTGTTTCGACAACGTCTGTACTTTCTGGTTCAAATTCTGCAAGATATTGAATTTCTGTAAATGACTTAAACACTCTATTTCGTGTGCATGCTAGGCCTAGACTCACCAAAACAATTCCTCTTGACTTAGAGTATAAACTAGCTGAACTCAACCGATGACAGCACTCATAGGACCCAATTTTCCTGTATGAAAGCACCTTCAAGCTGACTCTGTACAATTTCTTTGTTATAGACTTTTCAGCAGCAGTCTCTTCCCATATATTTTTCATCCTCGTCTTCTCAGATTTCGTTATGCATGAAATTACATAATGAGCAACAGCTATGGAGTTGTCTGCCACAAACTGAATATTAGGCCTGGGCGTCAAATTCCGCTCCGCTCACGGAATTTGCGGAATTTAGGCAATTTCGCGTTCCGCGGAGAACGCGGAATTGCCAACAATTCCGCGATCCGCGGCGTAGCGGAATTATTTTCTTGTTTGCGCTTTAAAAATGCGTTCTAGCGCGCGCGATAGCGACTTACCGGAATTCCTGCATTCGCCGACGAGTTTTCCTATCCGTTCGCGTGCGCCACGAGATTTCGGTAGCCAGCCGCGCGATCCCGTGAGAGTTTGCGATCACGAACACGTCATTCGCCGCGCCATGGTGCACCGCGAGAGAGATTGCGATCGCGAACACGTCCTTCGGGCGCGCCATCGGACATCCGGTGGAATGTTGGTAAAGCTCGCGATCCCGAACACGCAACATTTTCAATCTGGAGAAGAATAATATCTCGAGCAGCATAAAACCTTCTATAAAATGATGATTTGGATGAAAAAAAAACCTCAGATTGATATTTGGCTGTCCTTTTGGTCAAATTTTTTGGGGGGAGAGGGAGGAAGTGCCACAGAGTCTCCTACTTCCTGTTCCTGTCCTGCAGGCTCCTCCCAGTGCTTTGTCCATCTCCTGTTCATTTTTCACTTGGATTTGAGCTGGAAGGATCATTCTTTGTGTCTGCTGCATCATTATCATTGTATTTGAGGACTTTTGGATTTGAGATTTTACAAGTAAGTTGGTGTTGTTTGATTGGGGCATTGCAGTTGCTGCAACTACAATTTTGGTACTTTTCATCATTTTTAAAAATAAATAGTTGTGGGTAGCCAGTAGGCCCAGAGCTAGTCATGGGTGGGTGCATGATGAAACATGATGAAACAACTGTTCCTTTGCTGTGTGATGTATTTATTTATTTCAAACATCATTTAGGGCACATGGATGGCATTGGATTGAATTGCAAAATGTGTATTTTTGGGTGTATTTCAGTTTTTTTGGGTGTGTGTTAAATACATGCCTTAGTTGTGTGTGGTGTGTTGCAGGCCTTGTTTAGCCCTGTGGATTTTCGTTTTTGCATTTTATTGCATTACAGGCAAAGCAGTGTGGTTTAGCATGCAGCCTTTGCCTGGCTATTATAGGCCTGTTTTCAGTACATTGTTTTCCAGGCCTCCTGCTTGTTGCTTGTGATTTGTGAGTGTCCATGTGGCTGGTAGCCATTTCTGGTGGGAGTTATAAGTGTGCTGCTTTTGCCATATAGGCCTGCATGTGTTTCCTTTGTGGCCTAGGCTTCTTGTTGTGGTCCTGGCCATGAGGCTGGCGGCCATTTTGAAGCCAGGCAGTGTGCTTTTGCCATAGGCCTGCATTGTCTGTCTTCAGTTTCTTGTTGTTGTGGGCCTGGCCATGAGGCTGGAGGCCATTTTGAAGCCAGGCAGTGTGCTTTTGCCATAGGCCTGCATTGTCTGTCTTCAGTTTCTTGTTGTGGTGGGCCTGGCCATGAGGCTGGAGGCCATTTTGAAGCCAGGCAGTGTGCTTTTGCCATAGGCCTGCATTGTCTGTCTTCAGTTTCTTGTTGTTGTGGGCCTGGCCATGTGGCTGGTGGCCATTTTGAAGCCCGGTAGTGTGCTTTTATCCATAGGCCTGCAAACTTGTGGCCTAGTCTGCCAACAGGCCTTTCATCCAGTAGGCTCAGAGGTAGTCAGGGGTGCATGAAACAACTGTTTCTGAGTGTTCTGTTGAATTTAAACATCATTTAGGGCATGGATGGCATTGGATTGAATTGCAAAATGTGTATTTTTGGGTGTATTTCAGTTTTTTGGGGTGTGTGTTAAATACATGCCTTAGTTGTGTGTGGTGTGTTGCAGGCCTTGTTTAGCCCTGTGGATTTTCGTTTTTGCATTTTATTGCATTACAGGCAAAGCAGTGTGGTTTAGCATGCAGCCTTTGCCTGGCTATTATAGGCCTGTTTTCAGTACATTGTTTTCCAGGCCTCCTGCTTGTTGCTTGTGATTTGTGAGTGTCCATGTGGCTGGTGGCCATTTCTGGTGGGAGTTATAAGTGTGCTGCTTTTGCCATTTAGGCCTGCATGGTTTTCCTCTTGGCTTGCTGCTTCCATCCTTCCCCTTTGCCAGCTGCAGCTCCCTGAATGATGTGATGAGCAAATAATTTAATGCCAAACAGGGTCCACTTCCATTACATTTGTATTTTTGTTGTTGTTCCTCTTCTTTCCTATCCTTCCTGAGAGTGTACACAGTATACCATGAAAGCCCTTGTTGATGAAGTCTCACAAATGGCTACACTAAGTTATATATTTTATTTGTTTGTTTGTACTAGTAGTAATTGAACCACAACAACAAATGCAACATTTCACTGATGTTCTTCTCCTAGCTTCTTTGCTTTTAGGTGCACAAAAAGACAGAGGAGGAGGTGTCATCATCATCACCCGTTGTACTGCCAGACAGAAGTCCTGCTGCGCACCACGTCACGTCCACGTGTGACCACAGACATCTCTGCAACTTGTGCACCTGCGTCCTGCTGACATCTGAAGAAGATGGCCCCAAAGAAAGGTACCAGGTCCTCCAGTACCACGAAAGTTGCCAGTGAGAAGAAGAAGGAACAGAAGAAGGAAGTGGCACTTGCCAAGACTGGTGTGCCACCCAATGTGTTTTTTGGGGAAAACAAATTACGCCTGCAGCAGCGGTGTCCGGCGGGGACCAAGCTGGGAGCAGCACCTCCGCATCAGCGGGCCCACCCCACCAACCTAGGCCCAAGCACATGTGTGTGGCAGAGGTAGCCAGTCTACTAACAAGCAGTGATGTTGAAATGTCATTATCGCAAAGTAGTACCCAATCCACGCACTCGCAGGCGGAAACTCAGCAGATAAGTGGGCAACCACAGCCGCAGCCGCAACCACAGCTGCAACCGCAGCCCCAACTGCAGCCCCAGCCGCAACCACAGCCCCAACCCAGCCGCAACCACAGCCCCAACCACAGCCGCAACCACAGCCGCAACCACAGCCGCAAGCACAGCCGCAGCCGCAGCCCCAACCACAGCTGCAACCGCAGCCCCAACCACAGCCGCAACCACAGCTGCAACCACAGCTGCAACCACAGCCGCAACCACAGCTGCAACCACAGCCGCAACCACAGCCCACAATAGTAGTTGTTCCACCTGAAGTAGGGGCAGTTCAGGAAATCGAGCTTTTTGCAGACGAAGAGGAGCAAGCCACTGTTTCAGAAGATCCATTGTCTTCCAGACCCCCAGCAAGGAAAAGGAGGGTTAGTCCATCAACTTCTTCTTCAAGCCCCGCTTCTGATGATCTAGATGCCACTTGGAAGCCACCAGCTCAGTCTGAGAGTGATGCACGCCACAAGACAAGGCTAGTGAAAAGGAAGGTTCCAGAAAGCCTTAGAGTTATGGAGGTAGATGTAGACGAGGGGGTGATGATGATGAAGAGCCAGTCATCATGAACATCACTCCCGGGCCAGAGGAGATGGAGACCAACATTATTAGACTATCCAAAATCGCTGCGAGGGATGTAGCACGGATACCACCAACACAGGTAACACCAACACGACCTCCAGCTTCCATATTTGCCTTTGCAAAGGCCCGGCAGGGACCTACATCCAGCTCAACCACCACCTCAGTAGGTAGTGGTAATGTAACTGCACAGAGTCAAATTCCAGGCACACCCTCCAGTTCATCTGGTATTGAAAGTGGCACCTCCAGCAGCGCCAGAAAGTTCTCCTCCCCAGTTTGGGACTTCTTTTGGTTAGCAGTAAGGAGGAGAACATTGCTATATGCTCAATTTGTCGGCAGGCTGTTAGGCGGGGTAAGCTTGGTACAAACTATGGTACCGGAGGACAAACAAGTCATCTCAAAAAACACCACAGTATCAAGTGGGAGGCTCACCTACTTCACTTAGAAAAAAGTAAAACTGGACCCATTGCTGTTGTTGGGGATGAAGAAGTAGGGGAAGATATGATTGCGGTGGAAGGTCAACAAGAGGGAGACATTTCTAGCCCTATCCCCAGCAGTGTAGTGGTACCACCCACATCCTCAGCAACATCTCAGTGGCACCGTAGTAAGAGTCAGCCTGAGACACCAAGGCAACCGAGTACTGCAATGAGAAAAAGTGCGGCGTCGTTGAGCCTAACTGGGTTCAAGAAGACAGCTGCACCACAAAGGAAAATATTCCAGCCTACCATTGACAGCATGCTTAGGTCGGAGGGGCAGTACCAACGCAACCACCCAACGGCACGGTTGTACAATGCAAAGCTGGCTAAAATGTTAGCGCTGGACCTTCTCCCTTTTTCATTTGTGGAAGGGGTGGGTTTCCTTGAATTTGTGTCAGCCATCTGCCCTAAATGGAAGGTTCCCAGCCGGTCCTATTTTGCCAGAGTTGCTGTTCCAGCACTACATCACGATGTGCTGGAATTGGTTGGACAAGCTTTGCAGCAGAGTGCTGTTCACAAAATCCACCTGACAAAAGACATGTGGACCAGTTGCCAAGCCACTGATTACATGTGCATCACTGCACACTGGGTCTCTTTTGTGGAGGTTAGAGAAAAGCTATCTGAAGTAGGTGCTGTTGACACAGCTGAGATGTTTAATGCTACTCGGAAACATGCAACTGTAGCCATGTTTGCCATGGAGAAATCTCATACTGCTGCAAACATTTTGGAAGAGTTTAACAGCAAGGTCTTTGAATGGCTGCGCCCAAGAGAGCTTAACATTGGTTTTGTTGCCACGGATAATGGCAGTAATGTACTTAAGGCCATGGAGGTTGGTGCCTATTTCAGGGTCCCGTGTTTGGTGCACTGCATTAACATTATAGTTCAAGACTTTCTGAAAAAAGAACCCATAGTCAGCAACTTACTGACCACCTGCCACAAAATATGCACTCATTTCAGCCATTCTTTTAAAGTCCGGAAGCAGCTGAGGATCATTCAACGTGACTATAGAATGCCAGTCAAAGCACTCATCCAGGAGGTGGCAACACGTTGGAACTCAACGTATTACATGCTTGACCATCTGTTTGAACATTACAGACCAATCAATGAATATGTCATGCGAAGGGCGGATGCTACTGTGAAAGGCATGACCCTTCAGATGGACCAATGGTGCCTAGTTAAATGCCTGACAGAGATGCTTCTTCCTTTCGAGGTCTTCACACGTGAAGTCAGCAAGGAGGACTGTACTATGGGCCAAGCTATCCCATTGTTGCACATGCTAGAGCAACAGCTGAAGGAGGTGTCTGAAGCGTACATAGGTGTGGAGGAAAAAAAGAAGCATATGAGTTGGTGGAGAGCTTATCATGTCGCTTAACTGAAAATGCAAGGGTGCAAACTAAGATTTTGTCACAAGAACATTACATTTGTGCCACAATTCTGGATCCACGGTACAAATCGGCACTGAACAGTAAGACATTACTCCCTTTTTCAGAAGTGGATGTTGCCCGGTACAAAACTTGGATAGCTGAGGCAGCCAGTAAATTGGAAAATGAACGGCTGGTAATTAAAGGCCCGCTACTCAAACCCACAACAAGTACTGCAGCAGGGCATCCGGCGTCAAGTTCAACTTCAGAGCCTGAGGGCAGTGCATTTGGTTCACAGCTGTCACCAACACCAACACTATCGACAACAGCAAGAACCGGATCATCAGCCCCAGTAAAAATGGCACAGGATTGGTATTTACAGTAAGGACTTGCTAGGTCCAGTGCTGATGCAAAGACAAAAGAGGCCGAACAAAGTGTAGCACCCATGAACATTGACCGGATGGTCCAGGCCTACCTGGATGACCCAACAGAGGTCTACATTGATCAAAACCCATTGCGGTATTGGTATGGCAAAAGGGGCCAATGGCCAGTGCTCAGCAGGCTGGCGATAAGCTATCTGGCTTGCCCTGTCGCAAGTGTCTCTTCTGAACGTGTTTTCAGTGCTGCTGGTTCCATTGTAACAGTGAAAAGGACCAGTCTCTCACCCAAAAATGTGGAGAGGTTAACCATGATCAAAATGAATCAGCAATTTATACCACCGAATTACACAATACATGAATCAACGCAGGAAGATGAGGACAGCGGCTCAGGTGACGGAAGTAGCGTGTTAGATGCTGATTACCTACTTCTGGTTGAACCCCCAGAGTTTGAGGACGAGCTATACTTCCCTGACAACTAGGCTTCCATTTCTTACTGTTGTCCTCCCTTATTTACTTTTATTTGTGTGTCTGTCTTTCTGGTTGGAAACTTCAAATCACAACAAATCCATCACCACCGTCTTCGTCTTTTATTGCCATATATGAGTTTCAGCTGTCTGCATTTCAGTCCACTCCTCCGAGTCCTGCTCCTCCATCCTCCTGAATTGCCCTAAATCTATTGCCCTCAAGCCAGATGATGATTGGATGTAGCATAATCAAAGAAAAAAGAAAATCTTGCCTCGTTGAGTCTCTCCAAAAGAAGTGGAACATGATGAGGACTACTATAGCTATCCTCCTTTCCGAGCCGAGAGAGACTGCCCATTAACTGAAGATGAGAAGGAACAGGTAATGAATGATGACATGCATTGGACGCTGACTGAGTGATTTGTGTTGTTGTTGTTTGTAGTGCATGAAGTTAATTCATTGTGTACTATTATCTAATCTACACACTAAAAGTAACTCAATGCAATGTTTGTTTCCATTCTTGTTTTTTAATAACAAATTTCTACTTCTACTGCAGGCCGATCCATTGCATTTTGAATATGGAAAGGGGACTCAATCTGTACACTGCACACTGAGTTGGAAAACACACCATGATGATGACCATAGTGATATAATATCTTCGCAGTCACTCAGTACGATCCGAGATGATGGATGGAATAACTCAGGGCGTTTCATAAGTGGCATAAAAGGTAAACAAGTCAACAACAACCACTGCAGACCTACATGTCTGTGTAGTGGTGGAGTCGAGTGTGGTGGTATGACTGACAGCGGTGCATTGATTTAGTCACTTAATTTGTAAAATGCTATGTTGCTGTATATCTGCTTTGTCTGCCTCTGTCAAAAAATGTACGCTAAATGGAGGATGGGTCACGGGTGCCGTGGGCCTGCTCTGTCCTGTTGTTGTTGGAGGTTAATGCTGGAAACACACTAGAGTAGACATGATTTATCCATGCTGCCTCTGAAAGTGTTCTTGTTGCACTCCACCGTAATTTATGCATTTTTTTCTACTTGATTTTTCAATATCCCTTTTGTTTTTCCATCTAGAATTACAGGCCGGCCCTTACCCTGTGCTATACTGGGAAAAACAACTCACACTTACCTTACCAATGAATCTACATCTGCCAGGCAGGCAGTGGCATCACCCAACATTGATGGCTGGAGCGTCCATGGAAGGGAGGACCAAGAGGAATGCCGAGATACAACTCCCCATTTTGACCAGGATAACATACAGTAACAGTATCAACTTTCATCATCTTTTAAATAAATTGATTCATTTTTTGTCTTCAATCATTACTACTGTGTGTTGTTGTTATTATTATGTTTGCTCTCTGCTTATAATTCAATTCATCCCTACAGCTATTTTTGAATTTTCTTTGCTATATTTAATAGTAAGCCCTGGCCAGTACAACAGAACAGAAACTGTATGTAATTCGGGTCTCTCGGAGGGCAGACAGGCAAGGCAAATTGCATGATATACTGCTGCCCTGTACTGTCTAATTGTCTAGTAGTAGTTAGTAAGTACTACTTATCAATAACCATCAAGTTATCATCATCATGCATGCATTTCCTTTTTCTCCCTTAACAGATTTATGGATATGGTCGTCTGCCAAGATTGTGTTTTGTTGTTGTCCATGCGTACTGTTTTTCTTTGTCAGACCTTTCCCCAAACCCCTTCCCAACCATTCATCAAACCCTAACCCTCTTCCCCGGGCTGTGTGACTTATTGAGGTGTGACTAAATTAAATGTACACCAATAATTTATCACACGCTTGCTGGGTCGGATGTGGCAAAAGCAACACTAATTCAATTTCAAGGCAGGGCGAGGATCTTCTTCTGCTTGCCCACCCATGAGCAGTATATTTGTGAGATCATTTTTTTACCAAAGGAACCTAATCCATCAGCATTAATTGCCGGCATCGATTGGATTTGTTGTCATCCGCCTACACAGCACTAACGGTTGCGCTTGTGTCGCGTGTACTGTAGGCCTAGTCGAGTGACTCGACACAGCTAGAGTTTGTAACTCTATGTACTAGGCTATCCCCGCCACCATTATGTTTTATTGTATTTTGGCATATTATTGTTTGGCAGTAAGTTCCGTACTGTACTTTGTTCTACTACTCCTCCCACAGTCTCTCTCAGGCGACTGACTGTCTCATTTTCTTTTTTTTGCAAATGCTAATGCCAGGGTCTACTACTACTACCACCATAACCATGGCATGTTGGGAAAGAAAACCATCATCACCATGCAGCCATCGCCGTGCCTAAGTTAAACATCAAGCACAGGTAAGAGAAGAAGTTTGGGGGAGGCATAATTAATAATGGAAATTTTTTCATTAATTCTATTTCACACACCCCTTTGAGTCCAGTTGCAGAATGCATAGACTAGGAGGAGAATACCAGGCGCCCCGCGCGCACCACCATTCATTGTCTTCCACATTGACCACCTTAAATGGTCTTCTCTGTACCTCACGCAACCTAGGAGGTTAAATAATTACGGCTACAACCACTGGGAGCACTTGTTCACTGCTACTAGTTCAACTGTAGGGTACATATTGTAACAATACATTGTTCCCCTTTAGTTTCAGATTGCTCACTAAGATCGAAACGCCGTCGACCCTTACAACAGGAACTCCTTCTATTGTTTAAATTTACGTGGAGTTCCACTTGTCTTGATGTCAATGCGATGTTATGGTTTTTAATCCACTATCACCTTGTCACATCACGCCCACTTTTCACCTTTGTGAGCACCTGAATATTACTTAGAGTACTAAGTTTTACTTGTGTAAAATAAACTGTCTATTTTACACGAAATATGTTCCCCTAATTCTGTGCTCCCAGCATGATTAATGCTCTAGTTTAATTGAGATTCCTAGTGCCCCTTTTGGGGTTCACACTTTTTGCTCCGGACCCTTTGTGGCCACCACTTAAGTTAAACATCAAGCACAGGTAAGAGAAGAAGTTTGGGGGAGGCATAATTAATAATGGAAATTGTTTCATTAATTCTCTTTCACACACCCCTTTGAGTCCAGTTGCAGAATGCATAGACTAGGAGGAGAGACTGACAGTACTAGTAGGACAAGTCCCTCAGTGAGGGGTACCCCATCTATCTGTTTGTGTCTTACTAAGTCAGCCAATTATTTAAATCAAACACTGGCTGTGGCCCTGCACCAGCAAGGAAAACAGTGTGACGTAAAACAGTAACCCCACCCACAAAACATTAACAACTTCGTATGTAAAGTATAAATATATAATTTAATCCCCTAACAAAAATAAACTGTGTAAAAAAAATCCCACAACAACACCTGACCCACCTCTCTCCCTAACCCCAACCAATGTCCATTGTCCGGAACGAAAAAGTCCAACAAATTAAATGTCCAATTGTCTAAAAGTGAAAACCCCAACGCCTGATTCCCACCCACCAAAATAAGCAATTAAAAAGGGTCAATCAACAGGGTCTGTTCATCGGCGGGCTCGCCTCTCCAGGACACGAATACGCTCCTCTAGGCGGGCCACGCGGCGCTTCAATGCGCGGCAATTGCATCCACAGGGGGGGGCAGCAGTGCTATTAAATGAAATGCGGCGGCGGGCGGCTGCCAGATGGGGGCGCCGTAACACTGGAGGGGGATGGCTGGGGCCCGGGGCATTGGAGGAGGCTGCAGCTGCTGCCACCTCCTCCTCCTCCTCCTCCAGAACCACCAGCCGCCGGTATTCCTTTTGTATGGCCTCCAGCTTCTGGCGCCGGGCCTTGGCTGCCAACTCCTTCCTGTCTACTTTCACTTTGGAGGGAGTAGCTATATCAAGAAGAAAAAACAAGACTATTGTAAAATATACTCTTAGCAAAGCAGTAAGACAAATTAATTCTACACATAGTGGCACAGTAGCACTAGCAAGCACAGTACATAACATTTGTGGTATGTATCTATCCTCCCACTACCTCGGCCTCTAACATTTGTGGGAGTTTCAGGCATTCCACCACCCATGCATCTGATTCCTATCAGCTACCTATGCATGCATCCCACGTATCCTTCTCTGCCAGTCATAAATATTAAATCTTTTCCGTCCTTCCTCCTTCCACCCTTCTTTCCCTTTTCGTTCAACCCATCCATCAAAGTCATCTGATCTGACTTTTAGTCTTCTCCATAAATCTTTCACAGCTGAGTTGAAGTCAGATAGAAGAGGCCATTGGTTACTCAACAGTACACTCCCGCCGCTAATGCTATTGCTAATGCTAAGTAAAGGGTGTCTTCTTCAACCGTTCACAACAACTTCTTACTTAAGTCTCAACAGTACAGTATACATTACACCCTTGCAGCGAGTGTAATGTCAATAAGTAAGGATTAGGAATATAACTTACCACCGCCCGCCACTGCTGCTGGCTCACCCCCTGCAGCTCCTCCTGCAACTGCCACATCTCCTCCTGCACCCTCAACAGCTGCGTCACCTTCGCCGCTGGCCCCGGTACTGGTGGTCGGTAGTATGCCTAGAAAAAACATTACACATTTTTTAGATGCCATATACACCTCCCCTATTTTTCACTAGCAAGATTGAAAAAAAGTTAATACATACATAATACATATACAACATACATCACTAGTACAAATCAGGTAGTAGAGTAGACACTAGTAGTGTTATATGGTCCCTAGGGTCATTCTAGTCTTTGCTAAGTTACCCCGAGCCATGCAACCATTTTAGCTTTGTGTCTTTTATTTTTGCGCAAGTTACCTCGCAGCTTGTTGTGTAAGACGCCTTTGAGCCCACATGAGCTCATACTGCTACTGTCTGAGCGCTGCGTACAAGGTCAAAAAACAAGCCACTTTGTTATGGAGTTCTGGTGTTAGTCCATATTGCTTATCCATAAAAATACTACACCTTTTGGCACGACTGAGAAATGCTTGCACTATACTAACGCACACCATTTTTCTCAAAACAGATGGAAGATTCCCTTCTACGAACCAGAGCTTTGCAGAGCTTATGATGTAACCAGTACTAGGTTCTTCTAAGGTGAGGGGTCCCCAGAATTCACTCAGAGATCTTCATTTATAATTTTATATAAACTATATTCCTACCAAGGGGAGGGTGGTTCTTCCACCACTGTTCAGTTATCATGATTTCGCCTTTTGTCTTCTATGGACTTGTAGTTGTAAGTGTAACTAAGTGTAACAATGTTTAGTGTTTTAATCTTATGCATTTTGCTGTTGCTGCTGCATTATAGAACAACGTACAGAGCTTGTCAGTTGAAAATAAACCTTTTGAACTTACATAGACTCTGTGGTATTTGGTGTGGACTTACACGAGTGAGTAAGCGAAAGGGTGTGCATTGCTTCCGCGACTGAGAGGTCGGGAGTGTTATGTTCTGGGTTGTCTACTCATTGGGTATCTTGGGGGGGGTTCGGAGAGCTAATGAGACACTATAACTAGTTGGTCAGGGGATTGTGGTGGAATGTGTATGTGCAGAATCCCTACAACAGTAGTAGTATGCCCTATCCTATCAAAAATAGTAAAATCTGGTTGGGCATTTTGTTGGTGGGAATTGTCGAAAAGCCTCAAGATTAAGAAGACTAGAAGTAGTAGAAGAGGACAACCCAAAGGACTGGACTCAATGGCTAGAGCTATTGGTGAATCTGAGTTTTATTTAAAACCTTTTAAATAAAGAGTGGCCAACTGGGCAAGCTTAGCTACAGACAGACTAATAGTAGTAGTACAGAGAGTCATAGCAGACGCAGTTAGAGGCAGGGATAACAAGAATTTAGAAACAGATAGTCTAGATCGAAGAAGAATTTGTAAAAAATAGAATTAGGAAACCGAAATAATAGTTCGGAAAAAATAAGGTGCAGGAAAAGTTAGGGAAATATAATTATTAATATTAACCACTGGAGGACGTACTGGGGCCAGCAGCAGAGCCCTCAGTAGAGGAGTGGTCCTTGCCCTGGGAGGCATGTTGTTCTTCTGGTTCCGCCGACTCAGACCCCGTCTTCTTGCCCCTGGGTGCTGATCATGCAAGATTTCATAAAGAAAGAGACAAAAATTAAAGTTTGGTGTGAAACAAATAAAATATTTTAAAATACGCTCCAAAAACATTTTTGTGAACAACAATTGCAATAAAATTGACCTATCTAATCTGATCGACTAGTAGTATTGCGAGATTCACGGACCGTCTAGTAAGCCTAAGTACCACCTGACCTAGCCCACCTATTCCAGACGGGCCAATTGTTCACTAAGTCTGCATTTCCATTTATTTTAGTCCTCAAAAATGCATAGATGGAGGACACATGCATACATTTTTGCATACACCAAATTGTTGGTTGGTTGCTGCTGATGTTCTGCTAGTGATGATATAAGCCTATTAACACTCACTAAACAAACTACAAAAGGTTCTACTAAGGACTGGGGTAAGCAGCACTCAGCAGCACGTGACGTGACAGAGGATGCGTCATGCACACCACTTAAAAATTACCAACTAATACTAATAAGTAACTAAACCTATCAATCCACCACTATCCCTTCTTAGTGGCAGGAGGACAAAGGAAGGACTAGAGTCTCTCTAGCATTACCTAACTTAAGTTCTCTAAAGTAAACTCTTACATAATCAGGCCAAGCGAGCGCAAAGTTGCAAACAAGTAAGATTAGTAGCGCCGAGCACCTGTGTCATAACAATCACAGAAGATTTTTAAACGTAATTTACCTGCAATGTAAGCAGCAGCATTCTTGCTGGTCGGAAAAAAAAAATATTCACAATATATAACACAGAGCAGAAGAACACAAAGTAGTAATATTAAATAGCTACTCATCAAGCCCCGGGACCTCCACTCCTAGCAGGTCCAGAAGGTCCTGCTCCCGGACCAGAATATCGGACCACCGGTGCGTCAGCTGGTTATTGGTGCGCCGAACACCAGAGCAGCAAAACACTGCCCGACGCACCTTGACCCACCGCTGCCGAAGCTCCCAGAGCCCGTACCCGGACCCAGGCCTGTTGCCTGCTGCCAGGGTTAAGGGGAGGTGGCGCTGCACAAAACAAACCAGTGCGGCCACCTCCGCCTCACCAAATAAGGCTCGTGCCTGCACCCCTTTTTGGTGCCGCCTTCCGCAAGGAAGGCAGTCGCATCTCTGGCTACGGCTACGAGCCCTGTGGCCCTTTGCCATGGTTCTGGGTAGGCGGGGGGGCGGAAAAGAAAAGGTAGGAATTATAAAAGTAAGTAAAAGAAATGAAAAAGCAGGTAATAGAAAAAGAGTGAAAAAGTAGTGAAAAACACACAAAAAGTAGAAAAAAACTCAAAATATAGAATCAGGGAAATAGAGAGATAGATAATAAATAAAAAAGATCAAAAAAAAGTTTCCGAAAACAAAGGATTGAAAAGATAGAGGGAGGATTGAAAAGCAGGCCCAGAACCATAGCAATAGAGTGAAAAACAAGATGGCCACGCCCATTGCGACCGCATGGGCAAGTTTGCGTGATATTTCCCCCCCGAGCACGCAAAAAGCATCGCGAACACGTAATACGCGTTCCCAAACAGGAAATACTTATCGCGAACGGGCGGGAGCATGCAATACGCAACCCGGAACAGGAAATAAGCATCGCGAGCGGGCGGGAGCATGCAATACGCGACCTGGAACAGGAAATAACCATCGCGAGCGGGCGGGACAAGTGAAAAACAAGATGGCTGCACCCATTAGCGATCGCATGGGCAAGTTAGCAATATATTTCCCCGCGAGCACGCAAAAACACATCGCGAACAGGTGGGACAAGCAATTCCGCGTCTTCGCGGAATTTCTGCGTGCTCGCGGAGATTTTTAACAATTTCGCAGAGATTTGCGTAACGCGACTACGCAAATTCAGCCCACCCCTACTGAATATCCATATTGGCATTCCACATTTTCAGAATGACAGTATTGTAGTCATTAATATGTTTTGAAGCTTCTGTTCTTCTCAGGTTGTATGTGTTTTTGGGTGATTTTCGAGTAAGTGTATGTCTCCCTACAGATAAAAAACTGTTGACTCTTCCTTTTGAAATAACAGGTTTTGGAAATCCAAAGCAACATTTTGCTTGTATATCCGCCAACAGTACTTCCCACATCTATGTGTTTTGGGATGTAAGTAAAAAAAAAAAAAAATGTAAGTCCGTTTTTATATAGCGCAGCTACTCACCCTTACGGGTCTCAAGGCGCTGGGGGCCAGAGTGGAAATTAAGTGAGCTATTGCCCAGAGTCACATGGTGCTGAGCTGAGCTGCCGCCGGAGATCGAACCGTGAACCCTGTGCTCCGAAGTCAGCTGCCCTGGCCGCTGCACCACACCTCTCCATGCTACATGTAACATTCTGTTCTATGTAAGAAGGTGCAGACTCATCTGAGTATGTTCCAAAGTTTGGTGCATCTTTTATCCACAACAACATATGAATATAAGGAGAAACTCTTGCTTTGTACTCTTTATGCCAAAAGAAATCAGTAACTTCTACAAGAGGCGGATTTTGTTTGTTGCATATAAAGGCGAGCATCGCTTGAAATCTGTGGTTAAAACACCCACAATCATGTGCAGGATCCAAAGAGGATCAAAAGAGTAAAGATCTCCTGGTGTCTTCAAATTGACGCCCTAAATGTTAGAATTTGCTTCTCTCAAAAAGTCATGTAAGTCATCTTATGCATACTCTGCACAACCCAGGGCCGCAAACCAAGTTGGTGCACCTAAATTTCACAACATACATTTCAGTTCAACATAATGACGATAACATTACTTATTGGTCGCATGTCAGCATGCCATCAAATGTATCAAATTGTACTCCAACTTTTTATCTTTCCCATGAATTGTGTCAACAAAGTCTTTTCTGGATATTTTTTGTAGATTAACTCCTGTCTCAAGAATATGATTAACAGTGTATGATAGCCCAGACAAATCACTTTCAAATTACAGACGGAATTTATATGAAATACTTTGTTGAAATCTAGGGTCTTCTGAATGTAATCTTGCATACTTGGCTGTTGGTATTTGCACTAGGAGGTCATCATAACATCCACCTACTCTAGTTGGAAACAGTTGTGGAAAACAGCGAGCCTCTAAACATTTCTCCCACACACTCAGTGAACTCCTTTCACTTGTTTTATCTGATACAGTTCACTAGCATCCCCCATAATATCTTTTGAATGGAGTGGATGGATACTGTAGTACTCATATATTTCTGCACATCTAGTTTAATCCACTTTTTCAAACTGTTCACTTGAAAGCAACGTTTCTTTCTCTATACAACTTTCATGTGTAAGAACATCTACATCTTTGTAATATACATTATTCTGTTTGGGATATAATTTAGCTTTCTTTTCCTTATTCACATCCACTAGTTCTGCTTGTTTTTTTGTTTTTTGTAGGTACACCAATCACTAGAATAACAAGTGGTTATTCCAAATCTCTCTCTACACACACAGTTTCAATATTGCAGTTAAAATATAAAGGTAAGTACACAACTCGACCTTTAAGTTGGCGGTAGTTTCCCAGTCTTTGGTTCCATCATACGAACTATTGCTTGAAAAGGATGTATCGATTGTATAAGAATTGTTTCATAAACATTTAGATGTCGAAGATCCTCTGGAATTTAAACCAACTCTAACTTATGATATATTGCTCTGGCATGAATTTTTTGTCCTCTAATCTGTCAGAAATATTTTCACATAATCTGGAGTGCAGACAAATCAAAACGTTCTTTCACAAATAAGTACACTGCAAATTCTAACCACTTACCTCTATTTTCTTGTTCCGTTTTCAATACCACATCAACTTTTCAAATTTGGCCTTTGTAGTAAGTACACCGACAACAAATACAAACATTAGGGCTCATTATGATGGCAGTCGGACTAGTGTCCGACAGACATTGAAGCAGGATTGAGACTAGCCAACAAGTAATCGGTGGTCCCACTTGCCATATTTTGATCAGACTGCTGTGTAGGCAGTCATAAAATGCCCTTTTCTACTGTGGATGGTGCTGCAGCCCAGAAAAGAGCTGCAGCACAAGCCGCAGTGAAAAAGGCATTTTTAAAACATCCATGCACCGTGTGCCAGGCACCATGTGGTACCTGGCACATGGTGCCTGGATGTTTTAGGGGGGCACCACATTTGCCCACCTGGCAACTTAGTAATAGCCCACGGGGAACGAGGGCCCTGCTTGGGGCCCTAAAGTCCCTTTCCGACAGCCTTTTCATGGCGGTGGGACTGCTGTGAAAAGGCTGTGGGAAACGGACATTGTTATCCTGACAGCGATGCCTGAGAAGGCACCACCTCCATTCAGGATCACAATTCTGACCGCTGCCCAGTTGGTTTCAGTAAATCCTGGTGGAGGCAGCGGTCCTTCCCAAAGAGACAAGGTTCTGACCGCCTGCATCCTAATGCAGCATCGGCTCAAATGGCTGTCTGTCGGTGGGACCGCCACAGACGGACTTTCGGTTGCAGCCCCACTGGTATCGTGATGTTTCCGGCATTGCCCACAATGTAAAAAGATGAAGGGTATCTGGGTTTGTTTAATAAGGCTGGAGTGCCCGCTAAACTCAGATAAATGAATGAGCGGAATAAAAGCGTCTGCTTTTTTGCAAGAGGAGAAATAGATGAAGCACAAGCCCTAGTAACCTAGGAAACGCATGGACGCTCACGCTCCCATGCGCGTCGACCACGTAACAGGCCATGCCCCCACATGTGACGGGAAGTGCAGGCATGATAAGGCAGCCCGACCGTGATTCCCTACATGGCATTCCCTACATGGCAGAATCGGGGAATCCTTGGGCAGAGCACCCACCTTGATGAAGTAAGGAGCAGGGGGGAGCGGGCCAGGAATATCCGACAGACGCCTGAGTCCGGTAGGCCTTTTACACGCAGCCAGCCTTTTTTACGCGCTAATGGTACCGAACAGCATAGCGTGTTGGCGTTCATTACACGGGGTGTAACAAACAACTACACGAACACTAGAGGCATGGGAAGCGACCAGATATTGCCTACTTTTTTAAGGGTGACATGATGTGACTATTGACATCAAGATCAATGTTCTTAGACTTTCCAATCAGTGCATTTACTCCAAGGAGGTCCCATTACCGATCTGATCAACACTAAACGATCGGGTCCGATACACAAGTGTAATGTGATGAACTACTGATTAACCATTGGATTTCTTGTTTTTGACCTGTCTCCCCTAGTGTGTGATTTCAGGGGGGCTCTCCCTCGTTCTCGCCAGTTTTATCTTATTTGCTTGTGAAACTCGGTGAGTTGAGTGTTCTACTTTAGAGTGTGTATGAGTGGAGCTGATATGAGATGGACACAAGTCCAGCGACGTATGACTACCTGCATCTATATATTTATGAGGTAAACTTACCTAATGTATGATTGACATGCCTGAGTGTGGACAAGCATTGAGTGTATTGGACAAACTATGGCCATACATATTTTACTCTGTGGCACAAGCGAGCTAATACTAGCACTGTGTGAATAAAAGGTAGTATTCCATGTGCGAGTAATAAGTCTCTTACTTGTTCTCATCCCTTACAGTACACCGAGAGCAAGTTACTTAGGGGCACCCTTGTTTTAGGAACAACTGGTTCCTATAGAATACCATATACTGGTATTGAGGGCGACATAATAAAAGTGGGATCAAGAAAGGTCCTGACGAATGCCGATGTGACCTATAACTGCGGGCACGAATACGGCAGAAACATGTTGACGAACTGGCAGTAAGGAGGGGTGTAGGAATTCCTTACTCTTTCCTGTCACCACCATCCTTCACGGTTTTAGCCCTGGCTGGAGGGTCCAGGAATACATTTTTGAGTAGTGACACCTCCGAGCTAGTTTTAACCTCCACTGCACTTTTCTTTTGGTGATCCCATTATAATTTGGCATTAAGTATTTGTATATTTTTACATGTTTGTATTGTCTACCCCTCCCTTTTGCTCCACCCCAGGCGTTTGTCTGCGCGGGGGTGTACTGCAGCAAAGCCCGATGATGAAGCATGTCACAACCTTGTGAGTGAGGGCAGTATTTTCACACTGTGCACGTGCCACCCCCGAGACCTTTTCCTTTTTCACACTCTCTTCTCCTCTTTGTGTGTATAAGTTTGCGTTTAGGGGGGCCGCAGTGGAGTTATCAGCCTCGCTCCCCTTCTTTATGTGTGTTAAATCGTGATGTGCCCCATAGTTTGGTTTCACTGTAGAAACTGCATTAAACTTCACTATTTCTCGTGCAAAATTATCAGTACTATTATCAGTGTTCTCTTCCGCTACACCTGAACATACCAACACCTCATTTTGCCTCGACTCAACTTCAGGACCAAAGAAACGTAACTGAGTATCTTCACAAACATTTTCAACCTCTGAATCTGCCCCATACACCAGTGCTTTGGTCCTTTCTCCTAAACACAATGCAGGACTTTTTAGTAAAGTCTTCTAACTACATTTTGCAATTTTGAATGATGAACAGCTAACATTCTGAAATGATGAAAAGTGCTTATGCACACTTTCCTGGATAGACATGCCAATGAGTGTCCTTATAAATTAATGTATTTCCTCACTTTGCATAGATCTAAACCTTGCAAGATTGCAATTTTCCACTTCAGTCTTCT
This sequence comes from Calotriton arnoldi, assembly GCA_963921515.1. Lineage (NCBI taxonomy): Eukaryota > Metazoa > Chordata > Amphibia > Caudata > Salamandridae > Calotriton > Calotriton arnoldi. The sequence continues at coordinate 213,473 of CAWUFW010010347.1, read as the reverse complement.
ATCTTGAAATAGATGTAGAAAATGTATTTTGCAAAATTACATTTATTGATAATCCTTTTCCTTTTCCTTTTTCTCTTCATAGACAACATTGTTTTATCTAGTGTTCTCATCCTATTCAGTATCAAGATAAATAGTTTTCACTTCAGGGCAAATGCTTTATCAACCACACTTTTGATATGCTGTTTTTGCTTCAATGCTGTCATTCTTCTCCTAATCTCCCTCATATTTCACAACAAATTCTGTATTACCCTACTTCTAACCATTCTCACTTGTATTTCCTTAAATTGTTTCTGCCTTCTTGTCAAACTAGGATTTTTTTTTTAACATTTCCTACTTTCAGTATGAATTACTCCTTCTCCATTGTCACTTGATTGTAAAGAGGGCTTTTTATATGAAACTTTTTCTGCATTTCGCATTTTCTATATACTGCTTTAACAAACTCCATAGTTCTGTTACCAGCAGCTCTTTTTTTCTGAGTACATTCTCCACATCTTGTTCTTTTTTATTGTCAGTTTCAAGCAGATAGTAGTGTTTTCTCTGTTTTTCTTCTCTTTTCTACCTTTCTGGGCATTATAAATCTTCTTCTTTAAACACAAGAAAATATCTGAAAAGCAAACATTAAATACATTTAATTTTATATTAAATACTACTTCATTGCATACCATAAGTAAATGTATATATAAAATGTTTGTCTTTTCATAACAGGCTCTCTAACTATAAGTATATACGTCTGTTTATTCGTTGCTCCACAGATAGGTGTCTAGGTGTGCTAGTGGTCCAATGACCATCTCAGTAACTGTATCAGTGCCTCTGTGTTTGTCACTGGACATGTAAGTAACTGTTTGGGTAAATAAGAGGCTGTGTTATTGACTGTATGTGTGTGTAAATAGATATGTAACTGCCCATATGGATTGGTAACTGTCTGTGTTAGTTCATCTTTGGATGTATAACTGTGTGCAGTACTGGTTTTGTACAAGTGAAATGTCCAACTAACTATAGCGTCCCTGAAACCTGTGGTTTTTTCAGTGAATTTCTAAGATTTTTTAAATGCTAATTTCTAACTGTAACATCACTGAAACCTATGGTTTTATAGTGTATTTCAAAGGTTTTTTTAAATGAAAATTTCTAACTATAAAGTCCCTGAAACCTATGGTTTTTTCAGTGAATTTCAAAGGTTTTTTAAATGAAAAAATCTAACTTTACCGTCCCTGAAACCTGTTGTTTTTTAAGTGAATTTCTAAGGTTTTTTAAATGCTAATCCCCAACTATAACTTCCTTGAAACCTCTGGTTTTTTCAGTTAATTTCTAGGGTTTTTTAAATGCTGATTTCTAACTATGCCTACATAGGTAGGACATGTGCAGAAAGAGGAAGAAAGGTGCAGAAAGAAGCAACAGAGGTGCAGAACGAGGGAAGAGGGGTGGAGAAAGAGGCAACAGAAGTGCAGAAAGAAGCAACAGAAAGGGGGAATAAGGGTGGAGAAAGAGGCAAGAGGGGCACAGAAAGAAGCAAGGAAGGTGCAGAAAGAAACAAAAGAAGTGAAGAAAGAAGGAACAGAGGTGCAGAAAGAGGCACTAGAGGTGCAGAAAGAGGGAAGAGGGGTGCAGAAAGAGGCACAAGGGTTGCAGAAAGAAGGGACAGAGGTACAGAAAGAAGCAAGAGAACTGCAGAAAGAAGCAACAGAGGTGCAGAAAGAGGGATGAGGAATGGAGAAAGAGGCAAGAGAAGTGCAGAACAAGGCAACAGAGATGCAAAAAGGGGGAACAGGGGTGCAGAAAGAAGCACGAGTGGTGCAGAAAGAAGCAAAGAGGTGCAGAAAGAAGCAAGAGTAGTGCAGAAAGAAGCAACAGAGGTGCAGAAAGAGGCAAGAGGGGTGAAAAAAGAGGGAAGAGGGGTGCAGAAAGAGTCGCGAGGGGTTCAGAAAGAAGCATGAGATGTACAGAAAGAAACATAAGAAGTGCAGAAAGAAGGAACAGAGGTGCAGAAAGAGGCAACAGGGGTGAAGAAAGAGGGAAGAGGGGTGGAGAAAGAGGCAAGGGGGTGAAGAAAGAAGCAAGGCAGCTGCAGAAAGAAACAAAAGAAGTGCAGAAAGAAGGAACAGAGGTGCAGAAAGAGGCAATATGGGTGCAGAAAGAGGCAAAAGGGATGCAGAAAGAAGCGAGAGGTGCAGAAAGAAACAAAAGAAGTGCAGAAAGAAGGAACAGAGGTGCAGAAAGAGGCAAGAGGGGTGCAGAAGGAAACAAAAGAAGTGCAGAAAGAAGCAACAGAGGTGCAGAAAGAGGCAAGAGGAGTGCAGAAAGAAGGATGAGGGGTGCAGAAAGAAGCAAGAGATGCAGAAAGAAGCAAGAGAAATGCATAAAAAAGCAACAAAGTGGGGTGGACAAAGAGGCAAGAGGGTTACAGAAAGAAACAAGAGAGGTGCAGAAAGAAACAAAAGAAGTGCAGAAAGAAGGAACAAAGGTGCAGAAAGAGGCAAGAGGGGTGCAGAAAGAGGGAAGAGGGGTGTGAAAGAGGCACGAGGGTTACAGAAAGAAGCAAGAGGCATGCAGAAAGAAGCAAGAGAGTTGCAGAAAGAAACAAAAGAAGTGCAGAAAGAAGGAACAGAGGTGCAGAAAGAGGGATGAGGGTACAGAAAGAGGCACAAGGGTTGCAGAAAGAAGGGACAGAGGTGCAGAAAGAAGCAAGAGGAGTGCAGAAAGAAGCAACGGAGGTGCAGAAAGAGGGATGAGGGATGGAGAAAGAGGCAAGAGAAGTGCAGAAAGAAGCAACAGAGATGCAAAAAGGGGGGACAGGGGTGGAGAAAGTGGCAAGAGGGGTGCAGAAAGAAGCAAGAGAGGTGCAGAAAGAAACAAAAGAAGTGCAGAAAGAAGGAAGAGAGGTGCAGAAAGAGGCAAGAGGGGTGCAGAAGGAGGGATGAGGGGTGCAGAAAGAAGCACGAGTGATGCAGAAAGAAGCAAGAGAGGTACAGAAAGAAGCAAGAGGAGTGCAGAAAGAAGCAAGAGGAGTGCAGAAAGAAGCAACAGAGGTGCAGAAAGAAGCAAGAGTAGTGCAGAAAGAAGCAACAGAGGTGCAGAAAGAGGCAAGAGGGGTGAAAAAAGAGGGACGAGGGGTGCAGAAAGAGTCGCGAGGGGTGCAGAAAGAAGCAAGAGATGTACAGAAAGAAACAAAAGAAGTGCAGAAAGAAGGAACAGAGGTGCAGAAAGAGGCAACATGGGTGAAGAAAGAGGGAAGAGGGGTGGAGAAAGAGGCAAGGGGGTGAAGAAAGAAGCAAGACAGCTGCAGAAAGAAACAAAAGAAGTGCAGAAAGAAGGAACAGAGGTGCAGAAAGAGGCAAGATGGGTGCAGAAAGAGGCAAAAGGGATGCAGAAAGAAGCGAGAGGTGCAGAAAGAAACAAAAGAAGTGCAGAAAGAAGGAACAGAGGTGCAGAAAGAGGCAAGAGGGGTGCATAAAGAAACAAAAGAAGTGCAGAAAGAAGCAACAGAGGTGCAGAAAGAGGCAAGAGGAGTGCAGAAAGAAGGATGAGGGGTGCAGAAAGAGGCACGAGGGGTGCAGAAAGAAGCAAGAGAGATGCAGAAAGAAGCAAGGGAAATGCATAAAAAAGCAACAGAGATGCAGAAAGGGGGAAGTGGGATGGACAAAGAGGCAAGAGGGTTACAGAAAGAAACAAGAGAGGTGCAGAAAGAAATAAAAGAAGTGCAGAAAGAAGGAACAAAGGTGCAGAAAGAGGCAAGAGGGGTGCAGAAAGAGGGAAGAGGGGTGTGAAAGAGGCATGAGGGTTACAGAAAGAAGCAAGAGACATGCAGAAAGAAGCAAGAGAGTTGCAGAAAGAAACAAAAGAGGTGCAGAAAGAAGGAACAGAGGTGCAGAAAGAGGGAAGAGGGTACAGAAAGAGGCACAAGGGTTGCAGAAAGAAGGGACAGAGATGCAGAAAGAAGCAAGAGAAGTGCAGAAAGAAGCAACAGAGGTGCAGAAAGAGGGATGAGGTATGGAGAAAGAGGCAAGAAAAGTGCAGAAAGAAGCAACAGAGATGCAAAAAGGGGGGACAGGGGTGCAGAAAGTGGCAAGAGGGGTGCAGAAAGAAGCAAGAGAGGTGCAGAAAGAAACAAAAGAAGTGCAGAAAGAAGGAACAGAGGTGCAGAAAGAGGCAAGAGGGGTGCAGAAGGAGGGATGAGGGGTGCAGAAAGAAGCACGAGTGATGCAGAAAGAAGCAACAGAGGTACAGAAAGATGCAAGAGGAGTGCAGAAAGAAGCAACAGAGGTGCAGAAAGAGGTAAGAGGGGTGCAAGAAGTGGAAAAAGGGGTGCAGAAAGAGGCACAAGGGGTACAGAAAGAAGCAAGAGACATGGAGAAAGAAGCAAAAGAAGTGCAGAAAGAAGGAACAGAGGTGCAAAAAGGGGCAACAGGAGTGCAGAAAGAGGGAAGAGGGGTGGAGAAAGAGGTAGGGGGTGCAGAAAGAAGCATGAGAGCTGCAGAAAGAAACAAAAGAAGTGCAGAACTAAGGAACAGAGGTGCAGAAAGAGGCAAGAGGGGTGCAGAAAGAAACAAAAGAAGTGCAGAAAGAAGCAACAGAGGTGCAGAAAGAGGCAAGAGGACTGCAGAAAGAGGGATGAGGGGTGCAGAAAGAGGCACGAGGGGTGCAGAAAGAAGCAAGAGAGATGCAAAAAGAAGCAAGAGAAATGCATAAAAAAGCAACAGAGATGCAGAAAGGGGGAAGTGGGGAGGAAAAAGAGGCAAGAGGGATACAGAAATAAACAAGAGATGTGCACAAAGAAACAAAAGAAGTGTAGAAAGATGGAACAGAGGTGCAGAAAGAGGCAAGATGGGTGCAGAAAGAGGGAGGAGGGTTTATGAAAGAGGCACGAGGGGTGCAGAAAGAAGCAAGAGGCGTGCAGAAAGAAGCAAGAGAGTTGCAGAAAGAAACAAAAAAAGTGCAGAAAGAAGGAACAGAGATGCAGAAAGAGGCAAGAGGGGTGCAGAAAGAGGGAAGAGGGGTGCAGAAAGAGGCACAAAACTTGCAGAAGGAAAGGACAGAGGTGCAGAAAGAAGCGAGAGAAGTGCAGAAAGAAGCAACAGAGGTGCAGAAAGAGGGATGAGAGCTGTAGAAAGAGGCAAGAGATGTGCAGAAAGAAGCAACAGAGATGCAAAAAGGGGGAACAGGGGTGGAGAAAGTAGCAAGAGGGGTGCAGAAATAAGCTAGAGAGGTGCAGAAAGAGGCAAGAGGGGTGCAGAAAGAAGGAAGAGAGGTGCAGAAAGAGGCAAGAGGGAAGCAGAAAGAGGGATGAGGGGTGCAGAAAGAAGCACGAGTGGTGCAGAAAGAAGCAAGAGAGGTTATAGAAAGAAGCAAGAGGAGTGCAGAAAGAAGCAACAGAGGTGCAGAAAGAGGCAATGGGGTGCAAAAAGAGGGAAGAGGGGTACAGAAAGAGGCACGAGGGGTGCAGAAAGAAGCAAGAGACGTGCAGAAAGAAACAAAAGAAGTGCAGAAAGAAGGAACAGAGGTGCAGAAAGGGGCAACAGGAGTGCAGAAACAGGGACGAGTGGTGGAGAAAGAGGCAAGGGGGTACAGAAAGAAGCATGAGAGCTGCATAAAGAAACAAAAGAAGTGCAGAAAGAAGAAACAGTGGTACAGAAAGAGGCAAGGGGGTGCAGAAAGAGGCAAAAGGGGTACAGAAAGAAGCAAGAGGTGCAGAAAGAAGCAAAAGAAAGTGCAGAAAGAACAGAGGTGCAGAAAGAAGCAAGAGGGGTGCACAAAGAGGGACGAGGGGTGTGAAAGAGGCACGAGGAGTGCAGAAAGATGCAAGAGGAGTGCAGAAAGAAGCAACAAAGGTACAGAAAGAGGCAAGAGGGGTGCAAAAAGAGGGAAGAGGGGTGCAGAAAGAGGCACATGGGGTGCAGAAAGAAGCAAGAGATGTGCAGAAAGAAACAAAAGAAGTGCAGAAAGAAAGAACAGAGGTGCAGAAAGAGGCAACGGGGGTGCAGAAAGAGGGTGGATGGGTTGAGAAAGAGGCAAGAGAGGTGCAGAAAGAGGCAACAGGGGTGCACAAAGAAGCAAGTGAGGTGCAGAAAGAGGCAAAAGAGGTGCAGAAAATAGAAGAGATTTTCAGAAAGAGGCAAGAGAAGTGCAGAAAAAGAAAGAAAGGGGCAGAAAGAAGCAACAGAAATGCAGAAAGAGGCAAGGGAGGCAGAAAGAAGCAAGAGTGGCTTGCACACTATTAGTACCAATTTAACACCCACATTTAGCAATAATTAAGAGGTGACCTTTGTAAAGGGCCTTCGACCATGCTGTAACACTTGTCGCTGCATTTTTGGTAACGTTTGAGCCGTTTGAGCTACAAACAATTTTTTTTTTGTTCAAATCTGCAGAGCCCCTTGGTGGAAAAAACATCCCCGTTCTTCATATAATTCTATATGTAAAATACAATGTTAAACTCCTAGGTTAGTCAGCTTGAAAAGATGCTGACATCTTTCGATCAAGCAGATTTGGAAATGATTTAAACTGTTACCATTCAACCTTATGGGGCCAACTTACAACTTGTAATAAAATTAATTGTGGATGCATTTGAGCCTCAAAATTGGATTACAAAATTAGAAATAATTTTCAATGGCAACATGTGTATTTAGCAACATTTCACATGTTGAGATCCTGTGTAAGCACTCATGAAATGGTGTTATAGAAATGGTAGAAATACTCAAATGAACACTTGTGAAATATCGCTACAAACACATGTGAAATCTTCTATAGACCACTGCAGCATATCACTGGGCACATTTGTTAAATTGTAGTTTAGACACATTTGATTTATATTTGTATTTATTATTTTTCTTTTCAGTGCAAGCCTAACCTAAGTGCAGCTGAGTACTTCACAAATACATTTGTTCATGAAAAAGTGTCACATCTACTCAATAATCAACAGCATAATAAAAGAAAAGCCACTTGATTTACATACTATCATTATCATAGCAAACAAATTGTAATTAAGGAAAGGAAATCCGTACACTACCGCCAGCAAAGGAACATGAAACCTTAACCCATTCTTACACCAAATAGAATTTGACCAAAGGCACTACTTGAAATAAGTCAATCACATTCAGGGAATGGACTCTGCACAGCTTTGTAGAGTGGTGATAGATACGACCATGGTGCATTGCACATTTCTGAAATTATGATACAGATAATGGTACAACGATGTTGTTGACTAGTAGAATGAGTCAAAAAACAATTATAAAATTGCACTAAAGAACATTCAGGTATTTTAGTCCATTAAAAAATTGGATAGTGCTTTTCATTCTTGGGAAATGGAACTATGAAATTCTTCCACCTGTATTGGAGACAATCTTAAATTTGTGCAATAGACGTCTGTGCAATATTGGTATAGATTGAATTGCCTTAGAGCACTAGTGGAATGACGCTATAGATACACATGGACTAGTGGTATGTATACTTAATGAATCATGCTATCAACACTCATAGAAATGTGATATAGGCAATGGTAGAATGGCGATCGGGGTACCAGTAGAATGATCTGAACACACTTATTAACTGGTGCAATAGCTACTCGTAGAAGTGTGCTCTAGACATATGTTAAATTACATCATAGACATCTGTACAATAGTACCATAACAACTGGGGAGTGTTGCTTATGATTATTGTAGGATGTTGCCATAGATACTCTTTAAATGTTGTTAGAGGCACTTGGAGAATGGTGATATGGGTAGTTCTCGCTTAGAACAGTAAAGCATTTGTCAATTGTGCTATAGGCATTGGCGAAATGGTGCAATTGTTGTGTTTATGTCACTTGTAGCATTATTCCATAGACAACTGGGCATAGTGCCGTGGAGCATCATGGATTGCTGTTGTGGAGACCTGGAAAACAGAGATACACACATTTGCAAAGTGGCATAATATCCACACCTGTAATGGTGCTATCGAAACTCGTGGGAATGCGCTTTAGACTATTTTGTCACTGTGCTGAAAAAACCTTGAAATGCGGCTATGGACTCTCAACAGAGAGGTGTTATAGACTACTGTGGAATTCTGGTCTACACACTGGAGGGAATCTACAATGGTCACTGCTAGAAATCTGCTACAGACGAAAAGGATTTAAAAAAAAATAAAAAGTATAGATTGCTAGTATATGCACTTTTAATAAAGTTCTATAGACACTTATCTATAGTGCTAAAGACACTCATTGATTTATTTCACAATCTCTTGTGGAATGATGTTGCTGATACTCCAGGATTGGTGTTTCAGTTATATAAAGAATAATGCTAGACACACTCAGCGAGTGGTGCTAAAGAAACTCACTGAATGCTGTGCTTGATAATATAATGGTGCTAAATATGCTTTAATAAAGTGATGCTATCTTCACTCATGGAATCTGGTTACAGATATTGAAGGAATTGTGGAATATTGCTGCCATAGACAGGGGTAGAATAGAAAACTACTATGGACCTTGTGGAATTTTGTTGCCAACTCTCCTGGAATGATGCTAATAACAATTGTGGAATGGCGCTATAGACATTCATGGAATAGTTCTATATGCATCGGTGAAATGGTGCTAAATCCATTCACGGAATGATGCCCAGACAATAGACAAGGGTCCTATAGCTACTTGTGGACCCAAGCTGCGGAGACATAGATATAAACACTTGTAGAATTGCAATTGCATGCAATGGTGCTAAAGATAATCACAAAACGGTACTATAGAAAACCAAATAGGAGAATTCTACACAGTAGCTGCATTCATTTATTGACATTCATTTATGGAGGTGCTATAAGCACTAAATTGACTGGTGATACACATACTTTAGTGGTTTTATTTACTGACAATCATAGTGGTGCTGTGAGCACCTAATGAATGGTGGTACAGATATACTCTCTGAATGATAGTATCTACACATGTAATGCAGATGATGGTGGATCATAGCAAGGGAGTTATTTATACAAATGTAAGGAAAAGGAGCAGGAACTTGGGATGTCCAATACATACCGTTTACAGAGCAGGGAGGGTGGAGCAGAGTGAGGAAGTGCTGGATAAGATAAACAGTCTGAGATAGAGAATCAGTGACTGGGTTTCAGAAAGGTCTTGAGTACTTGAGAGTTAGTTTGGTCCGGAGACTTTGTATGTGGCACGAAAGGCTCATGATAAACAGGTGGGTCGTGAGCTCTTTACCGAATCGCTGTTCTCAGTCCAGACGTGGTGCTGGCTCTGGTTTGGTGCTGCAGTTCACTCTTTTGCAATGGTATTCTCAGCAACCTAGTTATGGTGCTGTCAACTCGCTTGGAATGGTGCCATCTAGGCTTGTGCAGTAGCTCAGTAAACACTAAATGACTGGTTCTATTGCCACTTGTGCAATAGCGTTATGGACACTCATTGAAGGCTCCAATTGACATTCTTGGAATGGTTGTTACACACTTGTGAATAGATGCTATAGACTCTTGTGCAATAATGGTATACACACTTGTGCAATCGCAGAATAGGGTACCTGATACTCATGGAATAATGCACCGGACAGTAATGGAACGGTGTAGACTGGTGTGATCGACCTTTACCAACTACAGACCCTTAATGATGCATCCTATTGCCAGTCATGGAATAGCTTATAATCTTCCCTCAAATGATGTCTTCCTCATTCAGATGTGTGTTCTATCCAGTAGCATAGCAGTCCTGAGGACAATCTATCAGGGGTTCTGCTCTGCACAACTATTTGCATATGTTTTGTCATTTCTAGAAGTCACATCTCTCGGGACAGTCACAAGTATAAAACACCAGAAATCACTAACGGAATCCAGCCCTCCGAACTCCCACAGACCAGACTTGCAGAGGGAACCTCGTTTTGAGAAGGCACAGAGGTGGACATTAAAGATGGCCAAGCAGGCGATATGTGAACATGACTCCTCTGAAACATGAGCCAGACCCACCGACTGTCACTGAGTCCTGGGGGGCTTGGGTGGTCTCCAAAGAGGCAGCAGTTGTCCTCCACTCTTGCACCCACAAGTACTGATAGTCCTAGTCAAAATACTATCCGAAAACGGCTACCCCTTGAAGACTGTGTGTAAAGCAAGGGTAAACCAGGTTTGTTCCTGAACATAAAATCTGGGCACAGAAGTAACTTGTCAGTTTCGGGAAGGGACACGGGTGTCTGTTAGCCGCTAAGATCAGGGGTCTTTTCTAGTTTTTGGTATAAGTATAATAAGATCGTAAAATGAATTCGGGGAGAGGATCATGAGTTATGGCCAGAGCTGCCGACTTTGAATCTGGGGAACCAGGATCCAGTCTCGGCATCGGCTCAACACCCTGTGATTCTATGCAAGTAGTGTAATCTTTCCCTCCCTAAAAAGTGAATGTGACCTTGTGTAATGCAACTGGTGCTCATATAAAGCGTTCCAATACTTTCAGGCTGAGTTAGCGCTATATAAAGCTGCAAAAAAAAACAGGCAGGGAAAATAGTGATCTGACAGGGGCAGGAGTATTTTTCAGCCTCGTGTACACGAAAAAGAGGCATCAAAGACCTTCGGACAGGAGCCGCTTCTGAGACAAGTAGAGGTCTCCCACAATAGGAAAAGGGCTGCAGAAAAATAGTGTCCCCGCAGACAGGGAGCACTACAGGTACAAACAGCCAACTCTTGGAGAGTGAGCCGCCCCTCAAACATGGGGGTACCCAAGCTAAACAGCAACTCGTTAGAGGAGGACCAAACTGACATGGATTGACTCGCCAGGAAGCACCGCCACCACCTCTGGTGTGGATGGAGCTTCTGGTAGAAAGCAGACCCACAGAGGGGCAGGAATTCCCCGGCAGACAAGGAGCGTCCCTGGATACAAAGCAGCCCCTCTAAGAGGGGAGCGGTAGGACACACACCAACCCCAGAGACGGACCGTCTCAAAGGCTGCACATACATGACGACGCCAGCGACAGGCTTCAACCCACCACACACAGACACCGGTAGACTCCAGCACGTGATGACGACAAGCCTGCATTCAACATCAGAGACCGACCTACCCTGCACGCAACATACAGATGCAGTGAGACTGCAACTCACCACATATAAACATAGCCCGACAGATACAACCGCCAAAGCCCGGTACACAACAGCAAAAAGAACAGATGCACTTGTACACTGCACTTCACAGGCAAACAACAGCGCTCCAACAGGTTCTATCCCTGCACAGAAAAACACGTCAAATACATGCAGACTTCAGCCATGTACACACATACATCCAAGACTAATGATCTGCTCCCTACGGCACAAGAGACAGACTCTCAGCCATTTACACAGATACCCGAGACTAACAGATCTGGTCACTACGGCACAGGGGACATACTCCAAAAACAACACCAGAGATAAGCTCACCCCCTGCACACAACTGAGAAAGTCAGACTTCAGCCTTGAATAGAATAGAGACAGATAGACTTCACCCCTGCAAATAGCGAGATAAGGGACATGTATACTCAAAAATTGCGCGCGCGATTCAGATATACCCAAATGCAGCACACAATGGAAACTAGGAAAAGGTGGACACGGACCTTGCCCGTAATGGCACAGAGACAAACTTACTGCTGTATTCAAGACAGACAGCCTCCAACCATAAAAATACCAGAGGCATAATCGACCTGAGCACGGCAACGCATGAGAGACATATTCAACTCTGTAAGCAGTGAGACTTAAACCTTGCACTCTAAAAGATCAGCGACAGAGTGACTCCACCCGATAAACACAGGCAGTTTAGGGGACACGCATCAACACCAACAGTGAGCAGTCTTTTACCTCGGGTGCCGAGGGGTCCGCTTTCCTGGATCCAGGGGTCCTCACATGGTTTGTGGTCTCTTTTAGTGGTTCACCAGGGGATGTTCACACATTTCGGGCTCCTCAAAACCTTCACAGGTCCTCAGACGCTCCTCTGGTCCTCACATACAAGGGGACTGCTCTTCTAGGTCATCAAAAAATCCTCACATGTCCCTAAAGTCCTCACAAGATCCAAGGGACCTTGCACTCTCCACAGTACCTCACACTCGCCAGGGTTACTTAAATGCTCTCAGTGTCCTCATATACTCCGGGAATAACCTCTTCCGGATCTCCGAGAGAGTGCCAGCGAAGTGGGGATGATTCTACTGTGTCTCTACGGGGGATCTCACGGTCGTCACCTGCCCCGGGAGTCCACGTACTCACTTCGTATTCTCCCAAGCTCTGCACTCCCTTGGACTCTCACTTTTATTGTGTTCTCCTGCGCTTCGCAACCTTGGAAGGTGTCCCACCTACTGTATGTTTACATGCTCTGGAGACCCTCTCTTGAGCTCTAGGGGCCGGTCACCTGGTGCGTGCATCTCCCGGGGCCGTCACGTGCCGCGTCTGTGCAGCTGTTCCTGGAGTAAGTACACTAGTCTGTGTGGTAATTGCAGGAGGAGGCAGGGTATCTCTCGTTTTATTGATAAGGTGGGGGAGTCACCCACAAACCTCAGCAAGCTGTGGCGCCGTGCCCCAGTCAGGTTCCCTTCCAAGAGCTTACCCTGTTGTATTTTTCCGCTCTTCTGCTGCCTGCTGGGGGCGGTAGGTCAGCTCCAGCTCAAACAGTTCGGCTCCGTGTCAGGTGTTCCCGCATCTGGTAATAAAATGCAGCAGCAACATGTGTGTGCCCAAAACATCCCTCTTCGAAACTCCCACAGTGGTACCTCTCACTGGGCTCCAGTAAGGACCACTGGATCTCTCCTGATGTACCTCTCGCCAGCTCCTCCTCCCACGGAGCTCCACAGTAGTCCTTCGCCCTTGGAGTTCTAGGGATGCAGCTCCTCTGATTCTACCAAGGTTATGCCTGGGCAGAGTCTGCAGCAGCCGCTCCCGCCAGCAGCCCAGAGATTATTAAACAGGTTTCTCGGGCTGTTCAGTGACCATCGTTAAGCCGAGCCACTGTTTTTGTCAGCAAGGTAACCATGACAATCGCCCTGTGCTGGAGGCTGCTGGCTCCTCTCCTCCCCACCCCGTTCCCACTAAACAGCCTCCCCCCTCCAATTCCACGCGCAGACTTCACTTGGACCCTCCAGTTAATGCGCCCTCGATGGTCATTAGAGGTGAACCGATGACTCAGTGCCATTTGTATGAATCAAAAAACAATCTCTTCCCGTGAGGATGCAGCGTGCTTGTGGGGCCCGCACCCAACTATTAACGGCACCTGTCATCACTGACAGGGGGTAGCAGCAGGGGAATGTGAGGAAAGAGGAGGTAGGCCCAAGAGAGAGCACGAGGCAAGAGGAGAAAGCCAGGAGAGATGGCGAGAGAAAAGAGAGGGTGCAGAAGAGTGAGTGTAATCCGCATGGCCGTGGGAAGGTGGCAGTCGTGGCCGGGGCTGCGGGAATGTCGTGCTTTGGGGAAAAGATCTTTATGAAAAGGAAGCCCTATTTCAGCTGAATAATGTAGAGTGCTACAAAAGAATCAGTGTGGATGAATATGAACATGTCCAAGAGAAATTTAATGAAAGGTTGAGCTACTGGAAGGAACAGGAACTCCTGACTTAGGACGAATATCAGTTTTTAAAACAGAAACATCCGGTTCTCCCTGTGTTTTATATGATTCCGAAAGTGCATAAAGACTTAAACAATCCACCAGGGAGACCGATAATATCAGCCCAACAGAGTATATTCGAGAATACATCAAAATATATTGACTTCTACTTGAACCCACTAGTGAGAACACTTCCGTCATATCTGAGGGATTCATCCGATTTTTGAAAAAGATATGTGACATAAAATGGGAGGAAGACATGGTGCTAGTGATGATGGACATATCTACTTTATACACTAGCATCAGACATAAGGACGGACTAAAAGCTACAGAGCATTTTTTGCGTATGAAACCTATGAGATTTGTCAATCATAATCGGATGATCCTCTAGATGATGGAATGGTGTCTGACCAGGAATACATTTTTATTTGGAAAATAATTATTCCAACAGGAACAGGGGATGGCCATGGGCACCTGCTTCACCCCCAGTTATGCTAATTTACATCTAGGCTGGTGGGAGGAGCAGGTGCTCGGGCCAGTCCTTGGAGCACTGGTCAGAGAAGATATTAATTTGGTCCAGGTTTATTGATGATGTCTTCGTGCTGTGGCAGGGCACCGAGACAGAGGTAGACCAATTTATCAATGAGTTGAATAATAATGATTTGAACTTGAAATTTGTGGGTCAACGAAGTAAACAAACTATTGAATTTTTGGATATTAGGGTAAGTGTGGAGGGGGTAAACTTGAGAGCACGGTTTTAAGGAAGCCTACCGCAGGTAATAGCATTTTACATGCGGGGAGTGCCCACCCCCTGCCCCTTATCAGGAGTATCCCATTTGGAGAATTCTCCAGAGCTAGGAGATCGTGTAGCACCCTTCGGGAGTATGATAGAATAGAACAGGACATGAAGCAATGATTTGTAGAGAGAGGATATTCGATGAAATGTTTGGAAACAGCATCAAGGAAAGCAAGAAATTTAAACAGGGAAGAGGTGCTGTTTCAACCCTCTAAAACAACTCTTAGAAAGAAAATGAAGAATCAAGGGAGCACATGTAGATTCATTACAACATATAATATGAGACATGATGATGTGAGAAAGGTTTTAAATAAGCACTGGCACTTTATAGTAGAAGACCCAATTTTGGGGCGAATAGTGAGGAAGAGACCACAAATCACTTATAGGAATACAAAATCAGTGAAAGACTATTTGGTACAAAGTGAGTATGGAAGGACAGCCCCACAACCAATGTGGCTTAAACAGCGAGAAGTATTTTTTAAGTGTACAAAGTGCAAGGCATGTCAACATGGGGAAAACTTTCATCTTTACAAACAATTTTTAATAAAACTATTAAAATCAGAGGAGTTTTATCATGCAGGTCGAGCTTTGTAGTATACATTTTAAGATGCCCATGCAAAAAGGTGTATGTAGGTAGTACTACCCTACCAGTGCACAAGAGAATTTTATAACATAGGAGGGCTATCCTTAACAAAGACAGAAGCTACCCAATAGCAAGACATTATGAAAAAGAGCATCAGAGTGACCCTACTTCCATGGTATATAGCTGCCTAGCACAAGTGCCCAAGAAGAGGAGAGGTGGAGACAGGGAAAGAGAACTGAGAAAATTTGAAACTTTTTACGTCCTTGAACTAGATGCTAGAGAACCAAATGGTTTTAATCTGGACGAGGAATTGTGTACGTGCCTGTATTAATTATTAGATGTGAAGAGTTCCCACATAGTGTATCAGTATCTGAAAGAGTTACATATGTAAATTTTAGAGTTTTTGTATAGGGGAAATTGTTTTTTCACGTAACTACAAGTATGAACATGAGCACTAGCACTTTAAAATTGAAAATTAGCACTTTAGTAAATAGGAGTTTTTACAATTCATGTGTATTAGATAAGATAAATTAACTTGTTCTTGTTTTAAGAAGGAGCATTGGACCCTTGGATTAACATGAAATTGTTTTGTATAGAAAACGACTATGCACTTTAGTTAAAAAATTGGAAATGCACTTTTGGTGGTTTACAGCACTAGCACTTTATATTTATTTCAGAAAAATATTTAAAATGAAAAGAAATTGAATACTTGTAGTGTTGAAATGTATGAGAAATAAGTAGTTACAAGAATGGAATATGGCCGCAAAAGTTTTTCAGAATATGCACACAATTATATAAAAAGTACAACAAGAAATTATGTATAAAGAATTGAGGCATACAAATAGGTTGTAATGAAATAGGAACTGTCCATTTTTTCAACCGTAATTGCATTGAGAAGAACTGAAAATAACATGTTTTAAAATGGCCACCATATTTACGATGTAATCCTGCACCATACACTGATATGAAATGTTATTGTCCTCTGTGGATGTCTATGCTCATATACTGTGGTTCTTTTGTATTTGAATGAACTTTATGTGTGACTCAGACATCGTGAACAAGGCCGTGAGGTAACGGCTAAAACGCGTTGATGTTTTTCTAAAAATAAATTTGCCAGATAACTAACCCACGGAGTGCCGATTTCGTTTTCATAGAGAGGAAGAAAGCATTTTTCTTTGATATATATACATATATATGTATCTATATATAATCAAACTTTCTAAATAAAATTTTATTTAGCTTTTACCATCAAGGGTCATAAATGCTATAAGAAAGTCAAACTAAAACTAAACTACCCAATAAAATCAAACTATAAACAACCTTAACCAATAACATCAGTTAAACAATTAAAACAAAAATATAAACAAGCACTAATTTTACCAACTAAATACTTCAAAAACAACAAACGCTGCACAATGAGGAAACTCTACCACATTCTCTATCCAGACACCTAAAGAAGAAATATATTTTTACATATCTTGACAACTGCCTAAGCAAGTAAGTAAAACTTATATTTAACTAAAAGGTACTCGTAAAAAAAATTAAAAATTTTAAATAGCAAATAATTAACTAAACACTCTCCAATTCTATCTCTTTACATATACGTCCTCAAAGAAAACATTACGACTTCGAAAATTACAGGCTGCCAGAAACAAAACACCAATCAAAAACCAGCAAAGAGATATAACAAAGTAAGTAAACAAAAATGATGGAAAAATACCAACTCCCCCAATAGCGAGTAAAAATAAACCTAAAGACCTCAACCTCTTCAAACTACCAAATAATAAATGTTTAAGTGAAACTGACTTTTTTTTTCTTCCCGCAAAAAGAAAGCACTTGCTCCACATTGTAACAACTCCAACGGAAAAGCTTTAAATCAGTATGAAACATCTAAAAGGAACAAACATGTAAGTATAAAAAATAAATGTAGTTGCATAAGTTTATATATAAATTGCAAACACCTAAAATTTTGAAAATTGTACTTATTTATACTATTATACTACTTTCAGATACAATGACAAAGCAAGCCACATATATAACTTCCTAGAAATGTAAGCAATTACTAAGTCATATGGGTTACACCTACAACCAAGAAAGTTAATTGAGGGAAAATTTGTCAAATATTATTCTAATGTATGCTACGGGAGGGCCACTACAAAAGATGTAATTTGTGTAAGAGAACACAACAACCCCCGAATGTGACAGAAATAGAAGCAAGGAAGAATTGCAGAATATGGGAGATGCAAGCACTAGCTCCTAGGAACTCACAACCAAAATCTTAAAAGATATAGGGCCAGATGCACCAACAAACCAATTTGTGATTTCCTAATTGGGAATCCTTGCGATTCGCAATTAGAAAATCGCAAAACGAAATGCATGAAAGTGTGTTTAGCACTTTCTGCGATTCCTAGGGGATTGCAAATTACCTACCTCTAGGAATCGCAAAAATCATGGGGATGGTGGCCTGCTGGGGTCAGCAGACCACCATGTCCATGATCGCTTTTAATAAAGCAATCTATTTTTTTGTAAATCAGCCGGTTTTCCTTAAAGGAAAACGGGATGCTTTACAAAAGAGAAAATGAAAACTTTTCCTTTTATTTTCTAAGAGCAGGCAGTGGTCCATGGACATACGCAAACCCATTTTGAGATTCGGTAACAAGTTACCGAATTGCAAAATAGGGTTTCCTGCATCAGAAGAGCATTTTTTTGCGTTCGCAAACGGCCGATTCTGCGAAACGGCCGTTTGCGAATGCAAAAACTGCTTGATGCATCTGGCCCATAAAGCCTAAATTCCCTGAGTATATCACAGGTTCACTATCATCTATATCCACTCTAAAACGTTTAATTGCATGAACTAAAAAAGTCACCAGCGATACTCCTTCCCGCCCTAGAAGATACTAAGATATAAAAAAACCTGAACATTCAACAACGACACATAATGAAGACCCTATCCTTTTATATCACAACCTAAATAATGATTGACAAAACCTAATATTATCTACATCAAATAACATACGAAAACTAAGCCATTGTCAAACTTGGATGATGGATGGGACCTTCAAAATCTGTCCCAAACCATTGATTCTCATATTCACCATAAATGTTAAATATCAAAAAACAATTATACCTTTATATATGCCCTACTACCAAAAAAACAAAGCAGCACTTATTATGAACTGGTAAACCACATTAAACATAATACAAATAACCACTACCCACAAAAAATAATCATACATTTTAAACAAGTCATGATTCAACCCATTTGAAAAATGTACCCCTACGCAGCCATACAAGGCTGTTATTATCAATTCAATCAAAGCATAAGGAGACACCTCCAGCAATCTGTACTAAGGGCCTTATTATGAGTTTGGCGTTCCGTGGACTGACATCCCGGTGGCGGCAGTCTGAAGGCCGTGAGCTGTTTGCCGTATTACATGTTGGGCAGATTGGCTTTGTGAAGACCATGGCTGGACCATCGGCACTGCCAGCATACCGCCGACCACAAGGGTCATGGTCAGGGGAAGGCAGCCTCCATTGTGCGGTACAGAGGTGCAACACCACCATCCGTACTAGTAGTTGACTTCCCGATGAGCCGACCACGGAGGTGGGTCCGCTGCCTGAAGGTAGATGGAAATTAAATATTTGGGGTCCATACTCAGCCCTTTCCAGTCCTTCCAAGCAGATTTCAATGTGGATCCCTTTCTCCAGGTCCCCCCTACACAGGAGCATTTTCACCCCAAGGAATATGATCCCCGTCTTCGGCGATATACAGGTTTTGCAGTGATTCTGCACATACACAGAACTATGCGCAGGAAAATGGGACCTCGGCGTACAGGGGCTAATCCTTCCCACGACCTTAGTGCCCACAAATCCAGGACCGACTAGCTATAGTGTCTCACTCGCTCTCGTACACACTCATGAAGAAGCAAATGATTAGACACCCCAGAACACAACCCTCCCAGAACTCTCAGGAATCGCGGTAACAAGGCACACCTTTTCGCTCACACTCTCGTACCTGTCCACAATAAGAACTGACAAAACACAAATATAGTTTAAAATGTTTATTTTAACTATTGTGCTCTAAAACGCAGTATACGAGCCACAACCAGCAGCAAAATGCATAAGATCAATACAGTTAGCATTGCAGCAAGGCCATATATCATAAAGGGGACTGTATTCATATAAAGACAGTGGAGAAAGGACTATAAGGTCTAACCACCCTCCCCTTGGCAAAAAGAAGTATTATTATATAATAGAAGATCTCAGGGCTTTGTCAGCAGACCCCCATGCCTTAGTGCCTAGATAGTATATCTACATCATAGGAACCGCATTGCTCTTCTCCCTGGAAAGCTCCCTCTCCAAGTGTGTGTTACCTAAACATGCATCCCCATAATATCAAAGCACGAGTTTCCAGCAGCAGCTGTGTTAGCATGTTTTGTCTAGGTGCCAGGGACTGACCAGAACAGAATAACAAGGGGCATTGTTGATCGACCTTGCTCACAGTGTTCAGACTAAACTCCAGGAACAGGCAGAGAGAGACCAAAGCAGATGGTTCTCATGTGAAAGGCATAAACAGATAAAGCCATGTAGTAATGTGCGAAAAAGCAGCATCATGGATGCTGGGCTCATGCTAACTTAGCGATGTGGACAATGTCCCTATCGGCCACGTGACACAGGTAAGTGCTTTGGTACCATGTACCCATTACCGGGACTTCTCACATGTGTGTCAGACTCAGGCAATGGGTATTTTTCCACATATATCATGCACATGTGTGCATTTGAAACATATGCAGTAGGAATGTACACACAGGCATCGATACATATGGAAATGCATTGCCCACCCCCTCAAGACCGCCACAGCCACACAGCCGGCCCCTAGTAAAACTCATAATACAGAGGTCAGAAGGCCCCAGGTGCAGCCATCTCCTAGCAGTCACGGGTATGGTACTTTGGCGGTCAGACCGAGGAACTCGTATTAAGGCCCTTAGTGTAGAATATGCTAAAAACACCCAATTTGCCTTTGAAATAAAACAGTGATAGCACTAGCCTATGTCCCTTTCACAGAGGTAGCTAACGTAACCACACTAAATAATATTGTTTGTTTGTACTACTAATTAAACTGCAACAATGCCTAATTTCACTAATGTTCTTCTTGCTTGTTTGCTTTTAGGTGCGCAAGAGAATACATCACCCACAGTACTGCCAGACAGAAGGCCTGTGCACGACGTGATGCGTGACCACACATCACGGACATCTCTTCAGCTTGAGAAGCTAAGTGCCACTGCCAACTGACAGCTTCAAGATGGCCCCAAAGAAAGGTGCTACCAAGAAAGTGGTCAGTGATAAGAAGGAGCTTACCACCACTGGTGTGTCGCCCCAAACCTTTTTTGCCCAACAAAAAAAACTGCCTCACAGGCCTATGGGGAGCAAGCTGGGAGCATCACCCCCGCCTCAGTGGACGCACCCCAACCTAGGCCCAAGCCCATGTCTGGCACAGAGGCAGTCAGTCTGATAACAGCAACACTGACGAGCAGTGACAGTGAAATGAACTTATCTCTTTTGCAAAGTAGTGCCCAATCATTGCAGGAAACTCAGATAAGTGGACAACAACAGCCGCAGACAGCAATAGTAGTTCCCCCCAAAGTAGAGTAGTTCAGGAGATTGAGCTTTATGCTGAGGAAGTAGAAGAAGCCACTCTTTCAGAAGATCAATTGCCTTCCAGATCTCCAGCAAGAAAAAGGAGGGTTAGTCCACCATCTTCTTGTTCAAGCCCCCCTTCTGATGATCAAGACTCCACTTGGATCTCACCTCAGTATGAGAGTGAGACATGTCAGGAGAAGCTAGGGAAAGGAAAAGTTCCTGAAAGCCTTACAGTTATGAATGTAGAAGAAGAGGATGATGACAAACCAGTCACCATGGATGTTAGACCAGACCCAGCGGAGACCGACATTACCCCATCTCAACCTGCTCTGAGGGATATGGAGCAGATAACACCACCACTACCACCAGCTGACCTATTGCAAGGCCCCAACAGCGACCTACATCCACAACCACGTCAGTAGAACTAGGCACTGCAGAGAGGCAAATGTCAAAATGCCCACCTACTGCCAGTTCATCTGACATTGGCAGTGTCACCAGTGTCAGAAAGAGGCCCTCCCAAGTTTAGGACTTCTTAGTCAGTTAACAAGAAGGAACCGAACATTGCCATATGCTCCATTTGTGAAAACACCACACAATCCAGTGGGAGGAGCACCTTAGTGGCCAAAAAACTGCAAGTGCTGTTGATGAAGGGGGTGAAAGGCTGAGCAGGGAATCCAATCTGATTACGGTAGAAGGTGAACAATAGGAAGACATTTTCGTTGCACAAATCAGCCCTGTCCCCATCAGTGCAGTAGTATTGCCCACATCAGCAACATTTCAATGCCACATGACTCAGGTTGAGACACCAAGGCAAGAGCATACAGTGACTGCCCCGCTGAGAAGCACATTGAGCCTACCACAGTCTGCTCTCATGTAGTCACCTGAATCAGTGGCACCAGAAAAGAAAGAAATCCTGGCTACTATTCCTGACATGTTTAGGCAGGAGGGGCAGTACTCCTCCCTTTTTCTTTTGTGGAATGGGTAGGTTTTCTAGAATTTGTGGCAGCCATCTGCCCAACATTTGAGATTCCCAGCCAGTCCTATTTTGAAAGATTTGCTGTTCCAGTGCTACATCACAATGTGCTGGAATTTCTTGGACAAGCTTTGCAGCAAAGTGCTGTTCACACTATCCACCTGACGACAGACATGTGGACCAGTTGCCAAGCCACTGATTACATGTGCATCACTGCAAACTGGATCTCTTTTGTGGGGGTTAGAGAAAGGATATCTGCAGGTGTTGACACTGCTGAGATTTTTAACGGTGCTCGGAAGCATGTAGCAGTAGCCATGTTCGCCATGGAGAAATCCCATACTGCTTCACACATCTTGGAAGACTTTAGCAAGGTCTTTGAATGGCTGTGACCAAGAGGGCTTAACATTGGATTTGTTGCCACTGACAATGGCAGCAATATAGTTCAGGCAATGGCAGATGGTGGCTATTTCAGGATCCTGTGTTTGGTGCACTGCATCAATATCATTGTACAGGAGCAGCACAGAGTCAGCAATTTACTCTCCATCTGCAGAAATATCTTCACTCATATCAGCGCTTCTTTTAAAGGCACGAAGCAGCTGAGGGTCATTTAGCATAATAATAGAATGCCTGTTAAAGCACTCATACAGGAGGTGCCAACATGTTGGAACTAGACTAATTACACGTTGCAATGTCTGTTTGAGCAGTACAGACAAATCAATGAATATGTCATGCAAAGAGGGGATGCAACTGTGAAAGGCATGATAATTGAGATGGACCAATGGGGCCTAGTGAAATGCCTGACAGAGATGCTGCTTCCTTTTGAGGTTTGCACACTGAAAGTCAGCAAGGAGGACAGTACCATGGGCCAAGCTACCCCGTTGTTGCATATGCTACAGGAACAGCTAAAGGAGGTGTTTGAAATGTACGCAGATGTTGACGAAAAAAAGATGTGCAGGAGTTGGTGGAGAGCTTAATCATTCGCTTATCTGTTAATACAAGGGTGTAAAGAGACATTGTTCCATCCAAAAACTACATCTGTGCCACAATTCGTGATCCACAGTACAAACAATTACTGACCACTTTCATTCCTTTTTCAGACAGGGATGTTTCAAACTACAAGACGTGGATTGCCGAGCAAGCCAGTGACCTAGTAAAAAAACGGCTGGGAATTAGAGGACCACTCCTCCAGGGTACAATTTCTTCTGTGCAGCCTTCAACTTCAGAGCCTGAGGGTCGTGCTGTTGGCTCACAGCAGCCAAAACCAACAACAAGAACACCAGCAACAACAGGAAGAGAAGCATCAGGCCCATGATCTGCATATAAATGGTTTCTACAGGCAGAGCTTGAGTCCAGTGCAAAGGTGAAGGCAAAAGAGTTTGAGCAAGGTGGAGCACCAATGACTATTGAGAGGATGCTCCAGGCCTATCTGGATGACCCAACAGAGGCCTATATTGATCAAAACCTATTGATGTATTGGTATGGGAAGAGGCACCAATGGCCAGTGCTCAGCAGGCTGGCAATAAACTATCTGGCTTGCCTCGTTGCAAGTGTGTCTGCTGAGCGTGTGTTCAGTGCAGCTAGTGCAGTTATCATAGTGAGAAGGACCAGTCTCTCGCCCCAGAACATGGAGAGATTAACCATGATCAAAATGAATCACCAGTTTATATCACCGAAGTAAACCATATCAGAAGTACGACAGGAGGAGGATGAGGGTGATTGGTCAGACTCAGGTCATGGTAGTAGTGTGTTAGCTGACCTACTTCTGGGTGAATCACCTGAGTTTAAGGATGAACTCTACTTCCCTGACTAGTAGGCCTGGGCCACCAACCATAGATCTTTCTATTTCTATCACCAAACTGCTTTAATGACAAAAGAAATATAGCTAGGAGAACATTATTTTATTTTGTTGTTTGTGTCTGACTGACTAATGCACCCCCACTGGTTTAGACACATTTTATTGCTGTATTGGAGTTGGACTAGTGTGCATTGAAGAAGCCTCCCCTATTCCCCTCAAGGACATTGGAGAGACAAATTTGTGCCTGCCTCCATACTGTGCCTATCTATCCTTTCTATATTCCCCTAGCCAATCTGCCCCACATTATTTGATTTACCAGACTGATCAATGTGCGTTTTGTGAAACAATGGATCTGCAATGTACCTGATTTAGAAGAGGTAAATGGCATGCGCGCACCAAAGGTTGATATATATTAAGAGTGATTCTTGTTTGTGAGTGTGTTGAGATGATTCATGTGGTGGTAGGTAGTCAGACTGGGTGTTTATTGTTTAACTATAACTATTAAGCTTGATTGTGTTTGTGATGAATGATTTACAATGTTGGTGGCCTAATGACAGGTGATAATTTTTTTCTTGAGGTTAATTTGTTCCTTTCCCTTTGACACCTAGCGCGATTTGTTTGCCGGGTCCACCACACAGCTTTATTTTCTGCTTCACACTCCTCAAAGACCCAACCAAAACCAGTCCCTTTAGCTAACAAACACAAATGTGGTCTACACTAAAAAATGACTCAATGTTTCTCTTGTTGTTCATCAACAGCATTGCACTACAGGTCAATCTATCACATTTGAGTCGGGACTCAGTTGGTAGAGTTGGACATGTTAGTTATTCAGAGTCAGGAGGAGGATGATGGAAAGACTCAGGATGTGATGCCTTTAACAACTTCCACCTGAAGAAGGAACTTCACGGAAACCAACATTTGATGATGACTCTAAGAGGCCTACTCAACTCTGTGGAGTGGAGGCTGAGAGAGGTGCATTGATTTTACTTGATTTGGTAAATGCAATGTTGCTGAGTGTGTGTGCTGGCTGGATCAATTTTTAACCTAGGTGGTGGTTGGGTGGCGGGCCTGTTGTAGGTAACTGGAAACAGACATGTAGTGATCATCACATTATGCAAGTGCTAGGCTACATAGAATTAGTATTTGAATGATGATCATGACAGCTGCGAGTTTGATCAGCCAGATAGTATATGTGGCCACTTGTCTGTGATTGTTGGTTGTTGTAATTGCTCTCACCTAATTGATCTTACATCAATCATGAAATGAATGATTGCAACCAGAACTATTCTTCTCTTCAGCGCTACCTCTGAACCTTCTTGGTGCACTACTTATGAAGTTTAACTTCTGTCCTTCTCTTTGATTCTACAATATCATTTTTGTTTTTCAATCCGCAGGCCTTCTCTTTTCCTCCACAAAAAGGCAAAAGCATCATAACACTCACGCTTACTAACCGGACCGCATCAGCCAGACAGGCACCCAAGATTGACGGACAATCGAGGAAGAATTGTGTGTGTTGGTCACCTTACTCCTACATAATTTGTATTTACTTTTTTATTTTCCAAACCTAGGTGACAGAACATTTAGGGATATAATAAATATAACTTGGCTCTCTCTGGGGATGACGGGCTGTTTGGGTTGCACTGCATTTAGGTTAACTGTGTCATAATCATCTCTTCATTTCCTTTCCACCCAAAACAGATTGATGATGATTGGATGCTTATTGTCTAGATGAATATTGTCTTTGTGTAGTGTTTGTCTTTGTCACACCTTTCCCAAATCCCCTTTCCCATCCATTCATCAAACCCCTTATCCTCTTCCCCGGGCTGTGTGATTTATTGAGGTGTGACTTTATAATTTTCACCATTAATTGATCACACACTTGGGGAGGATGTGGTGAAAGCAACACCAACTCAGTGAAGGATTGTTATATTCCAGAGTTAGGCCCATGTAGCGAAGCAGCTAATTTTCTTACATTGTCCTCACAAATAGCATTTCCATCTGTGACCGTTGGCACACATTTGCACGTATGACAATGTTGGATTAGTTTCCCCGAAACTAAACTTGTTTTTATATCTAGCTTCGCACAATATTATCACAAAGCTCTGAACATCATGTACAAAGTCTTCTTTCACACTACATACAAATGTCATCACTATCAACATCCACGAGGCGACAGGGCTATCTATATATCCATAACATCACTAATCTATGCGTACATCGCAAGGCTGCTTTCTATTATAAAGAATGAGCATCCCTATAGATTAGTAGAGGAGGTACTTCCGCTGACACTAAGGGTCCTTGCGTGCTGAGAAATCACCATGCAGCGGTCTAACATCTCAAGAGGGGTGTCCAGTTCATGACCAAGACAGGGTCCTTCACTCTAATTAGGTAATGGGGTTGTATTGTCCATTGGGGGGATTCTTGGCTCTACACCTACACACACTCTAGCTACACAGTAGGGTTCACATAGTAGGAGTACAATAGATTACTGTATTGTTTATATGCCTGCATATATACAATTGTTTAGCACCATGATAGAACTATATCTACTATTTACGCTTTTGGTGCTTGTAATCATGTTTATCTTCTTTTGTCTACTAATCATTGAAGCACATGTATTTTATGCAAGAATAAGGTTGGTTCGATAAATATTATTGAAAACATCTCACTGTGTATTCTCTGTATATTTCTCTGAGAATATGTGAGCTCGAGTGACTGAGAGAAAGGTTCTGTACAGTTTCCACGATCCCTGAGGGTTCAGGGTTATCATGTTCAGTGGTTGTCAGAAACCATTCATTCACTTGTAGTTTAGGGGTGCTTACGGTGGTACTGTGAGCTAGCTGGTCTGTAGGCCAAAATATCCTGCAGGGGTGTCCGGAATCAGTCTTAACACCAAGTCCTTAGATTATGTTGTCCGAACAATGTGCAGGACCTACGGATTGGTAGGAATGACATGAGAGGATCTTCAGTTCTCCTTCTATTACCAAAACAGTAACCCACACTGGCCCCATTCACCCACCCACGCATAAAAGTGATCAATATTTTAGATATAGAAGAACATCATATGCCAGCATCATTATTCATTATTAATACTAATAATGGGGTGTCCCAGTATCATGCAGAACCTGGGGAACATCAGCAATATGTGGACAGTGGTTCTGCCATGGGGAAAGAAATTTCTTCAAGGAAATAACTTTGTCCTCTCAAATGTAGGACCATCAATCAATGATACACACAACACTGACCATAGACATAAATACCAATTAAAAATTACAAAGACTCAATTCAATTTGAAAAGATTGTGTCCGATATATTAAAAAATCACTTATCGTATGTGATTAAACACATATCAATATTAATATAAGATAGGACTGATACACATTGTACAATACATAACAATAATGATACAACATTTTTGTGACATAAAAGTGTGGCTAAGACAAAAAGAAAACACAATATTACACATAAATTGTAGGTAAACAAAAACTTGTTCCAGCGTCCAAAAATCTTAGAAAGCATTTCTTATACAACTTTGTTTGTTTGGGCAGAGAATGCTTGTATGAATAACGTTGACGTTTCAACCCCCTATATATGAGAGTAAGTAGACAATATCACTGTGGGGTCTTCATCAGGTTTACAGTCCTGATGGTCCTACATTTGAGAGGACAAAGTTATTTCCTTGAATACATTTCTTTCCCCATGGCAGAACCACTGTCCACATAGCATCATTATTCAGGCATTGTGTTCCGTAAATGCGTAACCTTGTCCCTTTCACGATTTGAGTATTGGCTACTTTAGTTTTAATTAAAACACCAGCTCACCATTGCTCTGAATAATCTCGTACTGCATGTTATCACTATCAGGTATTCTTTGTTGCATAGTAGTCTAGTCTCAATTGTTTGTAAAGCTATGATACCACAATATATATAACCCACTAACTCAGCTGTTATTTAAATTTAGTTGCCTGCAATCAATAATCCTTCCGATAAATACTACAGTTGGAGTTCACCTAGGTGGGAGTGGGACCTCACTTCTTTTTCACTGTTAGTGCACTAGCCACTACCACAACCATGGTACCTCGGGAAACCATGCAAACCTCGCTTCATCTATTCAGGTAAGAGAACTATGGAGCATTGTTAGGCAATATAGGCAATGGAAATTGTAAAGTTGGAAACCCCCCCACCTCCCCTTATTAGACTATATTGTAGACTACAGAGACTAGGAAAGTTGTAGTAGGACAAGGATAACACATAACTAATTGTTATATGCTATCACCTGATGTTAAAAATAGACTGCTGTTGAGTTAAAAGGCAGCAGTGCAAAGTAAAACACCCAAAAAAGATTTGAAACTTAAATAAAGATATTTATATTTATTACCCTAACAACAATATTATATAAACTTACCCCTTCCACCCTAAAATGGCCCACCGCTCTTCCCAAACAATTGTCCCCATCCCCAAACAATGTCTAAAATAAAAATGTCCCAAAACAGTAAAACAAAAGTCCCGGTCCCAACTCCCATCCCACCCACAACAAGTCTCTTCCACCAAAACAAAGGTTAAAAAAGGGTCAGAAGAGGGCACTAATGGTGGACTAGGAGCTTTTTTGAGGTGCCCCTCCATCTTAAGTTGCCCTGCTACCATCAGGTCCAGGCTGAGCATGATGTGGCGGAAGTTGCGATCAGAAATTGAGGGGGGACAACAGTATTGGAATGCCGGCGGGCGGCTGCCAGAGAACTGTGGTGCTGGTGTTGAGAGGCTGGAGGCACTGGTGGCTAGCGGGGGCCCTCGGCAGTGGCCTCTTACTCCTCCTACTCCTGAGCCACCAGCTGTCGGTATGCATCCAGTATCACCTCCAGCTTCTGCTACCACAGCAGGGCTGCTACATCCTGCTGAGTTGGTTGACCACTGACAGCAGTTATAGCTAGAAAGAAAAAAAGAGAAATTATAAACAATGCTCTCTGGAAAACACTTGTTTAAAATTCTGTATTGGATTTGATGTGATTAAAGTCACAGTCATTACCCACACATGCCTGACATAAAACTAAAGGCTAGTGGCCAATGCACTGAAAGGAAATAAGGCAGAATATAAACACAGCACACCAGTTTAAATAAACTGTTATTTTTCTTTCTTTTCAAGGATTTCCAAGTAAAACAAAAAGTAACCAGACGCTTTGTGTGAAAAAATAAAAATCAATTACTTTTCATTAATAATGAGTAAGACATTATGCACTATGGAGTACAAGTACTCTCTTTCTTGTTGTGCTAAATTAATGAAGACATGCTAGCTCAGCTGGCGCCCTAGTCGTACTTGTTACTAGTCATACTTTGCTACACTCTGCAGTCTGCAGCTGGGGCAGCTGTAAATGACAATTATCTTATTCCAATAGCCCTGCTCTTCTACAAAATGCCTCTCAAATCAATCTCTTATCCTGAGTACTACAAGGCAGATGAATAGTGATACATGTTATGTATCAATCATGCGGACATCCTGTCTTCCGTAAGTAGATGGTGTGAAAAGCAATGCACTGCAGTACAGTGAAAGGATTAAAGAATGGGCTATAGATTATATTTGACACATTAGTCACAAACTATGTCATCTGGAAATGTCAAGGCAGTTACTTAGTCCCACTTTACTCCCTGGCCTCACCCTCCACCACACTTTATAATTCATTTGTCCAACAAATACATTTGCTTGGCTGTAAGGAAAGGAAACTTAAATTACTCTAGTGCAGGGTGAGTTAGGGGATTAGGCTGGGTAAGCAGTAAGCCCGGGTGTAAAAGTCCACTCCGTTCATGGAGTTTGTGGAATTCGGTAACTCCGTGTTCCACCGAGAACATGTAATTACCTTTAAACTCCTCATTCTGCAACGGTGCAGAGTTTTTTTGGTCTGTGCGCTCGAAATGCAATTTCGCGTGCAAGGTAGTGACTTGCCGGGTGCTCGCGATCACCCATGAGATTTTCAGGGCTGTTCGAGGGCACCACAAGATTTTCTAGTTGGCCGCATGATCCCACGAGATTTTGCATGAATGGTTGAGCAATGAGATAGCAGTTTAATAATAACTTTTTATTATATCTTTGAGGATAACTTCACTTATGTTGAATTAGTTACATTTTTCCAATTAGTTTTTTTAATTAATTCATAAATATGTCCTAAAACTCTATCTTATGGTGAGTCATCTCTCAATGGTATCCCATGGGGTCCTCCGGCTGTACACCCAATGGATCATGTCAATATGGTGCCCCATGGGGGTCATCTTTGTGTAGGGTGGATCATGTCTTCATGAGGTCCGATAGGGTCCACCTGCTGCATATCAGAGCAGATCTTCTCTTCATTGGGACCCAGGTGGTCCTCCTTCTCTTTGGTGGGTCATCTTTGCCTGGTGTCCCAAGTGGTCGATTTTTTTTTTTAAATTGTAATATTAAAAAATATATATTGTTTATACCATTTCCCACTACATCTTGCTTCAATCAAATCAACCCCATGTCTGCTATAGAATAAATGCACAACAGCAGCATTCATTGTTTAGGGATTATTCCTTCCATTGTCATTTATCTGTCAGGTGCACCTCCCTCAGAGTCAGTGGCACATCACATGTCGTGAGTGACGTGACGTCACATGCCGCACTTAAAGGAAACAGTTTCATCTGTATGTTGCTGTTGTTGTTTTTGCTCCCTCATATTCTTCCTGAGTGGTCAGTCACCATGAAAATAATTATATGTTGGTGTGTTTTTCCATTTTAGGAATGAGCAGATATATTTACAGTGTATTGTTAGTTAAGGAAGTAACAACAGTGACGACACAATAAATGATATTTTTCTGTTTGTAGTACCAATTGAACAGCAACAATGCCACGTTTCACTGATGTCATTCTTGCTTCTTTTCTTTTCGGTGCACAACAAGAAGACAACAACAAGAGAAAACAACACATCACTCACAGTACTGCGAGAAAGAAGGCCTGTGCACAGATTGACGCGTGAGTGACCTACACATCAGACATCTCTTCAACTCGTGAAGCTAAGTGCCACTGCTAGTATCTACCAGTTTCAAGATGGCCCAAAAAAAGGTGCCACTGCTAAGCCTAAAACTGCTACCAAGAAAGTAGCCAGTGAGAAGAAGAAGGAGCTTACCACCACCACCACCACTGGTATGTCGCCCCAGATGTTTTTGGGAAAACAAAAAACTGTGCCTTCCGCACCGGCCTCTGGGGAGCAAGCTGGGAGCAGCACCCCCAATCAGTGGACCCATCCAAATCTAGGCCCTAGCCCATGGTTGTCACAGAGGCAGCCAGGCTAATCACAGCAACGCTGACGAGCAGTGATGTTGACATTGACTTAACTCTATCTCAAAGTAGTACCCAGTCATTGCAGGAAACTTAGAGAAGTGGACAACAAAAACAGCCACAACCACCAATAGTTGTTCCTCCCAAGGGAGGAGCAGTTCAAGAGATTGAGCTTCATGCTGAGGAAGTAGAGCAATCTGCTCTAGAAGATCCATTGTCTTCCAGACCTCCATCTTGAAAAAGGAGGGTTAGTGGTGCATCATCTTCTTCAATCCCCCCTTCTGTTGATCTAGACACCATTTGGATCCCACCTCAGTCTGAGAGTGAGACACGCCATGAGATGACTCAGATGAGGCTAGGGAAAAGGAAATTTCAAGAAAGCCTACGAGTTAAGAAGGCAGATGTAGAAGAGAAGGATGACGATGAACCAGTCATCATGGATGTTAGCGCAGCCCCAATGGAGACTGAAGTTGCCCCATCCCAACTTCCCTGGAGGATGTGGCCGTGGCAACACAGATCCAACCACCGCCAGCTGCCATATTTGCAAAGTCCCGGCAGCGACCTATATCCACAACCACCTCAGGAGAAGTAGGTACTACAGAGCCAGAGAGTCAAACGTAAAAACGCCCACCTACTACCAGTTCATCCAATATTGGCAGTGGCACCAGCAGCCTCAGAAAGTTGAGCTTCCCAGTTTAGGATTTCTTTTCGGTTAGCCAGAAGGAGGTGAACATTGCCTAATGCTCCATTTGCAGAGCAAGTGTTAGTCGGGATACGCTTGATACAAACTATGGTACCGGGGGCCAAACGACCCATTTGAGAAAGACCATACGATCCGTTGGGGGGCACACCTTAGCAGCCATAAAACTGCAAGTGTTGTTGAAGAAGGGGGTGAAAGCCAGCTGAGCAGGGAATCCGAATGCGATCCAATCATGGTGGAAGGAGAAGAAGAGGAAGACATCTTCATTATGCAAAGCAGCCCTCTCCCCTGCAGTGCAGTAGTATCGCCCACATCAGCAACATCGCAATGGCACAAGACTCAGGTCGAGACACCATGGCAACAGAGTACAGTGACTACTCCACTGAAAAGCACATTTCGCCTACCACTGCCTGGTCACAAGAAGTCACCTGCATCAGTGGCATCAGGAAAGAAAAAAAAACAGGCTACTATTCCTGCCAAGTTTAGGCCAGAGGGGCAGTATGAACGCAACCACCTAACAGCACGTTTTTACAACGCAAAGCTGGCTAAAATGTTAGTGCTGAACCTACTTTCTTTTTCTTTTGTTGAAGGGGTGGGTTTTCTTGAATTTGTGGCAACCATCTGCCTGAAATGGAAAGTTCCCAGCTGGTCCTATTTTACTAGAGTTGCTGTTCCAGCACTACATCACGTTGTGCTTGAATTGCTCAGACAAGCTTTGCAGCAGAGTGCTGTCCACACTATCCACCTGACAACAGACATGTGGACCAGTTGCCAAGCGGCTGATTACATGTGCATCACTGCACACTGGATCTCTTTTGTGGGGGCTAGAGAAAAAATATCTGAAGGTGTTGTCCTTTTTAGGTCTCGCGCCTAGCGTTGCAGTGCGTAGCACTGCTCGCGCAGCGCGAGACCTTTAGAAAGGGCTTCAGAAAACGACCCACACGCTCGTGCGTCTGGTTTTGTTTTCGGAAGCCCTCATTGGCTGGAGCGTGCGTTTTTTTAAAAAAAACGGCACGCGATTGGGCAAAGGCGGGCGCATGTCCCGCCTTCGCTCCTCCCATTCCCGACGGTGGCCAGAACGCGCAGCAGCGCGCGTTCGCCTCGCTGCCGCTGCCGCGCTCCCTGGCCCCCGCTCCTCTGTGGTGCGCGCGCACCACTGGTTTAGAAGTACAGCCTCCCCTCCCTTCCTGTTTTGCAAGCAGCTTCCTTCGAGGATCGGACACCCTTGTTAAGCCTGGTAACAGCATGCCATGAGTGAAAAAGATGATTTTCTTGTGCCAATTTTGGTTGTGACACCAGTATTCACGTTTCAGGAGAAAACTGCATCACAGTTGTGCTTGAGTTTGCTTTTAATGTCGCAGGACCAGTACTTGCCCCAGAATTGATTTCTAAATGCAGCTTGCAGACCCCAACAACCGCAATGAAACACTCAGTCTGAACCACGGCTCGCTTTTCGGATTCCCTTCTTGTGACCTGTCTTTCTCTTGCACTGCACATAGTCAGAGCCCTGAGGAGCGCGGCGATCTGCCTACAAGTAACATGCAGTTTTCTTGCCACTCTAGGATTTGCAAATGTTGTCAACACGTCCTGTAGTAAAAAAGCGCTGTGATGCCATAACTATGTTAGAAAGTGCTATGCAAAGACAAATGGCATAAAAATATTGCATCCGTAAAAGATCTCTTCCCTGAAGGAACGTGGCACCTGATAGTGAAGGTTCTGGGTGAGGTGCTTTAAGACTGACCATATGTTATATTAGCTCGGAACGCCATCCTTTATCTAACGCGAAGCAGCCACGCGCACCCTTCAGTGAGTGCAGCAAACTTAGGCAGCTGGCAGCGCATTCCGACTCTGAGGCAGCAGGACCCGCAGACAGACAAGGGGAGGCCGCGTTTATATGCACCGGCAGCAGAGCAGGGAAAGGGAACCAG
This sequence comes from Calotriton arnoldi, assembly GCA_963921515.1. NCBI lineage: Eukaryota > Metazoa > Chordata > Amphibia > Caudata > Salamandridae > Calotriton > Calotriton arnoldi. The sequence continues at coordinate 180,284 of CAWUFW010010347.1, read as the reverse complement.
TGACGGCAAAGAAAGAAAGAATACTTTTAGAAGGGACGGCAACGGCGAAAACAAAAAGGATTTGCAATGAAATAGGTGTCGCATTTGCGAAATGTTGAGTTATTGGCATTGTCATTTACAATGCCAATAGCTAAAACGTGCGTAAATGCGAAACCTATTGCATTGCAAATGCTTTTTCGTTGGTATCCTTTCCCAGATGGCAGAATGCGTTCTTGGAAAGGCTAAAAAACATTTGGCAAAGCCATAGGTATCACAGGTGAGACCTATTAGCTTGGCAGATGCTTGTTAACAAGGCTAACACTATCAGGGCAAATGTTTCACCTTATTAGTACAAATTTGACACCCAAATACAGTTACTAAGCAACAGAAAGGTGACCAGCGAACCGTTGAGAACGGCCTTTTGCTTACAGTAGCACGTGTCGTCATGTTTCTAGTAACATTTGCTCCGTTTGAGTTTGAAAAATGTTTTTAACAGCTGCAATTATGCAGCAGATGATTGATTGTGTGCAAAATGCAGCAAATCCACAAAGCGCTGCAGCCGCATATTTACAGTGGGTCTACCTAGATTTCACATGTACCACGAACAAAAGGTTATACTCTGATCACCTAGAAAATATGCAATACTTATAGATCCATTCTGAAGGCATGTTTGTATACAATCCAAACGATGGCATGGGGGTACGTAACACATTTTAAGTAAAAAGAGGGTAAGAATTGACTCAAGCAAACGTGCAATCAAGAAACACATTTGTCCCAGTGAATGTATATGATTCAGTGAAAATATATAGCTAGACGAAAATATACTTTCGCAAAAATGTAGATTTGCAGAAACAAGTACATTACAGTGTTATAGTAATTATATAGCACTTCATACCCCTAATGGGGTCGCAAAACGTTCATATTTGCATCAGAGTCCAGGGAGTCCTTTAAGAGATCATAATGAATCTGGGTAATGGTTTAAGATAGACCACCGTGTGAAGTGTTAATTGAAGTGCATGACGTTTGATAACTTATTCCAAACATGGCATCATTGTGCATATGGTGTTGAGGAGTGGCATGAGAATAGACACGTTCAAGCGTATGGATAACCAGCGTTTTTTATGGTCAAATATAATGTAGCTATAAAAGAGACCCTTTTGGTACTCTCTGAAATATAAGATGGTTGCAAATTACTCTTAATCTTGAAGGGAGGGAGTTCCAATTCATAGCCATTTAGGTTGAGGAATTATCCTCAAGTGAGATGGTAGGTACAGAATGTTTTCTGAAGAAAGTCGGAGCTGGAGCCTGAATGGCACTATGAGCCATGCACAATGTTTCGAAGGCAGTCGGTATAGAGAATGAAGAGCAGATGCAAGGCCTGACCGGATATTAAGCCTAAGGAGGTGTCTCACAGCTATATTATCTGTAGCTTCCAGGCCGCTTGGTGGGATGGTATGTGTCGTTTGTGTAAATTACGGTCAGATAAAAAGGGCGAGGATGGCTTTTACCTATTGGTGGAATCCTAGGTAAGGGAAGAGTCCACGTGGTCGTCTCATTGTATAACAAGCATTTGCAATGCAATAGGTCTCGCATTATTAAAGTTTGAGCTATTGGCATTGCTAAATAATGCAACACCAATAGCTCAAACTTTAATAATGCGAGACCTATTGCATTGCAAATGCTTGTTTCTCTTTTCTATCAACCCATTGTTGTTAAACTTAATTTATTATCAACATTTGTCTGCTGAGTTCCAGATTGAAGAGGCCATTAACTACTCAACTCCCATTGTATCTGCTAAAGCGGGGTGTTCACGAGTCGACACCCATGCAGTGAGTTTATATTACGAATTGTCAATCAGCAAGCTATGTGACTTACCACTGCCTGTCCCTATCGCCGTTGGGACTCCCCCTTCATCTGCCGCATCCGCTCGACTGGCACTCTAGCTGCCGGCCTCAGCACAGATGTTCTGTGCGGCTAGAAAAAACATTACACATTTGATTTTAGATGCCAGATACACCACCCCCATTATTATTTTTTTTAGCAAAGCACAACCACAATACATCACTACAGTTCGGTTACAGTATCTCCTATCAAATTCAAAATATCACATTGGCCATTTTGTTGGGCAATGTTTGAAAAGCCAGGCAGTTAAGTCAACCAAAAACTTTTTGTAATGGAGGGACAGAACTGTGATGCATCTGAGCCAATGAAGTGCAATGAAGGGGTGGAATAATTGATCAATGAAGGTCTTGGTTGGCAAATGCAATGGGGCCTTCCTCATACTTCGAGCCACGCTGCCCTGTCATCAACTGCTGGTATACTAAGATAATAATACATACACATCATTGGGGGTCCACCATGGCCACTCTCTAATTTTACTATTTGGGCATGAGCAAGAAAAAGAAAGCCTTCACATCAAACATGTGTACAATACCTTACTTGGGCATGGAATCTTTACAGTAGAGTACCAGACCTGAAATGGGTTCCCTGAGTATTACAGTACCACCAGTCCACAAGATACATAAGGCGAGAGGGAAAGCTTACTTACAAAGCAGAAGAAAGGAAGCTACAGAACAGACAGACTAGCACAGGGAGTTTCATGTCAAGTACAGTAACTTGAACTATAAAAAATAAATAAAAAGGATAATTCAGGGATAATAAAAATTTAGGAAACAAACAAATAGAACGAAGAGGAGTTGGAAAAAGATTAAGGGACAGGCACCGCAAAAAGGAAGTAAATACTAAATGTGGGGCGGAAAAAGTTAGGGAAATAATAATATTAACAACAGGCGGACTTACTCGGGCCAGCAGAGCTATCTGCAGAGGCACTTTCGGAGGCAGTGGCACCTCCAGCTCCCTCGCCCGGCTCACTGAATCCTCCAGGCCCATCTCAATTCTTGCACCGGTATGCTATTGTAACAAATACATAAAATAAGATTAGTGGTACAGTTAATAATAATCTCCACAAAAATGTTTTAACAGGGAAAGGCAAACACAGTAACATAGAACTTTTCTAAATCAGATTTCAATAGTACTAGTATGGTGGACCAATTCCTAATTTCCAAAACCTATTCCAAATTTCTTAAACTACATTTTGAAACTACTAATAAATTGCAACGAATGATCTTTGCTTCTCATCTCATTCTCAATCTCAAGTTACCCCCTTTGATGGTCTACATTTTTTTTCAGTGCATAGATGCATGCATACTACACATCACTGGAAAATTGCTTGTGGTTGGGGACTGTACAAGCTATAAAAAAATAAAGGCAGAGAGAAGTGAGAGAACATGCTAACTCACTAAAATTAATAACTACCACTTTCTTAGTGACTGGACAAAGGAGTCTCTGCATTACTTCTTAAATAAACAGCCAAAGTGAGAGCCAACTAGTAGGATTAGATAGCGCCGCCGAGCACCCAAATACTCAATGATCACATAATATTTGTAACCTTAGCTTACCTGAGTGTGAGCAGCATGCTTCATATTTGAGAAAACAATATTAGCTTAGATAGAACACAGCAAATAAATAATTATTACTCACCGAGTCCCTCAACCTCCATACCTAGCAGGTCGAGCGGGTCCTGGTCCCTATCCAGGATGTCAGCCCACTGGTGTGTAAACTGTTGTTGGGTGCGCCGGAAGCCAGAACAGCAGTGCACAGCCCGGCACTCCTTCTCCCTTCACTGCCTACGCTCCCAGAGGGCATACACACTGCCAGGCCTGCTGCCAGGGTGGAGGAGACATGGCTGCACATAAAAATCTAGCGCAGCCACCTCCACCTCTGTAAAGATCACATGGGGCTGCACCCCTTCACAGCGCCACCGACCGTAAGGTAGGCAGCTTGTGGTGTAGGTTCTGGGGCCCTGCCGCTGCTGCTCCCCTACTATGCCATGGCACTGGGTGGGGGGGAAGAAAGGAATGTAGACACAGGAAGGACGGAATGAAACAAGAAAGTAAAGTGAAAAATAAAAAAGGTACAAAAGTCACGCAAAAACTGAAACAAAATTCAAAAAAACATAAAATACAACAGCTCAAAGACACAGGGTAAGGTAGTAAATAAAAATGAGGGATAGATAAGTTTCAGAAGGTTAGGATTAGATAGATTAGGAGGGATTCAAAAAGTAGGCCCCAGCACCATAAACAGAGCAAAAACAAGATGGCTCTGCCAATGTGAACCACGTGGTGCTGTTCACGTGTGATTTCTGGCTCAAGACACACTACACGTGTTTATAACGTGAACATGTGCGGCTAGTACCTCCGCCCTCTCCTGTAACCCCGCGTAATGCTGCAGAGTTTTTACCACTTCACTGAGTTCCGCATAGCGCTACTACGCAAATTCCGCCTGGGCCTATATAAAATACATAAACTCTGCAAAAAATCCTAGGATCGTGGTTGCCAGTACACATAAAATGTATACAATTGTGGCCTGTTTTGATAGCTACAGGCATGGTCTGCAATACAGTCCACGAAACATAAAGTCTAAAAATCATTTGATCATATTGTCCATTACGCAACTCATGATATTAGCTCAACATCCAACCATCATAGCACTAAATAAGCTACCTTTTTTTGTCTACATCTCCCCATGTTAAACAGGAAGCGGGTGACAGCAAATACGATGGGCGGTGTTGTATTAGTTCTTAATATCCTAGCCACTGTCCTAAAGTCCCTAGTCCCCATATTGTGGCAAAGTGGCAATATCCACTTCTTCCTGAGGATGTGATAATAAGGGCAAAAAAAGATACCATGCTCAATACATTCTTTTGCTTCAGGACAAAAGGGGCAAGTCATGTCTGGTTCTGTGTAGGTGCATTGCCATTGCGCTGTCACTGTAAGGACAGACAAAATGTCAATCTGGAATTTTATATATGGTGTTTTGGCGAACAGGGGCTCAAACTCATCCATACTCTTCCAAAGTGTAGACATCTTTGAACTCTAGGTAGGTTGTTGTAAGAGAGCCCACCCTCTCATTCCTGCTGATCTCGCCATCCACATACTGCCAGTATATTGTCTCAAGAGGAGACTTTGTACCCTGCATGCGGTCTCTGGGTTCGTCCAAAGATTCTCGTACTAAAGCTCAATCAAACAGCAGTGGTCTGAGTCCTACTATATGGGTGAGGGGTCTGTGGCCTAGTGCTAACCAGAGGGGAATGAGTGGGGAAGTCGCAGGGAGATTAGTAAGGAGTCGAAGAAAGTGATTCTCCACCAGCTCCATATCACTTACATTCTCATGCCTCCAATGTTCTCCACCATATAAAGACCCCCAAGGGCTTTTAATTTATACATTTAGAGGGTTGGGGATATCGGGTGAAAAGTGGAGCCATTTAGAGCCCTGGTGATACTCCCTATATTGTGTTCTAACCTAAGTCTGTACTTCTGTATCTGCAACGACCAGCTAAACTGCTCTGTGAGCGTGAACCTAGGAATTTAAATGTACGGTCTTTCTCCAGGGAAACCACTAAGTACCAGATGTGGTTGAGTCATGGGGCAGGAGTTCAAAACCATATACTTGGATTTTGAAAGGTTAATCTCTAGCCCTCTGTGTCTACAGAAGTCCTCAAACTGAACTAGCAGATTTTGAATTCCCATAGGGAATTTAGAGATCAGTAAGGTGTCATCCACAAACAAGAGCACCAGAACCTTTCCAAAGGCCAGGGTCGGGGCATCATTGTTGCACAACTCTAGATGGGCCAGCAGGTCATTGATGTATAGTAAAAACAGGATCGGGGCAAGTACACACCCTTGCCTTTCACCCCAAGTGACTAGGATGGGCACTGTCAATTCACCAAGGGAGCCACATCTGACCTGTGTATAGTTGTTTCAATGGAGCCTACTGATATCATCGGCAAGCTATTTAGGAACTCTCAGGTCAGTCAAAACCCTCCACAGGGTCTCCCTTGGTATGTGTTCAAAGGCTGACCAAAGGTCAACGAAGACTACATTAAGTCGTCCTCCCCTATGGTTACATATTTCCAATAAATTAGTTGTAGTTGGAAAACCTGGTTTATGCTTCTAGTCCCCACCCTGAACCCAGCTTGTAAAGGAGTCAACAGGCATATGTCCTCTATCCAGTCAAGAATCTGTCCAACATGATCCAGCTAAAAAGCTTCTGAGAGCTATCAATAAGGCTTATTGGCTTATAGTTGGAAGGGATGGACCTTAAGCCCTTCTCAAAAATCAGGATGATATCAGCCCCCACCCACCTAGGAGGTATTGGGGACCCACCCATAATGCTATTGAAATGCGGGGCAAAGTAGGGGCTCAAGATATCCTTATTGGCTTTGAAGAAATCCCCAGGTACGTTGTCCAGCACAGGCACTTTCCCTGGGGTAATCCAGTCAATCACTTTGGCAACTTCACTAACAGTAATGGGACTAATATAGCAGTCATCCTTCCTCAATGGGATCGCCCCATGAAGAATACTGCCTACCAGTCTATCCCCTGCTGGTATGACTATCTCTACTGGCGCACATTCATAGCATGTCGCACCCACAGCTTCTAAGTCCATATTTGTTATGCTTACATCTTTTCCAGTGACTTGTGTCGCCTCCATTTTGCACTCACAGTGATCCCCACCCATATTGCGTGCATACAGCCCAGAGAAGTGGCTAACCCAAGCAACAGCAGTAATGTTGCTAGTCAGTTCCGGGCTCCAGGCCCTTATTGGCCAAGATTCGCCAAAAGGAGCAGTGATCTTTTCCTTTTACCACCAGCAATAGAGCTTCACATTTGGCCAGTTCATACTCTCTCTTGGCCGCTTTTAACATAGTTTTATGTGAGGCCCTCGCCTCCTGTATTAGGGTTCTGGACCCACCTATGATTGTATCAGTCAGGGCAAGCCTTGCTAGCCTACAAGTCTTAGTATACCAAGGGACTACTTTAGCCCATTTTGGGAGAGACCTAGACTCCACCAAAAAAAGCTTCTTTAGGGAACAGAACATAGAATTAGATATGGCATTAAAGTCCACCCGAGTGTCAGTTACAAGAGAGTTTCCTCCGAAGGCCAGCACAGCTTCCTAGGCAGATGCGAGTACCTCATAAATCTGTGTCCGAATGACTGGAGTGGCAGCAACAGCAGCCCATTTCATCCTACGACAGTTACCACTGGGTATGAGTCTCCTGCCAAATGGTTCATTGTTATAGGTTGGAATGGTAGGACCCAGCAATCTCAGGGTGAGGTCCATGGCATTATGGTCACTGTCCTGCCGGGGGATCACATCCATATCTATCACTTGCAGCCACAACTTGGATATCCATCAATACGTAATTGATGCATCTAGTAGTTCCCTGTCGATTAAAAGAATGCCTCCACTCCTTGTCAGATATTTTTTCCCCCTTACAGGCTCGCTGGCCATTTTTAAGGGCAAAGACATTTAGTTGCAGGACAGCAAAGGACTATTTCATAATAGGCGGGAGAGAGAGCACAGGCAGTGCCCATGCTTAATCCTCTTCTCCATTAAGGGTGCCAAGGTCTATGCCAAGAGGTTTGAATTTACAGCTAAAATCGCCCGCCACAATTCTGTAATAGCCAAAAGGGAGGGATGGTAGATGGGCATTGATTAGGTCAATGATGGGTAGATTGGCCTTGTTGTTCTCATGTCTGCAATAGACATTATATAAACAGAACAGGTCCCCAGAAGGAAACTGCATGATGACACACAAAACATCAGGAGAATCAAGACTTATTACTTTAGATGTACATGACAAAGTGGTTTTGATCCAGAGTGCGAGGCCGCCCGAGGGCCGGCCTGTCCCGGATGTAGATAATGGTTGATCAAAGCTAGCAAAACCAGATCAAAATTGTGGGGAAACAGCCCAGGTCTCCTGGAATATACAGATGTCAAATTGGTCCACAAAGTTACACCAGTCTAGGCATGCAGGTTTGTTCTTAACACCAGCAAGGTTCCAATGGACAATCTTTGTGCAAGTTTTTGCAATGGTCATGGGGCCACTAATATCAGACAGTCTAAAGGCATCAATCGATAAATGGGGAGGCCATCAATAGTAGTAGTAGTAGTAAATCACCAATATCAGAGGAGCTGTGGGAATCAATCACTGTGTATAGGAGGCCGTCAACTATGGTAGATTCCGTAGCCCATCAGTGCCAGATGTCCTACCCACTCCCAAAGTGTTGGAGAGTCAATTACTCGCTTCCAGGTCCGTTAAAAGAAGATATCTATTAAGGGTAGGGACAATAAAGGTCTCTCAATGACATGAGAAAACTCCTCAGGATCAGAGTGACAAACAATATGGTCTACCTCTTGATATCTTCAATTCTGAATACCAGGAAAGGCACAGAGTTTTAGAGTGATCAAGTGAGGAAAAGGGTATGAGGAAGGGAACAGCAGTGAAAAGGAAAAAAATCGGAATAGGAAATGAAACAAGATTAGCAAATGAAAGAACACCTACTCTCACCTACTCTCATAAATTCTCACTAAAGCACATCAGATTTACCTGAGACTTAACAGAGGAATTGCCTTTGCAACCTTCGCACAATCTACACTCTTGTGATTACCAAGCTTTAGATTCCCTGTCTAAACCTGTGGATACAAAAATAAATAAGCCTGCAAGCCTATGCTACATGGTCCACAACAACTCATGAAGATAATCACAAATTTTCCTCATACTTACCCAAACAAGAAAAGAATGAAAAAGTTTATTTAAAGTTCAGCAAATCTTTTGGAAGAGATCCTCATCAGATTGTAAAAGAAAAGTATTTCACGATCAATACTGCCACCATTGATATAATATTCATTGGTTCATCATCACCACTAGTTCAGTCTTTTACTTGACTTTGTTAAGCAATTAATTCTCATTGCATTTGTTCCTGAAGCAAAAACATTCAAAAGGACAGAAAAATAAAGAGACCCAAGCTGCTTTACTTCAAGCACTGAATGTACAAGTCTGTAGATAACCAAAGTCTTTTTCACCTTAACAGCTTTCATAAAAGAACCGATTTCTGTTTTACCTTTTTTTATTTTGTTCATGTTCCCCAGAATACCAAGTACCTCCAACAGAAAGGAAGAATTTATGTCTTTTTTTAACTCAAGTGACCTTTAGTTCAATTCTGCAGCTCCAAAGAAAACAACTTTTTTCAAGCTAATAAGGAATAAGTTTGAAGAAACAGAGGGAAATAAGAACACAGCTGCTGACTTAATTTATAAACCCAGGTTCACTTTGATCTGGGAGGGCAGTGCTTCTTGCACATACTTCAAATACCGTTTTTATGTTTCCAAAAGACAGCTTTTCCAAATATCGGCTGCAATATCCAAATGAGAGACAAACAGTCTCTCCCAAAGTACCAGCCTCTGCAACCACATCACAAATGAATTACGCAGACCGAACGGCATGCAGGCTCCTCCTGTAAATCCCCCATAATCCTTCAGAACTCCTCATGTCCTCCCTGGGCATCATGGAACTTGTAGTCCATGCAAACTTAGTTTATACAGGCAAGAACACACAGTTACCTCCATGTTAACCTTCACATGGAAGTAGTTTATATTGGTAGGATTTGAAGGCGCTAAGATGTTTGAATCCTGACAGAAGGATCCAGGAGTATCCACTCGGGAAGGTAGATACCCTCTACTGCCCAGCTATCATGGTTGACCAGGTTTGTAAAAATAGCCTAGGGGGACAATACTGACAGCTGCTCTTAGAATGCCAGGCCTGCAACCCATTTGGAGTAGGTGTAGAGCCATGCCCGGATGTCTACAATTTATTACCACACAGTCCCCTTCTAGGGACTTTGCTGACTGACCAATCCTCCCAATTCTCCTCACCAGCAGTACGTCGTCATACTCAGAAATAGAAAAATCAGCGTTCCGTGACAGCCAATGGCATACTTTTTTTTAAAGTTCCAAGTAGGATTCATCCTTATTAGAGGAAAGTGTCAATACTCCAACCACGACCGCCACATATGGCCAGCAGTCAGTGACAAGTTCAAACATGGCTGGGTGCATGTTGTATGAAACGGGCTTTGGTTCCTGGGTATGAAGAATGTTTGTGCAGCTAACCCCATCTTGTCCTTGTTGGCCCTGACCAACTTTACAACAGTTTGATGTGGACGTATGTCCTGTCCCCAAGTCTTTTAGAGATGGGTTAACGGAGGAAGCGGGTGTGATAGTGGACAGAAAAGACTTCTGTTCAGATCTGCGATAAGTATTGGTGCGACTGGCCCGATTGATGGTGGAAACGTAGCCATAAGGTTCTGTAAGTACTGGTGGAGCCAACAGAACATTTAGCTAGGAAGATAATTCCAAGAGAGCTCCCTACAGGGAGCATATCCTGTCCATCAGGGGAGCAATTGGTGATGTCACAATGGTTTTAACTTGATCCATGGTGCCTACCCAGTCCAAATTTGGCGCCTCACCTCTGTATATCACTGGAAATTTGGGACAGCTCAGCTTGTTGAAGACTAGGCCCTGTTATTTTACGTGTGCTGGCAGAAGAATGAGCAGTGGAGCCCTGTTTCCAGGGGCAGGCCATAGCTTGGTTCTCATCTTCTTCATAGCTGAATGTTCATAAAGACTAGTCCTTGCAGGCACATACGTAGTAGACACTATGTTTGTGATCTGCTGGGAGGCTTGGTCATTATCCTCAGGAGTAGGTGAGCTTTAGCAATTTGAAGCAGCCAACTCAGAAATACCTGGCAGTAGAGGTGCCATGCTCGGTGAAAGGGTAGTGAGCCCCATCCCCCAAGTCAAGGTACAGGCACCTCTCTGCCAAATCTATTCCTTGCCGATTACACCACCACATAAGCAAGGAACTCTAGCGTTGTACCAGTTTGTGGTTTGACAGTAGCACTGTCCTTTTCTTATGCCAGTTTTATTTTAGCCATGGTTCTCAGTCAAAAAATAACAATAAACACAGCCCCCAAGAGACAAACAGACAATGGGCTCACCAGTATTGTTGTATAGCAGCTGTCAGTGGAGCCATGAGGGGTGGCTTAGCCCCCTCTAGGCATCACTCTGCAGGTGAGCCTCCTGGCAATGTGGGAGGTGGGGAATGCAGTTTCCAGTGACAATGCAGGTCCAAGAGGGTCAGGCACCCCAGTAGTATCAGCAGAAATGTCTTGCGCAAGTGCTTAGCAGAGCTTTGGAAGAGGCCCTACGCCCTCTCGGCAACACTATGGAGGTGAGCTCCTGGTGTTGTGGGAGGTGAGGAATGCAGTTTCCAGTGATGATGCAGGTTCAAGGGAGTCAGACACCCCAGTAGTAGGAGCAGAAATGCCCCCCCATACCAATTAGGAAAGACGTTGGGCACTAAAGGAGTTACATTTACTATTCCCGCTTTAATTTAAAACAATTTGAGGAAAATGCTGGACACTGAAGGGGTGGTATTTACTATTCCCTCTCCAATATATACCAATTTGAAGAAGGTGTTGGACACGAATAGGTTGACAATTACTATTCCAAATTTGGGGAAGGTGTTAAAAACTAAAAGGGTGGCATTTACTATTACCATCCCAATTTAAACTGATTTGGAGAAGATGTTGGACACTAAAAGAGGGCATTCACTATTTTCGCTCCAATCTATAACAATTTAAGGAAGCTGTTGGACGCTAAAGGGGTGACATTTACTATTCCCACTCCAATATAAACAAATTTGAGGAAGGTGTTGGACACTAAAGGGGTGACATTTACTATTCCCACTCCAATGTATTCCAATTTGGGTAGGTGTGGGACACTAAGGGGGTGACATTTACTATTCTAAATCCAATCTATACCAATTTGGAGAAGGTGTTGGACACTAAAAGGGTGACATTTACTATTCCCACTTCAGTCTAAAACATTTTATGCAACATGCTACAAACTAAAGATTTTATATACACAATTATTACTCCACACTCACAAAAAAATGTAGGGCATATAAAAAAAGTACATTTACTTTAAAAACACACTAACCAAAACTACAAACCTGTATATTCATATTGAAACATTAACATATAAAAAATAGTTAACACTATTAATAATTAATATATGTTTTACATTATTTTCTACCATTCCTAAACTTTGAAGCATAAAATCAAAATAAAATAAGTCATAGTCATAGGATTTTATTAAGTGCACATATCACCCGAGGGTCTCAAAGCGCTAGCCTAAACCCAAAAACGTGAAGAAAAGAGAGCAGAGGGAGCCGACAGGGAAAGGAAAGATCAGAACAGCCAGGTTTTAAGAATCTTATGAAATTTTCTGTGGTTGGTTTCCATACGTAGATGCAAAGGGAGCGAGTTCCACAGAGTGGGGGCAAGGTATGAAAAAGATCTCCCGCCATTCCTGGCGGTACGGATCTTAAAAGGGATAAAAAAATGTTTGTTGGAGGACCTGAGGGTTATGGTGGGTTTATACCAGATCAGTTTTTTTGCACGATAGCGTGGTCCATTCCCATAGATGGTTTTGTGGACCAGGCAGTTGATCTTAAAGAGTATACGTTTCCTGTTGGGAAGCCAGTGGAGAGCTCTCAAACTTGGTGCCGACGGGGACCAGGAGGGTACATTTAATACAAGTCTAGAAGCTGTGTTTTGTAGCACCTGTAGTTTGGTGAGAAGCTCTGCATTAATTGAGGCCATTAGGGCGTTTCCATAATCTAGCCGACTGATGATTAATCCTTGGACCAGCGGCTTCCTAGATGCCATTGGGACCCAATGGAAGATCTTGCGAAGACTACGCATTAGTCCATAGCAAATGCCCGCCACATGATTAACATGGTCTGTCATGAAGAGGTTGTTATCAATCATCACCCCAAGGATACGAACCACGGACTTGGGAGATGGACAGGGGCCAAGATTGGGAGGCCACCAATAACTCGACCACAGGGTTTGAGATTTACCAAAGAGGATGATTTCCGTCTTGCTGGCGTTAAGTTGCAGATAAAAATCCAAAAGTAACAATCATAAAAATAAAAAAAATAACAGCAATTTGAAAAATAGAAATATTTAAAAATATGTTTTTACAATGAGACATGAAGAAGTGAAAATTCTTTTAAGAAATTTACATTTAAAAAGATTTTTTTAATTTTTTTTATTAATTTGATCAATTAAATTAAATGTTACAGTTTTTAAAATCATATGATTATATTAAAGTGATCATAAAATATTTATATTTTAGAATATTTTATAACTAATATATGTCACTTAATTATACATTATTTCTGAAAGTTATTATTGGTTCAGAATTAATTTATACATTTTACAATATTCAATTGTATATCTTTAAGTTATTAAACATTACATTTCCTTTCAAATATCCACTTTTTAAAAAGCTACCCACCCGTATCACCTTCAAATCCAAAATCCAGCTGCAAAAAGAATTATAAATCCATTATTTTATACATTAATGCAACTAAAAACACATAATTTCAGCAATTTAATAAGTAAATTATCTTAGTAAAACACAAATTAATAAACATTTAGATTAAAACACACTACAATAAATTGTATACAAAATAACACTTACACAGAATATTACATGCAACGCTATTGTCAAATTCAATATTTTTACAACAATATTAAAAAGAACACTTAAAACAATATTTTTACCTTCGATATTCTTGTTGACCATCTTTTTGACATCCTGATATTCTAGACATGATATTTTCCTATCACTATATTTGTTATTCAATATTTTGTCCAAACACCTTATAATGTGTACCTCACACCCTTTTTAGTTGTTGATGTAATTTTGTGTGAGATTTTAGCATGCCCTAGTGACTGAACAACGTGACACAATCAATTGGGAGGTCATGCTGTAATTCAGCCACTATGCCAAGAAAAATCAAAATAATGCTGCTATTATTTCATTCATTAGTAGAAAATGTCAGCTCTGCACAGTAGTTTTGCCTGGTTTTCCTGCCCAGTTCCACCTGTATAGCATGCACAGGTAAGCTCTGACTTACTGCTCCTAAATTGTTTCCCTCCAGAAGCTCAGATTAATAATGTTGATGGACCTCCACAAGTCTAGTGTGTCTATTAATGCAACTCTTCCAGGTTTTCCTGTTGCAACCATGAGAAGCACATCCAGTTTGAGATTTTTTTGCATTCTGGTAATTGTAATCCTATTTTTATATTTGGCCAAAAAAAGACCAGCGTAGATGAGATAAATTGAGAAATGTGATGATGTCACCCTCTCAATGCGACTGTTTCTTCAGCAAAGGGCCCTCTCACATGCTCAAGAGTTTGGGGATGCGACAATGGTCCTAGGTTGAACATGCCACAGAATCCAACTGTCATTATAAGTAGCCAGGCATACCTGTGGTGTCCTCCAATCTGAGTGAGCAGCAAGTATCACACAATGTTACTATCTTCGGCCTTCCCCGTGTTGTACAGTACCTGGCACGATGCCCCAATGTCTAAGTCCTAATAACAACCACACAGCAACATTAGTGGTAAACATAATTGACTGAGTAAGCATCATTCGCACATAGAGATGAGGGACAGCACAGTCAGAAGTTCTGGTATCTTTCTCATATGCAAACAAAGTGATAGAATGCACTCCTTGTTTTTTGTCTCTCCTTTTCGGCTGTTGCTCAATGGCAAAAATTTAGCGTGCTGGCTTGACACGTGCTCTGTCCTCACAGCACTGGCGAGAAATTGACGATACAAGCTGGTGGGTAACTACCTCCTAGACTCAAGCCACTACAGCTATGCAAACTTTCAATTTGAAAAATCCAACATTAAACCACTTTTCGCCATGTTAATCAATTGTAATCCTTGTTTATTCAAAAATACTTCGAGTTGTTGCAGAGTTGTCTGAAATGTAAACGATGCCCATCACTTAACAAGATTCATAGAAAATGTGTAAATAAACGTAAATACACATAAATACACCGTGTAATGAGCTTAACATATGCAGTGTGCTCTGTGTTTAAACATTCTTGTACCAGAAATATAACCTTTGACTTCCCCATAAGTAAATGCGCTCTTATACAAAAACCGCTCCCTTTACCTGCCCTATAAACAAAAGTTAATGGTATTTGGTCGCTCGCTGTGAACGATGTGTCCCATATTCAAATGCTTCCGGAAACTAATTGCGTGTCTTCTCATTCAACCAGTCACATTCTACTCACCCTGCTCTTTATATACAAATGAAATAATACTAGAGATTTCATTTGTATATAAAGAGCAGGGTGAGTAGAATGTGATTGGTTGATTGAGAAGACACACAATTAGTTTCCGGATGCATGAACGTTTATTTACACATTTGCTATGAATCTTGTTAACTGATGGGCATCGTTTACATTTCAGACTCCTGACGAAGGGTTTATTAAGCCCGAAATGCATTGGGTATATATATGCACAGTTTCCAAAGATGGCATGTGAATTCTGACGTGCTAGAGAATAAAGCCTGGATTGGCATTTCTAAAGCATCAAAAGTGTGGAATCATACTGTCTCTGCAACAACTCGAAGTATTTTTGAATAAACAAGGATTACAATAGATTAACATGGTCAAAAGTTTGTTTGTTTGTTTAATAGCTTTATTTCGATACAAAGATCATAAAAGCATCGACCAGTTCATCAGAAGTATCAAAATATAAATAAAGATAAAACAGAGTTTGATCACACATAGTCAATAGAAAGACAAAGATAAAATTCTGATAGCAATTAAACATGGAGCTATTTTCTCGTAATTCTAAAATCCATAAAATGTAATTTAAAATCAATACAATTGTACATATTCTAAACAATAGCGCACTCTGATGTTCTATACTGGTGGACAGTGGGCATACCCGTCAAAGACATCAACTACTCATTAACAGAGGTAGCTACCCTCTGTAAAGCCCTGCACCTACTTAACCATGCGCATCCCAAAAATTTGGCAACTCCACAGACATACAGAGTGCTAGGGTCCGAATTCAATATGCGTAAAGCAACTCTATGATCTAGGGTGCCTAGTTGTTTGCATATGGGCACAAGCCACCTAGATCTAGCACTAGCGTGTGCAGGGCATTCAAACAGAAGGTGGGCAACACTCTCCTTTACTGAACCACACAAGGGGCATTCAGTGGTGGTGCGGTGGGGTGGAGACCACTTTGCAGTAAATTCACGCACAGGGAGGGTGCCCATCCTAAATTGAATATACAATGACCTATCTCTTGGGACCTGAATAATATCCATATATGGTTCTAAACTTCTATGGTGCTTATGTAAGAAGAACTCCTCCGTGAGTCTTCCCTTATCAGGGTTATTTAATTCCTTAGCATCAATCCAGGCCCAATAGGACCGTTTGAGGTCTTCTTTGCTTGGTGGAATTTGGGTGTCCCAAGAATCTTTTAGGTCAAGTGCAATTAACAGTGATTTAACATTAGAGATCCACTTGATCTCTTTTCTGCTATCAATGCGCATTAATTCTGTGAGTGTCTCCGCATAATTCGCCAATTCTGGGGTCCTCCTGAGGCGGGCCCAGTAGAGCAGAGGTCGAAGTTTGGCCAAGTCTCTAAAATGGCGCCTACCCAGATCACTAAACAACGGGGTTAAAGGAACTCCTCGTGGAAGCATAAGCAGATCTCTAAAGAATTTGTTTTCTGATCTGTTAATCTCGTCAAGATTTTCGAAACCCCATAACTCCGCACCATAAAGTGCTGAGCTAACGGCCTTGGCTCCATAAACAGTAAGGGCCGGAGCAACAGGTCTACTATAAGATGAGCGATGTTCTCGGCTCAGTGCCCCCGTAATCCTTTTATGATTTAAGAGCATTTTGTCAAGGTGGGGTCGCCAATGTACTTTTTCAGATAGACGGATCCCCAGATAATCAAAAGTGGGAACCCTTTCTAATCTAATCCCATCTAACGTAAGATTGTTCCTAAACGATTTGTGTGGATTAAAAGTCATTAGTTTAGTCTTTGTAGTATTTATAGTTAACCCCCGACAATGGCAAAAATTTTGGAACCTGTTCAAAAGAAGTTGTAGGCCTGCTGGGGTCTTAGAGATAAGCAATGTATCATCGGCAAACAGGAGAGTTGGCACTTTTTTCCCAGCCAGGGCCGGAGCATCAGCCGGTACTTCTTGCAAGTAGCTGACCACCCCGTTCACATACAAAGAAAACAGGGTGGGTGCCATCACACAGCCCTGGCGAACTCCCCTGTTTACTGGAATCCTCCTAGTGACCTGTCCTTGAGACCCCCATCTTATCTGGGCGTAATTACCCTCATGAAGCCTTTCCAACAGATTAAGAAGTATCAGGGGATGCCCAACTCTCGCAATATGTCCCACAGTCTATTACGGGGGACCAGGTCAAAAGCCGTCCTCAGATCAATAAAGGCAAGGTACAAACTGCCCCTGCCAATCGTTACCACTTTCCCATAGATCATGAGGAGCCTAAAGACCTGGTCCACTGTGCTGATGTTAGTCCGAAAACCTGCCTGATACTCGGAGAGGATTTTCTCCTCCTCAGCCCATACCTGGATTCGCTGCAAAATTACCCTCCCAACCACCTTTTGCATTGAGTCGATAAGACTAATCGGTCTATAGTTCGAAGGGTCTTCCCGTTCTCCCTTCTTAAAAATGGGCACTACCTCTGCACCCTTCCATGATTCCGGGACTGGGCATCCTCTAGCGATCGAGTTGATCAGGAGCAGAACATACTCAGCCCATTTATCCTGATCAACTAAAAACAGATCGCTAGGAAGGCCATCTGGTCCCGGAGCCTTGGCGGGAACCATCTTGCCTATGGCCTCCTCTACTTCTTTTTGCATGAAAGAATCACCCTCGATAGGCCCAGAGAGAAGCAGAGATTCACCACCAGTAGTCATAACAAAGGGCCTAAACTCAATTGAAGGATGACCATCCACACCTGGGCTATTTGGCCCGGAGTAAAGGTTACCAAAATGGGCACACCAAGCCTCAGGGGTGATATGGTTGGGCATTTGGTCTACTTCACCCCTACCTGCCCTCCTGACCAATGTCCAGAAAAGATTAGTGTCTCTTGCAAGGCTCGCATTCTTTAACTCTTGCCATCTGGCTTCATCCCAATCAAGCTTTGCCCTATGCTGCACCTCCCTATATTCTTTCCTAGCCAAAGTGATTGCTGCACCCTTCTTTATTTTAATCGCTGCGGCTAGTGCCCTCCTTTTAAGTCTACACTCTTTGTTAAACCATGTTTGGACTTTCCGTGCATGAGGAGCAGGGCCGTGTGATCTAAGTGGTGCCTGAAAGTGTACCCTGATCTCCTCAATTGTACAGGTATATATGGCAAGAGCGTGGGTGGGATCTTCCACTATCCCTCTCTAAGCTTAATGGTTTTATCATATAATATTTGCCTAATGGCCTGTAGCTTTGTATCCTGGAGGGCAACCTTGTGCCATTTTAGTGCCCTTCCTGAATTGATAGGTGAGACATCTTTAGTTGCTAGGGGCGTAGGTGAGACCAATGATGGGCATACAATTTGCCAAGGCGATCTTAATGACAAGCATAGAGGGTTGTGATCACTTTCAAGTGTGCTCCCCACTACCATGTCTATAACGTGACCCCAGAAACCAACATCTATTAATATGTAATCGATGCGGGAAGGGCAAGATACTTTGTTATAAGTGAAAGCTCCCTGCAAGTCTGATTTTGTCCTGCCATTCACTGCTCTTAAACCATATTCCAATACGAAAGCATTTAATTGGATGGCCCTTTCAGACCATCTTTTCACCGGGGGTAAAGTTAGCGAGGGTATGCCCCATTTCCTGTCCTCCTCTTCTATCCCAGTTAGATCCTCAGCACTGAGAGGCTCAAAGGTGCTATTCAAGTCGCCTGCCACTATGATCCTAGATTCGGCTGAACAATTTATCAGGCCTTGTTCAAGCAGAGTAATAATAGGGAAGCTTTACCTCCCACTAATCCCCTTGCATAAACATTAAACAAGTCAATATGTTCCCGCCCTCTTTGTCCCCTAATTGTAAGCCTCAAGATGTCAGGGCATAGTGCTGCATAATGTTTTATTTTAAAATTTAAGGCGATTTTAACCCACACAATCAACCCTCCAGATGGTCGACCCTTGCCTACAGTAGTAGCCGGGATATGATAACAGCTATAGCCAGATTTATATAATGGGACCAGACTCCATGTTTCCTGGAAAACACATATGTCGTAGCCCTCTATTTGCTTGTTCCAATTTGGAAGTGAAAGTTTATTACATAGGCCAGCAATATTCCAGGAAATAATTTTTAAGTAATTTAAAAGTGGTAGGTCACGTGCTAAGGCTATGCTGGAATCAATGGAGTCTATTAGACCAGTTGTGGGTGATTGGGCAGACGCTGGGGGAGCCTGGGTTATGCTTGTCAGAGGAGTTACATTATATAGTCAATCATTAGAATCTAATGAAGAAGAACCTAAGCTTTGGCCTGCCCCGAGTGTATTTTTGCGATAGAGGGACATCGCTTCAGCTGTATAGCTGAGGAATCAGGAGAAGAAGTGCGAAACTCTAATAGGATAAGATTCTCTGCCAGATCGGCATTGCTCAAAGTGAGCTCAATATGATCCCATAAGAGCGAATGCGATGTACACCTTCTAGCTCTGAGGATGTCCTCCCGTATAAGTGAACGACATCCCCTAACCTGCCGTATCCAGTGAATAGATTTATTAATCAATGATTCCTCATTTTCATAACTACCCCCATTACATAACTTAGGGACATTAATCATACAAACATTCTGACCAACAATATCCAATGAATTCGTCTGATGGATCCTACTGGGGGGTTGACAAATGTTAGACTCTTGGTAGGTTGTTTACTTGAGGAAGCAATGCGGTGATCTGGATTTTGCAAGGGAGCCGCAGCTCTAGAATATAGCTTAGTAGGCTTCGAACTTCCCATGGGGTTTATTAACAGCACATCATTATGTGTTGAATGCGAAGGGCAGGAGAGCTAGCTTCTGCTCGCTCTCTTCCGCTCTGGGGAATAAATGTGGTTTTTTACTTGTAAAAGCTGATGGCCATCTATGGATGGAATTACCTTCTGGCCACTAGAAATATTAGTGGCGGTTAGTGTGTTGATTATATTTACTAGGTCATCCATCTTCAATCTCATGGCCCCAATTTCCTGCTTAAGTGAACTGACAAGCTGATATAAGTCAGACAGGGATGGTGCCGTCTCTCCAATACTCTCTAATTGAGCTAGGGGCGTGGGAGAAGAAGACGATGAAGGCAAAGGATCAGTGAGTTGGGCCAAGACAGAGAACCTATTTGCACATATAATAGGGGCTCCGGAATGAATATGCGCGGGAGCAGTAGATGTAATAATAAGAGGTGTCTCTAAACTAAGGGTGCTTGCTCTCTCTACCTCGCCTGAATCATGTCTGGGCTCAGAGTCAAAATTTAAGACTGCCTCCTTCCTCTTCTTGTGAAACATTGTGGGGATGACAGGTGGTTGTGATATACTAGGATTCTGAGTAACCAAATGCGCAGTGGAGCTAGTCACAATTGATTCCGCTCCCAAAATGTCCTCACACTCGTGAATGAGGACATCTATCCTATCCATCACACAGTTTTTGCAGAGTGTCTGTGCAATTTTTTGGCTTTCTTCCCTTTCCCAGGTCCTACTAGTACTGCAGACCCTGCTCCCTCCATTAACTTCCTTTTGCCCATTTTATAACCCCAAACAACAGCAAAATCAACACTAGAATTAGCCAAGGGATAGAGGCAAATTTTTACAGAGGACTCAAAAGGTTCAGCCGTAAGTCAATGGGCCCATATAGACAGGGGGCACAGTACCTTGTGAAGTGAGTTTCCAAAAGGCAAAGCAGCCCAGCGGGGCGATAAAAGAGGGGTAGCCCAGCCCAGCCTCCTCCGGGCGATGACGGGCGCAGGACGGGCCCGCCCTTGGCCCGGGCTTCGCCCGGGCGCGGCCCGCGCGCGTCCCGCGCAGCGGTGTAGGTTCGGCGCTTTTCAGCGCAGGTGAGAGAGTCTCCTCCTCCTCCCCTCACCAGGAGTAACAGCAGGGCACTTTGGGGCTTGTAGTCCCCCTCACCGGGCAGTAGCAAGACCAGCAGCGCGTCCCGCGCAACGATGTGGGTTCGGCGCTTTTCAGCGCAGGTGAGAGAGTCTCCTCCTCCCCTCACCAGGAGTAACAGCAGGGCACTTTGGGGCTTGTAGTCCCCCTCACCGGGCAGTAGCAAGACATGGTCAAAAGTGGTTTAATGTTGGATTTTTCAATTTGAAAGTTCGCATAGCTGTAGCGGATTGAGTCTGGGAGGTAGTTACCCACCAGCTTGTATCTTTCTCATAAACATACAGATCAGGCACATAATGGGCAGTAGCGCAGGAAGGTTCCTTCAAACATAAGCAGGTATTTCCAATGCCAATCGTTTTGGCTTTTGTCAGAAAAACTCTTTTACCAGATTTCACTAACAACACAGATACAGCATGCCGAGGAGCATTGCAAGCTGTTGTAACCAAAGAACAGGTTCAGAACTTGTATACACATGAATGTGTGCAAACATAGACAGCACATATGGAGGCGTGTGAGGTGGAGAAAGGGAGTAGGGCAGTGCTTAGCTTGTAAAAGAATAAGTACAGGCTCAAAAGCTTAAAAGTTTGTCCTAGGAAGCATCTGCCACTTCAACAATTAC
Source organism: Calotriton arnoldi (assembly GCA_963921515.1). NCBI lineage: Eukaryota > Metazoa > Chordata > Amphibia > Caudata > Salamandridae > Calotriton > Calotriton arnoldi. The sequence goes on along the minus strand of CAWUFW010010347.1, from coordinate 158,759 downwards.
ACCACCCACTGCCCACTGGCACTGCCCACTTTACCTGCTGACTCCTCCTTCTAGGCTCATCATTAGTGCCACTCACTTGTGCATGTATAATCCCAAAGTGCAGCGAGCGGTCGAAGCGAGTATGCCCGCCTGTTTTGAAGAAGGGTTTCCTTTCTCCCTTTAAAATATTTTTCAAAACTTAGGTTAAATATGCCATTGTACAGCCCAATTTTCATTTAAATTTGCAACAAATCCATAAACTCTGAAAGGGTGCTATGATAGGGCACTCATGAAACATTCCAGTATTTACTTGGCCCCATCATGAACACCCAACCACAACCTGCACTCACCAGAGGAGACTCAATTCGCATTATGCATCGTAATCAAGTCACATGTAAACACATTTACTTTTTACCTTGGAGCCCCCCCTCTCTTGAGGACTATAAGAAATAGTAAAACGTGAAATATTCTTTTCACTCATTGTTTCTTGAAGCTTCAGGCCAGTGCCTGAATAGAGCAGAAGTGAGCAGTGAAGAGGGAGTGTCGTGTATCGGCCCTGCTGCTGCTGTGCTGTTCAAATGCCTGTGATGGTCACAGCTCACGTGCACTCCTGTGAAGATGCGACAAACAAGCAGTAGTCAGGGATGGTGTCGTCCAGGGGAGCAATACGAATGGGGAGCCAATGACAATGTAACTGACACCTGTCCTTTAGTTCTGAACTCAGGACAACTGGAATTATGCAATTCAGTGGCTGTGACTATTTTCGCATGATTATAGATTTGCCACATAATTCTTCATCTGCTGCATAATTTGCAGATTGTACCAAAACATACATTTTCTTTCTAGCTAAACGGGTTACTAAAAATGTGGTGACGTGTTTGTGAGCAGTGGAGGGTGCTTTGCAAAGGTGAACTGGTCATCTTTCAGTTGCTTATTTCTGCATTTGGTGTTAAATTGGTACTAACGAAGTGAAATATTTGCCCAGATAATTTTACAATGTTAAAAATGACAAAAAAATGAAGTAATGCTATCACAAATGTACCACATTATGCTTCATAATTTTCCATTTCTTGCAGCATAATTTAGCCAACCCTGGAACATAATTGGGTGCTCCCCTGCTGCATCACTCTAGGGGCCCGGCTATACTGCACACCTGCAAACCACTCAGAGTACAGTGCTGGTGATGGCACCATCGAGTGTCACCTGTTCCACACAATCAATTGCCTGGGTTTGGGCAGGCTACAACATCAAGCAGGCAGGAGAGGTAGCAGCAGGCAAATTGAGGCCAGCTGCTTTGCATATTTCTGCAAGACAGGCTAGTGGAACAGTTAAGAGAATTAGTGCTGGTCACCACAAATGAGTTCTGGTAGGGCCCACCGGCATCCTTTGTCTCAAATTAAGCACTTGCAGAGAGTGATGCAGCGATAGAGGCAGCTAAAAAGATTAGTGATATTAAGAAAGTAGGAAGAGACTTGGAAAGAGGAGGGTGCTGCAGAGAGAGATAAGCATTGAAGAAAGAGGGTGAAGTGGAGGAAGAGTAGGCAGAGAGGGAGAAGAGGGTAAGCTGGAGATGGAAAGGATGGTGATGAGGAGAGAGATGAAGGTGAGGCAGAGAAACGAGGGTGCAACTCAAGTACTATGCATACTTGTGTCACACACGGATTGGATATAGTAGATGGCGAGCAATGGGGTTAGAACAGAAGCAGCAGACAAGCTATCCTTACACATAACATGCACAACACAGAAGGTAGTGGAGCAATTTTCCATACTTTAGAAAATGTACACACACGTAGCTGCAGCTTGTCCTCACATACAGTCCAATAGGTGCAGTAAAAGTTGCCCTAATTCAATATTCCCTTACACAGAACAGGGACAACAACAGACGCACAAGAGCAACTTCTCTCACAAACATGACCAAAACCACTACTGTAGACGTTACATGGAGATCTCTGTAGCAAGTGCATCAACTTTCTGATGTATCTTACACTTTGATGAGTAGAATGACTAATTGACTATAGCTAACGCCTCACATGCCTTTTAAATTGCTTGAGTTTATGTGCGGATAGAAGAACTAGTCTTCAAACAAGGGGAAACATATCTTTATCCTCCTAGGCAAACCTTGGTTGACCAGTTGATTGGCTGCACCCCACTGTCTTCTTCCAACACCTGGTTTTCAGGACTCATAAACTCAGCAAATTGTGATTTCATTTGAATATACGAAAACACTCACGGGCAGATTTACAATAACTGGCGCATCCCTGCAGATCAGCAGGGATGTGCCAGTTATTTTGTGTGACGTTAGGAACCCCTTGCGCCACCATGGATGTGCCGCATTTACAATGCGGTGCACCGTGGCGCAAGGAGAGACAGATGCGTGACGCATCTGTCAGTGTGTAGGTGACGCAGTGCTGGAGTCGTGTCGCAAGCGCAACGCAACTCCAGCACTGCTCAGGGGCATCCTATACATGCAATGCTGCGTCACTCCTTACGCCTGCGCAGCGGGACGTAAAGTGACTCAGTGAAATCTTGTAGATTTCACTGAGTCACTTCTACGGGGCTTCCTTGCAATGGAACGCCCACCCTGCATACATTATACCTGACGCAGGTACAATGTAGCGCAGGGCTTTACAACGTGACGCATCTCACTAGATGCGTCACGTTGTAAATCTGTCGCATAGTGGCGCATTGTTTACGACGCCGCTGCGTCACCTCAGTGACGCAACGGTGTCATAAAGATGTCGCAAGGGGCTTGTAAATCTACCCCTCAGACTTGCCCCTGGTGGCAGAATGACCTACCCAACAATCACACATTCATCAACCAAAACAACATATTCAATCCAATCTAACACCACGGGAGTTTGAAAACACATGCAAGTTTTAATATTTTACTTTTAAAAAAAATAATTACCTTTAAAAATTTCAGTAGTGTAAAAAACACAAATACACCAGTATTAAAAATACACAAAATAAATACATTACGAAAATAAGGGGAGAAATTCTAACACGTTCTTATTTGTCTTGTACAATAGATGCACTCCTACTATTTGTGTCACTAGATATTAATAGGTATATTCAATGACGTATGAACATCTTCCATGCACTGAAAGTTGTGCTTTGAAGTTTCTGCCGACGCGTTTCAGTGGCCCCCAACATGTATATGCCACCTTCTTCAGAACTAATACTCATGTCTCGCCTCTCAACGATATCTATGAAAAACATATAACTTAGATCTTTAAATGCAAAAACATATGACAAATGTAATATAAAATTAATTTTGAATAACTTCAGTGCAATCACAAAATATTCATTACATTAAAAAGATTTGCCTTGCTAGTGAACCTCACTTTTAAAAAAAATAGAGAACCACGTTCAAAGCAAAACGCATCGTCCGAATGTCCTGTGTTATTCCACAACATTCAAGGCCCATTCAAATTTCCCACCAATGGTGGGCGCCACTTACTTTCACTCAACTCTCTGTCCATCACTTAACCCCTACTGAGGCTTTCATTAATACCTAGTCATGTACGGTATCCATTACCTCATTCAAAACCGTTCATGGACTCACATGTCCCACCTTCTTCTTCCCTCTTTATCCAATCCTTTTGCTCAATGGTGGTAGATATTTACTCAATATTAGATTACAAATCACTGCTGTGAATGAACCCCCACAGTGATATAGTCCTTTTACTCTGAAATTGTCAATATAGGGTACCTTGGCTGTGTAAAATTAGTAAAACTTCCCAACAGGTAAATAAAGGGCACATAACTCATCACCATCACTATTAATCACCATCATGTGCCAGTTACCCTCAGTAATTTGATCCATGCGCCATGATCTTGTATGGACCCAACACTCCAAGGATCCTCCAAAATGGGATAAAATCTCTTTACAACCCTGGGGTACAAAAAATATATTGAAATATAGTACGCCTAGCTGTCTAACTATAAACAATTAGTTCTCCATACCTACTCCTTTCCCACTCTCTTCCTCCAGTAAAGCAGAGTATATATAAGGAGGAAAAAAGAAAATAAATTCCCAAATCATACTGTTAGAAATGGGGGTCTCCAGTTGGCAAGGGTTTGCACCTTTGTCCAAGTAAGGACCCTTCTTCCTAGTCAGGGTAAGGGAGTTACACTCCTAAAATAACCCCTACTCACCCCCTTGGTAGCTTGGCACAATCAGTCAGGCTTATCTCAGAAGCAGTGCGTAAAGCATTTGCACATAACCAACAGTAATACAGTGAAAGCACTACAAAAGGACACCACACCAGTTTAGAAAAATATCCAATATTTTTATATATCCAAAACAAGACCAAAACTATAAGAATTCAACATACAGTACTTAAAAATATATACTTTGCAAAATATCCTCAAAATTGCAGAAATATCTCAAAAACACAGTTCTTACGAGTTGGTAGATCCGTCTGGGGCTACTGCGATGCTGAAAACAACAGAGTCTAACAGTTTTAGCCGACCGCGTCGGTATGGGCCAACGAAAGGTTGAGCAGACTCGGTAACAGTACCTTTCTCGTTGCGGCTGGCACGTTGGTGCGAGCAGGTCGTGGCAACCGTCGCAGTTGTGTTACAAAATGGAAGCGGTGCAGGGTGTGGTACCCTCTCAATGCGGTACAGGCAGTGGCTCAGTGACGATTGTCCAGACGGCGTTGGTGAGACCAAGGCTTACGGTGCAGGGTGAGGCGGTGCTCGATGTGGTGCTGGCAGGTTGCAGTGCAAGCGACAGAGCCGGTTAACGGGAGCTGGTGCTGGTCGCCCCAGACGGCTGTGTGGGATGAGGCGGTTCATCATGAAACTTACGAGTGGTGCCCCCAGTCACGATGCGGTCACGGGTGTTGAAGTCAGCAGCAGTGACGGCGTTGGTAAGACCAGGATAGCGAAGTGAAGCGAGGAGGTGCGGAGTGCGGTGCCCACAGGTCACGGTGCAAGCAGCGGCTCGGTGGCAGTGGCGCCAGACGTTGTCGTCGGTGAGTCCAGGGTTACGGTGTGAGATGCGGACAGTGCCTTCTGCGGTGCCGTCAGGACACAGAGCCAGCAACAGAGTCGATGACAGAGTCAGTCGCGTTTCCCTTCTCTGTTGCAACTGAAACAGCGGTCCCAGAAGCGGTACCCAGAGGTTGATGAAGTTTTTGCAGTCCCTGAGACTTCAGAACAGGAGGCAAGCTCTACTTCAGGCCCTTGGAGATACTCAGCACAAGTAAAGAAAGTTCAGTCCAGTCCTTTCACTGCCGAAGGCAGAAGCAGCAACTGCAGGCCAACCCAACAAAGCAACAACACAGCAAAGGGGCAGTACTACTCCTGGCAGCTCTCCCAGCTCTTCTTCTTGGCAGGTTCCTTGATTCCAGTGAGTTCTCTGGAGCCACTGCACATCCCCAGCCCCTGTCACTCCAAATCCAGACAGTCAATACACATCCTAGCAGAGGCACGCTGGATGGCTAAGCATGAAAATACCTACTTTCTAAAAGTGGTATTTTCAAATACAGAATGTTAAAATCACCCTCACTAAAAGATGCATTTTAACATTCTGAGTTCAGGCATACTAAACTTTATTTTCCTACCTTGTTCCCAGGGATAGTTATGTTTATAAGAGGTTATAAGCAAACTCCCCATTCTATCCTATGGGAACAGGTAGCGTTGCAATAGTGAAAAATGAAATTGGCAGTATTTCACTATCAGGACATGCCACACACATCAGGGCATGTCCCACCATTCACATACACTGCACCCTTCCCACAGGGTACCATGGGCCTACCTTATCTGAAGAACAGATGCAGATGACAGCAATAAATGTAGAGGCCTTCACTTTAGGGTTGGCAGCTCACCTCTCTTATCATGCACAGGAACTCTTTGGTTGAATCTAAGCTGCATTCCTCGGGGCCCTGTGTAACCGTACAACACTGGCAACTGTTCGCCGCCCCAGGCGGGCCCAAAGTAAAAAAATAATAACATGCTTGGAGGCGCGAGCCTGTGTACGTACGTGTCTCTGAAAAATACCTTATGTACCCACCATTAGCTAACAGAAAGTGAGGAAACCTGTATCTAGCGAGGTGTACTGTTATGTGCCCTTACTTGTCAGATTGAGCATTTCATACATCGTGTAAGCGTTCACTGTCCCCTGCATTCTGTACACTGGCATATTTTTCTTGAGTTTGTTTATTGTCAATTCAAATAGTGTGTGGGTACTTTAAGGTCTTTTTTTAGTCAGGCAGCGTTCATGAAGCCAACACTCTCCCGCCTTCATGACACGTAAAGAGGTAGCGTTAAGCCAAACGTCTGGCTTGAAGTGTTTCTGTGCTCAAGGCAAAGGCAAAGTACAGCAGCAAGTCGATCTAATGACTTGCGATGTAAAGGCATCCCGTTCTAACAACGCAGTCGTTGTAACGACCGCGTTGTAAAGGAACGCGATGTAATGGCAGCGTTGTAAACGCTGTTTCCCACAAAGACCACATTACACAAAGAGGCCCTGCGACACAGCGGGCATGTGTGCCCTCTTTCTGCTCCCCTGGGGCACATTGGTATTATCACAAAAGGGGCTGCAGATGCTTGCATGGCCCCTTCTGCAAAACACATCATGCTGGTGCACATGTAGCACTGGTGTGGTCATAAGGGGGTGTTCCCTCTGCATTGGGGCGTGGCCCCATGCATAGAAGGAAACACTTTGACCATGTACCATATTATACAGCTGTCACAAAGAGGAAGCACAGAGTCTCTACGACCTTAAGGGCTCCCCCCAAAAAGGCATAAAGAGGGCCCCAAGGACCTTTAAGACATCCCCTGCAGGTGGGTGCAGTCCCTCATTGCATCTGCCTGTAGGGGGATTTCTGCCCTTTCAAAACCAGGCTGCACTGCTGTCTGTGAAAGACAGTTCAGCTGTTTCCGACAGGCAGTCTGCCTTTCACTAATGAACTGCCCTCAGGGCAGATATGGTTCTACGGCTACCCTGGGGGCAGTGCATTATCTGTATCAGTGCTCACTGACTGAGTCTGCACCCAGAGTGCCCATTAAAAGTGTTCAGTGGGACAAGACAGAGCAGTGAGCCGTTTGCGTAATATGACCTAGGCATGCTGCTCTCCGAACTTGAATTCGCTGCAACAGTCAAAGCACATGCTGCAGTGTCACCTGCTACTGTAACAGGCCTCAGAGCAGATAGAAAAGCACATGTTTCTCTTAGTGAAAGCCGTTATGCAATTGGTTATGTAAATTTGTGACTTAAGAGGATGGTACAATCTAACACTCCTTGCCACTTCCCGAGCCCTAAGAGCTGGGGCAATTGCACATGAAGAAAACAGGAAGGCGAAATCAGCACAGTTTTAGGGTGGTCTTGTGGCAACAGTTTTGTCACACAGGACTGGGCTCCTCTTACCTCTTGACCCGGCTGTAACTGTGACTGCACTACTGATACTACACTTCTGTATATACCATCAGTTTATCAACTCTACTGCCCAAATCCACACATTTATAAAACATTAAAACTTCCATTTATAAGCAAAGGGATAAAAACTGTTGTTTTGTGTGATGGTGCAGTTATTGCACCTCATACTCTTAAAGACTAATTCACTGCTTTTGTGGAACAGAGCAACCTCCAGTGGAATGGTGGATGCAAACTACTCAAGCCTCTTTCACTAATTCTGCTCACTCTACTTGCAGCAATCAACACAATGGATCACAAATTTCCCTGAGATTTTCACTTCACTTACTGTGTTATGGGTAGGGGTGGGATCAATGACAGAACAGGTCATCTTCCTATTTACTCTGACAACTCCTCTAAGGCTCTACAACGGGTGTCATTGTTATAGGATATCTTTAATGTCTATTTTGTATCAGATGTACTGTAACAACATTCAGATACATGCAAGGATACCCAGTGATTAAGGTAATCATCAGCATATCATGGTCAGCCTAAGCAACATGAGCATCAGACATGATTGTGATGAACAGCTCTAAAACTGAGGTCTTGTTAGTGGGAATAGGCACCCATAAGTTAACCCCATTTCAATTATCATCCTTGCTGCTCGTCCCTGTAACCCTCTGAAAATGTGCTCCCCAATTGCTGAGGTAAAACAATTGGTCAGGTTACAAAACTCTGATTCCTTTACAATGTATTAACAAAACATATACTGTCCTTACTCTCAACCTGCTCATATCCTAGTAAACTATCAAATGCCTAAGGTTGACCACCGAGAACAGGTTCTACATCTACCGAGAGAGATTGTGGCATAGAATCCTAATTATGTAATGTTTCACGCCCTGGAAATCTCTCCTATGACCCTGTACTTTGATGCAGAATTTCTAAGATTTAGGAAAACAAGAGGGTGTGGTCTCGCCAGCGGCAAGATGGCTTCACGCTGAGCGAGCTCTGCCAGCCAAACTGTGTAATCCAGCATAATCCACCATCAGCGGGAGGCATCCAGTTACCAGAGGTGTATCCCGACATTGCACACCCTCGCTGAAGCACCGGGGGGCCGCGAGGAGACAGTGCTTGGGGCACTCGTCCATCTATGGGCCTAACCTGCCCATACACCCTACGGCGCCTGAGGGCCTGCGCTGGCCCGGCCTGCTTGCTGGGGCCTCTTCCCGTTGGTGTTGGCGGGCCGTCCGCCTGGTGCGACTCCACACCGGGCTCGGTGCGGTGGCCCGCTGGGGCTGCCATGTGCCTGGGATTGCGGCACCCTCCTTTGATGGCTCCAGCCTACTGCCGATGGGCGAGCCGCGGCCTGGGAGCTGAGTGGAGGCCTCCACTGTTCCGACGCCTGGTGTGGCCCCGAGCGACCCGCTGATCATGCCCGCGGCTGCGGGGGTCTCACCTGTGGGCGGCTGCCTGGATTAAGCGGCGGCTTTGACGAGGCATCCGGAATCCTGCCTCAGCCAAGTAAGGCTGCTGCGCATGCTGGGGGACCCGTCCTGTGGACCGGCCGGCCTACTCTCCTGCATCACGTCAGCGCAGGCTGGGGCGACAGCGGTGTCCCCGTACTCGGCGGCCTGTCCCTCCTGGCTGTCCCGTGGGGCTGGATGTAGCGTGCCTAGGGCCTTCGTGCTTCCCCTGAGACTTCACACTGGGACTTCAACACTAGCCACCCCTTGCATGCATCTGACTGCCTCCCTGACTCACCGGCCTGGGGGCAGAGAGGCCCTGCTCTGGGGGGCTTCCCCCCCCCTTCCAGGCCCACCTTGCGCCGCGGACTTGATCTCACTGTGCAGCAGGGCACCTCGCCGACCCATATCTGGACTTATTGCTGTGACCTCACTGGGGGCACCTGCTGCAGCCAGCAACACCCTGTCGCTGTGAGCACCCACGACAGTTTGACTGGTGGCACCATCATCATATTCCTGTGGCCTTCTTTGCGACTGGCTCCGGGCCTGTCTGCGCCTCCGTCGCGGCCCGCCTGTGCCCCGCACCGGCTCTCTTGGGAACTGCCCTACCATATCCTCATACTGCCTCGCTTGGCTGGATCGGCTTCTGAACCTGGGGGTCAACCATCCCTTGTGAAACCCTCTGAACTATTCTTACTCTTCACTGCCCGGCGGGCCGCCATGGGGAAGATGGACACCAGACAGCCTAAGATCACTTTCACGGGGCGTGGTGCGGGCAAGGGCAGTGAGCCCCCCGATGCTGGTGAGCAATCCATTCAGACCGACCTCCCTGACGAACAGGATGACAGCCTTAGAACCATCCTTCTAGAAGTGAAATCCAGCCTAAAGTCTATCGACGTGAAAATAGATCACCTAACATCCCTCCTCGACCAGGTTAAACAGAGGGTGGACTCCCACGACTCACACATTGTCCAGCTCAAAGTAAGGGTTTCAGTTGCTGAGGACGTCGGAGCTACAGTGCAGAAGCTCCTCAAAATGGACAAGATCCTCGAAGTTATTCACGCTAAGAACGAGAACTTAGAGGCGCCCTCCCAAAGGAACAACATTCGGGTCGTCAGCCTGCGACCGGAAAAATGGAGGATTATCTTGAAACACTGCTCCGCGACCTCTTTGGCCCAGTCCTGTCCGCTCATTTCATTGTCGAACGGGCACACAGGTCACTTGGCCCACGACCCCCCCTGGGGCTCCTGCGAGGCCTATCATCGCCCGCTTGTTGAACTATCGGGACCGGGACTCCATCCTGCGCAGGGCCCGGGAACTGGGCCAGATCAATCATCAGGGCAACACGTTGTCCTTTTACCCCAACTTCACCTTGTCCGTCCAGGCGGCCCGCAGGGACTTCCTTCCCGTCAAGCGCATCCTGCAACAGCTCCACATCACATATGCTATGCTCTACCCATCCAAACTCCATATTGACTTTTGGGAGAAACCAAGGTTTTTCACCGACCCGAAGGCCGCTCTCACTTTCGCGAAACAGCTGCAGAAGTCCCCACCACGAAGCCGTCGCACTAATTCAGAGGACGGCCGCACAAGTGACAATGACTGAACTCTACATGCCCGGCCCTACCTCATTGTTATGCATGTTTTATGAAGTTCACCCCATGCGCCATGTTTGATGCAATGTTCCATGCCTTCTTTTCTCGTATATAATTACTAGTGATCTTTGTATTTTGTGGTGGCCAGCAATGGGCAGAAATTGGATGCCCATCATGGCTTGTAGGACTTTGGGACAGCTTAGACACCCTGCTCGTCTTGCTTGCAACACAGAACATTCTTATGGGCTCAAGTCTCACCCTTAAGTCGCCTCCCTCTGAGCTATACCACGCTTGGCCACCCTGCCTACATGGCAAGGGGTAAATGGCTGTGCCCACGCACCCTGCTGGGATGACTCCCACTCCTGTATTAAGTTCTCCAAGTTTGGGTTCCCTGGGTGGGGTTGGTTCAGATGCTCAACCTAATTGGGGTGTTGGAGTGGGTGGAGGGGGGGGTGGTTTTTTGTAGGGTTCCATAACAGGCACCTGCAAGGGGTTTGTTTTGTTATTTCTTTTGTTTTAATCTCAGCATGTCACCATCTGTATGCATTTCACAATGCTTTGTACCTTATTGCACTAGCTCTCAATAATTTCACCATGGACCATAGACACTACACTACACTATCCATCACTTCCCGGCTGCTACATGACTGATACCACCTTTTGGATATGGAATATTAGGGGTCTGAATGATCACCGTAAAGCGCGTCTTATGCATGCACAGCTTATCAGACACCAGGTAGACATCTGTTTCCTCCAGGAGACGCACCACCTCCCTGCCACCTCATCTAGGCTGCAATCCCGACACTGGGAAGAGTCCTACACGCCTTCTGTTCTAACTATGCACATGGAGTCTCCATCCTCTTTAGGAGGGGCCTCCCTTGGCACGGCACCCACTCCTTCATTGACACAGAGGGTCGCTATGTGATCCTCGCTGGCACCCTCTACAACCAGCCACTGATACTTGCGGCACTCTATGACCCCAACACTGACGACCCCAACTTCTTCACACACGTCTGGCAACTCATATCCTCTCTGGGACCTCACTCCTTGATATGGGGGGCGACTTCAATATCGCACCTTCGCAGACACTAGACTGCTCAGGGGACCACACTCAACACCCACAGGCCACTGCTTTCCTCCACTCAATTCTAGATGACAACTCCCTAGTGGACGCCTGGCGGCATGTGCACCCTGGTGAGCGCGAGGGAACCTGCATAGCTGGCTCGCACGGATCCTGGTCCCGCCTCGACCTTTGGCTAACTACCCTTGATATCGCCTCTTGGACCACGTCCGTGGACCACATGGCCCGTACATTGTCCGACCATGCCCCGGTACGCCTATGTCTATGGTTCCCGCTCACACTCTGTCGCATTTTCGCATGGCGCCTGCCTCCCAATGCACTTCGTGACGCCACCTTCCGCGAGGACATCCGCGGCACCATCACCGCCTATTTTGAGCACAACGTTGGCTCTGTTGAGTCGCCCTCAAACCTCTGAGAGGCATTCAAGGTCATGATCCGGGGGGAATGCATTGCTAAACAATCTGGGGTGTTGAAATCCATCAGGGGCAACCTTGAGCGCCTGGAAAAAGACATCAAAGCCCTTAAACAATCTCAAGACCCCAGCCCCGCTACGCTTGCCTCTATCAGATCCAAGCTTTCTGAATTTTACGAGGAGGCTGGTAGAGAGATCACATTCCTTGGTAGAGAAGCCCGTGCTCACCGCTATGGCGAGGGTGATTGCCCTGGCAAGACCCTAGCAAATCTCCTCCGACAGCCACATGCCACTTCTTATATTACGGCACTATGCGACAGGGCCGCGGGGAGGACTACCTCTCCCACAGACATCATTGCTAGGGTTTTCGACTTCTATTCTCAACTATAAACTGCTGGGGCGGCTGCCCCCAGAGAGATTATGGATCAATATTTGGACTCAATTGAACTGTTGTGGCTTGGCAACGGTCACTGGGAATACCTGGATGAACCATTTACTCATGAGGAAATCTCTAAAGTTATTGCGGGACTCCCGGGTGACAAAGCCCCTGGTTCAGACGGGCTCACCCCTGCATTTTATAGAGAGTATGCACCCCTCCTTGTGCCCCACTTGGCTGAAATGTATAACGAATCTCTTGAATTGGGCAGACTTCCCCCATCTCTCCGTGAGGCCATGCTCACCCTTCTTTTGAAGCCGGACAAATCCCCCGAGAGCTGCGATTTATACCGCCCTTTATCGCTAATTAACACTGACAACAAAATTTATGCTAAATTGCTGGCCAACCGGCTCCTCCCTCTCATGCCTTTAATAGCTCGCCCTGACCAGTCGGGATTTATCCCGGGCCGTGCCACCTCACATAATCTGCGCACCATCTTCTCGGTCATTCACCAGATTAATCCCACCCTGCCCGCAGTGGCTGCCCTCTTGGACGCCACTAAGGCTTTTGACACTCTGGAGTGGCCCTTTCTCTTTTACCTCCTTCCCCGGCTGGGCTTCAGCCTGAGCTTCGTGCGAAAGATTCAACTACTATATACTCTCCCGACGGCACGCATCAGGGTAAACGGACAGGTTACCGACCCCATAGCCATCTCGAGGGGCACAAGGCAGGGTTGCGCCCTGTCCCCCATGTTATTCGCCATCGCTATGGAGCCTCTGGCGGCGCGTTTGCGTCAGCATCACACCCAGCGGGGTATTGGCTTCTCGGCCCATGCCCTGGTCTCTTCAATGTATGCGGATAACGTCACGATATATATTCGCGATCCTCGGGAGAATCTCGTGCCCATAACCAGGGAGGTTATCCGCTTCAGCTGCCTCTCCGGAGTTCAAGTCAACTGGAGCAAATCCATTCTTTTCCCCCTCACTGATGCCACTAAGCCATTCACTACAGACTATCCATTCATCTGGGCGACTGGCCCCACCAGATACCTGGGCATCTGGTTGAGCAGAGATAGAGACGAATTATGGCGGCCCAATTTTGGCAAGACAATGGACTGGCTTGAAACTAAGATACGCATGTGGCAAAAACTCCCCCTATCACTTGCCGGGCGTATCGCCAAAATGATCGTACTCCCATAATTTTTATAGCTATTTTTAAATATCCCCATCCCTCTCACATCACAATTTTTCTAAAAACTACACTCTAGCATTATCACATTAATCTGGGCAGGACTCCAACCCAGAATCGCTTACGATGTTCTAACACTACCCTTGGTCAGAGGCGGTATGGGGCCCCCAATTTTAAACTCTATGCGCTGTGCGCCCAAGCCAGCTTTCTCCATTTCTGGATCCACCCAACACCCTTCCAGCCTCATGTGGCGGTCGAGGCGGATTTGGCCTCTCCGTGGCCACTGCAGACAGCACTATTTTTACTGCACAAAATACCCCGAGGTGAGATTGACATGGTGGAATGTGTGCGCTGGGCCTGGGATGGGTTGCGTAGGTACACTTGCACCAGTTCGCTCTATGAGCCGTCCATGCAGCTTTCCCAGCAACCCCTCATTCCCCCGTTGCAAACAGCGGGCATGGTCACCGCGCAGCTGATTTGGGTATCCGCACCAATGCTGACATTTACCCCAACAATAATATCCTCACACTTCCTGAAGACGCAGCTCCACTCGACAAGCTACTCTACTACCAGATCTGGGCAATGTGTAGAAGCGATAACCCTACCTTTCCACTCGCTCCCCAACCCAACACTGCGCTCGAATATGTCCTCTCCGCCACCTCTACGAGAAAAATGGACACAAGACTATACGCTCTCACACTGGCAGCTTCCCCCATAGACACAGAGCGTGCCCACATCGCATGGGGTGTGGACCTGGATGGCGACCTCTCCCCCGCGCAATGGCAGTTTTGCTGCAACCAAACCAAGCGCCTCTCCCCTAACTATAGCCTGCGGCTCATTCATTTTAAATATTTACACCGACTCTACCGTACCCCTACATCGCTACACAAGATGGGCCTGACGGACAATGATAGATGCGCGCCTTGCTCGGCTCCTGGCGCGGACATTGCGCACCTGGCCTGGTTGTGTCCCAATGTTTCCTCGTTCTGGCCGGAGGTGTGCACCGTAATCAGCGATATCACACTAGAGCGCATTGTCCCTTATTCCCTGCTGTGCCTCCTGGGTCACTTTAAAAACATTTCAGACGCTAACCGTAAACTAACTGCGATGCTCCTGGTGCTCGCCAAGCGCCGGGTGACCATTCACTGGGGTCGCATCCCGGTGCCCCAGGTCAGGCGCAGGTTGGACGACGCAGCCCACTGCCAGACACTCCTGGGCGAATTCTTTGACTTGATGCCAGCGGCAAACAGACCCCCAGACATATGGGGCCCTCTCATTTCTTATTTACACCGTTTGGCTATCCCGGATGAACCTACAACAGATTCCCATAATACTGACGCCCAGATTGCCAACGACGGTCCTGTCAGACCCTTGATTCCTGACAGATTACCTGCACCTCTCCCTATTGAACCAATCGCATCTCCCAGGTTGATATGCTGCACCATGGTACATTCTGATTGATAATTACCCTGTAATGTCGATTACATTTGTGAATGCAACTGTTATTACGCTATCTGATGGAATGGTAACCTGTACCATGCCTTTTTTTTTTCAATAAAGGTTTTGAAAATTAAAAAAAAAAAAAAGATTTAGGAAAACCAACTGGTGAGTTTGTAAGGATTTTTTGCAACCTTTTTCAGTACTTCTGATCCTAGATCTTGACAGAGTTGCATTTCTGTCAAGATCAGGAGAAAATCTGTTTCGGGGCAGAAGTAGGCAGTGATCACTCCCAAGATTAGCATGCATGTACGTGAAGATGTTCTTCATAGGAGTAATGATTTCCCTGTGGTTTAAAAAGAAAAAAAAGATGGCAAATATATGTTTGCATGAGTAAATATACATTTATATATTTGCTCATGCAAAAACTGAATTTCCAAATATTTCTCGTAGTAGAATTCCAAATGAGAAAATGTCTCCACGTGCAATTACTCCTGGGAAGTATCTTCCCAGAACTACTAGTGGAAATATTTAGGAAAATCAGACATCATGTAGGAGTGTGAATGCTTCCCCCATAGAGGAACTGGGTTTAGTAAATTGACTGATTTGTCATTCCTACCATTGACTGATACTACCCAAGAGTGTAGTGATCCATGATGCTGAAATGTATACAAGATGACAAGAAAAATCAGGGATAAAAAATTATTTCTGATATTATCCATTAGCAATCGTATAGGCTCAGGCATCACATGTATCTGAATATAGAAACGATGCCCACATGGATGCAGTTCAATGCAATGAGCTCATTGATTGGGTGCATATATCTATTTCTTTACAGTTGGACACTTGAACTATCAAGTTTAGGCTGATTGTGGCAAACTACAACATGCCTGCAACCATGCACAAGTCTGTCCAGCAAAAGGACAAGTAGTGAACATGATTTGATAAAGTATTTTAAGCAAAGAACTAAGGGCCAGATGTATCTAGGGTATGTCTGCGATTATCATATAGCGAATTTTTGCAATTTGCTATTAAGTAATCGCAAACACCCATCTACAAATGTGTGTTTAAGACATTTCACGATTCCCAGTGGGTCGCAAATAGACCTACCTCATTAATATTCATGAGCTAGGTCCTGGATTGCGACTCATTGGGAATGACAAAAAATCACAGGGATTGTGGCCTGCTGGGGTCAACAGACCACCATGTCTGTGATTGCTTTTCAATAAAGAATTTTTTTATTTTTTTTAATGCAGCCAGTTCTCCTTAAAGGAAAACGGGATGTGTTTCAAAAAGAAAAATGAAAAGTTTTCTTTTCATTCTTTAAGAGTAGGCAGTGGTTCATGGGACCACTGCCTGCTCTTAAAAAATGTTCTTTCAAACATTCACAAAGCGGAAGGGGTCCCTTGGGGAACCCTTCCTATTTGTGAATGGGTTACCACCTACTTGAATTAGGTGGTAAAATGCAAATGTTTTACAACCGCATTCTGATTTCAAGATATTCACACATACCACTGCGGGTTGGTACTAGGAACGGATACCCTAAACACGCCCCTTCCTAATACCGAATCACAAACCCAATATGGGGGCATATTATCAACGGCCAGCGATAATTATCGCTGGCCGTGCTTAGCGATAGATTACTTATCGCTGGCTATCTCCGGAAATTATCGCCCTGGTAGCGCGTTATTAACAACACGCTTCTCCAGGGCGATAAAAATTCCAGAGATAGCGAGGTTATCGCCGTTTTGCAGGGAACATCGCTGGTTTTCCAGCGATGTTCCCTGCAAACGGCAGAGTACCTTGCTGATACGACCCTGTGGTCGTATCAGCACAATCCACCCCTATGTTAGGGATGGCTAAGTTGGGATAATAGCAGACGTTAGAATTTGGCGAAAACGGCCGTTTTCGCCAAAATCTAACGTCTGCTATCATCCTGTGGGCTGCCTTGTAAATATCGCGATGTGCACATCGGCGATATTTACAACGTAGCCCATCTGGGGTACGCCCAGTAACGCCCACTTTGCATCTCATTAGAGATGCAAAGCTGGGCGATAAGAGAAAGGGCGAAAAGCATGGATTCACGCGTTAGCGTGTCCTTGCTAATAAGGCGTTAAAATTATCGCCGCTTTTCGTCCGAACGGACGCCCTTGTAGATATGCCCCATGGTCCTTTGTACATTGAAAACGTTTTTTTTTTCATTTGTAAATGGCCCGATTCTGCGAAAAAAACCTTTTTACTTCTGGTCCTATATGAACTATGAATGGATAGCCAGATTGTATTTCCAATCAAGGAAGAGACAATGAGAGCAGTTTAAGATTGGAACGTTCATTATGCTGGGTGTAAGAAGAA
The DNA here is from genome assembly GCA_963921515.1 of Calotriton arnoldi. NCBI lineage: Eukaryota > Metazoa > Chordata > Amphibia > Caudata > Salamandridae > Calotriton > Calotriton arnoldi. The sequence goes on along the minus strand of CAWUFW010010347.1, from coordinate 141,513 downwards.
TTTTGAAGTGGTAGCCTGAGAAAACCAGCCTAATGCAGGTATATAGGAATGACGCTTTAGGAGGTATGCTTAAAGTGTAGAGCAAGGTGATGCAAGCAATATGTTTCCAAACTTGGGGTTCATGTTGTTAGACAACACATAGTATGTATTTAAATATATTTGATGCCACTAACATGTTACAAGAAAGTATCAAATATAGGTAATGAAAGGAAAGTGTATGAAATTAATATATACAGGAAATGTATACCCTGTTTAAAGCCTTAATCGAGAAATCACATAATAATGGTGAGGAACATATTAATGCCACATGTTCTATTTATGATGATTTGTTCAAATGTACCATGCAATTCAATGTAATGCATTGATAATGGCCATTATTTCCTCACTATGATTACTGCTATGCTGGGGATGGACACTTACTCTGAGCAGGATGGAGCAGGAGACATTAAAATGTACAAAATTGCACTGAAACTGAATTGCCAGTGCTTCTTACTTTAGGAAGCTCACTCACAGCTCTCTATGAATAAGATAGAATTTGTCTATTAATTTTTATTGACTGAGTGTTGGATGACATTCATTTCATAACGGTACATTATTCTTACATTTTAACATCATGAAGTGCACCACTTACTCAAGAGCCATTTCAGAAACTATGGGGCAGATTTACAAGCCCCTTGCGCCACTTTTGCGTCATTTTTCCCATGTTAAAAATTACGCAAAAGTGGCGCAAGGGGCTTGTAAATCTGCCCCTATGTGTCCTGGTATTTCTCTAGGTAAGAAGGGACACAAGCATATTATGCACTTCTGAACTGCCCACTCTGACTAGCATTGCTCGGATTGCTATATTACAGCCAATTATGTTTTGTATATGCTGTCAATCCAAATTAAATGTTTGTAGACCACTTTAATCCCTGTTAGGAAAAGGCAATGCTAATAAAAAATATATAGAATGCAAACTCTAGTAGAGGAGATCAAATGTATGTAAAGTAATTATAACATGTTTTTTCCTGAATCAAATTTTAATTTCATTAATAAAATGTAGTTATTATGAATAGTTCTCTTTGGCGTCTTCAACCACAACCAACATTATATGCTTCTAATTGACAAAAGAACCGTTACATTTTAATCCTAGAATTTCACCAACTCAAAAAACCAAGGGGCAGATTTACAAGCCCCTTGCGCCGCCATTGCGTCACTTTTTTTGACGCAACGGCGGCGCAAACAATGCGTCCAATTTACAACGTGACACATCTAGGTAGATGTGTCACGTTGTAAAGCCCTGCATCACATTATACCTGCGTTAGGTATAATGTATGCAGGGTGGGCGTTCCCACGCAAAAAGCCATGTAGAACTGACGCAGTGAAATTTACAACATTTCACTGCGTCACTCTATGCCTTCAGTGCGTCAAAATCCCTACGACTGCTCAGACCAGGCGTAAGGAATGACGCAGGGCTTTTTGAATGGGACTCACGTATCTGTTGTGGCTCATTACTGGAGCTGCATCACTTTCATGAGCAAACTCCAGCAATGCGTCACTTTTGGGCCAATAGATGCGTCAGAATTTCTGACGCATCTGTTAATCCTTGCGCCATGGAGCACTGTATTGTAAATACAGCACATCCATGGTGGCGCAAGGACATTTGGCACTGGCGCAAGGAAACTGACGCATCTATGCAGATGCGTCAGTTCCTTTTAAATCGGCCCCCAAGAGAGCAAGTTTGTGATTTACCACCTGGGACTCATGTTCACTAATTTATCACCCTACTTTATTGATTCATTTGTTTACATACACAACAGGTTAATTAGACAGCGTTGTGAGGGTGTTCATAAATTGATACTATTTTGACATTCTAATCTAATCCAAATCTCATGTCAGTGGAATCACACCTTAGTATTTATCGTAATATACACCATATGAAGTAGAACAGCAGATAACAGTTTCTCAGGGACCGACAAGTACTGGGTTACTATACCAACCACTTACTCTTCATTAGCTGATTATTTTTGACGAAAAATGCACACATTTTTATGCTATTTCTTTCTAACCAATCATGATAAAAATATACATTCAACTGCCGCTCTCCACTGGTTTTCTTACTAGAGTTATTACATGAATAAAGTGAACACCACTGTACATTTGCATTTGACTACCTCAATTTCCTCAGGAATATACTCAAAAAATATTTCAGATAAATCAATCACTTTCGAAAGTCACATTAATAGAATGAAGCTTTTCCTAACATCGAGGAAATGTTCACTTTGGCTCGTAGGAACAGCTGTAGTCTGAGGCACCCGATAATACCATTCCAATAGAGAAGTTCTTAAATGGGTTCCAGGAGCAGTCTTGTTAGAAGTCATTTGATTGAATCACATACAATCAATTTTATTTACACCATGGTTTTCATTTTTTAATATTAACATTGGTAAGCTTTGTCACACTGTCACAACAACCCGTAAATTAATTAGCATCTACTCTGAAGAAAAGCAGGAAAAGCAATCCACAAAAATGAAAACTATTCAAATTTCCATTTTTAGACAATGTACAATTGTCTCTCTAAGCCTAAAATCAACATTAACATTTCCTTTCTTGTTAAACCACAAGAAATCAATTTATTTATGCTTAACTGTTAGTGTTTCCTCTATTCCTTTAAAGTACATAGCGAGAAAAGGTTTTCCAATCACTATTACCAGTTCCACACCAAAAATCCCCTGTTCATCAAACTTAGTTTATCAACAAGGTACAAGTTATTTTAATGGAAGGCCTGAACCATGGGGCTGATTAAGAGTTTTGCTGTGCTGCGCTGGCTCTCTGCAGACACAACACCGCCAAAGCCGCACAAGGACCACCCACCTTATTATGAGTTGAACTCATGTAAGGTGGACGGTCCTTAGCCTTTCCCATGGCGGTGCCTGGAAAACAGGCACCACAATGGGAATGGCAAAAAAAGTTCCAGCATGGCATGGACGGTGATGTCCATGCCGTGCTGGAACTTTGGGAGAATACAGATAGAGGAGCACATGTTTTGCCCCCCTGAATGTATCCCCATGGTGGGGGCGGGCATGGGGGCCCTTTGGGTCCTCTTTGTTCCTGCACCACCAGCATTTTCATGGCAGGGCTTCTGCCATGAAATGGCTGGCAGTGCAGGAACTCGTAATATGCTCACAGGGACTGCTCCAGTCCCGTTGAGCATATTACATTGTGGCGCAGCACCGCCACCACCAGGGAACGACATTTCCTGATGCAGCCGGTGGTCCTCCGCTAAATGAATTTTAAAGTCAGAATGCGGCAGACGACCGCTGCACTCGTAATCAGGATCTAAGTAACATAGCAGAGCTGTACACTGTATCTTAAAAGTCAAACTCTTATAGTTCAGTATAATCGTTTTAACATTTATTTCCTCTTGTTTTTATAAGTGATAACACTTCTTTCTATGGAACTTTGAGCCGGATTTTGACTTTGAAGGGCAGACTGTCATTCTTCCATCACAGACAGACTGATCCATCTGTCAGGCTGATTGAAATCCATCTGCCATATTTAGGGTTTGGCCTGATGAACCTCTGCCTGTTATGCTGGAGAATGGTCTATCAACTAAATTTCAGTCCTCCATCGTTTGTCCCCATCCACCGTCTATGGATACAACTTAGTCAACATTGGTATGAGGGGTGGCATCTGTCTACCATATTTAGAGTTGTCCGCCATCAGAATGAGACGGAGGGCCACTCATGACAGAGAATGGCAGCGGCTTTATATATTTTATTAATTTACATTTTCCTCAAAAACACTGTAAAATTGCCTGTCTCTACTGACCTCAGAGTTTCGGCAGTTTCACTTAAGTCACACTTTTTTTGTGGTGAAATATTATTATAGATAGCATGCAATTGAGGGGTAGTGCTGCACGTCCGATGTGTATCTAGCTATCTGTGACAGGGAACCATCTAGCACAGATGTCTTGGAAGCACACCTGCAAGTTCCCTAACAGATATACCTGTTCACTCTTAATAATATAGCCCTATTATTTGGGCTTCAAATTCAAATAACTCATTGTGATTTCATTTTTTAAATGGACTACACCTTCAATATTGCAATCGTTTTGTACGGTATGCTCTCACCAAAATTAAAAGACACTAAGGGCGATGGGAGGAATGCTTGCAATATGTTTAATCACTGGCAGTCATTCACGTGGAATTGCAACCCATTGTTATTTTGCCTGCCAAGCCACATCAGTTTGGAAGCAGCCATGTGCAATCAATCTTGACTCTGCTCCAATAGTAACAGTCCAACCTGAACTGCCAGGCCAGGTCCTCCCTGATCCGGAATGTCAGCAATCCAAAACTGATTTTGCTCTGATTGGAGCACCTCAGTCAGGTGAAGCTTGGTTCCAGTGGCACAGTGAGCACGGAACCCATGTCTGGGCATACCCTTAACACTTAGGGCGGTACATCAAACACACAAAGGTTGATGGGAAGAATGCTTGCAATTTTTCTAATCATTGGCATTTGCTAGAGCAGCATTCCAAACCATTGTTCTTTTGCCCAAAATGCCATCTCATTTTGGACCCAGCTATATACAAATCAGTCTTGACCCTGCTCCAATAGGAACAGTCTATCCCGGACTGCCAAGCCAGGTCCTCCCTGAACCTGAACACCAGCAATCCAAGACCAGTTTCACCCTAATTGGTGCTCTTCAGACATGTGCAGCTTGGTTCCAGCAGGGTCCCTATCCCGATTGCACAGATCAATGTCCCCACAAGCTTGCTGCAGCGCCACATCAACAATTACTGTGGCCAGCCCAGTCCTGGCGACTAAAACAACCATAGCCATACCATCTGTTGCGCAGCCAGGACACACTAAACCTGTGGCTACCCACACAATGTCACAGGGCAGTTTAGGCTCGAGAAACTGTTGTGAGGAAAGAGGCTCAAGATGTGGCCACCAAGGTCATCATAATGGGTCAAAATTATATGGGTGAAGCTACCTGGCAGAAAACATATCTGGCCAGATTATTGTCTGTTTATGGGCCCAGAATGATCTCATGAAGGTCCAAAGGTTTTCCCAGGGGGCCCAAAATGCTTTCCTAGTTTGCCACATATGTGCCCACACCTTACATTCTGGGGTTGTTCAGGATTTCTTCAAAGCATTGTATGCAGCATTGTCTCATTTAGTTGATGTTTTCTGTGGCCAACCATGATCTGCTGCAAGCTCCATTCCAGAAACATATATAGATGCACAGAAAGTAGAACACTAACAACTCATTTCAAATCCACTAAGCAGTTGTTACGTCATCTTTAATACTTCAGCCAACACACATGTGTAAAATATTGGGGCACTGGTTAAGGGGGATGAACCCCTCCTCAAGCAGCAACCACAATTCTTCTCAGGGTGAAGCCACAAGCAAACCTTAAATTAAACTGTGCTCAACCCTCGGGTAGCCTGGCACAGAGCAGTCAGGCTTAACTCAGAGGCAATGTGTAAAATATATGTGCATCACTTTAAATAGTAACACAGTGAAAAGGATCCCACATCTATTTAGAAAAATAGAGTAATTTTTAATAAAAAAACAACTAAAATCCAATCAGTTGAACTAGAAATATTACATTTTAATGATTTCAGTGAAAATTGTGCCAAAAACACAAAGCCCCAGCTGTGGATATCTGGTTGCACCGGACAGGGACAAAGTCACAAGTTTAGGCAGACTGCAATGGAGCGTGGCCCGGTTACAGGGACTCAGTTGGGCCAGCTGAATAAAGTACCTAAAAATCCTGGTTTGTGGAGCACTGTGAGGATCCGCATCAGAGTTACGTTTAAGGCTGGGCGTAGTTCGCGAAGTAGTGCTTCGCGAAGCTACGCAAAGTGCAGTTCGCACTACGCGAGCTTCGCGTAGCACTACGCGAACTGCGTAGTGCGTGTTCGCAATGATTGCACAGTGCCGGATGCTTGTCCGCACTGTGCAATCATTGAAAACGGCAACTTGCACAGTGCGAGCTGTCTTTTACTGCCGCTCGAGTAGATTTTTACTCGAGCGGCAGCTTCTCAACGCGGACTGGTAGTTTCTCATCCCGAGCGGTCGCGAGCATACGCGACCACTCGCAATGAGAAACCTGACCTCCCGCGTTGAGAATCTCGCCGGGAGGTTTATTTTCCACGCTCGCGATCGGCAACTTGATGTTGCTGATCGCGAACGAGAAAAAGTCTCGCCGGGATGTCATTTTGCTTGCTTGCGGTCGCCAACTTGACGTTGAGGACCGCGAGCAAGCAAAAATGACCGCGGCACTACGCTACGCTACGCTACGCGTGTTTGCACTGTGCTACGTGCAATTCGCATTGTGCGAAGTAGCGCAGACTTCGCAAACTACGCGAGCGTAGCACTTCGCCCAGGGTTAGTTACGTTGCACAGCCTAAGTGATGCAGCAAGGCTGCAGTGCGAGGTTCTGCATCGTTGTTGAGGATCCTGTTGAAGGGGACTTGCGATGCAAAGTCCGGTGTTGAGGATGTGTCGCGCTGTTGGGTGTGATGCGTCAGTTCTGAGGAGCTAAGAAGCAGAGTCCCTCATCATCGTTAAGGCTGCCATCGATGAGGGATGCGATGGCCTGCACCGAGGATGTGGCATGCAGCCACGGTTCTGAGGAGGTCCATAAGTATACCGAGTTGGTGCCACAGGTCCAATATTTATACCTTGTGCCCTTCCTCTGGAAGGTGAGAGAGCCTTCTAGAGATCCCCTTTAAAGTCCCCAGGCATCCTGAATTCCCTGTCCTGGCTCCAGACTAACCACAGGGGTAATGCACCCCTTTGTGTGAAGACAGGATGCAGTATATTTAAACGTAAGTAGGGCTTGGCCCAGCTTTGCCCTTCCATCCTGCCAGCAATAGCACATTCAGGCACACCTAAGCTCTCTACTTTGTGTGGCTGTCTAGGAGGAATATTCAAAGCCCAATGGTTAGCCTCACCTAGTCATGTGACCCAGGAACAGACTGCAGGGACTAAATGACTAAGGCAGGAAATAGCCAGATTTCAAAACGTGGCATTTTCAAAATGTAATTTAAAATCCAACTTTACCATTAGAGAGGATTTTTCATTACAATTCCAAAGACATCAAACATGAATTGGGTACCTGATCTCATCTGGAAATTACAGCTTATTAAATATAATAAGGTAATTCCGATGTCATCATATGGGAGAGGTAGACCTTGCAGTAGTGAAAAATGAGTTTAAGAGTTTTTCACTGCCAGGACATAAAAAACTTAAAAGTATATGTCTTACTTTTTAAATACACCAAAACTTAAGAAGGAGTGAGAAGTCTTTACAGAAGATAAATCCTTATCTTTATAAACAAAATGCTTCAGCAAACTAAAGGAGGAAATATCTTGAATATCATGAAGTGCATGTATATGGTCTATCCGAGACCGGTAAGTAACGGCACCCAGGTAAATCGGTGCTCACCTTACATTTGTCTCGGACTTGTGTGAGATTAAAGAAGAGTTTTTATGGATATATACCTGGGTGTATATATATATATATATTCACCTCCAATCCCGCTTCCTCCAAAGAAACGGGGCTGACACAGCTAGGGTCGTGATGCAGCAAAGCTTTAATTTCCACCACAAAGCACACAGATACATCGTGTTACCTTCAGTCCCGCACCTGGCAGACGCGTTTCGGCGAATGCCTTCTTCCGTGCCAGTGTTGTGCTCGACTGTCATTAAACTGGGAATTCGTGGGGTTTGTTGAAATATTTCACGGAGGGTTCTCATTGGAGCAGCAATATCAGCACAGAAAGAGGACATGGAAAGTTCCTCAAGTAAGTACTTCCCTCTTTCTTCTCCTCCGTTACACCCCAATGTGCCAATCCTTCCCACCGAAAGCCGCCAACAGTCCACATTCGTAGGCTAGGTCCAGTGACTTGCCCATGCATGTAATAATGCTCCGACTTCGTCGTCCATGGAATGCCAGCTCCTCTCTTCACGCAGGATTGGTGGCGGATTACCCTGCTGCTCAAAGACCCATTCAGCAGTAAATCCGCTGCTCTCTCCCCATTGCCCAAACACGATTCAGGCCGGGGGGGCGCCGCGTTATGCATCACCTGCATTCCACCAACAATTTGTCGGCAGCCACGGAGCTCCTGAACGAGAGGCGTGCCAGAAATGCAGAGCCGACCTCCGCCAAACATTCACCTCCAGTCCCGCTTCCTCCAAAGAAACGGGGCTGACACAGCTATGGTCGGGATGCAGCAAAGCTTTAATTTCCACCACAAAGCACACAGATACATCGTGTTACCATCAGTCCCGCACATGGCAGACGCGTTTCGGCGAATGCCTTCTTCCATGCCAGTGCTGTGCTCAACTGTCATTAAACTGGGAATTCGTGGGGTTTGTTTAAATATTTCACGGAGGGTTCTCATTGGAGCAGCAATATCACCACAGAAAGAGGACATGGAAAGTTCCTCAAGTAAGTACTTCCCTCTTTCTTCTCCTCCATTACACCCTAATGTGCCAATCCTGCCCACCGAAAGCCGCCAACAGTCCACATTCGTAGGCTAGGTCCAGTGACTTGCCCATGCATGTAATAATGCTCCGACTCCGTCGTCCATGGAATGCCAGCTCCTCTCTTCATGCAGGATTGGTGGCGGATTACCCTGCTGCTCAAAGACCCATTCAGCAGTAAATCCGCTGCTCTCTCCCCATTGCCCAAACACGATTCAGGCCGGGGGGGCGCCGCGTTATGCATCACCTGCATTCCACCAACAATTTGTCGGCAGCCACGGAGCTCCTGAACGAGAGGCGTGCCAGAAATGCGGAGCCGACCTCCGCCAAACATTCACCTCCAATCCCGCTTCCTCCAAAGAAACGGGGCTGACACAGCTAGGGTCGTGATGCAGCAAAGCTTTAATTTCCACCACAAAGCACACAGATACATCGTGTTACCATCAGTCCCACACCTGGCAGACGCGTTTCGGCGAATGCCTTCTTCCGTGCCAGTGCTGTGCTCGACTGTCATTAAACTGGGAATTCGTGGGTTTTGTTGAAATATTTCACGGAGGGTTCTCATTGGAGCAGCAATATCAGCACAGAAAGAGGACATGGAAAGTTCCTCAAGTAAGTACTTCCCTCTTTCTTCTCCTCCGTTACACCCCAATGTGCCAATCCTGCCAATCCTGCCCACCGAAATCCACCAACAGTCCACATTCGTAGGCTAGATATATATATTTATTAGGGTCCTCACCCACAGGTACCACCTGAGGCTTGCCTCATCATTGGACCGTCACTCACACACATAAGGTGTGTGAGTGGACTTGACGCGTTTGTAAGCGGAGTTCTGTGATAACTGTGAGTGAAGGCAGGGGATTTTGGTGAGTTTAAAATAACCTCCGAAACCTAAAAAGTTATTTAATGGCGTAGGTTTAGGGGCTAGATTAAAAGTATGAAAAGTGACACTATATTAGAATATTATGGTCCCAAGTGTCTGACCGGTTGACATGTTTCAGCCACAAACTGCCCGAGAGGTCAATTGGCTTTCTTCAGGACCTGTGTTTCCCTGCTAGTTATAATAAACATGTAACACTGAAGAATGGGGGACCACCAAGAGGAGCAACGCCCGATGATGAAGCATGACACTTGCAAGGGTGTGTGAGGGCACTAATTGCTAAAGGAGAAATTCCCCACCTTCGTCAATTGGGAACCACATATAGAGACCTCCTTCTTTCCTCCATTTCCTCTGCCAACATAACCAAATTGGTTATGGATCTTAACTTTAGGAACAGTTACCACACAGTGATTACAGTTATAATAAACAGCCTACTTGTGTGGGCTCTTCCGTTTGGGCAACCTTTTTTGATGGATATATATATATATATATATATATATATATATATATATATATATATATATATATATGCAAAAAATATCCTCCTCCACTGTTGCAAGTGAAAGAACAGCTGCTATGGACACAGTTTCCTTATTCAAGCGGTATTTTATTGCAAATCAGCAACCAGCTCAACGCGTTTCGGGAAAACAATCCCTTGCTCACGAGTACTGTGTGGCTTACCTACTTGCTATTTAAATAAACATGTGAGCGTTTCTTTCATAACAAGTGAAAACAGACTTCAATATGAGTTAATTCACTCTCTCAAAAATCATTGTGACGTTCTAAAAATTCGTGACAAAGTAAATGTGACGAACATACCATAACTTTGAGCGCAGTTACACTGTAATACATAATTATATATATATACGCCCAAGTATATATCCACAAAAACTCTTCTTTAATCTCACACAAGTCCAAGACAAATGTAAGGTGAGCACCGATTTACCTGGGTGCCATGCATTACTTTTTAAATTCAGTGCAACCTGCCCTCTGAGCTGTCCAGGGCCTTCTCTAGGGGTGACTTATATGTAATAAAAAGGAAGGTTTGGGCCTGTCAAAAGATGTACTTTGCCAGGTCGAAATGGCAGTGTAAAAACTGCATATACAGGCTGCAATGGCCAGCCTGAGACTTGTTTAAAGGGGATACTTATGTGGGTGGCACAATCAGTGCTACAGGCCCTCTAGTAGTATTTAATTTACAGGCCATGGGCACATGTAGTACCACTTTACTAGAGACTTATAAGTGAATTGAGTATGCCGATTGGGGATACGCCAATGTTACCATGTTTTAAGGAGTGAGCACATGCACTTTAGCACTGCTTAAAGTCAGCAAAAATAGGATCAGTAAAAAATAGAAGAGGAAGGTAAAACATTTTGGAGAAGACTACCCTAAGGCTGACAGGTCTAACATGTGTCTTCTCCCCACCCCAGTGAAAGTAGGAGATAACTACACACCCTCTTGGGAGTTCTCATCACTAAGGCAGAAGAACCTGGATAGACCATCAGAACTGATGTGGTCTGACCCACGATGGTGTTCCACGATAACGTCCATTCCCTGTAGGGAGATGTACCACCTCAGCAGTTTGGGATCTTCACAACTCATTTTCATGCGCCATCTGAGGAGCCCGTGGTCTGTCTGAACCTAGACGTGAGTGCCAAACAAATATAGTCTCAGCATCTACAGCGCCCAGACAACAGCAAAGGCCTCTATTTCATTAGTACTCCACCTCTGTTACCGGGGAAGTAAGCTCCTACTAATGAAGGCTACAGGTTGGTCTAGGCCCTCCTAATTCAACTGTGCTAACTCAGGCCCTATGCCATGCTCTGAAGCATCTGTCTGCACTATGAACTCCTTAGAGAAGTGGGGAGCCTTGACTATAGGTGCTGTACACATGGCCTCCTTGAGGATATCAAAGGCTTTCTGGCAGGCCTTTGTCCAGATCACGTTTCTGGGCTGCTTCTTTAAAGCCAGCTCTGCTAGTAGTGCCAGATCCCTTAACAGATCTAGTACAGTATCCTGTGAGGCTCAGGAAGGCCCACACCTCAGTCTGTGTTTTAGGGGGTTGTCAGGACAGGATAGTCTGGAGAGGCTGCAACTTTCCCTGGCCCAACATGTGGCTCGGATATACCATGGAACCCTGCCCTATCTCACGCTTACTGGCCTTGACAATCAGGCCCTCCTGCTGCAGGGCCTGAAGCACCTCCTGGAAGTGGCACAGGTATTCTTCCCAGCTGAAGCTGTAGACAGCTATTCCATCCAGGTAGGTGACACAGAAAGCCTCCGTCCCAGCTAGGACCCTGATGACCAGCCTCTGAAAGGTAGCAGGGGACTTCTTTAAGTCAAAGGGCATCACCCAAAATTGGAAGTGGCCTTTGGAGGTCAAGAATGCTGACCTCTCCTCTGCCCCCTCAGTCTGAGCAATCTGCCAGAGACCTGATGTGAGGCCTAAGCTACTCAAGCACTTGGCAGTGCCCAGCCTGTTGATGAGCTCAACAGCTCAGGAATGGGGTATGCATCAGTCTTCATGATGCAATTGAGTCACCTGTAGTCCACATAGAACCTAAGTTCTTGAGTGACACCTGGAGGGGCAGCCTTGGGTTACAGCACCACAGGGCTGGACCAGGGACTATTGGAGGATTCAATCACCCCTAATGCCAGCATCTTGGAGACCTCCTCCTTTATACTGGGCCTTACCTTGTCTGACAGCCGGTAAACCTTTTTTTTAACAGGCGGACTCTCTCCAGTGTTAATGTCATGGATTCACAGGTGTTTAAGACCAGGGATGAGAGGAAAACTGCCTCAGCAACTCGTGACAGTCACTCAGCTGTTCCGGGGCAAGGTAGGAGAGAAGATGACACCCTCTACTGACCCACCATGCTCTTTAGCAGACAGGAGGTCAGTGAGAGGCTCGCTCTCATCTTCGGATTCTTCATACATCACCAGCAGAATGCTGACTTTGGACCTCTCAAAGTGGGGTTTGAGGCAGTTCACGTGGATCACCCTTGAGAGAAACTTAGGGGTCTGGAGGTCAACCAAGTAGGTAGAATCTCCAATCCACTTCATCATCTCGTATGGACCTGTCCAGCAATTCTGGAGAGCTTTGGGCTCATATGCTCCCCAACCAACACGTTCTGGCCAGGTAGAATTTCTGGTCATCATAGAGCTTCATACCTTCTTGGCTGGCCTCAAGATTGCTTTCCACTTTTTTCCTGAAGCGATGTGTCTGGTTGCAGAGGGACAGCATGTAGATTACCACTCCTGAGGGGGTTTCTTGGGAGCTTGCTCCCACTGTTCTCTTACAAGGCTAAGAGGTACCCTAACAGGGTTAACATAGAGGAGTTCAAAGGGGATAAACCCCACTCCCTTCTGTGGCACCCCCGTTGGCAAACAGAAGACATGGCAGGAGGACGGTTTACTTACACCTCATTGGCTCAGGAAGGCTCATTATCATGCGTTTGAGAGGTTTGTTGGTGGTCTCCACAAGCCCATTTGTTTGGGGGTGATAGGGTGCGGAGAATTTATAAATAGCTCCACACTCATCTCACATGGGCTTGATGTACGCCAACATGAAGCTAGTGCTACTGTCAAACACAACCTCTTTAGGGAAACCCATACAGGTAAAAAGTCCCATCAGGGACCTGGCCAGTGCAAGTGCAGCCACCGACCTCACAGGGATGGCATCTAGGAAGAGAGTGGCATGGTCCACAGAGACCAGTGTGAACCTGTTGCCTAAAGCTGTCTTGAGGTCCAAGGGACCAACAATATCATTGCCCACCCTCTCAAAGGGAGTGCCAACAACAGGTAATGGGGTCAGGGGAGCCTTGAGCTTTTTCCATGACTTCCCACTGGCCTGGCACGTGGGACAGAACCTACAGAATGCATCTGAGTCTGTCTTCATCCAGGCCAATAGAAGTGGGTAACAAGCCGGGTGAAGGTCATGTCTCAGATGTCCTTCCAGGCGAATATCATAACCCAACCCCAGTAGGAGGGTCCTGTAACACTGGGAGACCACCAGCACATGGGCTGCCACTGGTCCAGGAACCTAAAGCTCGCTATATTGGTCGTCATTCTCCCAATAGATAGGGTGATCTCCAAAGGTATCACCTGCTGCCTGGGCATCAGCTTGCTGCCTCAAACCCTCTAGAGTGGGGCACTCTTTTGAAGCTTTGCAGAATTCCTCCCTGGTGGGCCCTGCCTCAACTTGCCATCCAGCAAGCCCAGGCAGGTCTCCCAGGGCAGCAATGTCCTCCTGGGTTGGCTCAGGATCATACTCCTCAAATGCCCTGTCTACCTGTACCGCAGAACTTCAGGGACTGCTTTCTCACGTCCCTTGTGTCTACTCTTTTTCGCAGCTCGGACCATTGTTCCAGGCTCCAGGCACCCTTGAATCCCTTTCTGGGTAGCCATGGACCTTCTGGTCATACAGACCCATTCAGGCAATCCCAACATCTCAGTGTGACCTGAGCTCTGCCTCCTTCCAGAGAGTGTGCTCCAGGTCATTGCCTGACAGACAATCTACAGGCATGGCAGGACTCACAGCTACTTTTAGAAAACCTGAGACCCCCCCCCCACAGGGCACCAGAGCCACTGGTAGATGACTCTCTCTGTAGTCTGCGACTATGATTTGGTGGAATGTGCTAGGGAGGGCAAGTTCTGAGGATACAAGCTGACACCTTACAGTAGTCATGCTGGCTCCTGTATCCCTCAGAGCCTCCATCCATTGCCCACTGCCTGTACTTAAATGTTTTGACAGGCAAATGTGCTTTTGGCACCAATTCCTTACCTCCCAGGGACACTAGGCTCACCTCTTTCTGTTCGCCAAAGCTAACAAGGACCATTCCTACTCAAGCTCTACACTCACCAGCCCAGGTGGGCTGTGGCCTCTTGGGACATTTGGTGTATCCCTTTGAGTGCCAATACATGTAACACTCTGTACATTGGGGGACAAACTTCCCTGTCTGTTTATCAAAGAATCCCTTTTGCTTTGGTTCAGATTGAGGTTGGTTACCACTACTCCATAGTGAAATACTTTGGGGGCATTTTGAGAACTTCTTACTTTTAAAATTGTATCTCCCCCTCTATCTTCTGGTGGGACTACTGGCCACCCTTTTGGGAGTCCCTCCCAGATACCTTTTTGGACACCTTGGTGCTGACCCAGGAGTCCGCCACTTCAGCAAACTTCCTAGGGTCAGTCAGCTTGCTGTCTAGTGGGTGCTGGTGCACCTCTGTAAAACAAATATTAAGCATGTGCTCCCTGAGAATCAAGTTGTACAGCCCATTGTAATCATTAACTTTGCATCCCATCACCCAGCCGTTCAGTGCCTTGTTAGAATAGTCCAGGAAATCCACTCAAGACTATTTTGGACGTTTGCAGCCGTCCCTGAACCTCTGCTGATACTTTTCAGGGGTAAGCCCTCGTTTGGCTAGAAAGATAGATTTAATGGGGGTGTACATGGTTTGGTTCTCTATTTTGTGCACTTTAGCACTAGTCAGCAGTGGTAAAGTGTGCAGAATCTTAAAGCCAGTAAAACCAGGATCAGGAATTTTATTTTAGGGGGAGGCAAAAAGTTTGGAGGAAGCCCACCCTAAGACTGACCGGTCAACCAACATGTTTTATCATTTTCCAAGGATCTAAAATGTTATCTTGCTTGATAGAATGAAGAAAAAAGAAGACAAAATATTGGATGTTATGAACTTCTTCACATAAATTCCAATAAAAGTTACATTGAAGTGTTACGAACACATGCATAGCATGTGCAAAAATTCAATTTTATCTGATACACATAATACCCATTTAATCATAACTCACAATTTACATAACTATTATCCCACTATGTACAACAACATTTTCAGTGGTTTGGGAAATGCTCTGTTTAATCCAATATTTTGTTGCAACCAAAAGCCCACTAACGGAGAATGATATTTCAATACTGTGCACAAACACTTGCTTACATAGAAACCATGCAGAGAAGACACAATCAAAAAAATATATTATTATGAGGCATAATAGAAAATGATTTAACAATTCACTGTATGAAATTAATTCACCTATTGTGAAGATATAACTGCAGCTTGTAATTGCACCTCTAAATACATTAGCAATAATAATGGTAGTCTTCAGTCACACTTTGCACTCCTCTCATATTCTATATATTATGCTCAGACACAGTCATACGCTAATTCAATTTCAACAAATTATGCTACAGATTACTTGATTAAGTCCACTTGTCAGGTACCTTACAATAAACTCAGTTACATTGGCATTACTTCGTGACTGAGAGTATGTGTAGTAATATTCTTTTCACAAACATCCTATGAATGATCAGGCAAATGGCAATGCAGATTTCTCCATCACCAGTACCCGAGCAAGACTCCAAAATATCCAGTAATGACTTGCTAATGCCTCAGCAGATGACAATATTGCATGACCTAGGAAGGATTAAGCAGACCCCATAACATGATTCTGACAAACTTTGAAATACTTCTTTTAAATATGTTACTTTTTCCTCAGAATCAAATCTCAAGAACTGTAACAAACAAAATCTTCCACAGCATACTCATCATTGTATGTTAGATTTTTACTACATACTACTGTACTTTCTAAACACATTTCTGAAACAAACAAACAAACTTTCATATAATGGTAATAAACCTGAACGTGGATTAGTAGCATACATTCTAAAAGAGGATATCACCATATTAGATTATGCTAAACCTAATTTTCCTTTCAATCACTCACCAGCAGTCAAATATGTTTTCAATCAATTCATGGCTGATCTCTGTCATCTTCCTGATGCATCTCACCAACACCACCCTGCGGTTCCCTTTTTTGCTCATCACTATCATCCTGATGAGAGATCACACCAGCATCTCCCTGGGGTTCCCACTGCTAATCATCATCAAGGATCAATGGAATATCTTTCCACAGGGCAATGTTGTAAAGCATAACACAACACAACAATCGTGCAGACCTTCACAGGAGAGTTGCTCCACAGCCCCCACTGTTCTCACTTGACCCTCATCGAAGTGGACCTCTCCTGGCATTGTTGGGGTACACAGTGTTGTCAAAGGCCCTGTGCAGCTAGGGTAAGCTGTGTGCCCTAAAAAATATAATCACCAAAAGAAAAGTAAATGAAATTATGTCTGGAAGGCCCCAAGTTTCCAGCAAATTATCACAGCAACACAAATATTAACACCCATGAAAAAGCATGGCCCTGCTTGGAGAAAGATCTGCCATCTGTTGTGATATGGAGCTGTTGCTTAGAACTAGTGAGGTAGAGCCTGGAACTCTTGAACAAACACTGGTGATGTAGAGATCTGCAATATAAAATCGTGCACATTGATGGAGTGGAAATGCTTCCCATTGCAATATACTTGCTTCTGGTCATGAGGTGGCACTAATGCAACATGGGTTCTATCTATTTCACCAACATCTTGTATGCCGTCCAAGCCAAATAAATCAGCCTTGATATTGTTGAGTGTATCATTATCTGTTGGAAATGAAATGTAGTCATTCATACTTCCAGCAGAACATCCAAAACCTGTTTGAGGACAGCTGAAAAGATGGCTATGACATCCCATTGGGGTCACTAACTGTGCACTGGAAAGAGCCAGTAGGACAGAAATGTAACACTGCCATACATAACCTTCACAATAGATGGCAGCATGGTCTGAAGCTAAGGAGTCAGTGGTGACACAGCTCAGCATATACTAATCAATAATGTGCCTTTTCTTGATGGTTTCCAGATCTGGACATAGTTTTACACTCCTTCATTTCATTGACATACCCTTTTTCTTTTTCCCTGGGCCGGCTGATACACATATCTGCAACATATAAGTGCAGTGTTTAACTGTTGTATATTCATACACTGGTGTTAGATGTTTTAAAAAAATATATATTTTAGCACAGGTAAACTGACATACATGTACAACATTTCCATGTTTTCTTTATTTTTCCTGAGCAATTGCTTTCATATTTTATTATTTTGTCTTACATTTATAAACATGTATTGAAAATACTGTTTTGTTTTAAAAATCAACAAATACCCAATAAATACAATTAAACAATTTGAAGATTAAAAACCACTTTCCTAATTTCTATAATTTTTCCTATTTATTAATATAAATTTCAATTACTGTATGTCTGCTGTACATTTTTGTTTAAACTTTCATAATATTTGATGAAAAGTTTGTCAAAGTTGACACACATTACACCTCAAAAAGTATATCGCTATACTTTTATTGTAGATGTTCTAGTTGTTTTTGACGGAAGTAGTGCCACTGATTATGGGTGCTACGGTCAGTAATGCACTACCAATGCATCATATTGTCAAACATACTTATGCTGACAATGTTGTGGTATGATGGTGGATTAAACATGCCAGATTTCTGACGTATCCGTCACGGCTGACAGACAGCTAAGTATTGTCTATACCTAACTTTTCCAGTGTTCGTGGTTCTGCGTTCCTCATAATGGTCCATGATTGATGGAATCCATCATCTGTCAAACATCATGATTGATGGAATCTTTCATCCGTCGTGTAAGCATCCATTGGCGTAATTTCTGTCACACTAGTGTACACTTTTGTAAAGTGAATTCATCATTTGTCTTCTAACCATCAAGTGTAACAGACCTCACACATGTGTTGATGCTCATTTTCTTCTGCTGGAGCCTACCATAGCTGAAGGAGCAGGTGTCAGGATCCCAAACAGCAACCCAGAGGAATTGACTGTCCTTGGACAGGAGTCCTTGAACAACTACAGCTAACTATTTGGGCCTGCAGAGAACCAGGTAAGCTCCATACCTGAAATGGACTTCATTTAATAAGCTGTTTACTTTCAAAACGATTGTGAGAGACTTTGCAATCTCAAATTAATATTTGAATACTCACATCCCCCATAACATTGTCTTTTAAAACCTATGAGGTGCCAATTTGTGATTTACACATAAGGTAATGTAAAATCGCATTTGATTTTGACCTTGTGTGCCAACACTGTAAATATAATGGCTTAATGAGACACAATGTGATAAACCCAGCACCCTGGGCAACCACTCAGCTTTTAAATGTACAAGCCAATGCATCACCAATAATGTAAAGTGTTTTCACATTTTATTTAACCAATGTGTATGGCTTGAATATTTCTAGGTTCTGGATTATACTAACATTAATGATTCCTAAGAAATATCCTCATTTATATGTTAAGACAAAATACTTCACCAGGAAGGTATGCTTGTTATAAAAAAGTATTGCATTGGAGACGATATGAAGGACCCCCCTTTGCTATGCGGAAGCCGTGTGGTCAATCAGGGCAACAGCAATCACAGTAACAAAATTATTAATATCATTGGTATTACTAAACATGTTATGTTTTAAGAAGAAGGTTGTTTTAATGTCATATATGTTTTAGGACAATACAGTACCAAAGCCTAGGTATGCCCTGCCATAGAATTTAATTTTCCACTGCTAAGTCAGTGGTGAAAGTGCCTTTAAAAAATTAACACTGCGCTTGACTTCATCAACAACCATAAATGTTTCTTTTCTGGCCTGGGTACTTCCTGACATTTTGAAAGGAGTTACATCAACATACAACATAATGATCTTGAGTTACTTTAGGTAGTATGGCTACTCTGTCACAATATGACAAATAAGTCATACCTATAAAGATACGTTTTTATACTTTAAAGGCTACCTGTACCACGTTGCAGACTCCTTCCATCATAATTTCATGAAGTAATGGCCTAAAATAAAACACGTACATTTCTAAATATGGGCATTAATGCCATCAAACAATGTTGAATGATGACCAAAGAAAATGTAACATACACTTTTCTAAGCAATATGATACGAAAAGATTTTGCATGATTTTTAAGTTGTTTGGCATTTTATTGCTTCAGATGTTAATATCCCAGCCACTAAATTGAATTTAACAAAACTAAGATCTGGACAGTCGCTGACCCCCCATGACGGGGCTCATTCTGAAGGTGGTATGTCCTGATTTGGATGGGGGGGTGAAGACCAAGGAGCAGTCCCAAGTACAAATGGATAAGTGTGTTTACCTTAAGAAATACGCATGTTGGTCGTAGCCATTCTTTAATGTTTTCAGGTTGCAGTTACGTCACAATTTCACCACCCTCATTTTTGGCCTGATGTGTAATGGATATCCTAGTCACCTTAATACAAGTGCTATAGGATATAAAACACTTGAAAAAAGACTGATGGGACATCTGGCACATTTGTCACAGAGTAACTTGACTGACAAACTAAAAATCAGTACATTAAAGATCAGTACTAAAGTTTTAAAGAAAATGTTATTACAAGCATCATAGAATATATTAGACTGTTTTTTCTAAACAGATTTCCATCACACATTTGACAGATATCCTGGTCACCTCATTATAAGTAAAATTACTCATAGGTGCAAGAAGTCGAATGGGATATTTGTCGTGTTTATGACGCTGCAACATAAGCATCAAAATATAAATGCAGCACAATGGCAATACTATAATTATAACTTTACTGATGCCATAACTGTTACAGATGAATTATGCCATCTAAAACATTTCAAACCTGCCCTTTCATCAAGTGGTTCATGAGACTCATACTGCTGTCATGTACATAAGCAGTTTAGGATGTGCACATGTGTTTATTAAACATGATGGGCCATATTCACAAACTGCACCTTGTAGTACATTTAGTAATGCTACAAAAGTATCTCAACACATGTAAGTTTACTACTTAGGGGCCGAATCCGATTCGGGCCGGAAAAAATATCGACCGACTCGGTACGGGATTATAGTCTGACCGACACGTACCGGCATTGCCCGACCTGGGAAGTACGATGAAATGCATGTGAATCACGACCGACTCGTACGGAACTCAAGGCGAACGACCGACCCGGACGGAAACAAGCTATCCGGCCGGAAAACCACGCGAATCGAACCGACCGACACGCATCAGGAAGAAACCCGAACGAAACGTACCCGCGAACTCCGACCCGCGCAGTACGATGCATTGGGTGCAAAAGCAGACCGATTCGCACGGAGCCCAAACCGTACGACCGACACGCATACAAAACACAGCCGAACAAACACAATACACCGCGACCGACGCGTACGCCGCATATGAAACCAAGCTGAAA
Organism: Calotriton arnoldi; assembly: GCA_963921515.1. NCBI lineage: Eukaryota > Metazoa > Chordata > Amphibia > Caudata > Salamandridae > Calotriton > Calotriton arnoldi. The sequence goes on along the minus strand of CAWUFW010010347.1, from coordinate 121,013 downwards.
CACAGCGGGAATGACTCGGAGAGGCGCGCACAAGATAACTGCAACGTCCTACTTGGTCAGAAGAACGACTCCAACATGCACAATAATCACAAATGAAAAATACAAAAAAAGAGGGCCAAACAAGCAATGACAAAGCCAATAAATACAGGGGGAAATGGAACAAGGACACACCCCCAACTCCACCTACATAAAGGCCACAAATCCCTACCATGATCCTTTGCAAATTCCACTGACCTGCCAGCAGAGAACACCATCACACAGCAAACACAGACACACACACAGCTCATCCAACACAAAAGTCACACACCATTAGCACCTCAACAAATAGCACCCTCACACACACACAGCAAAACCTACACTCACACACCCTCACTTGCACACACACACACATCAATCACCACCACCACCCATCACCATGCCCCTAAAGAAGAATCCAAAGTTCCTAGATAGTGAATTGGAAGTCATGGTAGACGAGATCCTGAGGGTAGAGCCACAGTTGTTTGGCACATTGGTCCAACAGACCCCCATGTCGCAGAAAACCAAGATGTGGGCGAGGATCGTCGACAGGGTGAACGCACAATCACCATGTTTGCGCACACAGGAAGACATCCAGAACAGGTGGTATGATGTGCGCAGGAGGGTCAGGGACCTACTGAAGAAGGATTACCTCCTGAGCCAGCACACCGGCAGTGGCCCTCCTGCCAAACCAGTATACCTCAGGCCCTGGGAGGAGAAGGTGCGGGCCATCCTACCACCAGTGAGCGTATATATGGACTAACAAACATCCCAGAGCCTGGTGAGTACACAACTAATATACACAATATTGTGTGCCAATACACACACATCACTGTCAAGGGGACAGTCAAACCATGCACCCCTAGCAAATCAACAGCAAACATAAGATAATCATCCCAAAAAGTGTATGTCAGTCAGATAAACACAATACATGCCATCTCATAGTGATATGTAACTGTGTCATGACATGTACAAATCCAATACCAAATTGAGCTAGGCAGTGGCACAAATCTAAACAACAAACACTGTCAGATATTTAGCCACCACTAGAACACCACCTCACAGGGAAACTCACAGAAGGGAAGGAATCCTGTGTATGCTGGTGAAGTCAGTGTAGCCAAGAGCATGATGGGTCTCGTAGTAACAGATAATGGGCAGCCTCACATTTGGACCACCAACACCACTCTGAACCATGCTCAATACACAGGGAGTGGATAAGGACTGACAAGATGGCTGACACTGGGTACTGCTGTGGGGAGCACAAGGCCCTGCTGGGAACTGTGCACCAACAAACAGCACAACACCACTGCCTGACATCCTGAAAGCCAACTTGCACTCCCTGCAATGCAAGCACGTTGCATGGTGGGATATCTGGCTGGGTGGGAAGGAGGACTCACAGCACTGACCATAGTTACAAGCAGCTCACCTCACACACCCCCTCAACACAAACTCCACATAACCCACCTGGGAGAATGCAATGCCTCACATACCAAATGAAGATCCCACAAAGAACCACCACCCTGGGTAATGCCGTGTGAAGCACAGGGACACTCTTGGGACTTGTAGCCAAACAAACGCAAGGGCAACACTGTCAGCCTTCCTGTCAGCACAGGCACACTACCCCACAGGGACGCAGAGTCCAAAGGAAGGGAGTACGGGCATGCTGGGAAGGGGGGTGTAGGCAATAGCATGATGGGAGTTGTAGTCACAGATACTGCTCACCCTCACAATTGGCCCATCAACACCACTCTGAACCATGCTCACATCACAGGGAGTGATAAGGACTGACAAGATGGCTGACACTGGGTACTGCTGTGGGGAGCACAAGGCCCTGCTGGGAACTGTGCACCAACAAACAGCACAACACCACTGCCTGACATCCTGAAAGCCAACTTGCACTCCCTGCAATGCAAGCACGTTGCATGGTGGGATATCTGGCTGGGTGGGAAGGAGGACTCACAGCACTGACCATAGTTACAAGCAGCTCACCTCACACACCCCCTCAACACAAACTCCACATAACCCACCTGGGAGAATGCAATGCCTCACATACCAAATGAAGATCCCACAAAGAACCACCACCCTGGGTAATGCCGTGTGAAGCACAGGGACACTCTTGGGACTTGTAGCCAAACAAACGCAAGGACAACACTGTCAGCCTTTCTGTCAGCAAAGGCACACTACCCCACAGGGAAGCAGAGTCCAAAGGAAGGAAGTACGGGCATGCTGGGAAGGGGGGTGTAGGCAATAGCATGATGGGAGTTGTAGTCACAGATACTGATCACCCTCACAATTGGCCCATCAACACCACTCTGAACCATGCTCACATCACAGGGAGTGGATAAGGACTGACAAGATGGCTGACACTGGGTACTGCTGTGGGGAGCACAAGGCCCTGCTGGGAACTGTGCACCAACAAACAGCACAACACCACTGCCTGACATCCTGAAAGCCAACTTGCACTCCCTGCAATGCAAGCACGTTGCATGGTGGGATATCTGGCTGGGTGGGAAGGAGGACTCACAGCACTGACCATAGTTACAAGCAGCTCACCTCATACACCCCCTCAACACAAACTCCACATAACCCACCTGGGAGAATGCAATGCCTCACATACCAAATGAAGATCCCACAAAGAACCACCACCCTGGGTAATGCCGTGTGAAGCACAGGGACACTCTTGGGACTTGTAGCCAAACAAACGCAAAAACAACACTGTCAGCCTTCCTGTCAGCACAGGCACACTACCCCACAGGGAAGCAGAGTCCAAAGGAAGGAAGTACGGGCATGCTGGGAAGGGGGTGTAGGCAATAGCATGATGGGAGTTGTAGTCACAGATACTGCTCACCCTCACAATTGGCCCATCAACACCACTCTGAACCATGCTCACATCACAGGGAGTGGATAAGGACTGACAAGATGGCTGACACTGGGTACTGCTGTGGGAGTACAAGGCCCTGCTGGGAACTGTGCACCAACAAACAGCACAACACCACTGACTGACATCCTGAAAGCCAACTTGCACTCCCTGCAATGCAAGCACGTTGCATGGTGGGATATCTGGCTGGGTGAGAAGGAGGACTCACAGCACTGACCATAGTTACAAGCAGCTCACCTCACACACCCCCTCAACACAAACTCCACATAACCCACCTGGGAGAATGCAATGCCTCACATACCAAATGAAGATCCCACAAAGAACCACCACCCTGGGTAATGCCGTGTGAAGCACAGGGACACTCTTGGGACTTGTAGCCAAACAAACGCAAGGACAACACTGTCAGCCTTCCTGTCAGCACAGGCACACTACCCCACAGGGAAGCAGAGTCCAAAGGAAGGAAGTACGGGCATGCTGGGAAGGGGGGTGTAGGCAATAGCATGATGGGAGTTGTAGTCACAGATACTGCTCACCCTCACAATTGGCCCATCAACACCACTCTGAACCATGCTCACATCACAGGGAGTGGATAAGGAATGACAAGATGGCTGACACTAGGTACTGCTGTGGGGTGCACAAGGCCCTGCTGGGAACTGTGCAACAACCAACAGCAAGACACCACTGAATGACATCCTGAGAGTCAACCTGAACCCACTGCAAGGGTGGCATGCTTCATGGTGGGATAACTGGGCTAGGTGGAGAAGGATGGCCGGATGTCCACCAAATACAACAAATGCTGGCCATGCACACACCTCAACATTCACATTGAAATGCCCCAGGTATGCATGACAATGTGCTACACCAATATCAACCTCTTACTGTGACAACTTAGGACAATGCAATGTACATGCCCGCATCCAGAGGTACAGTCACAAATGTCAGGTGTGTGAACCAATGATGCCTGTAGAAACATAACATACAATGTGTGTCTCTTCCAAATACAGGTGATGATGATGGGGACACAGCAGCAGGCGAGGAGGAGTCCCTGTCCCAGGGTCCGGGGGACACAGAGCTCACTGGTGTGGAACAGCCTCTGCCCTCCTCGGATGGCGAAGACCTACCTGGCACCTCCAGTGTGAGTCATCATGCAGCACCAGCTGGACCAACACCTGCACCCCCTGCACCCACCCCTCCAACAACTGCCAAAACACAGACCACCCCCGCCGACACGGACAGACCAAGGACCACCGATGGCAACAGCACAGGGCCCCAGGCCCAGCATGGAGCAATGGACGACAACACCACTAACAACCCCCAAGGGGTCCTTGGGTCACCTGTGCGTGCCACTGTAGGTCCTGCACGTGTCGCCAGGGGTGGTGGGAGGGGTGGTAGACATAGGTCGCTGCTTGCAGAGGGGTCTGGACTTGCATGATGACCCACAACTGGCACGCATCGCTGATGCGTACCAGGATAGCACCGGAGAGGTCAGACAGGTCGTGGGGATCCTCAAGGACATACAACAGCAGCAGGCTGCCCATCATGCCCGCTTGGACTCCCACATGTCCCGTGTGGAGACACACATGTCTCGCATGGAGTCCAAGTGGGACACATTGCAAGAACTCACAGCGGTGCATAGGGACATATTGACATGCCTCCGCCAGATTAGCACCAACATGGCCACACCTCCCTGTGTGCCCACAACATCTGGTGCTGCAACAACTGACACCGCCACAGGGAGGGAGGAGGACTCTGGCGGAGACTCCCTGCACCACCGCAGCCTGCACGTGAGGGTCCCCCCAAAGAAGAGGGGTCGTCCGAGGAAGGAAAACTGAGAGGTTGATGGCCACGTACATCCCCCAGGAAGCCAACACCTGTTCCGGAAATTCTCCTTTGTGTGCAAACGTTTCACCCTGTCGAATGCAACACTACTCTCCCACATGACATGGGGAGTTCAAGTTGGACTAATGTATCATATGACTGTGGACTTCACTCAGGACATTTCTGCTACCAAGACTTCCAACTCATCTGGGAACTTTGGATCACAATCCCAATGTACAGCACCCACCATCCTGTGCACTATACACACACACATTTCTGTAAATAAAATCACTAGTACACCATACTTGTCTCTGTTGTTATTCAAATGTGGATACTGTTATGGTGATGATGATATGCTAAATTACACTGTGTATGCTAACTGCTACAGCAAGTACAACACCGTCGTGTGAGTCATGGTGACGTGACACATATGAGGGAGACACACCACTAGGGCTACACAACACAGAGACACCAGGGCCATCGGACTCATCGCCCACAGTGATGTTGCCAGGAAATACAGTGGAATGCACAGACACCACACCTATTCAGAGTCTGTGTCAACTAGCCCACAGGTGCAGCAAGCAAATGTCAGACAGATGTGTGACCACAGACAACGCACATCCCAAAGTGAAGCACAGGTTCATCATTACACATTTGCAACATGTTGTTTCCACTACAAATGCAAGGTTTACCCATGTGGCAGTGGCCACACAGTCAACAAGTGCAGAAGATATGAAGTCCAGGGGTGTGTGGCACATCACTTGTAGGCAAACTACTGCTGCCACCCTGAAAGCTGAATCATGGTGTCGGGGGATCCAAGTTGACCAAAGTACTCAGTAAGCACCCTGTGAAGGACAGACATGACACACAGTTAAAACCACTGAAGAACAGGACAGAACTGCAATACTCATGCCCAATACATGTTACAAGACAACTACACAAAACCAAGTTAGCATGTCAAAACTGTTTGGGAGTACAGACTACCTGTAAGGGCACATTGCTGCACGCATCCAGTCAAGTAGCACATGGCCACACTCAAACAGCACCAGAGCACCACCCACACATATCATGCAAACTCACATCATTCACATTACATCTCCCTGGATACTCACATTCAGCTGAAGAAGTTGATGATGAACTATGTGCGGACATCACCATCATCATCATCACTGGCATCGTGGTCCAGGCCAGGATCCTCCACAGGTGGCGGACGTTGGTCATCGTCATCCAGGATGAGAGGCAACTCCTTCCGCACTGCCAGGTTGTGTAGCATGCAGCAGACGATGACAATCTTGCACACCTTTGCTGGGGCATATGGGAGGGCCCCTCCTGTCTTGTCCAGGCAGCGGAAGCGGCTCTTCAGGAGACCAAAGGTCCGCTCAATCACTCTCCTGGTCCGACCATGTGCCTCATTGTAGCGCATCTGGGCTGGTGTCACAGGATTCCTGAGGGGTGTCAGCAACCACGGCATGTTGGGGTATCCGGAGTCACCTACGGACAGACAAGTGCACATTAGCTGAGCTGGAAAAGTGGGTGGAATACTACAGATCAGAACACACACAATGGTACAAAGTCAGTACACACCGACAAGCCAGGCACGCTGGTTCTGCATCTGTGCCATCATCCTCGGGATGCGACTACTCCTCATCACGTAGGCATCGTGTGCTGAACCAGGGAAACGGGCACACACATGTGTGATGCTCATATCTGCAAGACATACCACCAGAGCATTGATCGAATGGTAATGTTTACGGTTCCGGTATGCCTGCTCATGTGCCTGTGGTGGTATCAGAGCCACATGTGTCCCATCAATGGAGCCAATGACATGTGGCATCCTCCCCAGGGCATAGAAGTCACTCTTGACGTCAGTGAGTTGTTGACGTGTAGGGAAATAGATGTACTGGTTCAGGCATCTCAACATTGCCTCCAAAACATCGCGTAGCACAAGGCTGAACATAGTCTGTGACATCCCACTGGCAGTCGCCACAGTGTGTTGAAAGGTACCGGTGGCAAAGAAGTGTAGGGCTGCCATTACCTTCACCTTGGGTGTCAGCGCCGTAGGGTACGTCTGGCCAGGTTGCAAATGTGGTGCCAAGCGCACTGCCAAATCATCAATCAGCTGCCTGGTGAAGCGGTGTCGTCGGATGCTGTCACGTTCCACCATCGTTGCCAGGTCAGGGAATGGTCTATGGACAGCTGGAGCCCTGCAGTGCATAGGTTGAAGAAAGAAAGATTGTCAGTCACCCCACATATGTGCCATTCACCATACTCAATTTCACATGATACATCATTACGAGACACAAGTACTTGATGTGTGTGCCGTTCTGTTCGGACATTACTCACACCTACATGCCCATCATCTAACTTCTCAGTACAACATGTGTGCACAACAGGTACCAGGTTGTGCTATGGGAAACCATTAGGCTGTGTCACAGTACCCATTTCCTGCTGTCACGTTCCACACACACACCACAGTGACATGTCTGGACAGATGCGCCACAGGCATCACAGCTCATTGACAGGTAGATTCCCAGTGACCCTGTCTTGCCACATGGACACTGACATGATATGGCGTATCATGTACACGTCAGAAAAACAAACATGACTCCCACAGGTAGTGGCCCCTGTCGCCTACGCAGGACAGACATGGACGCCAGTGACGCACAACATCAAAGTCCATGCACAAACAACGTTGATGTGGAGACTGTCTCCCATCGTGCACATGGAATCAGAGACATCGGAAACACAACATGCACACAGACTGTGGAGGGACATCACTATTGTGGCAATGGGTCATCCTGTGACGTACATGCCTTCCCCCATGGGACCCTGGGGGTATGTGACATGTCACACACATACACAACCTGGAAATGTGACCATGCCACATGCTCTGAAATGAACTGTTGCACATCACAGTGGTCATGTGCACAACACACAAAGGACCCTGTCCCCATTAACACATGCACAGCCTGGGTGTGGCTGCCCACAAGTGCCACCACAGAAACCACATGTTAACCCCCATACACAGAAAAGGTAATGCAGCATTACATGCCTTAGGAAACAGTGTGGACTGGGTGTGGTGTTGTAGGTGTGCCCCTGTGTCTCTGGCAGGTATATGTGGCTGGCATACGTTCACCAGTGACAAGCATGGTGACATATGCGACTGACCTGTACAGGTACGCGTTGTAAAGCAATGGACCGATCGGTGTGCCCGGCCGGCCCATTGCATCTGTTGTATCCCGGAATACGCGTTGTACAGCAATGGACCGATCGGTGTGCCCGGCCGGCCCATTGCATCTGTTGTATCCCGGAATACGCGTTGTACAGCAATGGACCGATCGGTGTGCCCGGCCGGCCCATTGCATCTGTTGTATCACGGAATACGCGTTGTACAGCAATGGACCGATCGGTGTGCCCGGCCGGCCCATTGCATCTGTTGTATCCCGAAATACGCGTTGTACAGCAATGGACCGATCGGTGTGCCCGGCCGGCCCATTGCATCTGTTGTATCCCGGAATACGCGTTGTACAGCAATGGACCGATCGGTGTGCCCGGCCGGCCCATTGCATCTGTTGTGAGCGGGTACGCGTTGTATCCCGAAATACGCGTTGTACAGCAATGGACAGATCGGTGCGCACGCATTGGCTGGGGCCTGGCATGGCAACGGACGCGTTTTCGAAGCTCCAACGAGTCATGATGCAGTGAATTCAGTTGGCCAGCCACAACAATGTTGCAAAATCATGGGTGTCATGAAGTTGAAGATTTGAAGGATGCTGTGGGCGTGTATTAGTGCTGCTATTCCATGGATTGGTCAGATTCAGAAGATGCAAACGACTTGGACCTATCACTTTGGACACATGGGACAGTATCTGCCTCTGCAGCACACATATAATGCTGGCTGTTCCCCTGAGAGCTCACTTGCCTGCACTACATGCTCCAGGACGACATCTGCCACCAACACTGCTGCTGTCTCTGCATCCTCTGGCTACTGCAATGGCACGTACTGTGGAGAGAGCCCCAGCCTTCAGCCTTGAGGAGAACCAGGCCCTGCTGGACAGCCTCTTTCCACAGTACAGCAAGCTGTATGGGACACCAGGGGAGCAGGTGAGTGTGCTGTCCACTGCCTTTCTAATTTTGCATGTTGTCTGACTAGCAGGACTTACAGTGTGCACACCACTGGCTAGCATGCTCACTGAGTAGTTCTGAGCCCCCAAAGTGTGTAGTTACATGCACTGAACAGGTACAGTGCAGTAACAGTGCATTCCAACAAGGTTTACTTTCCATGCAATGATACCATGTAGTAACTGCTGGCAAACTGTTCATAGCCATCGTTGCACTGCCTGTGTACATCATGTGCCTCAGTGGTTGAGACATGTATATCCAACTGTGTGATGCACGGATATGTTGCATGTGTAGTAATGGCATTTTCACTTTGTCATCCTCACAGGTTGATGCCCACCAGAAGCAGAAAATCTGGCTGACCATCGCCCGGGCTGTAAGATCCGTGGGGGACTACAAGCGCCGGATCCGCAACTGCCAGAAGAGGTGGCAGGACCTTCGAGGCTGGACCCGGAGGATCGCAAGGGTCCAGCTGAAGCTGTCGCCTCCTCGCAGGAGGGGCGGACACCGGACCCTGACCCCCACATGCTCAGGATCCTGGCGGTGGTCTTTCCTGACCTGGATGGGCAGCTGAAGGCCAGACAGCAGCAAGGAGGGGGTGAGTCCATGACAGCACTGTGCACTTTGTCTGACATGCTATGTGCCCTCCTCTGGCCTGGTTAAACTTCCACAGTACATCAGTCTTGTGGTCCAGGACCCATGTCCCTCTATTGTGACATGCCCACTCCTCATCTGATACGCATATGTGTGGCCCTTACAGTCAGGAAATTGTGTCACTTGGGGACTGTGTCATTGCATTTTGCTTTGCTCAAGGTGGGGGACAGCATTTGTTCCGGTGACTATGTTGTGGGATTCATGGGTGGGTCAATTGCTCACACAATGCCCAAGTCCTGACATGTAATCTGGGTGTAACTTTGATATGTGGTCCACTTGCTGATCTGATTCACCACATGTCCCTGAGGGTATTTGGCACACCACCATGCTGTGGGTGGGAACAATGTTTGGGCCTCAGGAGTATGTATATCAAGTGTGTCACACATGCTTAGACACCTGCCTACTGTCCAGGACTCATCCCTCTTACAGGTGGAGCTGGACAGTCATGCCTACTCCAGGGCATACAATACACTCTGTACTCCCACTCCCGTGGATCATCTGACATGTTGTGATCAGTGACATGTTCCCTCAGGTGTCTGCCTCTGTGTCATTGTGCTGTGGCTTCGTTGTCAGGACTACTGGTATGTTTGTCGGTTAGGGCTCAGCATGCCATCTGAGATGTGACCATGAGAGACGATACTTCTGTGACTTATAGGTGTCTGATCACTTGACTGTGCACACAGGTGTATGCGACTGTGACTTTCAGGCAGCTGTTTTTCATTCACAGCACACTGTGAGGTGCTCATGTTCAGAGAGTTGTGTTTCGTGTCCCCCATATGTCCAATTGGTATGACGTGGACAAATAGTAGTTCAGATGATGTTGTTTTTGGGGGATGGACATGTGCACTTGTCAGTTACATAACTTGCATTCCCCATGTCCTAGGATTGTGACACAGTGCAGACTGTTGTTGGCTGGCTGCCATGGCCATGTGACTGGAGACAGTGATGTATGACTTTGCACGCATGCCTGTGTCATGGCATTAAACTTCCTAAGACTGATCCTGCAGGGGAGTGACATGTGCAACATGCACCCCATTGTGGCATTGACTATCCGGACATGGGTGGATCATGGTGTCTGGTGCTGGTATGCATCACATGCATTTCTATTTAGACTCTGGCCATCCCTTTCTCTGGACACCTGCACTGACTCAGTGGCAAGAGATGTGATGTGTGCATGTTCACATACTTCACCGTGTTCCGTGCAATGTCCAACAACTGTGTAGGTGGTGCATGTGTCCACACTGGGGTCTTACCATCAGACAGGCACCAGACAGATGGGTACAAGGGCAGGAGGGGTGTGAGTCCCATGGTTGACCATCAGACTGACAATTGGCTTCCCGAATCTGTGTGAGGACTTTAGGCAATGTTCAACTAAGGATGCCAGGGCTTGCTCTGTGATGTGCTGTACTTACTGTGGTGTGTGCGGTCAGTGCAGGTGACTGATGTTTGTCTGTTTCCCTAATTGTTTGCAGATACATCCACGGCCACAGGAGGGGACAGCTCCACGGACCAGGAGGAGCAGTGGAGCCAGACTGGGTCAGCATCCGACGAGTGGTCAGAGGGACCCAGTGGCACAGAGGGCGAGGGGAGCCACACCGAGGAGTCCTCAGCACCATCCACCTCAGCTGAGGACCACAGCAGCTCGGAGGATGACTCCCTTGTGGAGGCGGGTCTCAGCAGCCACCAAAGGCCAGCTAGTCTGTCTGGCCCCGCCACCACCACCACCACCACCGCCCTCCCATTGGCTCCCATTCCTGAGGTCCGTGGAGGCTCCCGTGCTTGGGAGCGTGTCTCCTTCGTGCCAGGCACTGCACCCCTGCCCCTGTGTCCCCTGCTGCCCTGAGTGAGGAGTCTGTGTACCTCCTTCGGCAGCTCCATGTAGGGCAGACAGCAATGCTGAGTGTCCTCCATGCACACACCACTCTGTTGACACAGCTGGTGTCGTTCATGGAGGGCATCTCGACGGGTGTGTCTGCCCTACAGAGGAGCAATAAGTCCATGGACTCCTCTCTGCCGGCAGCCGTGTCCCTCCTCCAACAGTCCCTCACCCCTCCCACCTCTGCCCCATCCACACTTCCTGCCACCCTACCTGTCCAAAGCACATGCACACCTGCACACCTGCACAATCACCCAAGCACACAGACACGAGCAGCACAGACACACCCAAGAGAAAGGCAAGACGTGCACACAAGCATCCTCAGGGGTATGATACCACACACACAGGGGATGGGGAACAGACACACACACAGGCATCCACAGTCACTCCGCAGTCCTCCAAATCCTCTCCCTCCAAGACCCCTTCCCTTGCCTCACCTGCTACCCCACCTACACAGCAGATCTTCCTGTGTGACCTTGGCCTCTTCCCCTCCGATCCTGCTGATCCGGCATACCGGGGGAAGAGGAAGTCCACCCACACAGAGGGGAGTGCCCCTTGCCCCCGGACACCCTCCCCCAGGTGCAGGCAGACACAGGACCCCATTCGGAAGTCCTCCCGGACCTGGAAGAGCAAGACCCCACCACCACCACCACGCAGCTCCACCACCCAGTCTCTCTCCTCCATCCCCCAGGCCACCACTCCACAGGTTCCCCCGCCACACCCTGCCCCAGGTTCCCCCACACACCGATACCGCATCCCCAGACTGCTTAGGCCCTCCCCCCCTGCCACTTGCTCTTCCACCCCGAACCCAGACTGCTCTGCCTGTTAGTGCCACTGGTGTGGAGACCGGGTCCCCCCTCTGTCCTGCCCACCTCATCTGCCCACCCTTCCACTCCCTTGGAGTCATGCACTGCAGTGGAGTCCACAACCACCCCGTCTGACTCGGGCACTGCAGTGGGGACCCAGTCCACTACATCAGACCAGCCCACTGCAGTGGTTGCAGCACCCACACCAACTGACTTGTGTACCACAGTGGTGCCGGCCCCCCTGAGTCAGACACCTCCACTGCAGTTGCCGGTGACACTCCTGCACCCACCACCCCTTCACTGCCTCACTCTGCCATCCCCTGATCCTGTCCATGCGGTGCCTGGCCTGCCCCTTGTATGCCCCTCCAAGGGGGATGTCCTCTGTCCGTACCAGTGCAGGCAAGCAATGGGTGACCAGTTGTCACTTATCACCCTGTTGGGACTGTGATTTTGGACTGGCCATTGGCCTTAGTTTCCTTTGGACTTCAGAGTTTTCCTTGACATTTGCTGAATAAAGCCTCTTTTTGTTTAATTGTGGGTTTTCTTTTGATGTACATGATGTGGATGAGTAGCATCCTGCATTTGCAGTTGTAATAGTGTTCATATCAGGAAAATGAAGTGTTGCTGTGATGGACTCCATGTGGTCCATGGGATATGTGTCCTGTTGTAGTCTGGATCTATGGCATCCTTTGCTGCAGTCTGAGGGTGTAATGTTCAGCATTTGACACAGGGATGTACGTTTAGCATTTGTAAATGAACATCTTTGTCTTACACTGATGCACATCTGGTGGGCTTACCACTGTTCAATGTTCCGATTTCCCTGACTGTGTGCCCAGCTCCACTGGACATGCAGTTTTGCACATCAATGTCGAAGGACTCATCTGTGTATACAGTGCAACTTGCTTGACACGTGTTTTGGGTGTATGCAGATGACTGACGTGACACTCCCGTACCCAGGCTGATGTGAGCAGAGCCTTCTGTGTGTTGTAGTTGTTGACTCACTGACGGAGTGTTCTGCTGACATGTTTGGGTCGTGCACAGACAAGGTTTGGCACAGCGGACCTTCCACAGGAGTGGAGTGCCCTCATGGCAGTGTGTAATCCGGTGACATTGCGTTGGGCTGTGTTGTGTGTTGTGTAAGCATGTCTGTGCGTGTTCCCTTCCCTTTTCCTACACAGGCTGTGTCCCTAGGGATGTTCCTGTTTGTGATGCTTGCTGAGTTGTTCTGTGTTCATCCAGCATCTTGGACCTGGTTTCTCCGTGATGTGGGTGCATGGCAAACTAATGTTCATGAGGTTGTCATCCCAGGTTGTCTTTGTTGTCAGGGCTGGGGATGTGGTCAAACGCAGATGGGACACATTCAGGATTCCCCTTGGCACTTGTTGTTTACACAAGTCATGTGATTTACAGTTTGTGGTAGCTTTCAGTGATTGTGACACGTTGTGTGTGTGACTGCTGCCACTCCTCAGGGTCAGAGCTGCAATGTTGGAAGTTGTGTACGTGTGTTCTTAGTGTGTCACCTTGGCTTCTTCGTTGGTGTGTGACTATGGCCAGGATCCCATTGATTGTGGTGGATTTCACATCATGCCCATGTACAGCGTACTGTGCTGTGTGTCAGACATTGACGAGTCTTGTTGACTGGCCATGTGTGATGGCTTTCTGCACCTTAGTTCCCACCACCACCCCTGGTATTGTCATGGGTGCATGTGCAATGTCACCAGTCCATGTGAGGTTCACTGCTGCACATTTGGTGGAGATCAGGGTGTGTGGTGTTGAGTGTGTGCAAATGTGAGTTGTTGCACGGCTAGACCCCTACCTCCATATTGGCCTTGGCTGGCAGGCCGTGCTGATTGATTAGAGCTTGTGTAGGTGTGATGGTAGTTTGTTGCTCAGGACACATGGCTGTGGTTCACAGTGTGAACGACATCTACCTTTGTCATCACAGTGGGATTATCATGCAGGCTAGTTCAGCACAATGTGGGGTCCCTGGGGGTAGTGCTGTGGTGGGTCTGTCTCTTGCTGTGTTAGTTGCTGTTCATACAAGCTTGTGTGACAGGTGTAATTTGGGCTCCCTCTCATCAACAATGCCTGATTGCCCACATAGGGGTATCCGATCCATGAGTAACTTTTGTATGGCACTGTATACACATCTGTGTGGTTTGAATTCAGGCCTCCGCATGTGTTGTGTGGTTGCCTGGGGACACTGGCACACCCCCCCATCACCCGTTGTGTTTGATATGCAGTGTGAGTCTGCCTGTTTGTGTTTGTGCCTTAGCACCACTGCATTGGCATATCTTGAGTGTGCCATTGGCTGTATGTTGTTTGGTGGCTTTCCCCTGCTGTCCCTGGGACTCCTAGTTCATCAGTCAGCACAATAATCATGGTTTGTATGTCCCATTGCTGCCATGGTATGGTATTTGTTCACCTCACATCTACAGTCTCCACAGGATATCTACATTTGTGTGTCCATTGGTGCAGATATGTGGGTCAGCATTATGATGGTCACTTCTGTCATTGTGTTATTTGTGAATGTTGACAATGTGGGACCCCATGGGTGATGTTTGTATGCACATGGCCAAAACGATGTTTCAGTGACACTGCACTGTTTGCCTCGACCAATCTATGTTGCTATGGGACACAAGCACTACTATGCCACTGATGTGTTTGTTGTTGTGTGACCAGGATTCATCCATGCAGTTTGGCTTTGGCAGCTTTTACCATGACTACACTTACCTTATGATCACTGTGGTGATGGTGCTTTCGGCCCCATTGCCACACTGTTCAAAAGGTGCATCAGCTATGGACCCCATACTTACCTTTTGGTCACTGTGGTGATGGGGCTTTAGGCCCCATTGCCACACTGTTCAAAAATGTGCATCAGCTATGGACACCACACTTACCTTTTGGTCACTGTGGTGATGGGGCTTTAGGCCCCATTGCCACACTGTTCAAAAATGTGCATCAGCTATGGACACCACACTTACCTTTTGGTCACTGTGGTGATGGGGCTTTAGGCCCCATTGCCACACTGTTCAAAAAGTGCATCAGCTATGGACACCACACTTCCCTTTTGGTCACTGTGGTGATGGGGCTTTAGCCCCATTGCCACACTGTTCAAAAGTGCATCAGCTATGGACACCACACTTCCCTTTTGGTCACTGTGGTGATGGGGCTTTAGGCCCCATTGCCACACTGTTCAAAAATGTGCATCAGCTATGGACACCACACTTCCTTTTGGTCACTGTGGTGATGGGGCTTTAGGCCCCATTGCCACACTGTTCAAAAATGTGCATCAACTATGGACACCACACTTCCCTTTTGGTCACTGTGGTGATGGGGCTTTAGGCCCCATTGCCACACTGTTCAAAAATGTGCATCAACTATGGACACCACACTTCCCTTATGGTCACTGCGGTGATGGGGCTTTAGGCCCCATTGCCACACTGTTCAAAAGGTGCATCAGCTATGGACCCCACACTTACCTTTTGGTCACTGTGGTGATGGGGCTTTAGGCCCCATTGCCACACTGTTCAACAAAGTGCATCAGCTATGGACACCACACTTACCTTTTGGTCACTGTGGTGATGGGGCTTTAGGCCCCATTGCCACACTGTTCAAAAATGTGCGTCAACTATGGACACCACACTTCCCTTATGGTCACTGTGGTGATGGGGCTTTCGGCCCCATTGCCACACTGTTCAAAAGGTGCATCAGCTATGGACCCCATACTTACCTTTTGGTCACTGGGGTGATGGGGCTTTAGGCCCCATTGCCACACTGTTCAAAAAGTGCATCAGCTATGGACACCACACTTACCTTTTGGTCACTGTGGTGATGGGGCTTTAGGCCCCATTGCCACACTGTTCAAAAATGTGCATCAACTATGGACACCACACTTCCCTTTTGGTCACTGTAGTTATGGGGCTTTAGGCCCCAATGCCACACTGTTCAAAAAGTGCATCAGCTATGGACACCACACTTTCCTTTTGGTCACTGTGGTGATGGGGCTTTAGGCCCCATTGCCACACTGTTCAAAAAGTGCATCAGCTATGGACACCACACTTCCCTTTTGGTCACTGTGGTGATGGGGCTTTAGGCCCCATTGCCACACTGTTCAAAAATGTGCATCAACTATGGACACCACACTTCCCTTTTGGTCACTGTGGTGATGGGGCTTTAGGCCCCATTGCCACACTGTTCAAAAATGTGCATCAGCTATGGACACCACACTTCCCTTTTGGTCACTGTGGTGATGGGGCTTTAGGCCCCATTGCCACAGTGTTCAAAAAGTGCATCAGCTATGGACCCCACACTTACCTTTTGGTCACTGTGGTGATGGGGTGTTGGAGCCCATTGCCACAGTGGCCATGGTCGGCTTGCATTGTGGAGGCCACACACATTTATGTGTGACACATGTGATAGGGGGTCACATTGTATGTTCAATGTCATGTTCAGTCTTGTAGGCATTTGACACAGACTACACACGCTTGTCAGGGTGTTGGGGGGTGTAATTTTCTGTCATTCCTTATGTGGGAATATGCTGGTTGTGTCATGCATTACCCATCCTATGAGTAGGGGTGGTGTTAGTGGTAGGCATCCATCCCCCCATGAGTGGGGATGGTAGTAGTGACTGGCATCCAGCCCCCTGAGTAGGGGTGGTGGTGGTGGCAGGCTTCCAGGCCCCCTGAGTAGGGGTGGTAGTAGTGGCAGGCATCCAGCCCCCTAAGGGTGGGTATGGTAGTAGTGACAGGCATCCAGGCCCCCTGAGTAGGGGTGGTGGTAGTGGCAGGCATCCATCCCCTAAGGGTGGGGATGGTAGTAGTGACATGCATCCAGGCACCCATGATTAGGGGTGGTGGTAGTGATAGGCATCCAGGCCCCCCTGAGTAGGGGTGGTAGTAGTGGCAGGCATCCAGCCCCCTAAGGGTGGGTATGGTAGTGGTGACAGGCATCCAGGCACCCCTGGATAGTGGTGGTGGTAGTGGCAGGCATCCATCCCCCTAAGGATGGGGATGGTAGTAGTGACAGGCATCCAGCCCCCCTGGATAGGGTTGGTTGTAGTGGCAGGCATCCATCCCCTTAAGGGTGGGGATGGTAGTAGTGACAGGCATCCATGCCCCATGAGTAGGGGTGGTGGTAGTGACAGGCATCCAGGCCCCCTGAGTAGGGGTGGTAGTAGTGGCAGGCATCCAGCCCCTAAGGGTGGGTATGGTAGTAGTGACAGGCATCCAGGCCCCTCTGAGTAGGGGTGGTGGTAGTGGCAGGCATCCATCCCCTAAGGATGGGGATGGTAGAAGTGACAGGCATCCATGCCCCTTGAGTAGGGGTGGTGGTAGTGACAGGCATCCAGGCCCCCTGAGTAGGGGTGGTGGTAGTGACAGGCATCCATCCCCCTAAGGATGGGGATGGTAGTAGTGACAGGCATCCAGCCCCCCTGAGTAGGGGTGGTGGTGGTGGCAGGCATCCAGGCCCCCTGAGTAGGGGTGGTGGTAGTGGCAGGCATCCATCCCCCTAAGGGTGGGGATGGTAGTAGTGACAGGCATCCAGCCCCCTGGATAGGGGTGGTGGTAGTGACAGGCATCCATCCCCTAAGGATGGGGATGGTAGTAGTGACAGGCATCCAGCCCCCTGAGTAGGGGTGGTGGTGGTGGTGGCAGGCATCCAGGCCCCCTGAGTAGGGGTGGTGGTAGTGGCAGGCATCCATCCCCTAAGGGTGGGGATGGTAGTAGTGACAGGCATCCAGGCACCCATGATTAGGGGTGGTGGTAGTGGTAGGCATCCATCCCCCATGAGTGGGGATGGTAGTAGTGACAGGCATCCAGCCCCCATGAGTGGGGATGGTAGTAGTGACAGGCATCCAGCCCTCCCTGGATAGTGGTGGTGGTAGTGGCAGGCATCCATCCCCCTAAGGGTGGGGATGGTAGTAGTGACAGGCATCCAGCCCCCCCTGGATAGGGGTGGTGTAAGTGGCAGGCATCCATCCCCCTAAGGGTGGGGATGGTAGTAGTGACAGGCATCCAGCCCCCCCTGGATAGGGGTGGTGGTAGTGGCAGGCATCCATCCCCCTAAGGGTGGGAATGGTAGTAGTGACAGGCATCCAGGCACCCATGATTAGGGGTGGTGGTAGTGGCAGGCATCCATCCCCCATGAGTGGGGATGGCAGTAGTGACAGGCATCCAGCCCCCATGAGTGGGGATGGTAGTAGTGACAGGCATCCAGCCCCCTGGATAGTGGTGGTGGTAGTGGCAGGCATCCATCCCCTAAGGGTGGGGATGGTAGTAGTGACAGGCATCCAGCCCCCTGGATAGGGGTGGTGTTAGTGGCAGGCATCCATCCCCCTAAGGGTGGGGATGGTAGTAGTGACAGGCATCCAGGCACCCATGATTAGGGGTGGTGGTAGTGACAGGCATCCAGGCCCCCTGAGTAGGGGTGGTAGTAGTGGCAGGCATCCAGCCCCTAAGGGTGGGTATGGTAGTAGTGACAGGCATCCATGCCCCCTGAGTAGGGGTGGTGGTAGTGGTAGGCATCCAGCCCCCTGAGTAGGGCTGGTGGTGGTGGCAGGCATCTAGCCACCCATGAGTAGGGGTGGTTGTAGGGTGGTGTTGGTGGTAGGCATCCATCCCCCTATGGGTGTGTATGGCATTGGTGTTGGCCATCCCACCCCTATGGTTCTGCTGTTGCTTGTGTAGTGCATCCCTATGTGTGTGTGACATATTTCGGGTACGTGTAGTTTGTTTGTATTGTTGGTGTTTGACTTACCGTCTGCGCCGTACGCGTCCGTGCCGGTCCCGGTAATAGATGTAGAGTATAGGTAGGACCTGCGCAATGGGATTCATGCTTGGATCGTCTCGTTCGGGTTTCTCGTGTCTTCGACTCGTACTCATCGCTGGCTTGTTCGTCTCGTAGCCGTGGATCGTCTTGTGGCGCACAACGGAGCTTATGTACGGCTCGCCCGGATGCTCAAACGTGCCGGATGTAGCGACGGGTTCGGCGCGTACAGAATGCGCATCGTACTAGTCCGGCCGGAAGGTGCTGTGTATTTGCTTCCGTGCGGCTCGAATCGGCGTTTACGGATCCGTCTCGGGTGGGGAACAGGAGCTGGATTGGGTGAGTACGGCTCGTTCGGTAACTGGGTTGTTATACGCATCGTACTTGTTCGTCCGGACGAGTGTACGATTCGGTCGGGAAACACGAATTCGGCTTGTATTTTTTCCGGACGAATACAGTTAGGTGCGCTTCCGGCCGGGATCGGAATCGACCCCTTAGTACTAAATGTGGAAGAGATCAGTGCAAGTCGTTGAAAACTGGGGCATACTTACTCCAAAATAGCTGGAGTTTAGGAAATATAAAGAATAGTTAATGGAGGGTTAAGGATGGTTTTAGGGATGGACAGATACCCACCGACAAAAGAGTAAGTCCATTCCTATTCACAAACTGGACTTTTAAAGTTATTACAGGAAGAAAGCACCAAAAGAGTATTAAATGTACTCTAACTCAGACCTGAGGTACATCCTGTACCAAACAAGGCCAACTACTGAACTGCAACACCTTCCCATAGAAAATATTGTCGGTAGGGACTTAAAATTAAAACTCATAAGAAATAATGTTGGATTAAATTGCATTATTTAAAATTGTTACAATTGTAAATAAATGTAATTTAATCTTAAAAACATTATTTAAAAATGAAATGATTTTTGTATGTTATTTTAACATTTTTAATAACATTTTGTTTAATTTAAGAATTAATATAACATCATTTTTTTAAAAATACAAGTAATTATTTTTAATTAATTCCACTTAATTCCATCATTTTTAATAACCAATAATATATAATAAAGAAATACTTTTACTTTAGGTGATATTTTTTTAATTTAAAAGTCAGAAGAAAAATAAATGTAATTTAGTTTAATATAATTAAAATATTTACACTCTAAATTTAAATTAGGGTATAATTGTAATCTATGTATTTTTATTATACCTGTGAAATGCATATGAAAAAAATTTACATTATTATTTAACATAAAAATAGCTTTGCACATTTTTCTCAAGTTTAAATAAATCTTTTACTTTTCCTTATACTTTACCAAAGGGGAGAACTCCATCCCGATTATTCATATTTTTAATTATTTTAAAGAATTTAATTGGTTTTAATTGAATTTAACATTATTTCATCTAGAGTTTTATTTAAGATCTTACCTCTATTATTTTCGATGTGAAGGTGTTGAAGTGCCTATGAGCGAGCATGGATGTGGCTGAACTTACTCCAGCTCTGAGCAGGAGTACATTTACAACTGTTTTGAGTCCTGATGGCAGTAGAAACTACAGAGTGCAGTTTGTGAATAGGATTCGGCTTAGTCTTCTGTGGGAGGGAGCATGTCCCTCTCTGTGACCCTCTTTAGACCTCCCTCAAACCCTTCTTACTCCTTCCAAAACCCCTCCCCTTTGGTCTTAAAAATCCCCCATTTTCCTGCCACTTCCCCCATATTTGCTACTAAAATGTAAACCTGTGTGTGCGGAGACTCTGGATTCGGGAAGGCGAAATCAGCCCAGAAAAAGGTAGGACAGATGGAGACATAGGCCTTCGCAGGTAGTTTGTGAATTGCATTTTGCAGTACATTTGTCATACTGTTGTAGTACTACAAAACGTACTGCAAAGTGCAGTTTAATGAATAGGCTCTTTAGAGTTTAGTACAATAATGTTAGGTAAGGCTGCACATGTATGCAATAATAGAGTGCATGCAGCAGATGGCCTGTGACATAAGAAATTAACATATCACATATGTAAAGCCATGGATTGTATATGGAATATAGTACCACCCCACCATACATTATAAGAGGAGTTCATATATATGAGTTCTGCGACCATATAGAGGAATAAGCCCAAAAAGTGAGTCACTTTATCATTTAATTGAACTTCGAGTTAACCTACAAAATCTTTTTAACATGTGGCAGTGGGTATTTTATTCCTTACAATATAATACATGTTCACACCATTACCTTCCCACAAACTACTTAAATTATTGGTGTCTTGCTCCTTCCTATGATAGAGTAAGTATGGTTGCAGACATGAAGAGTAAAAAGTGCAATCTGAAGTATTTCATAAAACACACTAAACGACAGTTAGTAATTTATTGCAAAAGAAAATAAAAGAAGAAGTTGGAGGTCAGAATGCATAGTAACATGCAGATTCTTTTTCTTGAAATGAATAATGTGCAAAAAATAAACTTGTTTCCATAAACCTCGCCTTTCTGCTGATCGCTGTTCATTTTTAAAAAAGATCACACAAATGAAAAGCCAGTTCTCATTGCCCTTGTCAAAACAACTTTAAGACTTGCTTCTCGCCTCCGCTGCTGGCAACAAACATTATGAGGTTACAACTCAACTGTAATAAGTTATAATTGAAAAATGTTCTTGCTACAGGTGGCTAGAGATGTCACAAGTTGCCTGTAATGAGGAAAGTAGACACAGGTATGTATGCTGGGAATGCTGGCTTCCATGTATTATATAACAAATAGCATGCATGAGCAGCTTTAACACAGAAGGACCACTAATAAAGACACACCCGGTGAACTTGGACTCTAAAATTGGTGCTAGAAATGTGCAACTTGTACATGAAAGACGCTTTAACTGCTAGAATCCTGTATTGAAACATCTAAGAAGAACACTTTTAATAAAATGGGGGTTCTCTGCCAAAGCAGTGGTTATGTAGAATGATAGACTGCTTGGCAAGGGTGCAGACAGTACTCTGCATGAACCCAAAAGTATATTTTAAATGGGGAATGGTAGATGTTCAATCACTCAATTTTCTGGGCCTTTTAGATAATCTTCAGCGCCATGCTGATGTTCTATCTCAACCAAATGTGCATGTTCAAATGAGTGTGTGCACACTGTTCTCACCACTGACAGGCCACTAGATGATGTGACTGAGAAGTGGTATATAAAATATTGCACCTAGATGGTATGTTAGTGAAAGGGCCAGTATTTTAGTATCAAGATCAGTAAAAAGTAATGGAAAATTCAGTAAATCTTAGTGTTTTCTGTTGAAATGTAAGCCTAAAACAGATATCTAAACTGCTTCCAAATTACTTTAGTGAAAATAGAAGCACATTTGTCATGTAATAAAAATGATTCTAGGATTTGCTTTACAAAAACCCTAATTGAAGACCAGCTCCTGGAACTTTTAAAATCTCAAAAAAAGAAAATATGGCCAGTATTTTGAGAAAGATGGCAAATGTAAGTGCAATGCAAATGTGATGGAGTCATGCAATTAAAATGACCTTGAGCTTGCATGCATGCACACACATACTCACGCACTCACACGCACACATTTGCATACAGCACAGTTCCAACAATATGTCCAGTGCTTGACTGTACACCCAAAGGGAACTGTGCAAAGTGATGACTGTGTGGGTCCCTCAGGGTTAATTAAGTGCTGCACTCTAGAGTTGGAAAGCTTCATTATGGAGAAGTTACAGGACCACATTCTTGATGGAGTGAAGTTGGGTATCCCTGAGGTTTTGTGGGGGAGAGAGAGAGACCAGAAATCAGTTTGCATCTCCTTGACCGTTCTTGCAGTCCGTGTCACTAGGTAGGGTATGAAAGGGACACAAACATGCATAAACACTCATCAGAGTACAGCAGCCCAGTTCACACCGCCATCTGGTGTGCTAAATGGTAATAACAATCACTTGGCTTTCATTCTTGGCTATCCTAAAATATGTCTCAGATCAGAGAAATAAGTGTTGTTGCTGATCACTGGAAAACACGGGCACAAATTAAACAATACCTTAGGATAAAGTGCTCCCCTGATTGAAATGGAGCATGTCATGCCTCTGGTCATTTGTCTCTTCCATAATGGATCCATGTGTGGGTCCAGAAGCGTCATGGAAAGAAGAAGGTATAGGCACTATGCAGGACTGTGATGCTTTGAGTCTTGGCACTGGGATGTGTGCTTCCTTGGCATTTAAAGAGTTGAAAGAGTCCAGATCATTTCTAGATAGAACCCAGGGACTACTAGGTGTCTCCTTGCCAACCCACGAGTTTGAGTTAAGGCTCAGAAGAAATGATCATGTGATTGTTTTAAAAGTAGTTTGTGAGATACATTCCTGATTTAAAACACTGTCATGATTGATTCCAAGAATGCCTTTGATAAGTTTGTGAGAAGTTGGCCTGGTATATGCTGTTCACTAATTAAAGTGGACACCTTGCACCAGGGCAAATCGACTCTTATGGTAGATAGGTTTAAGACAACCTTTTAAAGAAAGCTATCCTAGTGGTAGCTGTGGAGAGCAGCCTTCAGGCTAAGTCTCGGAGGAATGTAAAGCAGCTTGTTTTACCATATAATCTCTTGAATCACCAAATGAAAAGACACCACACAGGTATATATATCAAATATATATGTATTTATTTCTAAATAACTCTCTACTAATCTCTTTATGAGATTAGAAGACAAACATATGCACAAATCAACGTTTCACAATAAGTTAAGCACAAAATATGGCTGGGGCCCTAGGGGCGTACCAGACCATATACTAAGTAAGAGACTTAGAAACAACGACTTGCAAGGAGACAAGGCCTAGGGCCTTCAGAAGTGCTGGGGCCTCACAAAACCACCCAAGGCAGGTAAGTAAAGGACCCACGGGGGACGCGTGCAGTGTGGATACACAGGCGCGAATCGCCGTTAACTTCAATGGGGCAAGTCGCGGTTGGAAATAAAGAGTTTTAGGATACTTCGGGAGAACCTACAAGCAAGTCACTTACAGGGTAAGTAGTTCTAGGGCCCACACCCACAGGAGCACCGTAGTGCTGGAGTTACCTCACCCAGGGAAGCCGGGTGCACAGGTGTCCTTTGGTGTCGGGTCGCGGCGTCGTTTTCAATGGCGAACAAAGAAGACTTGCTGCTTGCGGGAGCTGAAGAAGTGTCCGGTGGAATCCAAGCCTGGATTCTGAAGAAGGATGACCTGAAAGCAGAGGGGACAGTGTTCAAAGTCACTTGGCAGTGACCCGGGGCAAGGAAGATGGATGCCCACCGTCGTCGGTCGCTTCAGGTCGGTTGCAGGTGCCTTGACTCTTCAGCCACGTGGTCCAGGAGGCGTCGACGACGACCAGGAGCTGGATTCGGTGTGTGCCTCGACGTCTGCAGCTGACTGCGGTGTCGGCAACTCGATAGGAGCCAACAAGCCTTGGCAGCCGCAAGTCTCGGGGAGATGAAGAAAAGTCGATGGCGCAGACCAGCAAGGTCTGAGAGACTCACCCAGCGAGGGTAAGTCAGGGTAGGCCTGGAGCAACCAGGGGAGCCCTTTGGTTTCTTTAAGAAGTCTTCTGGGGACCCACAAGCCAGCGGGCAAGGGATCGCAAAGACACCTCGGGCGGAATCACTCAACAGGGGCCCACGGTCACTCGGGACGGTGTAGGCCTCTGATCTTCGGAGGGATTCCTGCTGGAGGTCGGGACCACACGTGGTCCAAAGCACAAGTTCGTAGAACGTTGTGAAGGGGTTGCACTCGACAATAGTGCACGGTACCCAGGGGTCGCGGTTCCTCGTTACTCGTGGGGTCCACTTGCCTCAGCTTCGCTGGGGACTCACGATGGCCTGGGAGAGGTCAGGAAATCCACTTCTTGGGCTGCAGGGACTTCGGACTCCGGCGGGAGCGGCGTAGTTTGCGACCGTCGTTGTCGTTTTTGGTGCCTGCCAAGCAGGGGAGTCACTCCTTGACTCCAAGGAGATTCTTCTGTCTTCCAAAGGTAGTGGAACGTCGAAGGGCCAGGATTCTTCTGTAGAGCGTCGTCCAGGGGTTATCTGCTTTGCAATGGCAAGGTTCCCCTCTTATACTAAAAAGAGGGGATGGACTAGCTCTATGACCCCACCTATGGGAGGGTCAAGGGAGGGGTGGCTACACCCACTTCCCTTTGTCCAGTTTCGCGCCAGAGCAGGGGCAGGTAGCCCCTGAGCTGGTTTGAACTGGCATATGCACAGAGGAGCCTTCTGCTCCCCCAGTGCAGGACTTCAAAGCACTCTAAGAGTGCACCCACCCAGCCCCAATACACTAAACCCTGTCTGGAAGGTGGTTACACCTCCCTGTGACAGGATGCCTATTGTTGGGCTTCCTCCACTGCGAGTTTCGGTCATCAGCAGGAGGGCAGCCCAGTGTCTGTGACTGGTGGCATCCATTTTGTGATGCCAGGGCTCTTTAGGATTCTACCGCGTTTCCACAGCAGGTACATGTCTTATCCCTCTAGAAGGGTGGAATGCTACCCCCGCCGCCAAGATTGGCGGGGGGTAGTATTCCAAGATGTTTGACACCAAACACGACATGTTTTGATGCAGCCATTCCAAAGTTAGCATTTACCGCGAGGATATAATGCACTTAAATAGTATATGGTTTAACCGCATCCACAAACAGCACCAGAGAATGGACTCTGAGAACTGCAGAGGGGCCCTGCTCATGCAGAGGCACCCCCTCACATAGAAGCCAAGCACCCTGCCCTCAGGATTGATAGGGCCTGCCTTAGGGGTGACTGATAGGTTTATATGTGTGTGCAGGAGAGATATAGGAAACCTATATCTCAGTGAGGGGTGCTAGCACCACCTCACCCAGGCTGCAGTAGCAGGCCTGTGGTGTCAGATTTAGACTGCCTCCCAGGGGTGGCATAATATATGCTGCAGCCCCTGGTAGGCCTGTGAAGTACCTATGCCCTTGGCACCTAAGGTACCATATACTAGGGACTCATAAGGCACCACAGTATCCAATCACTAGTGCACCTAGAGTGCACTCCATGTCGTTTAGAGAGAACAGAGAGGCTGGGGCCCTGATTGGCAGGGACCCAGCCAGACTATAGCCAGAAACCAGTGCTAACATCAGAAAAAAAGTGGGGGCAACATAAGAGGCAGATCCTACTCTCCTACACAACCCCCCCAAACGTAGGGACACTAAACTAACCTTGACCAGTTGAGTCTTCGTGTTCAAAGTGGAAATACCTTGAGAGTCCATCTGCATTGGCATGTTGGGTCCCAGGCCTATGTTCCACTGTATAGTCCATCCCCTGTAGGGAAATGGACCACCTCAAAAGTTTTGGGTTTTCACCTTTCATCTGCTTTAGCCATAGGAGGGGCTTGTGGTCAGTCTGAACTATGAAGTGAGTACCAAACAAGTATGGCCTCAGCTTCTTCAGGGCCCATACCACAGCAAAGGCCTCCCTCTCTATAGCTGACCAACGTTTCTCTCTAGGGGTCAGCCTTCTGCTAATAAAAGCTACTGGCTGGTCTTGACCTTCATCATTCAGTTGAGACAGTACAGCTCCCACACCCAGCTCAGAAGCATCTGTTTGGACAATGAACTTTTTGGTGTAGTCTGGACTCTGTAAGATGGGGGCAGTGCACATGGCCTGCTTTAGGTCTTCAAATGCCTTTTGACAGCTAGCTGTCCACTGAACCTTTTTGGCATTTTCTTAGAGGTAAGATCATTCAAGGGGGTCACTATAGATCCATATCCCTTGACAAACCTCCTATAGTACCCAGTCAGGCCTAAGAAGGCTCTCACCTGTGTCTGGGTGGTTGGAGCAACCCATTCCAGTATGGTTTGGATTTTGCTCTGCAAAGGCTGAACCTGGCCTCCACCTACAAGGTGGCCCAGGTACACAACCTGACTCTGCCCTATCTGGCACTTGGTGGCCTTGATAGTGAGGCCTGCTTTCTGCAGGGCCTCCAAAACATTTCTGAGGTGGACCAGGTGATCCTGCCAGGAGGAACTAAAGACAGCAATATCATCTAGATAAGCTGAGCAATAAGTTTCCATCCCTGCCAGAACTTTATTCACCAACCTCTGAAAAGTGGCAGGTGCATTTTTCAATCCAAAGGGCATCACCACAAAGTGGTAGTGCCCACCAGGGGTCGAAAATGCTGTTTTGGCTTTTGCATCATCAGCTAATCTGATTTGCCAGTAGCCAGCTGTTAGGTCAAATGTGCTTAGATACTTGGCTGAGGCCAAAGTATCAATCAGCTCATCTGCCCTTGGTATGGGATAGGCATCAGTCCTAGTGACTGCATTGAGGCCTCTGTAGTCTACACAAAACCTCATTTCTTTCTTACCACCCTGGGTATGAGGCTTGGGTACCAGGACTACTGGGCTAGCCCAAGGGCTATCTGAAGGCTCAATCACGCCTAACTCCAACATTTTCTGGACTTCAGTCCTGATACAGTCCCTGACATGGTCAGGTTGCCTGTAGATTTTATTCTTGACAGGCAGACTGTCCCCAGTGTCCACCTCATGGGTGCACCAGGTAGTCTGACTAGGGGTCAGGCTAAACATATGTCTAAACTGTTGCAGAACTTGTCTGCACTCAGTTTGCTGATGGTCAGTGAGGCTGCTTGCCAAAGCAACACCATCTACTGACCCATCATCAGGGTTCTGAGAGAGCAGGTCAGGGAGAGGGTCACTCTCCTCCTCCTGGTCCTCATCAGTTGCCATGAGCAAGCCCATGTCAGCCCTGTCAACATATGGCTTTAATCTGTTGACATGAAGCACCCTTAGGGGGCTCCTGGGAGTTCCAAGATTCACCAGATAGGTGACTTCTCCCTTCTGTTCAACTATTGTATGGGGGCCACTCCACTTGTCCTGGAGGGCTGCTGGGGCCACAGGCTCCAACACCCACACTTTCTGTCCTGGCTGGTATACAGTCAGCACAGCCTTTTGGTCATGCCAAGCTTTTTGTAATTCTTGGCTGGCCTCCAGGTTTTTGGTTGCCTTTTTCATGTACTCTGCCATCCGGGAGCGGAGACCAAGTACATAGTCCATCACATCTTGTTTGGGGGGCTTGAGAGGTAACTCCCAGCCCTCTTTTACCAAACATAGTGGACCTCTCACAGGATGCCCAAACAGAAGCTCAAATGGGCTGTAGCCAACCCCCTTCTGTGGAACCTCTCTGTATGCAAACAAAAGGCAAGGAAGAAGAAGGTCCCATTTCCGCCTAAGCTTCTCTGGGAGTCCCTTAATCATTCCTTTCAAGGTCTTGTTGAAGCGTTCAACTAAACCATTGCATTGTGGGTGATAGGGGGTGGTGAACTTATAAGTTACACCACACTCCTTCCACATTGCTTTCAGATATCCTGACATGAAGTTGGTACCTCTGTCAGAAATGACCTCCTTTGGAAAACCCACTCTGGAGAAAACTCCAATGAGGGCTCTTGCCACCACAGGTGCTGTGGTGGTCCTCAGGGGAATTGCCTCTGGGTACCTGGTGGCATGATCCACTACCACCAGGATAAATCTGTGCCCAGATGCAGTCTGAGGGTCAAGGGGACCAACAATGTCAATCCCTACCCTTTCAAAGGGTACCCCCACCACAGGTAGTGGTATCAGGGGGCCTTTGTTGTGCCACCTGCCTTACCACTGGCTTGGCAAGTGACACAGGAGCGACAAAACTCCTTTGTGTCCTCTGACATATGTGGCCAATGAAAATGTGGAACAAGCCTGTCCCAGGTCTTGTTTTGGCCCAAGTGTCCTGCTAAAGGGATGTCATGTGCTAAGGTCAAGAGGAACCCCTAAACTTCTGAGGTATTACCAACCTCCTGGTGGCTCCAGGGGCTGGGTCTCTACCCTCAGAATATAGGAGTCCCTCATCCCAATAAACTTTATGGGACCCACTAGCACTCCCAGCAGCCTCAGCAGCAGCCTGCTGTCTGAGGGGTTCAAGAGAGGGGCAGCACTGTTGCTCCTTGCTCAGATCTTCCCTGGAAGGGCCCCTGCCCCCAAGAACTCAACCTGGTCAGGTTCAAGTCCCTCTGGGGCAGTTCCTTCTTCAGGTTCTGCTTCACCTCCCTCTGGAAGTGAATCCTTGATCTGAGACAGAGGGGAAGGCACTGCCTTAACCCTACTGCTCCTCCTCTTGGGAAGCATCTGGTCCATTGTTCCAGGATCCAGAGCTGGTTCAGTGTCATGCATTCTTGCTTGTGACCTGGTCACAGCAAATACCTCTGCAGGGATGCCCAACATCTCAGCATGAGTCCATAACTCTACTTCAGACCAGGCTGAAGTCTCTAGATCATTGCCCAATAGACATTCTACAGGGAGGTCTGCACTAACTACAACCTTCTTGAGGCCAGTTACCCCTCCCCAGGAGAAATTCACAACTGCCAGACTATGGTTGGTCTGGACATTGCTTGCATTGGTCACCTGGTACATTTCACCCAGGATGATCTGTCCAGGGTCCACTAGGTCCTCTGCCACCATGGTGACACTAGCACCTGTGTCCCTAAATGCCAAAGCCTGTTTGCCATTTATCAAAGGCTGCTGTTTGTACTTGCCCAGATTACTGGGGCTTACTAGGAAGGACATATCAATGTTTCCCTCACAAATCAGCATTGCCTGAGTGGTCACTCTGACTAGGTCAGAATCCACTTCAGAACCCAGGGTCAACCCTACTACACCCTTATTCTGCGTACCACCTCCACCAGTAGCTGAGCTAGGGGGCACAGTTGCCTTAGGGGCAGGAGTGGTGGTGGTTTGGTCTTTGGACTTGGTACAATCAGAAGTCCAGTGCCCTTTCTGTTTACAGAATTTGCACCAGGGCTTCTTTTGGCCTTTTCCCTTGTTGGACTGTGACTCCCCACCAGATGCAGATTTTTGGGGCCCTTGTGAAGACTTCTGGTCTTTTGACTTATCCCCACCTTTCTCAGGGCCTTTAGGATCTTGCTTCTTAGTGTCACCCCCTTGGTTCTGGGTTTTCTGCCTCACCCTGGTTCTGACCCATTTGTCTGCCTTCTTTCCCAATTCTTGGGGAGAGGTCAGATCAGAGTCCACCAGGTACTGATGCAACAACTGGTTCTGGCAATTATTTAGGATCTGTTCTCTCATCATCAGATTATACAATCCCTTGAAATCAGTAACCCTACTGCCAACCAGCCAACCCTCTAGAGCCTTGGTTGCACAATCAACAAAGTCAGTCCAGTCCTGAGTCTGTGCCTTCTGGGTATCTCTGAACTTTAACCTGTACTGCTCAGTGGTTAAGCCAAACCCATCTATCAGTGCACTCTTCAGGACCTCATAATCATCAGCATCCTCCTCTCTAACAGTGAGGAGCTTGTCTCTTCCTTTATCTGAAAAGGAGAGCCACAAGATTGCTGCCCACTGCTTTTGGGGGACCTGCTGTACTCTACAGGCCCTCTCCATAGCAGTTATCCATTTGTGGATATCATCCCCACTCTGGTAGGGAGGAACAACCTTGCTCAGGTTCCTATGGTCAGGGACATATTCTCTGCCTCTAGGGACACTGTTGCTGCCACCAGGGGGTTCTAAACCCTCTTTTCTAGAAGCTCTCTGGATCTCCAGGGCTTCCCTATCCAGTGCCAACTGCTTGGTTCTGAGGGCCACTCTGGCTTCCTCATACTGGAGCAGTTTGCACCTTCTCTCAGAGGAGGTCTCTCTTAAGGGAAAGTATGAGTTCCTCTGCTGGACAAATTCTCTGCCAGAGTGATAAGAGTGGTCAGATTCCCTGGAAGGGGATCTGTGCCTCTCCTCCTCTCTGTCAGTTCTCTTATGGAGAATTCCTCTGTCCTTTTCAGGCCCCTTGGAGCCTGGCCCTTCAATCACAGAGTCTTGGTCATTCTGATTTTCATCATCTGACCCAGATACTATGACTGACCCACCCACTGATTCAAACCCTTTAGCTCCTAGAGCCAATCTAAGGTCATCTGCTGTCAGCAGATCTATCAGGTGGAGTGTTGAGGGACTCTGTCCTATCCTCAGGTGTCTGTCAACACACATGGCTCTCAAGTCAGAGAAAGCCATGTCCTTATACTGAGGCTGAGTGGATCCACTGGGTCCACCCTTTAAGGACATTCTAGTGTTGTGCAGTGTTGTACTACCTACACTAGTTTGTGGCCTACTGATCCTAGCTTGAGCTGTGGAAAGGGTGTGCTATCCCTTGGCACACAGCTCTAAGTTCAGTAGAACTTATTGATACTAAGCTTGACTTTATATGTACCTTGAGTACCTATAATGGTTTTCAGTTAGTAATTCAAATAGAGATTTTCTGGTAAAACAATGGCAAGCTGGAATCCCACACGCTGCCCACCAATGTGAGAAGTTGGCCTGGTATATGCTGTTCACTAATTAAAGTGGACACCTTGCACCAGGGCAAATCGACTCTTATGGTAGATAGGTTTAAGACAACCTTTTAAAGAAAGCTATCCTAGTGGTAGCTGTGGAGAGCAGCCTTCAGGCTAAGTCTCGGAGGAATGTAAAGCAGCTTGTTTTACCATATAATCTCTTGAATCACCAAATGAAAAGACACCACACAGGTATATATATCAAATATATATGTATTTATTTCTAAATAACTCTCTACTAATCTCTTTATGAGATTAGAAGACAAACATATGCACAAATCAACGTTTCACAATAAGTTAAGCACAAAATATGGCTGGGGCCCTAGGGGCGTACCAGACCATATACTAAGTAAGAGACTTAGAAACAACGACTTGCAAGGAGACAAGGCCTAGGGCCTTCAGAAGTGCTGGGGCCTCACGAAACCACCCAAGGCAGGTAAGTAAAGGACCCACGGGGGACGCGTGCAGTGTGGATACACAGGCGCGAATCGCCGTTAACTTCAATGGGGCAAGTCGCGGTTGGAAATAAAGAGTTTTAGGATACTTCGGGAGAACCTACAAGCAAGTCACTTACAGGGTAAGTAGTTCTAGGGCCCACACCCACAGGAGCACCGTAGTGCTGGAGTTACCTCACCCAGGGAAGCCGGGTGCACAGGTGTCCTTTGGTGTCGGGTCGCGGCGTCGTTTTCAATGGCGAACAAAGAAGACTTGCTGCTTGCGGGAGCTGAAGAAGTGTCCGGTGGAATCCAAGCCTGGATTCTGAAGAAGGATGACCTGAAAGCAGAGGGGACAGTGTTCAAAGTCACTTGGCAGTGACCCGGGGCAAGGAAGATGGATGCCCACCGTCGTCGGTCGCTTCAGGTCGGTTGCAGGTGCCTTGACTCTTCAGCCACGTGGTCCAGGAGGCGTCGACGATGACCAGGAGCTGGATTCGGTGTGTCCCTCGACGTCTGCAGCTGACTGCGGTGTTGGCAACTCGATAGGAGCCAACAAGCCTTGGCAGCCGCAAGTCTCGGGGAGATGAAGAAAAGTTGATGGCGCAGACCAGCAAGGTCTGAGGGACTCACCCAGCAAGGGTAAGTCAGGGTAGGCCTGGAGCAACCAGGGGAGCCCTTTGGTTTCTTTAAGAAGTCTTCTGGGGACCCACAAGCCAGCGGGCAAGGGATCGCGAAGACACCTCAGGCGGAATCACTCAACAGGGGCCCACGGTCACTCGGGACGGTGTAGGCCTCTGATCTTCGGAGGGATTCCTGCTGGAGGTCGGGACCACACGTGGTCCAAAGCACAAGTTCGTAGAACGTTGTGAAGGGGTTGCACTCGACAATAGTGCACGGTACCCAGGGGTCGCGGTTCCTCGTTACTCGTGGGGTCCACTTGCCTCAGCTTCGCTGGGGACTCACGATGGCCTGGGAGAGGTCAGGAAATCCACTTCTTGGGCTGCAGGGACTTCGGACTACGGCGGGAGCGGCGTAGTTTGCGACCGTCGTTGTCGTTTTTGGTGCCTGCCAAGCAGGGGAGTCACTCCTTGACTCCAAGGGAGATTCTTCTGTCTTCCAAAGGTAGTGGAACGTCGAAGGGCCAGGATTCTTCTGTAGAGCGTCGTCCAGGGGTTATCTGCTTTGCAATGGCAAGGTTCCCCCTCTTATACTAAAAAGAGTGGATGGACTAGCTCTATGACCCCACCTATGGGAGGGTCAAGGGAGGGGGTGGCTACACCCACTTCCCTTTGTCCAGTTTCGCGCCAGAGCAGGGGCAGGTAGCCCCTGAGCTGGTTTGAACTGGCATATGCACAGAGGAGCCTTCTGCTCCCCCAGTGCAGGACTTCAAAGCACTCTAAGAGTGCACCCACCCAGCCCCAATACACTAAACCCTGTCTGGAAGGTGGTTACACCTCCCTGTGACAGGATGCCTATTGTTGGGCTTCCTCCACTGCGAGTTTCGGTCATCAGCAGGAGGGCAGCCCAGTGTCTGTGACTGGTGGCATCCATTTTGTGATGCCAGGGCTCTTTAGGATTCTACCGCGTTTCCACAGCAGGTACATGTCTTATCCCTCTAGAAGGGTGGAATGCTACCCCCGCCGCCAAGATTGGCGGGGGGTAGTATTCCAAGATGTTTGACACCAAACACGACATGTTTTGATGCAGCCATTCCAAAGTTAGCATTTACCGCGAGGATATAATGCACTTAAATAGTATATGGTTTAACCGCATCCACAAACAGCACCAGAGAATGGACTCTGAGAACTGCAGAGGGGCCCTGCTCATGCAGAGGCACCCCCTCACATAGAAGCCAAGCACCCTGCCCTCAGGATTGATAGGGCCTGCCTTAGGGGTGACTGATAGGTTTATATGTGTGTGCAGGAGAGATATAGGAAACCTATATCTCAGTGAGGGGTGCTAGCACCACCTCACCCAGGCTGCAGTAGCAGGCCTGTGGTGTCAGATTTAGACTGCCTCCCAGGGGTGGCATAATATATGCTGCAGCCCCTGGTAGGCCTGTGAAGTACCTATGCCCTTGGCACCTAAGGTACCATATACTAGGGACTCATAAGGCACCACAGTATCCAATCACTAGTGCACCTAGAGTGCACTCCATGTCGTTTAGAGAGAACAGAGAGGCTGGGGCCCTGATTGGCAGGGACCCAGCCAGACTATAGCCAGAAACCAGTGCTAACATCAGAAAAAAAGTGGGGGCAACATAAGAGGCAGATCCTACTCTCCTACAAAGTTTATATGAGGATATCACAGGGCATACCAAAAAAGGGCCTGGTTCACAAATGAAAAGTTACACTTTTGAGTAAGTTTATTAATTTTCAGCATTTTCTGCAATTGGGGTGGAGAACTCTGCACACATATGTATAGGGAGTGTGGAGTTCAAAAACTCTGCACGTAGTTTGTGAGTTCTGAAAAGTAGTAAACTTACACAAAAAGTGAATCAGGCTCTGGCATTTTAAAGAATGTGCAAACATTGCATTATGGCCCATCAAATTTGCTGATTATAAATAACCAGCTGTCAGGACAGATTAATACTTTTTGGGGAAGAAGGATAGAATGTCCTTTGAAGCACATTCATATTCGTTTTTTATATGGAACCTCTGGTCCATTTAATTGAAAGAATTTTACAATAAAGAATACAACTTTCAATGAATGCCAACCTCACATAATCTATATATGGACAAAATTCTAGGACATAGTACAAACACAGGTCAATCAGTGAACCAATCAGCAGTTATACACGAGGCTCAGAATATAAATGTCAGTCTATACCAAAATAATATCTCTTAACTGTCAGACAAATCTTTGATCTCTCTTAATACAGCAAAATTTCAAATAAATGGGGATATGTAGAGCTGCAGATCCCAATCTGATGTGCTGGTATGATTATAAGTAAAAAACACAGAGTTAAATCAAGATTTAAAATGTGTGAGGCATTTATGAATACATATTATTGAAATAACTCATTTATTAAAATTGCTGGTAGTACCAAATACTCCATTTGAAATGTAACTTGTTAAATCTTAACATCCATCTAAATTCAAGTTTCAGGTTATCAAACATAAAATTTCATCATCAGCACATAGCAACAAGCATGTAAATGTCTTCAGAAAAGAATCAGTAGAGAAAATAAATCAAAATAAATAAAACCAACAGTTTCCATAATTAAATACTAAGCACATAAAACATCAATAAAAAAACTAGAAATTATATTAAGACAAATGCATAAGCAATCCCTGAGCAGGTGCTGGACTTTGGTAGGCAAGCAGACAATATATATCTAACAGACAAGGCAGCAAAGAGAAATTTAGATATAGCGATCACTACCACGTTTGTAGAATAACTCTTACATATTCTAAGAGCGCTTATTTGATTTGTCAAGCCCAAAAGATGACATAAAGGTACAATCCAAGTGGCTATAGGTCTGAGGTCTGGCAGAAAAATAGCAGGTGTTCCTCGACGAGCATACATGACTGGCACAAAGTAGGCCCAGGCTTTGCAGAACTCCAAGATGATGCATAAACAGCAGTTGGCAGAGTCCCATACCTAAACTGCAAAGAAAAGTGAGAGAGCATGTGGCGGTTGAATGTAGTTTAGAAATTCCTCTGCCTTAGACCGGAAATGATGCAATAAAGAAAGCCTCATTAGGCTACCCATAGAACTAAGTGATTCATTCTGAGCAGCAACACTTTCCCAGTATCTTGATTTAATCACAGTAACTGCAGTGGACGAGATAGAGGATGGATCTTCCCAAAGCTTAGCTAGGCCCAGATCATGCAATGAGTTTTTGGACATGGGCCAGGCTCTTGATCTTCGTTGAACATTGTAGTTTAAGAATATCTGCAAGAAGCTCTCTAAAGGGTTGCGATTCTCCAGTAGCCCAAATGTGAATCCAGTAGAGTAGCGGCCTTAGAATGGCCAATGCAGAGATGGCTTAAGGATAAGGTCCAATCAGATGGGTGCTAAAGGGGTATCTCGTCCCAATCCTGTTAGGGCTCTGATAAAGTTGTTCTTGCTACTGCCCAATGAACATGTGTGACAGTAGCCCCATAATTCTGTACCATATAATGCAGCACTCCTTAGTTGTGCCTTATAAAGGCAGGAAGAATTTGGTAACAGGATGACAGAAATCTAAGGATGGCTCCAGCTCTATGAGTTAACAAATGCAAGTTTTTACAGATCTGAGAGGCCCATGATCTGGAGTCAGCCAAACAGATTCCTAGATAATCAAATTCCTTGACCCTTTCTAATACTTCCCTTCCCATGCTTACAGTGCCCCTCGCCCTCTTTCCCTTACAATACGTCATCTGCTTTGTTTTAGAATCATTTATTTCCAGTCCATACAAGGAATAAAACAGACTAAATCTATCCACAATGGTTTATAAACCACTCCTGCAGGAGAGTATCATCAGCAAAGAAAAGAGCCTGAACTTTCTGACAGGTGGGCAAAAACTTGACACAGTTGTGAATATATAAAGGAAAAAGAGTAGGAGCCAGAAAACAGCTCTGAAGAACAACCCTTGCCAATTGCAATTTCCTTGGTTAATTCACCATTTACATCATAGCAAACCCTAGCAAAGTTCTTCTCATGGAGCAGCACAATGATGTTTACCATATTACTAGGAATTCCCATCCAATATAATACCTCTCAAAGTTTCTTCCAGGAGCCAAGTCAAAAGTAGCATAGAGATCAATAAATGTAACAAAAAGAGCACCCCCTCCAACATCTACAGTCTTCCACCTAACTAGTAGCAAGTGGAAGACCTAATCGATGGAACTAGTCTTGGTTCTAAATCCTGCCTGAAGATTGGAGACAATATGATTGTCATTGATCCAATCCAATAGTCTCTCAAGAAACATATGTTCAAAAAACCTTTTGCAAGTTGCCCAGGAGACTGATTGGACAATAATTTAATGGAATGTTTAGGCTTCCTTTTTTATAAACAGGGAAATTCTCAGTCCCTTTTCAAGTAGAGGGCATTGCTGCCCCTGCTGCAACTGCATTTGAAACAATATTGATATAAGGAACCCAAATATTAGGGTCAGATCTAAAATGATCAGCTGGAATCTTATCTAATCCAGGGGGCTTTACATGCTTTAGGGAGGATGCAGTGTCTGGCATGGAAAAACAACAGGAAAAGGGGCCAACATACAGGCAGTATCTCCCACACAGCTAGTGGGGATCGAATCAAATTCTCATGGACAAGAAAAAGATTCCCAAATTGGGCAACCCAATCACATGGCAAGATAGATGTCTCCACTGGTTTCCCAGTACTTTGGCTTACAAGCTGCCAGAGTTTCTTCAGATCGTTGTTGATGACGGCTTCTAAAAGGTTGTTCCATTTGTTGCTCTCCCAATTAGCCTTGACTTGCCTTATTTCAAGCTGCATTGAGTTTAGCATTCCCTGATCTCATGTCATACTCCTTTTTAATTGCTCTGGGAAGATTTATCTTTGCCTCTATGCAATGTCGTGAAAACAACCCATTCTGGCCAGCCATCTCAGGGGCCTTCGTAAACTTCTTAAGAAAAAATCTTTTAGACCTGCAAATAATCTAAGATGTTCAGCGTTAACCATGTCATTATTCCCCCAATTATTAGACATTGCTGACAAATGAAGAGCAACAACTGAATACATATCCACGACTAACTCGGGTGAAGAACACACAGCTTATCACTTCACGTTCCTATGGTTGATTGTTACTTCCCATAGCTGGCCACAAACCTGGGAGGAAGGGGGCAAAATGCGAGGAATCCTTCAAGGTTAAAACTAAGGGATTATGATCACTCTTGTTTCTCTCTATCAAAAGTTGCAAAGTTTTTATGATGATTTGGAACTCAAAGAGGTTCACATAAAAAAGACACAAGGGTCTACATAACCAAATCTCACAATTAAAAATATACAAAATTAGATGCATGCCAAAAACGGTCAGTATGCAGATCTCATAAATGATTATATACAAAGTAAAACACATGACAGAAACAATCAATATAAAAGCACACTCCACGTATATAAAGAGACCTTGGAATAATAAAGTGCAAATCCGCAATTGGATTGTGGAAAAATGCGGAATATGATCAGTCTCATAAACGGTTATATACAAAGTAAAACACATGACAGAAACAATCAATATAAAAGCACACTCCACGTATATAAAGAGACCTTGGACTAATAAAGTACAAATGCGCGATTGGATTGTGGAACAATGTGGAACCTGACCAACATAAAGAATGTAGCAGGGACAACAGTGCAACTCTAGTACAGTACTTCAGCATAATTCAGTGCAGTCAGCTTTAGGCAATGTAAATGCAGTAAACTTCT
This sequence comes from Calotriton arnoldi, assembly GCA_963921515.1. Taxonomy (NCBI): domain Eukaryota; kingdom Metazoa; phylum Chordata; class Amphibia; order Caudata; family Salamandridae; genus Calotriton; species Calotriton arnoldi. The sequence continues at coordinate 82,928 of CAWUFW010010347.1, read as the reverse complement.
TAATTTGTGCAAATCTTATTACCCTGAAGGACCATATTCAGCAAGTGCAAGAGCAATACAATAAATATAATCCTGTCTAAAAAGTATTTAAAAATTGTTTATAAAAGACAAAAAGTTTTGAACAAACTATTTGCGAGGGTGGGGCCCAAAGACAGTTCCGGGCCTCCACGGCCGAGGAAATAGTGTACTTTAGGAACGATGGTCTTAACAATCAACATCGTAATGAATGTAGTTGAGGACAAACAAATAACACTTGGTTTAGATCTTGAACATGCTTCCTGCAAAGTCACAAAGCCTCTCTTCCCCAGATAATTCCTCCCATTCTCCTTTTATAATTCGTAAATCAATCAATCAATCAATCACAAGATTTGTAAAGTGCACTACTTACCCGCGAGGGTCTCAAGGCGCTGAGGGAGAGGAGGGGGGGTGTTGCCGCTACTGGTCGAATAGCCAGGTCTTGAGTCATCTCCTGAAGGTCAGCAGGTCTTGGGTCTGTCGTAGGTTGAGGGGAAGGGTGTTCCAAAGGAAGCAGGTTCAGCCTTAATAGCAAAATGGTTCTACGCACACTATGGGGAAGATTCCATAGGACATACAGTTGTGGTTTTTTGCATGTGCTACTTTCCACTATTATATCATTCCAAATGTGCCGAGAACACAGAACAATATCTCTTTTACGACTAACTTCATAAATTGTTTTTTAATCAAGTTTTTTAAAATTGGCTTTGGGAGAGGACTTGCCTTGCTCTGCCCAATTCAAAATATATCTATTGCTTTCACATAATTTCTGAAAACAGCGCTTCTCTTCTTCAAACAGAAAAAGATTTCATGTTTTAATGCAGCCCGTATGGATCCCGAATCACTATTCAATAAGCTATTACCCCACCTTAAGCTTGCTGCCACGGTGAACACATAGGTGGAAACAAGCCTAAATTCAAGCTGGAGTGCCGTTGGAGCAGCAGCACAGTTGAAGTTACATATCTGGCGACAAATGCGCCCTTCCACCTTCTCAAAGAAGGCCCAGTACTGCTCATCCATTGATTTACAGGCATAACTCAACAAAGGTGGAATTTTAATTTTATAAACTGCCAAAACATGGGCAAAGTTTCTTTGCCCACAACGTTTATAGAGCCCACCGATTGTGGAAGCCTGGGATATTGCCTTACTTCTGCACTGACTAATGTGATTGCTATTACAGCCGTTACTGAAAGAAACTCTACCTTTTCTAACCTTACACCCCCTAGACCTAAAAACCATAGCTTTGATCTTGGAAATGTTTATTTTTAGAAAATGTTTGTCAGCATAGTTGCCTAACTTAAAAAGACACCTCTGTAAACCGATCGGGGTTAAATCTAGCAAGATGGCATCATCTGCGTAGAGTAGACAACCAAGTTTCATTGTTCCTAAATTTGGTGGTTCCCACTTACACTGACCAACTCTACTAGGCAAGTTGTAGATATTAAGGGAAAAGAGGATCGGCGCTAGTAAGCACCCTTGCTTCAACCCATTATGGGTTTCCACTTGGCTCAACAAGCCCTGGTTCCCACCCATCAGGGCCTGAGTCCAAGTAGAAGAGTGCAAAGCAATAACTAGCCTAAGCTGGTGCGCTGGGATCCCCAATGCAACCAATTTTCTCCACAGCGTCGAACGTTGTAAAGAAATCTATAAAAGCAGCATATAACCTACTCAATACTTTTCAATCAAAGTTTGGAGGGCTGTGATATTGTCTAAAGTACCACAATGCTTACGGAAGCCAGCCTGTTCCACATGGATGAGATTATTACCAAAAGCAAGGTCCTGGAGGCGCAGAAAAATACTCTTGGCGAACAGTTTCCTGATCAAATCCAGTAATTCAATCTGCCTAAAACTGTCAGGAGAGGTTTTAGGACCCTTTTTATATAAAGGTACCACTATGCTTCCTTTCCAAGAGGACGATATAGTCCCATAAACATAACAGTATTGGAACACTGGCTGGAGAAAAAGGGCCCATGCGGAATTATCTTGGTCAATAAGAGATATCGGAAGATCGTCCGGGCTCATTGCCCCAGAGTACCTTGCACCCTTAATAAACCTTTCTATCTCCTCAAAAGAGGGAGGGCCATATACATTCAATAAGGGAGACTCACCAATTGACTCCAACTGAATTCCGTCACTGGAATTTGATGCAATTAACTGCGAAATATATTGGATCCATTCTGCATCGGATATTAAATGGCTTCGGCTTAACTCTACAATCACAGTATTCGGCTATTACTGCCCAATATTTGCACGAGTCACCAGAATGTGCAACCGCTCTCAGCTTTATCCATTTCTGTTCCTCCTCTCCTCTACATTTGGACACCTTCAGTCTCGGTCTCACCCCCTTCAATCGATTGATTTCCCTTTCCCTTTGCCTCAGTAGTGATGACTGGTTAAATTGTTCCCTTACTAGAAAGTTTATCTCTCGATTTAGCTTTTTTACCTCCCGAGAGATAGCCACGAAGGATTTAGCGCCAGTAACTCATTTTTACTCCACCATGATCTAAATAAAATCAACTGCTTCTCAAACCAGGCAATAGGATTTTCTTGTGTAGGCCCAGAGCTCACTGTTTTAACAAATTCTGCAAAGTTTATTGAATTTTCATTTGACCAAAAGGTACCCCCATTTGTTTTATTATAGACAATCATGTCATTTCTGGGATTCCAGTACTCAAGCGCCTCGAGTTTTAAATCGATGACCACTGAAAGAAAACTATACTTGCTAAAGTTAGTCCTCAATACCGTAAACTGTGTACAAGCACCAAACATTTGGTAGGAAACCACAATATAATCAATTGGTGATTGCCCTCGAGAGGAGTCAAAAGTAAAAGAAGCTGGAGAATCCTCTGGGAATCTCCCATTTAAAGCAACGAGGTAATTGGTTCTCATACAATCCAAAAAACTTAAACCTTGCCTGTCTGATCAAATATAACCAGGCAAAATTGCCTCTGGGATACTCTATACATCGTCCAGCTCCGGGTTACCAAAGGTCAAAGTGGAACAATTAGAGATTTTAGCGTTAAAATTTCCCACCATAATTATCAGTGTTCATTCTTCTAATGTTATGTTTCATATAGATGCCCTAATATAGGCATAGTTTGAGATGCCCTAATATAGGCATAATCTTTCACCTACATTAGTTCCCTATTCTCCACAATAACGGGCGCTGAGGGCTGAACCTTATCTAGACTGTGGTTTGGGTACAGAAGGAGGGTTTTTCCCGAACAATGGCCTCCTATACCATCTTCGATGTGCTCATCCAGTATGATTAATTATTCATAAGAGTTCTAGGAAACCAGGTAGGGGCTAGGAACCACCTGCATAAACATCTACGTAACCGGTTCATCCCATACGTCATCTTCATACCCAACAATGGCTAACACAAGACACAAGGGACAAAGGGACTCTATACTTTTCTGTATAAATACAGCACCTCTTGCTATCAGTAGTTAGAGGAAACCAAGACTTCCAGGCCGACACACTGACCAGAGACGCCGAGGCTCCTGCATGCAGTCGCTCCAGCTGACAGTGGTCTAATCATCCCTTGCGGGGTGTCCAACTCGAGACCAGGACGAGGTCCCACACTCTCATTATTCAGGTAATGGGGTTTGACTAAATCCTAGCGGGATTCTTGGCTTCTTTGGCACCTACTCAAATGCTAGGTACACTTAGGTACATCTAGACAGGCATCGTAGGAGTATGTGCTTTATTTTATAAATGCATTTTATATTCATGTATATGTTCATGACTAATGCAAAATGGTAGAACTGTACTATCCTTTTTTATTCACTGTACTGCTGATCATATATCTCTGCTACTGTTTAACAGTTGTCGCAGCACATATATTTTATACTAGAAGAACAACTGTGCAATAAATTCTTATTGTAAACATGCTCGACTGTTTCTTCTGTGTAACTCTCTGAGACCAAATGAGCAAGCACGAGTGACTGAGCGAAAAGTAGTACATTGTTTCCACAAGTCTGAGGAATCAGGGTTGTCGTGTTCTGAGGTTGTCAAAAACTAATCGCTCTGATAAAAAGGAGATTCTAGTGGCACTGTGAGCTAGCTAATGCAAACAGGCTAACATACGCGGTGGGGGTGCACAGAATCAGTCTACCACCAGGCCCACAGTGTATGTTATCCAAAGCGCAGGTCCTGCAGGGGTACTATAGGAACTACACTACACTAAGATACTAATATTGTGCACAAAAGAGAACATAGAATCAACTAGTAAGTCATACAACCTCCCGGGGGAATGTACACATTTACCAGAAGAAAGGATGACTGTAGTCCTCCTATAACATTACCCAAAGACAGCTTTATAAATATGCAAAGATTTGAGGGATGGACAAAAACCATGGGATTCCAGTTTATACTGACCCTAAGTAACATAGCTAAATCTCCACTGGCATGGCTTTTTACTGTAGGTTTTGCTGCACAAGTAAAAACAAAGTAGTTCTCATATTTCAAATCGAAACAAATCCAGGTTTTCTGCAAGCAAATTATCATGGGGTGGAATTGCATTAAAAAGTTTAGCTTGGAGTTAGGCTGTCCTAAGTCCGCCATATTCCAGGAGAGAATTTTGTCCAGGGGGCTACCTCTGCAGCATAGGGAGTTTTGCATTTTTTTGGAGGCATTCAGTGTACCTGCTACCCAAATCCAGGGGGGCAACTCATCTCCCATCTGGATTTCCTGACCCTCTGGTCCTCATATCCCAAAATATTTATCACTCTTCTCCCTGAGACACTACCAATGGAGATTATAATAGCCTTCGGGTTTACAACCCCCCCCTGCCATTAGGTACTACTCTAGTGAGGCCCTGCGTGTCTACCCTACGGTTATCTAACAGAACATCTACAATCTCCTCAAAAGGGTATACATCAATGCCCTTTTTCCAAAAATGGTCAACATTAGCCAGGATTAGCTTTACAATAATCCTAGAACTAAATGTTACTCTGGAACTTGGAAGTATGCTGCGAGGATCCAGGAACACCAAATCAATGTCTCTACTTGATACCAGGCTCAAATCTTCAATAACTGACAATAGCTGCAGGATAAAGCTTCTATTCAATGGGCCCAGTTCCCTATCAAACAGAGAAACAAAGTTCAGGATATTAGATAGATATCATGGCCCTGGTCCTTCGACTAACTTATTGCTCTGCTTTTGTCCAGCCCCGATTTAAGGATTCATTAAGAATCCTCCTATGATTTAGATCAATCAGTACAGGGAGAGAATCCGCACAAGAGAGGGGAGATCTTTCCAAGTTCCACCCTGCCTCTAGGGGAGCTCCCTTAACTTCCACTTCTGTACTCACCGATTCTACAAAGCCTATCCCAGTAACATCCTTCACTGTTCCAGTGCCCAACCTACCACAGTTATTAAGGTCTGTTACCCCTGTATCCATTAGCCACTTCTCCTGCCCAAGGCTACCTGAAATTGGAACTTCTGATATATTAGAATAAGGATGCAGGTTATTTACTTCTGGGGACTCAGTTTTCTGATCAATAAGAGGTCCAGCCTTCATTGACTCATTTACTTTTTGAGGCTGGGTAATGGAATTGGACTCTTCAGGGGTGCTGGAAAACCTCAGTTTTTTAGGCTTGCGCTTCGTAATGAGCCGGATCCTTTTCTTTTTCTCCGTGCGGGATTTAATCCCATTACACCTCAAGGGAAAGAAACCCTGCACGGGAGAGACATCATCTTGTTGTTTAACCCTTGACAGTTTGGCACTGGGAGGATAATTTTGTAAGACTACAACCTGGGAAGTTAGGGGGAACCCTTTTTAAAAAATCAGAAATAAGGGTGGAGAATTCTTAAGTACGGATGCATTTACATGCTCCCCTTTGCTGGCCTGACGTTGGTACCCAGGTACCTGGCTTTCGTAGGAGGAACAGGGCATATTAATGGCCTTGAGCATCTTTGGATTGCCCAATAGGGGTGGCCCCTGGACCAACATAGTTTCCCACCTGATCTCGCTTTCCTACCACCCCATTTAATACCACTATATTAGTCTGGGAAGCCTGAGATCTTATTTCAATACCCCCTTCATCCTTCCCTGGACATAAACCAACAGAGGTGAGGTGCGGCACCCTCTTCATGATGAGGGACAACACTTCCAACACATGATCAGAGTTAGCGACTGAGTTATCCAACAAAGCCAAGATAGAAGAAAGAATCCACTCTAAAGTATATGGGATATTAGAGTGTGTCCTCCCCCCACCATTCCCATCAATATCCATGTTCAATTACCCTATGGGGGCTTGTGCCCCTGTATGTGTAGAGACATCAGATTTCAAGGATTCCAGTGAGCCTAAAAAAGAAACACTTGAGGAAGGCGTACTGCTGAACAAAGATGGTAATGGAGGACGACTGAAAGGACAGTCCGAAGACGGGCTCAAGGCCATGTCTGAGGCAACTGGCGGTATTAAATTAGCCTCCATAGCTCGATTTGTCTGCATAAGAATAGCAATGTACGGCAATGAAAAGTCCTCCTATGCACCAGGATCACCGCTACACACATCGACACATAATTCACTGTGAGTCACTCGAGAGGCCTCTTTAGTCAAAAAACATCCCTAACATAGGTTCAACATTTAAGGCACCAGATAAGGCCCAGTCATAAGCACAGACTCGGAGTCTAACTTAAAACCAACTGTATTTGTCTCAGAAGCATCCCCCATGTCCATTTCTTCCATTGCTTTCTCTATGCGACAAGGCTCAGTGAGGTGAGTTTGGGGAATGGGCTGCACTGGGTTATGCATGAGGAGATTGAGCTGGCGTGGGACTGAGCCCTGAGAGAGGACTGTAACTATACCCAGTTCGCCTTCTTCAATTGCCCCTGTGCACATCCCCAGTTCCTTGTTTCCTTCCCCTCTGCCTCTTGGAAAACAGAGACAATACAGAGGATGGGACTTCTTTCGCCGAATAGTTTTTAATAGTTTAAGAAAGCTGATGTGATTAGCTATATGACCAGTTGAACCTGAAGGAGCAATTGATCAACCGGATTGCAAGTGCCTAGAAGGCATCTTCAAAATCACCCTTTAAGAAACTTAAAGTGGTTGTCCACAGAAGACCATGGGTGTCTACTTGACCACAGATGTCACAGACTCCCAATACCTGCTTTCCCTCTTTCCTCCACACTACAACTCTTCCCTTTACCTGCGACTCCCAAAAATATGCTACCCTATTCCTGAAGTGTGGAGCATGGGCTCACAAGGGATACACGGGGGTGCACGAACAGCTGAGAAGGGCTTATGAGTGAAGAATAATTGTGTGTACAGGGAGCAGATCCCCACCCTCAGGCGCAAGCAGCATCAGCCTAATACTGGCCGCTTCCGCAGCACCAGAGGGGATGCTGTGGCCTAGGCCTCCCCAACATGCCATGCACCAAGACAGCGCCGGGCCCACCTCTTATTCCTGTTTGCTGACTGGTTGCTGATTGCTGTTAGCATGTTGCTTTACTACTTATGTGCTGCTTGTATGCTGCTTATATGCTGCTTGGGGGCTACTAATATGCTACTGCTCTTGTTTCTCCTTCTATGAAGCCCCTCAGTCTCGTTTTCTCTCTTTTTTTTTCTTGCACCAGCCCCTCAATACTACCCAACCCCCTTGAGGAATTAGACCAAAGGGATAACCCAGGGAGGGGGGGTGCAAACACCCCCTCTGTAGAAAGGCGACAAAAGCTGGAATAGCACTGGTGCGCCAGAGCCCAAACTTCAAATGAAATATCCTTTGCAGCACAGAAAATGGATTGAAGTTGAAATTTTGACCAGTGGTACAAGTTCCACAAATCCACATAAATTGTTATAGCTATTATAACTGTTATGGCCAAGGTTGTAAAATAGGAGCTCAGAGAGCTCTAAAGATGAGTTGTGGGGTTATTGAGGGAAACCCAACAAAACCTTTTTAAAAGGACTAAAAAAGAATGACATAAAAGGCTTTTCTTTTAAAAAAAAAGCTCAAACCAGAGCTCAGCACAGGCTGCCAGGCACCCAGGTAGATGTGGCCATGAGGAACGAGAGGGTCTCCCGCTGGTTTTCCACTCTGCTGAGGGATTGTTGCCAAGCTGAAGTCTTCCCCTACTGAGAGCCGGAAAAGGGCTGCAGCATAAGCCACAATTGAATAAGGCATGTTTACAAACATCCCTGCACCATGTGCAAGGCACCACATGGTGTCATCCAAGTGTGGTATCCAAGGCAAGGCTTTCTTATCCAACCACTCTTTTCAGGTAGCTATGAAGATTTTTTTTCTAAATCGTTCCCTCTGGCTCAGATGGTTCCTCAAGGTTCCTCCCTGAGTTCATCACTTTTTAATGTGTGTATCCGCCCCCCTGCAGATCTTACTGACTCTTTCAAGGTGACTCTACTTTCCTATGTGTATGACACGCAACATTTCATTTCTCTTACGGAACAACCAACATTTCCAAAGCTAAAGACATGTCTGTCTGAGGTGGCAGTGTGGATTAGTAAGAACCGTCTTAAACTTAAGAGCTCCCAGACGCAGTTATTGATGATAGGTAGCCAAGCCAGTATCTGCCCACCCACTTGATGGCCAGATTTCCTGGGAAGGCTTCCTACACCTAAACGAGTGGTGAAGACTCTTAGTGTGTGGACACCTTATCATTCATGCACCCGATCAAGCCTTTCTTGACCGTTAGCTTCAGAATACTTGGGAGCTTGAGGAAAATTCAGTTTTTTTTCCCTCTCTCGGCCAAGAAAACCATAGTCCAGGCCTGAATACATCTCTTTCGGATTATTGTAATGTGTTATACTCAGAGCTCTCACAAAGTCTTCTCAATCATCTTCAGACAGTTCAGAAATGTTCTGCTCGCCTCCTTTTGAAACTCCCAAAACGGTTTTCCATTAGTTTGCATCTTGCTCAGCTGTACTGGCTTCCGGTGGCAAAAAGTCAGTTCAAGGCCATGTGTTTTACCTACAGGGTACTATCTAAAACTGACCCCAAGTACCTTTACCCTTTTCTCACTACACATAGGCCCTCTCGTCCTCTTGTATGCAGGGTCAGACAGGGAGGTCGGTCCTTCTTCTATTGTGCTACCAAACTATGGAATTCCTTGCCCCCTAAACTGCGCATGTGCCCCACTCAATAATTGTTCAGGAAGCTTCTGAAGACCTGGGTCTCTAGGCTATCCAGTTATGCTCCTTAAACATGATTCTAGCGCTGGGGTGCTACCTTGTGTAGCAGCTATGTACTTTACAAATGTAATTTATATTTATTCTGCCTATAACAGCAAGTGCAAACCCATGTACAGTGTACTATTCACGAAAAAACCACAGCACAACACAGCCCGTATCTCCAAGTAAGTCACCTAATGTTGATGGTGCGATGCTGGTAGTATACATTGCAGCAAAAATGAAGTTAAGCAATTGTTTCCGAAGTGTGTTTTGTTATGCAACTTCGGAAAAGAGCATGATATTAAAAGCCATTTCACTTTTCATGAGCTTGCCATTTATATATTTCTTCTTTTTACTACCTGTTACAGTATAGTGTTTATATGTTTTTTAACTGGACCCAGTGATATTTAAATGGCACTTTGTGCTCCTTTTCCTAAAAAAGACTATATAGTGATAATAAAAACAATATTATTTGAAACATTACCAAGACAGACTCCTGTAATTAGGCTTTCATCTATATCCGGAGTGTGTGTTCTTAACACTTCGTTAACCTTAGAATTTACAACTCAATGACACAGTTTGTACAGATTGATGCCAGAAGTAATCATTTAAGGGATTTAAGAATTTATTATTGTCCTAACCTTCTGTATAGCAGCATCGGGCATCACAAGGCCAGTAAACGTTTTCATCATGTCTTATCTGCGGTGGCGCAACTCTGATTGCATCTAGCTAAATGTTCCATTTAACTTTTCATTAGCACATGACATACAGCTAAAACCTTGAAATAAACAAAAATGAGTTTATTCAGTGTGGATTTCACGCAGCTAAGCAGTAGTAATGCACCGCTTTGCCAATATGTTCCTTGATTCTTTTATATCTGGTCCTTTATCCGTCTTTAAAAGTAGCACCTTTTCAGCCTTACAGGTCTGCACAGTTTTGTGACGTTCTTGATGGTTGAACGTTACAAGTTTGCATAATTTGTCACTTTCTATTGACCTTTCCCGATATGGTATTGCGATTTCTTTCAGTTCGGTTCTCCAACTGCATGTGCTACTTTCTCGCGAGTTTACCTGAAGCCAGATGTGCGGTGACCTTTTTACCTCGTCCTCTCAACTTTAAAACTGATAATTCTGGCGTTCCAGGGGGTGCGACAATGCTAGATTGATATAGTAGTGTGAAATGATGAAAAGTTAAAATTTGACTTTACGTGATATTAAAAACATTGGGAATGTCAATTTATGGCAAGTTAATAAACCAGCAAAATAAACTAAGTACTTTTATTGCTAGGCACAATAGTAATAACGGTGAACATGCGAACTACATTATTGCATCAAATGTAGCACATATGAGAGATAGAGCCAAGCCAGAGAGTTGAGCCTAAATATTGCTGTTCCTGCCAATCATATAAGCGCTGTTGTTGTTTTACTGCCCATGTACCCCCCTTCACAGCTATTTTATGAACCTCTCTTTCACCGACTTGAATCCCAATGAATAAGGGCCGTATTAAAAGTTTGAAACAGCTGGAGCGCTGGTGAACCCTCCCACCAAACTCACAGTTCTCCTTAGAGCATGGTGGACACGGAAAGTGTAGAGTGACCATCAGGCAGGGCATCTTTCTCCGTGTGCTTCGGGTCCATTTTTTTTTTTTTGCTTATAGAAAACATACTCTGAGATTGAATGTTATTGTCTCTGAACAAAAAAAGTAGCCAAGCAGGTGCACTAAACACGGTGCCCGATTGGCAAACCTTCAGAGTTATAAAGGGTGCCACCATGGTGGCACCTACCTTTGCAGCACATAGATCTTTGCAGGAGGGAGTCTTTAAATAGGGTAGAGTAGACTGCACTCCACTACTCTGTTGTGACCCTCAACGTCATAGCAGACCTGCAGGCCGTCCACCAGGGTCTAAAGGGGGTTATATCGCCTTAATCTCTGCCGTTTAAGTGTTTTCTTTCTATATCACCTTTGTTTTTCATTCTGCTTTCCCATTTGTTCCCCTTAATGTTGACAGTTTACCGTCTAATTGTTCCTCGCCTTTGCCTCCTTAATTGACCTTCCCTTTTTTCCTAAATGTATGGATGGTCTAGTGGCAAGCATGCCATTTAGATCCAGTTCACCACACGTATCTGCACTTTCCAATCTCTAAATAATCTCCTTCATGGAGAGCACCATCCTAAAGATGGTATGTTTGCTTGCAGTCTGCTCCTTGATCACGCCTGCATGTGTGGTGGTGCATGATGTATTCTTTCCTTGCCTTTCTTTCATGTCTCTTTGCAGATTACTGCACCATTTGGCCTGTCATGGCATTCTGTATCTCAACAATACAACACAATGGTGTGATGTGTGGCATAGAAGTCGTTTTGTGGAAATGGTCAGGTTGCTAAGAAAACTCTAAACAACTGCTTCACCGTGGCATTACCACCTCCTTCTCACTTTTTTTCCCTCTATATCTTCTGCTCTACCCCCCTTCATGGCATTGGAAAAGAGATGCAACTTACAACTGAAAACTTAAAATCCTTTAAGCATTCACGTAAAATAGAATTGAGACAACTTTTAGGATATTACTATTAAGGTAGAAAAGATGATTACTTGGCACCTATTAACAACTTGCTGCCCTTGACACACACTCTGCAGTTCTTATCTGACTTCTTTAACAACCCTTGAAGCAGCCTCTTTTTCCTCCTCCTCTGTACTCAAAATCAACATCACCTCTTGTCTACTATTTTGGATTTGGAAGAAGGTGTAATGGACTCCTCTTTCCTTCCTCCTTCAGGCCCTACACCAGTCAATTAAAGACTCAGCTGACTGGTGGTGTTTTTCACTTTCTGATGCCTTTTCTGTACCCCAGGCCCTCCTAGAAGCTCCTTTCACCTCTTTCACTTCCACCAAGCTTGGTAAAACTGCTTACAATCCTGGCAGTCTCAGGAGCTCTTCCCCAAGATTTCAGTGGCTGCAGCTCCTAGGGACATTAGTAAAAAGGCTTGATGAGGTGTCCTTCTAGATACCAGATCTCCAAGCGCAAGGCTTATTTTGAGGTTAATAATTTGACTGATGAGGATAATCCTCCTGATTCTCCACCTACAAGTGATGCCAATGCCATTAGTAGTACAGTTGATAAGCTCCTCCTGTGTGGATCACTGGTTAGCTCAGAGCTGTGTAGGGGAGTGATCAGACAGGCCCCTAGGTAATATTTCAGCCGCGTCGAGTCTATGTATGTGAGCAGAGGAGATAAACACATAATCTAAACGGGGAAGGACCCGTGTGTACTGGAGTAATACGTGTATTCCATGTCAGTTGGGTGTAGTCATTGCCAGTTGTCTACCCAGTCCATTCCCTGCACCAGGAGCTGCAGTTTCAATTCGCGTGATTCAACTGGTCTGTCTGCGCTGCCCCATCTGTCAGTATGCGGACACATAATATCGTTCCAGTCACCCCCAACTATTGTCAGGTACGGGGGATTTCGGCCCAAAGTCTAGTCAGGCGCTCTGTTAAATTCCAGGCTAGTGGTGGGGGAGCATATATACTACCCAAAGTAAATGGCTCACCGTATAGTGTGCCCGTAATAATGATGAATCTACCTTGGGGATCGAGCCACGTTTTCTCATGTAGGAAGGGAATTCTGCGATGGATTAAAATGGCCACCCCACGAGAGCCCTTGGTGAATTTAGAGTGAAATGTCTGCACATAGCCAAATCGTGACAGGCAAGGTGTCTTAGTACCCAATAAGTGTGTTTCCTGCAAAAGCAAAATATCAGCTTCATATCGTTTAGCCAGGCATAGCACGGCTCCCCTTTTGACCTTATCTAGCAAGCCTCGAACATTCCAACTGATAATACGAAGACGCCTATCATATAGCCGAGATATATCTGGTGCTGTGGTAAATGGTGTTACATGTGGATAAAGCTAAAGTATGCGCAACATATTTATTCGAGACAGCACATATGTATTGTGGAAGCAGGACACTAACAACAAAAAACATCAACTTTCCCAAACCCCAATCCCCCTCCCCCCACCCCAATACCTCATGAACGTTGAAGCATCTATCGCGGCCAGACAAGCGTCCCGATCCCAACGGTGGTCAGGAACTACCTTCTGCCAATGGATCCCCAGAGAACGTCTCTTGTACATACAAGTGTCTTCAAAGTCAGGGGAAGACGCTACTAAAAGTAGCCCAGGATGCTGCGCCGTCGGCATGGTGATGAGAGTTCACACGGTAGATGAGCCTAGGCCGCCATCCATCATTTAGTGTCCTCTGTAGAGCGGATGCGAGATTTGCTGGGGGTCTTGGAGCGCAATCTGCGACGCTGTTTGTCATTGGTCAGGGAAATCTTCTGGCTTGGGCCGCCCGACGATGAGTCCGAGTACACTCTGGGTGGCGTGTGGGGTTTGAGCTTGACAACTTCATCTGTCCAATTGAAAACTTCTTCAGGTGATTCAAAGAAGTGCGTCTGCGACTTGTAGGACACCCGCAGTCTGGCCAGAAACAACAGGGAGTACTGGATCTTAGGGGGCTGTAGTCTGGCTTTGGCCTCCATAAAGGATTGTCGGCGCTGTTGAACTTGCCTCGTGTAGTCTGGAAATATCATGACCGGATGTGAGTTATAGTGGAGGGTCACCTTAAGCCGGGCCTGCTGCAAAATAACATCCCTGTCTTTATAGTTTAGAAATCTGGTGATGATGGGCCTTGGACGGGCACCAGGCAGTGGTTTCTGCAGCAAAGCCCGGTGTGCTCGTTCAATAATGAAGCAAGGAGATAAAACCCCAAGGGGAAGCCAGTCCGTCAACCATTTATCCAGGAGGCCCTCCATGTCGTTGCCTTCACAGCCCTCGGGGAACCCCACGAAGCAGAGGTTCTTTCTGCGAGCGCGCCCTTCCGCATCCTCAGCACGCAATACCAGACCCTTCGTGGTCGTCTCCAAGGAGGATATTTTCTTCTGGAGGGTAGATACCGTGTCTTCCACTGTTGATATTCTAGTTTCTGCATCAGTTATGCACTGAACCGCATTGCGAAGGTCTTGCCGTAGGAGCATGACATCGGAGCCGACCGCTCCGATCTTGGCCTCCAGCGTGTACCTAGACTCCGTTATAGCAGCGAGTATGGCGGCATTGTCCGGGACAGGTGACATCGAGTCACCCGGGTTAGGCGCCTGAGCCGCAGTGCCGGTATACTTGTCCATAGTAATCTGGGGCGCTGCCGCGCCTGAGGGCTTGTCCTTAGTCATGGTATGATTAATACAACACTTATGAGCAGCCTCAATGATTGTGCCGGTCACGCAGCAAGCGGTGCAGCTGAGTCAAAATGGCAGCAGAATCATGTACCAGAAACAGAGGCTTAGGTACGGCAGCCCCTGATCGCCGGGGGGTCAGCAACAGCAGATGGATGGAGGGTTGCAGCTGCGCCCAGTTGATTCGTTCTGCAGGTCTTCACCCGCAGGCCACCGCAGATACAATCAATGTGGGGCCCGAGAAACAACAATGGCCAGATCAGCCGCTGGGTCTCCCCTGCGTATCCAGCACCACAGTATAGGCGTCACAGCTCCAAGGGCCCCGGATGACCCAACGTCCAAGGTCTACCCCTGATGTATTAAGGGCCAAGGGCTGCTCTGCAATGTCGGTGTGGCCCCTTGCGTGGTGCAGTGTGGGGAGAGTTATTAGCCAGTCTCTATAGCCTCAGACTCCGCTTTGGGACATCACACCTTCTCAGCATTGGTCGGTCAGGTTGGGGGCTCGGGCACCGACAGGCATTCACACAGTGGCACCACGGCCAGGAGTTATGGCAGGCCACCCGCAGTGACTCATTGCGCACCTAGCGGCCCGGCCGCCGATGGTCAAGCATATGGCTGTGTCCCCAGCGGGGCCAGTCGCATCCCCAACCAGGAAGCCCACCGCTGAGAGTAATGACGGGCTGTGCTGATCGGGAGGGGGGCTCCTAAAGGTGCCCATCTACTCGGACCGCTCCGCTGGCCTCCCCGGATCTTAGCCACCAGAGACGAGCATGCCGCGGCCCGATGCGGCTGCCGGGTTCCAGGTGATATTCTCTGGAGCCTCCCAAGCACCAGCCACCCGCCGCTGTACCGCTTGTAAGTCTCAGGGCGGCAGCCTCCGCGTCGCTTCAGGTCTGAGTAGTCGCGGGTCGCGTGCTCCATTGTCGTCACCTAATCAAGGCCGAGGATCTTCAGGCCTCAGCTCCTCCTCCACCCCGGATCTCTTCACAGGCCTGGAGGGGGCCACTCGAACAGGATCTCGGAAGTCCGGCGGGGCAGGGGCACTGCCCACCAGCAGCTTTGGCTGCGTTTCAAGTGCCGAAGCGGCAGGATAATCAACGGATTATGGCAGGGCTACGGGAGCTCCTTTACAGCGCGTCCACCATGTTGGACCGCTAGGACACGCCCCCCTACTTTTGCATCCCTTACACACAGAGCACTAGCTTCTTCTAAACTTGCACTGGAGGGATCAAAGGTGACAGTTACACTGCATCTCACTGGCCTTTCTTACAGCCCGTGGTGGTTCACCAAGGTCCTGTGTTGAGTTACGGCCTAGCTACGATCCCTGGACATTTGTCTTATTTCCTATATATCATTCTGATGTACCAGTGTCCCATCACCCTCGCCAACCATAGTTATTCTATCTGTCTTTCTGTTCCATGATTTAGGATTTTTGATCGATTTCAATAAAGTCATCCCGTGCTCTTTCTTCAACTACAGATTTTCTGAGTTTCACCATGGACACCTCCTTCTGTACACTCAGATTTTCTCCAAAGGAACTTGACCGCAAAATGTCGGGGTGGTAGTTTGCACTCTATTTCCTCCCTTTCCTTTTGGAGCCTTGTTCAACTGATAAGCCCCCTGGGTGCCTCATGTCAATCTGTTTTCTACCCCTTTACACTATGAGACTCTCCAATGCTGGAACAGCACCCATCTTATTAAAGGTCACTTATACTCAGACCACATTATTCCAGATGAGGAATCTTGGTTTGAAAGTCTCTGGAACTCTTTGCCGGTACCTTCACCAAGGGCTATTGCTCAATATTTTCAAGTTGGACACTTTCGGCCAGAGTTCATTATGTTCCATGCCACTTTGTAATTGAGTTATTAGCTGCAGAGGATGTGTGTCATTCTGTAGTATCTTCATGTTATGTTTATAGTGTGCAACTTTACCTTGTAACTAGCTGCTCAGCCAGTGTGTGTGGTCTGTGTGGAATGTTGACGTGAGCGGAATGTTTGGGAATGCTTGGGTGCCTGGGTGTGTGTGAGACAGTTGGAAGATGGGCTGAGCAGCTAGCAGGCTGCTCCTGGTGGGGCTGTTACTATGGATCTTAACAACTCAATAAATATCTTAAAGATGTCACCTATCTGCATGGAATTCATCTTATTACATTTGGCGGCGACTGGAAATGGACCCGAGCATCTTAAAGAATTTAGAAGCTGTATACAACTGGACATTAAACAAGAGGAACTACAGAAATCAAGAGGAACTAAAAGAAACTACAGCAACTACAAGAAGAAAGTTTGGAGCTACTACAGGCAAGACAGCCCCACCAGTGTCCTTGTCAACGGACGGTCCCAACCACCAGTGTCCATCACACCGGACAGCCCCAGCCCAGGCGTGCTGTTCTCTGAAGTATGTACTTTCATCTCTTGGATATGCGTTATCAGGACAGCCTACATCTAGCTGGAGATCTTACACTACATGGTGTGTCTACTACGCAACAAGAAGTAAATTAAATGGTGGCTGTCTAGGTTTGTGCCTTCTGTAGAACAATGCATTTTGTTTAACGACATGCTGTTTAAGTTCAAGCTTCTTTACATACAACAGTCTCATCCATGTCTGGATTGTGGTAGGTGTTTCCTGCTCAACGTGCCTCCGTGTTAGCCATGACTTGTGGATACTCTGTTTTGTGCCATTTTACTTCCTCTACCTGGTGTTTCTAAATTTTGTTGGCTTAACACTACTTCTATGGCCTGTTCTCCCTGCCTGCCGCAAGTGGTGGGCCATCAAGGTGAGGAATTTACAGTTTTCTGTTTGTTGTCATGAGGATATTATCTTCCCCACAATTAGGCCGCTAACAAAAAAACAGTTACGCTGCAATTTAAATTTCAACTACAGCACGCGCACCTCACCTTGTCGATGGTGTCGCGCGGTGTAGCTGTAGAGCCTTTCATGACATCTTCGTTGCTAGGCAGTCTTCAATGCTGCTGTCGGACGCCTTGCAGCAGGAGTATGCCTGGAGCCACTTGGCGTGTGTCTTATTACACAATCACAAGTAATAAGTCCACAATTGTCTTTTTACTGGGAACCAAGTACCTCATTGTACAACTTGATTCTCTCAGGGTAGCATAGCAATCCAAGGCCTACTCATGGAAGGTGGTGTGAGCTAGTAACAATAGCTTGCTGGTACAAAACAACAACATTCAATAAATCATTGTCCAGTTTGTGCTATTTCCTTTAAAAAGGAAAAGTGCTTTTATTACACAAACACTACTAAATATTGTGCATTAAATTACAATCATGCACAAATAGGTAGATGGAAATATCTTTGGTCACACCCTCGCATCACGTTACACCCCCAGTGGGTTGTAAACACTAGATGTAACATTACAATATAAGGGGTTGTCATTACCAATAAGGTAAGTCTAAAGACTTTTCCAGGGTGTTACCACATCAATAAAAGCAGCCACATGTATACTTCATCATTGTAACACGATGGAAATCGCTGGGAACAAAGGCAATATGCACTACATGTTATAAACCACCAATAAAGTCAATCGGGGTAGTGCAAATGTTCACCAGCATTCTTTTTTTTGTTGTGAATTTTTTATTGTTTGATTAATTAAAAATCATTACAATGTGTATAAAAACAGCATTCATTATACTGGGAAATCTCATATTGTTACCATCAACATTATGAATAGCATACGGAATTCAATAACATATGCTTCAGAATTTCTTTTTGACTCTTACTCTACTGCTACTGCAGCTTTAGGACCAGCCAATAGGAGTCCACACACCCTAGAGCCTCTGTGCTGGTATAGGCTCCAGGAGAACTAAGAAATGAAGGAAAACCTTTACCTGGGTCATACATTCTACCGCATGGGAGACTTAGGGTGATGTTGTAAGGACAACTTCTGGGGTGCTGCTGCACTCTCTGCAACCCCCCACAGCACAGTGCAAACATGATGGTTGCACCGCTGCAATATGGGGTGATTATGGGCACTCCTGTGCTGAATCAATGTGTATTTAATAAGAGGCTTCTCACTCTCTTGGATTTCCAAAAGCGACTTTGTGCCACGTTCCTTTTTTATGATGGGTGCCACAGTCCAACTAGAGGCACCCACAAGTCGTTGATCTTTTGTTGTTTTTTTTAGAGCAGCACAGGGATTCTGGTGCTGCCTGGAAGGCTGTATCCCTCGCCGACACACTCTGTACCGGTGCGGGAGCTGGCATGTTTCTTCTCCTGCCCGCACTCCATGTGGGTGGGAACTGCTGATTAGTATGTCTGCCCACTCTAGACATGGGCATCAGTCATTTCCAAGGGCTTTGGCCTGACCCCAGAGGCTTCCTGCCTCTGGCTTTATTCCCAGGGGGATGGGGTCCCCAAGACAATTATAAATGTGCCCTCCCTAGTTGGATGGGTCCTCGAGGCAGAGAGTAAGTCAGAGGAGGAGGCCCCATGCACGTCCATCTCTGTACAAATAAAGAGGCTCCTAGTGGCCAGCCATAGCGACCACAAACTTTCTCTTTAGGCTTTCCGGCCTTTAAAGGGCACTTTTTGCTAGAAGATGGGTTTTCTGTCTCCCTGTGTCAGATCTGTCCTCTGCCTGGCTCCTGGTGCTCTTCTCTTGCTTGTGGTGGACTCTTGAGTAGTCCCTCAACAGCCAAAATAAAAAACACTCTTTCTGCTGCACTCAACAGATCCTAGAAACTCCTGGCTACTTGCAGGGTACCTGTGTGTCAGCGAAGTCAAGGGTGACTCCCCAGAAATCCCAGGTGAACCATCCAGGGTCCCCCATCAAGACTATTCATCCACCTTTTCCTTGGGGGGCACAATGGGTCCAGTGCCCCTGGCCCTGGAATGACCCATGATAATCCTTGGGGTGATCTGGAGTCAAAATTCCAAAGTCTATCCTTGCATGGACATCAGGTGGCTTCTCCTTCCAGCTGGATTTCTTCTCACCTGTTTCTCTTTTGTGCAGGGGTTCTTAAGTGGGGGTGGGAAGTTTTAGAAGTCAGGTACCCTAACCAATCCTAGAGCGCGGCCTCATCACACAACCCTTGTGTCAACCCTCCTGAACAGTATTCTGGGACATTTCAATTTGGTGACTTCAAGTCATCTGTCGAAAGAGCTCCACTGAGAGCCTCAACCCTGACCCTAGCTGCCACAACTGCCCGATACCTTTTCATCAAAACTTCAAAGGTGAGCCCCTCCTTTGTTGGATTTAGAGGTCTGACCCTCCTCCTTTGTCTAGGGGCCTGGCCTGTTCCAGTCCAGTTGTAGTGCGACAAGGTTATTAACAGATGCAGAGTTCCTCCCCACTCCTTCCTTTCCCAGGAACAGGCTCAAGCATTGTTAATGGCCATTCTGTTTGGTGAGTCCTTTGATCCTCCTGCTGGAGAGAAGAGTAATTAACTTGGCCATGTGGGAGGGAAAAAGGCAGGGAATCTGATTATGAGCTGAGCCAGAGAAATAATAATAATTAAAGTGGCAAAAGGAGTATAGGTATGATATCATCGACTGTAAATCTACTCAGGGTGCATGGTTTGTCCTAGATTGATACCTCACTGGACCCTCTAGGCCTAATTGGGGCAAAACTTGACCTCAGTGTAGATTTTTCCTATTATGTGTAATACAGTGTAATCGGCAATGACCTTCAGTAAGCACTACAGACCTACACTATAAATGCCAGTTTATACTATAAAGCCTACCCCAGGTCATTATCATTTCTTGAAGAATCCCTTCTGTGAAAGGCTACATGTGTGCAAATACCAGACTGAAGACGATGGTAGTCTCACATGTGTGACCATGATTGTGCTAACATGTTCATGTGTAATCAGCTCAGAGCCTCTTAACATTGCTGCGCAGCAGCAGATTTATCTTAAAATGTGAACACTCACTTTATTCACTATGAATTTACAGTGAGTGAGACTTAGGTTGTGAGATTCACTCACAGTAACACTCCAAAAACCAGGTAGTCAAGTTGTGAAAAATCTAGGGGGATTAAATGTGCAGAACCCATTTTCTACACCCTTGCCAATCTCTCCCAAAAATGTCTGTGTACTCAGCTTTCCCAACAACCTTGTGGATATAAGGGAATAGCTACCAGCTTCTTCAACCTATCTGCAGATTAGTACTCTCATCACCCCTGATATTCAGGCAATTGTATGTTGAATCCATAAGATTGTCAGCACATTTAAACCCTCAGGGTCCTCTTTATTTGAAGCTCCTCACCTCTCATGCCAGTCATCAGCTTCTGCTCTTCATGATTATGCACCTAGATACAAAGGGTTCGCCCACAGACAATTTTCTCTGGGACTAGAGCAAATTCCATCCTTATGGTTTTCCCCATTCTCTCTCCGCTCAAGAGTGCTTCTGTTACAAAACACCTTATCTGTAGTCTTGACTTGGTTGCTTTGGGATGCCCTGCTGAAGTATGGATTCATCAACTTCTGGAATGTGTAACCAACTTTTCTTGCCTGATTTCTCACTACAAATTAGTTTACTGATTCTGGAGGGTTATCCTGTAACCTAGTCCTTTGAACCCAGCTCCACCACAATGATTTTAAAACTTATAGAGATCAATGTTCTGCTAAGACCTTTCAGGATTCGCTGCTGACCTGGTCAATAGGTCCTTGGTTCCAGGAACCAGATGTGATTAGAAGCCTTCCTGGACATCTTGGCTTCCTGGTATTTGGAATGGAATATGGATCCCATCCTTACCTCTCCTATCTCTATATTTAACTTTAAAGTTTCAGCAGCTCAGCCCTGCTGAGGGTGTCAAGGATTTACAGCTCCGTCTCCATGGTGAAAAAAGGAAGGTAGGGCACTATATTTTAGAAAAGTGAGAAACAGCCAATGGAAAACTCAGAAAGAATTTAAAAAGAGGTCAACTCTGGTGTCAAATTATTTATCTGGGATTTTGTGTAACACACATCACTGTAATGTACTGCACAAACACAAGTCCTAAGCCACACCGCTGAACACTAATGCTGGAAATTGGGTTGTTGGTTGACTGGGGTGTTAGCCCTGGTAAACCAACAGCCGTAATCCCTGGTAGGGTAAACCGCAAAAATGCACTAAATTAACCTATGCTTAACCAGTGTAGATTGGCAAGAAAGCAGTCAGGCTTAACTTAGAGGCAATGTGTAAAGTATTTATGCAGCACACAAATGGTGATGAGGTGAAACCACAACACAGGAAAAATCCCACACCAATTTATTTTTAAATAGAGTAAAGTATAATAAATTATTTAACACCAAAACAACAAAAATACAATCAGCAGAACTGGAGTTAAGATTTGTTAAAGTTTTCAGTAAAAATTAGCACCTAAATGATCAAACCGCCAACTGCAGACATCTAGGGGCCGATTCCGATCTCGGCCGGTAGGGCACTGAATCGGATTCGGCTTTACCGGATCCGATTCGGAGGCCTAGTTCCCGACCGATTCATACGGGCGTCCGCGCGAGCAAGTACGATGCGAGCGCACGCGAAATCGCCGACCGACTCGTTCCCGGGTCCGAACCGCTCCGACCAACTCGTACGGACACGGCTCGCACTACGCAATGGAGACGTTACCCGCCCGAGCCAGTACGATGCGCGCCTCGAACAGCCCGACCGACTCGTAGCGTCCGGCTCAGAAGAGCTGTCGGAGCCGGACTTGGGGGGTCCGTGTTGGACCCCCCTGCACGCGTAGCCGCGCGAGTCGCACACAGGGGGGACCCAAGGGTCCCCCCTACACATGCATGTGCGGTGCGAGTCGCACCAACGCGTACCCACTGTAGGGGGCCCCCCTGTTCGCGACGTGCCCATTCAGTCAATGGGAGCCCGTGTACGCGTTGCACGACCGGCTCCCATTGACTTCAATGGGAGCCCGACCGAGTCGAGTCCGGCAGCATGCGGCCGCATCGTACTCGCTCGGTCGGACTGCTGGAGTCCGGCTCGGTCGGAAAACTCACCGGATCCGGCTCGGTCGGTGAGTTTTCCGGCCCAGATCGGAATCGGCCCCCTAGTCGTGCGAGACTGGGTTAAAGTTGAAAAATATGGCTGACCGCGATGGAGCACAAGTCAGATACAAGAAGTGGATTGGGCCTGGTCAGCGCTTACCTTTGGAATTTTCAAGAAACATTTTTGGAGAAAGTGAAGTTCAGGGGAGTAAGGCTGCAGGCTGTGTCCGAGGAAGGAGCATCATCATCGGGGAGTCACTGGAAGAAGTTTGAGCGTAGTCAATGTATGGAAGTCGGAGGCTGTAGTCGACAAGAGTTGCAGGAAGCCGGATACCCCTTTGGCAAAGGGCATCTGAACAGGATTTGCTGCTGCAGAGAAGAATGTAGCGGGGGCTTGTTAGGATTACTAATCCTTGCACCCAAGCTTGTGTCATATGAACATCAGGCCATCACACCACCAGCCATATTGCCATTCCCTAGTCCCATTCATCATGTGCTGTTTCCTAAAATCTGTAATTTGAAAAAACCACCATGGGTCTCATATTTTTAAATGTGCACTAATGGTTGCGTAAATCATGAGACATCTCTGTCCATATCCACGTGTCTGTAACAGCCGCATGATTATGAGACAAGCCCAAACTGTTGCTGTTACTCTTGTATCAGTAATTAGGCATGTGCCTGTAATTATCCTCGTAACAAGCCTTGTGTACTCAGCCAATCCTGATCCTGTACCAGAAAAGTGCACTTGATAAATATTCATGTGTTCTTAATTATCCATGTGCTGCAATCCTCCACATGCTTCCATTTGAACATTATTACAGGAAAACTCGTGTTTTTCTAGAAAGAGACACAATTATAAATATCAGAGCTCCACTCCTGTCAAGTGCTTGGCTTTTTCTCCTAAGAGAGAGTTCTTCTCTCCGTTTCCTCCAGGAACCTCGCAACCCCACCTATCTTAGTCAAGCTCCCAGCCTGTTTTCAGCAGTTCCTGCATTCTCTACGCAGCCAATCGGACCTCCCTGGTTTCCCTCCTCTTTTTAAAAAAAAAAAGACTTACCTTACCTTAAAACAGCATTCCTTCTTTGGCTGCCATTCTTCCAGAGTGGTGATCTTGCTGGACCGGCTCCAGCACCTAGACACAAGAAAAAGTAAAAATTTGGAATGAGCAAGAAATAAGGTTAGCGAACTAACTTATTTTTGAACTACAAACTGTAAACTATATTTCCCTCCTCGGAGCTCTGGAAAAGAAAGCTTGATTCAAACGAAGGCTCATTCCACAGGAAATACGAGTGACTTTCTCATTTTTAGCAACAACTATTGACAAATAAGGGTGGGTGGTAAGCTCCGCTCCGCTGGCAGAGTTCACTGAGTTTTTACAACTCTGCACTCCGCTTGGAGCATGGAGTTCGGCAAAACCCCGCCTACCGCTGGCAGAGTGGAGTTTACCAACAAGCTATGTGAGCAGTATTGTCTTATCTTGTAAAGCTTGCCCATTCCAGGAATGCTGCTTCTTTCGCTGTACATTTAACACAGAGTAGACATTGCTGGCTTGTAAATGGGGGCAGCAATGCAGGGAAAGATGATCAAAGCAAAGCTCCAACTGTCACTAGAACTTCCCCGCCACCCATGCGAAGCATGACTTAAATTGAAATTTGAATACACTTGTTTTAAAAAGTCAGCATAAACTTCTTTGTCTCATGGTGGCACTTGGCTCTCTTCTCTATGCACTTACTGAAAACTGTCACAGAGAAGTGACTCCAACCCTCCAAACCTCAGCTAAATAGCTGGGTGTATGCTTGCTGGAAAATGATGCAGCCACTCAGACGAGATGGCTGCACAAAACCACCGGCTACAGGCGTGTTAGTCGTCATGCTGGGTCATCGACTTTACAGTCAGCGGCAGTTTTTGGGCTAGGGTGGCTGCTGATGCTCACACAAAGTAGGGGGTGAAGAGGGCCCAATCTCCGATCTACAGCAAGAACAACATCAGCACCCTGAGCGGCAGCAGGCTGCCGCCTCGCACCCGGTGCCGTGGGAGGATTTCCTCCCCAATCAGAGACAGCAGCAGGGAATGCCCGGGTGGAGACAGGCTATCACTGATAGACTCAAGTTCACTGGCTGGTTTTTTGTGAACAAATTATCGTATGTGATACCCCAGCCACAGGTTGACCGTCGGATCCAAACCATAAGGCACCCACCAGCTAGCTGATGACCGATTGGACGAGCAGTGTTTACACACAGTGAAGACTGAGGCACGTGTGACTCCACAGCGAATGAGCACTTCGTAATTCTGTGAAGTGGGCTAGGATTGGCTGAGTTACCCCCAATACAGCAATCCTGGGTCTCCTAGCACATCAGGAGTCCCTCACTATACCAGGCGACCCCCATAAAATATGTATAGCCATGGGATTGGCTTCCTAATGATAAATAGCGGACCCCAAACAGACTCGAACGATCCAGTGAGTAGCGGGCAGGTGCTCATTTTAACAATGACCAGACTTGAGAAGGGGTGTTTTGAATATGATAAAGTGAAAGGCTTGTGAAGAGAATTTAGTAGTGTGTCAATTACAGGTGGCCATCGGCCGAGCAAAAAACTTCGCAGAATTTGGTGGAGTTTCTCAGTAACTCTGCGAAATTCCGCTTATTGACAATACCATTTTTGTTAGCATGGACATACTAACGATTAGCATATGAAGTTAATATGCTTGCTGAAGGGAATCCAACCTGAAATTCTAACCTAATATCTGGCTCGTCAAAAAACTCTGGGAGATCAGGCAAGAAATCAGGAGATATCGTTTTCTATGCTGAAATAGAAATTTATTTCTGTGAGTAATTAATCCCAAAATTGTTCTGGCACATAAGTAACAGTGAAAGTTTGTGCTATTATTAATGTATTTCATGTTTCTTCTCCCTTAGTATCTCCTGTGAAGACACATTCTGAAGGTGGAAGACTCCAATCATTGGCAGGCAGGCTAACGGACCACACACTTCACGCGAGGTGCCAGATTCCATCTCTTGCTGTCTGTCTCTATTCCCCCTTCCCTCCTTGGACAGCACCTGATTTGAGGTTTTCATCCTTGATCAGTTGCAGTGTCAGGAGCGAGCGCAGGTCCAGCATCGTCCCCGCAGAAAGGCTTCCAGGTGAGTGGCGCAACAGATCTACCGTGAAGTCAGGTCAACAGGTAATGCACTTCGGGCTGATCGATGAGCAGGTTGGTCCGAGTCTTCTCTCCGTTCTCAGAGCAGGTTTTAGCCAAAAAAGTTTCAAGTCTCAAATTTAGGATTTTGGCTATCTGTGCACCTTTAGCACCACCACCAAGGATCCAGGACTAGAGGGGCATAACTTGGGGGTTTAGGATTCACTCGGGTGGGTCCAGATGGTGGGAGCCTGCTATGTCCCTGTGGCTCCCAAAAGGAGGCAAGCAAACTAGCCCATGGAGTAAGTCTGGTAGTCCTGGGTTCAAGTGAAGAAGCAGGGCTCAAGCAGCAGGGCAGGTCTCTGAGGGTTCAAGCAGGCTCCAGGCTGCAAAGCAGTCCTTCCAGTGGCAGCAAATCATTTTTATAGAGTATACAGCAACAACAGCAGCCAGCAGTCCTTTGAGAGTCTTTCCACAGGTCCAGAAAGTGAACTAAAGAGGGGGTTTGAGGGCCCTATTTTTATACCTGGTCTTTTCTTTGGTGAGGGAGAAGTTTCTAGAGGTTTCTCTTCGAAGTGCTTGGAATTGGCTGACCTTCCTGCACTGGCTCCAAGCTGGCTGCAGAGACAATGCAGAGGTTATAAGCCCTGTGTGTGAAGGTATACCACAGTCTATTCCGTTGCAAGTGGGGCTGTACCCAGCTCCTACCCCCATCCTGCCTGCAGATGGCCCATTCAGGCACCCCTAACCTTCTATTGCGTGCCTGTCTGGGAGAAATTCACTAAGTCCTAACTGCCAACTACTCCCCGTCATGTGACCCAGGGGAGGCTGCATGAACCAAATGGCAGAGGGCAGGAAAATCCCCTCTTTCTAAAAGTAGCTTTTTCAAAACTGTAATATAAAATCCAACTTTAAAATTAAAGAGGACTTTTAATTACAATTTCATAGATGCCAAACATGAAATGTTTATCTGTCTCCAATCAAACATTCACACGTATTAAATGTAATAAGACAACCCAATGTTATCATATGGGACAGGTAGGCCTCACAATACTGAGAAAATAATTTAGTAGTTTTTCACTACCAGGACATATTAAACTTATAAGACTATCTCTAACATTTTAATTACAATGCACCCTGCCCTTTAGACTACCTAGGGTCTACCTTAAGGGTGACTTATATGTAATAAAAGGGGAGTTTAAGGTTTGGCACAAGGTTTATATTGCCAAGACAATTGCAGTTTAAAACTGCAATCATGCTGCAATGACAGGCCTTTGACTTGTTTTAAGGGGCTACTTAAGTGGGTGGCACAATAAGTATTGCAGTCCCACTAGTTTCATTTAATTTACAGGCCTGGGGTGTAAACCAATTTTACCACATTTTAGCGAGTGAGCACAAGCAATTTAGCACTGGTTAGCAGTGGTAATGTGCACAAAGTCCTAAGGCCAACAGTAGCAAATTCTGCACAAATGGGAGGGGTGAGGGTAAAATGTTTGGGGGTGATCCTGTCGAGAGGGCCAAGTCCCAAAAAAAGTGATAACCTTTGTTTGGGAACATGTTCGAATGTCATGTTTCATCTCTAAATAGTTGTAATTTAAAATCCTCTTTAATGGTAAAGTTGGAGTTTCAGTCACAATTCTGAAAATGCCACTTTTAGAAAGTTGCCATTTTATTTTCCTAGCCATTAAGGACCTGATTCACAAAGGGCCTCCACACTCATAACAGAGGCCCCGCAATTGTGGTGGGGGGGGTTTGCACTTGTGACGAGGGCTCTGCACTTGTGGCGTGACCTCCGCAATGAGAAACTGCGGTACGGAGGTCCCGCCATGAGTGTGGGGCCACCACTATGAGAGCAAGCCCCTGCCACGACTGCGGGGTCTCTACCACAAGTGCTGAGGTCCTTTTTGAATCAGGCCCTTGGTGTCTTCAGCCTGTGCCCTTGGTCACATGACTGTGATTAGAGTGACAATTAGGTTTTATGGCTTCTTCCCAGAAAGTGCGACAATAGGGGCAGAGCTGTTACCTTCCCGACTTACATTTCAAAGAAGCTGCCTCCAGCACACTCAGAAAGAACTTGCTGTTAAAATATGACATGAAGATTCTGGTGAAGGTTCTGGAGACCTGACTAGGTAAAGTCATACACTTCTTGATACATGACAACCAAGTCAGATTTGTACCACATCACTCATATCATAATCATATGTGAACTTTATCACATGTACTTCAGCAGACTTGAATGGATACAGACGAAAAACTGCTACTCTCATTAGACGATTAGAAGCATTCGATTGAGTGTAATGGTCATACCTTTCTTGTACCATGAAACGCTTTGGCATAGGCAAGACTTTCATGCCAACGGTACAGTGTCTGTAATAGATTCCTCTCAACACCAATGTCATCGCATGAGAAACAAGAAAGTCATGCCCACTCTCACCTCTACTCTTCTTTTTAACCCTGAAGCCATTGGCTAGCTCCATCTAGATCGCATCACAGGTGGCGGGGCTATGAACTCCAGTTGGAGAACTTAAGATACTATTGTATGCCAATGATGTGCTCCTGACTGTTGGTGACCCCAGAAGATCGATCCTGGCACTGATGAGCCTCATTGAGGATTTCTCTTGTTTCTCGGGATAAAAGAGAAACTGGACTAAGTTGGAGGCCATGCAACTAACCCCAACACTGTGCCCAATTCCCTACACGGCCTACCAGTGAAATTGACCTACAATGGGTTGAAATACGTGGGCATCCTGGTGAGCAGTAATTTCTCCACCATAATTCCGGACAGTGTCTGTGTAAAAATAAAAAGTAATTTTCTCTACTGGTCCGCCTTACAGATTTCCCTATCAGGGAGGGTTCTGACTGTTAAATTCCTTACAACTCCCAGATTGAACTACATATTCTGGATGCTCCCATTCAGCAAATTGTCAAAACTCCTTCAGAGGATCGAAATAACTATTCAGAAGTATATCTTGGGCCAGACAGGACCATGACTTGCTTCCTTCCCACTTTATCCGGCTTTGACCTCAGGAGGGCTCCGACTCCCCCACTTTCGTTCTTATTATAGAGCTCAACATCTTTCCCAAATGGTGTACCATTTAAATATTCTTAAAGAAATGCCTATGTGAGTTAACATTGCACATCAGCTTTTTCAAGACTGACCAAGTCTCTCTGTTCTGTATGCGAGGCTGACAGCCTTGCTTGATCCTCACAAACCGATGCTGCTCAAGATGCATAAAATAATGGACATCTACGCTTGCCCTGCTGTTGGGAAGATGGTCTAACTCATCCTAAAACCCCATTTTGGTACAACGAGGCTCTATCCATCTACAAGGCCCCTTTGATATGGCCTCAGAGGAAACGTAAATGGATCACTACACTGGAGCATGTCTTGCAGGACCAGTAAATTAAACCCTTTACAAAGCTTTATGAGTAATTTAAGCTCCCCAAGTTAAGTTTTTTTAAATACCCCCAACTCCCTCAATGTTTGCAGACTCACCAAGGATCCATCAAATGGGTTCATGAGCGTTTAATATGACAGCTGTTCTCTAAACCTTTGGAATGCCTCCTACTTCTCCGGTCCACACCTACAGTACTCATCAACAGACAGGGCCCTACTCATGGAGATTCATGATTACATTCTTTGAGAAGCAAGTATGAAGTTCAGTTATTTAAAAATTCTTCAGAATTGGTATTGGACCCCTGCTAAGCTTCATAGGACTAAATTGGCGCCTGACCCAGATTGTTAAAGATGCACACAACCAAACAGGGACCTTTTACATATTCTCTGGTGCTGTCCTAGGATACAAGCCTTCTGGTCCACACCAAATGCTGTTCTTGCTGTTCTTCGTGACACTTCTGATATCCCGGAGAGGACCAACCATGGCTGCTGCGCTGGCTTCGGCGAAAATCTGTCTCCTTCGAAGATGGTTGACATCCAAGGTGCCTACGCTGGAGGAATCGATGGGGTGCATGCTGACAACAGCGGCACAAGAACACCTGATGTACAAGCTGAACGATTGGCTACCCGTAATCCTTTCTGTTACTCTTCATATTAGTGGATATCGAGCATCTTGTGAAAAAAGACTAAGACGGTGCGACGAATAATGGTATGTTTCTCTGCATTATCCACTTCCGCATGTTTCTGCTCATGCGCACTGCTGTGTAACTTATGTTTACTTGTTCCTGTACCCAGGGCTTTGAGTGGGCCGGGTCTCACCGGTGATGAGCACTGGCAGTTTTTGTAAGGGGGCCTCGAAACGGGTCTCTATTGGGCTCTGTTTTGTGCCCTGGCGGTCTGTTTTTTTCCAGACTGCAGTGACAGCAGGCACATCGATGTGCGCGTGCTCACACGGCTCACTTCTCACTAGTGGAGAAGTTACGGCATGAGTCGACGTCATGCCAGGTAAGCGTTGTAAGGGAAGGGAAATCCTTTAAAGAGAGTCATTTTCTCTCTGGATTTCCCTTCTCTTTTTGAAACTCAGGAGCAGCAATATTGTCGTGATGTCACCAGGGCTTTAAGTGGAAGCTTTTTCAATATTAGATACAAGCCATAGTTGCTGCTTATTTATCTTATGCAACTAACAACCATTGAAAAAGCCAATAGTCCTGACATGTTGTAGGTATGATGTTACTTGTTGTATGATATATTTGGATGCAATGACAGAAACAGCAACAAGTCGGGCGGCACACTATGCTAAGCACAGATTTTTAGCTTACGTGTTCTTAAGCCACTCCTTAATTATATTGGCCACGCCCCTTTGAGAGACCCCCTAGCTTTCATCCCACTTAAAGCCCTGCCTATGCTATACCTGTTATTGCTACTCGCTCTGAGGTATAATGGTTACATCACGTAGAGATGACCTGTTAGGATGTTACCTTTTTTCCAATTGGTGTACTAATAACATTTTTTTTAACATAATCAAGGGCTAAACCCCAGACCGTCGAGAATGCTTTGAGGAAGATGGATGAGGCCATAACAGCGCGATTCATAGTTGAGAATTTACGTATGTAACTAGTAAAAAAGTATCTTTCACGCTTTATGACAAGACAACTGTCGCTGTATTGGATATTGTATCTAAAATTGGGCTAACAATTCAGGAGCTTCATGGTAAAAACTTTTGGCAATATTTCCCCAAAAGCTAATTAAATGGTACCACACGGTCAATTTAAACCGAAAGCCTCAGTTACCGAGTTTTACACTTGGGACTAACTGCTAACACAAGCGAGAGAAAGAAACCTGTAAACGCTGCTTCATAACCATTAAAATACACTTAGGCAGTATCCATTTCAAATATACATTAGCAGATGTTTCGCAAACACTTGTAGCTGATGAATATTTGCCAAGCTAGTCAGAGTAAATGGAATTTTCAAAGTGTTTTTATCAACAGGCTAATGTGGAATTATCTCCATCCAGCTTCAGTCTAAAAATAGCTAACATATGTAAACGATGCAGTATCTTTGACTGCCATATGCTGCTTTTAATGCAAAGCATGTAGCTCCACGCTGCTGAGATGCCTATAACAGCTCCTATATTTAACGGATAGCTGACACCACAGCATTACTGTGATACTATCATGTGTTTTATGCATTATTTTACGAAGATATAACACTTTGCAACCTATAACATTTGTACGTTATTACCCAATTCAATGCATTATCATTTTTATCCACAAAGATGGCATACAGGTTCAAGACAGAATGGCTACAATTAAAAAGCACTGACTGAGTCAATGGGTTTGACTTTGGTATGATGTATGCACTCGAAGATACACACTGTTCATGCACACATTTACATAACCCTCACATACATGCACATTTGCCTAAAGAGAAACGCTGTCTAGAGACACTCAGGCACACAGCAAGTACACATCTACTGATGCCCAAATACAAAGACCAATAGCTATAAAGGTGTCCGTTCCCACAGATCTACAGGTCCCCATGGACACAGACCAAGAAATATGATGAGTACATGCACACAAACCAATAGACACACATGCACACGGACGATCAGATTTAGAGCTGCCAGAGCACACAGACCAACTTAGGCGCACACACCCCTGCAATACACAGACAAACGTACAGTTTCTCATTATAATGAGCGCTTTTATGTAACAACACAATGCGCTTTGCATTCCCATTCTTTTAATGGCCTCTTTGATAGTGCCTCACTCTCTAGGACTAACAAATGTCACATTGCTAGATTTAGCCATGCATGCCGCAAAGAATGTACTCAGCCTTCAACTTTGCTTTTGCAAATTATTATCAATTGTGTTCGTACAATTCGTGTAAGTATACACAAACAGTGATCCTAAACTTAGGAGCAGCCCATGAGCACTGCCACAAGAGTGTTGGTGCCCTTACTCTGTGCATTACTTGAAATTGGAACTTCACTCTCTCATCTCTTTGTATTATTTACATTGAGTGGGATTTGATATGAGCAGTTTGTGGCCCTGTATGAGTGCGCCACTGTGCTGTACCTTTGATGATGCCTTTGAGGAGCAGAGTCAGCTCTGAGGAGTGATCATTGTGATATCTGAGACCTTAGGCACATTGGACACAGAGTAAGTCCAACCGTTAGCTACATTGAGGAAGGTGTTGGAGGATTTTCCACATAAATGAACAGTTGCAAAATGCAAAGTGAAAGACAGAATGTCTGAAGCAAAGAGAGTAGTAACCGTGAACTGTCACTATTCTGCTGAGTCAATGGAGACCAAGATCACCAAACACAATGGGGAAGATTAGGAAAAAAAGAAAAGAGATGCCCTGAGTAGTGGTCTGAACCAAGTACTGCAAACAGGAGTTGTCTGGTTGATCTATTGCCCATGCCACTAAAGAAATATGGCACCATTTAATGGCATAGGGGAAAGGATCCGCACAATAACAAGCTCGTATTATATACCAAGATGAAATAGATCCCCCAAACCTATTGGGGGTCAGGTGATCGTCACCCTGACCAATAAGACTAAAAACCCGTATGACTGGATGTTACAGAAATGCCTGAAATTAAAAGAGTGATTCAAAATGCATGTGATGCACCCTCTCAGCTGGTGGTTGGCGAGAGCTCTCTTTTAGAATACCTCTACCTCAGTCTTAATTGTGGAACAATACCCATATGTTGTGGGAGGAGTGGCACATAACCTAGCCTAAAGATATGTGAGACAAGAACCTGGGCCACACCAAAAGCAGAGGTAAGCCCTCGAAAATGCACCAAATCTGAAATGTTAGTTGAGATTGGCCCTGAAAGTATTTTTCTATCGAACCTATTGTAAAGGTAGGGAGACCCATGCCTCTCCCCCTCTCAGGCATTGCCGATTCAA
This sequence comes from Calotriton arnoldi, assembly GCA_963921515.1. Lineage (NCBI taxonomy): Eukaryota > Metazoa > Chordata > Amphibia > Caudata > Salamandridae > Calotriton > Calotriton arnoldi. Next base: position 50,173 of record CAWUFW010010347.1, on the reverse strand, counting down.
CCCCTCAAGTTGTTCCACGAGATTTTACAATCAACAGAGGAGATAAGGGGCAAGATGAAAGAGTGGGACTGCAGATGGGAGGCTCAAGTAGCATGAAACAGCAATCTGTGGCTCCTGCAATGTAGATCGTTTGCCCACATCCACTGTTGGCAATCAAAGATGAGCGGGCTGGATAGCAAGTGTAACATCAATGTAAGCTACTAGTAAGTAAGTGTCATATATCAATATGGCTGGTTATTCACACGTGTAATTTTGTTCCTTCCTAGCTGCACCCCGGGTGTGTGGGGGCTAAGATTAGGGACCCACCTTAACAGAAGGTTGTTTCAAAAGTGTTTACTATTTTGAAGAAAAGGATTGCTGGAGGAGGTTTGATTGTATTGTATTGTATTGTAGCGCAAACTGTCACCCCAAGGGTATCCTGGCGCTGCGAGTTACAATGTTGTCAATGTACGTATAGGCGGTCTACCCCAGAAAGCAGATTGTGAGACTCGTGAAACTCCTCCCTCGGGAATAACCAAGTCTTCAGCCTCTTCCTGAATTAGAACAAGGTTTGGGTTTGTCTAATATTTGAGGGGAGATCATTCCATAACCGTGAGGCTGACGTGCCAAAGGCTCTGCCACCAGTCCGAGTTTTTTTAAATCTCGTAGTATTCACCAAATTTGCAGTTGATGAACGGAGATTTCTCGTGGGAACATACAGAGTAAATTTTTTCTGCAAGGATTTCGGACCCATTCCATGTACTGCTCTGAACACAATACAGAGGGATTTAAATTGTATTCTCTGACAAATTGGTAGCCAATGTAGGTCCTTCAGAGCCAGGGATGTTGAGGATCTGTGCTGCCTGTTTAAAGCTAATTTAGCTGCTATTGTCTGGATCCGTTGCATCTTCAGTATCACTAAGTTTGGCACACCCAGGTACAATGAGTTGCAGTAATACAGTCTGCTCAGAATTACGCTCCTCACCACTTGTGACCTGGTGGTAACAGGCAGCAGCGGAAGGATCTTTCGTAGGGCTCTAATCAGGGAGAAGCAGGTGCCAACTGTTTTATTAACTTGTGAGTCCAGCTGAAGGTTATCATCCAGCATAACCCCCAAATTACATACTGTTCTGGCTGGAGTTAATGGTTTGTCTGTGGGGTGAGTCGGAATTCAGTAGGGAAGGGCGAGCAATTTTATTCATAGAACAATATACGATTTCCGTTTTGTCTCCATTAAATTGTAGAGAGTTATTTTTTAGCCAGTTTGTGGTGCTTTGCATGCACTCCTGGAATTTATCCAGAGAGACTGCCTGGTTTCCTTCTAGTGAGAACATCAGTTGCGTGTCATCTGCATAGTTGACTAATTCAATGTCAAAGGACTTAATAATGGGGATAAGTGGGCGCAGATAAATATTAAATAGGATCGGGCTTATTGCTGATCCCTGCGGTACCCCGTGGCACACGGGGGTCTTTGGGGGTGTGAAAGGTGGAAGTTTGATGTCTACTAATTTTATACAGTAACTTATTTTCATGTTCTCCAGAACTGTTAAACAAAAATACACTGTAAATTGAAAAGGGGCTTTTTGAATCGCACGAATTTCTTTTTTCTTTCAATAATCTATTCTAGTAAGTATTGACATATTTGAGCCAGACTGGGGAGGGTGGCTCATTCTAGGTGTCCACCTTAAGCCAGCTGGGCTTTCTGATGGTTGATCTACATGCAGAAGAGACTTATTTATTGTTAGACCAAAAAGACGTTTACCTGGTCACATAGCAATATATACTTGTTTTCACAAGGTGCAAGTGGTAGGCGTCTGAACAGGGTTTCTGTTGGTGTTGTGCATTACTATTATGGCACATTATTGTAAGGACAATTATCTAGGGGAGTATTCAGTTTATTATAAGGTTTTACTGTTTCAGCTACCTATGTACACTGCTTTGTGTTCTAAATTGGTTTGTTATAAGCTGATTATGTACTGCACTTAATAAAGCACACTATATTTGTTTAGCATATACGGATTTTTGGGCTATGACAACAAAAATAAGACTAGCGCCCTACCACTATCCACATTGCCAATAAAGAGTTACATGTAGCTATGGCAACAAAATAATATACTTTCACTTTGAACCTTTTCAATGACTATTGACGAAGTAAATCAGGCACTGGAAACTCCAGTGGTAAAGGTGACACAAGATAAGCCAAATTGTCAAATTGATGAATGATGCCTCAGAGGTGAAAGCGGGAATTGATAATGTTGGAGTTACTAACAATCAATTGTTAACATCCTCTATAATAAATGGAGTGAGGCTTGAAAACGACCTCAATGCAAGCAGAAATCAAAAAGCATGCATTTGCGAAAAGGGAAAAGTTCTCCTATGTAGTATGGACTTAACTCAGTATTGGTTTCACCGGCCCCTCTGGAACCTATGGGTGAGTGCCTTAATCACTTTGTCCCATTAGTTCGTACCAACAAGCCTTATTCCTGGGAGAGACAGTCCAAAATAATGACAAGCATTGGAAATGCAATCGGTCTCGCATTTGTTTGAGTTAGAGCTTTTAGCATTGTAAATGGCAATGTCTTTTACCTGTGTGTTATGGAGTGTATGTATGTGGTGTGTTGTGGAACTATGTGGTTTGGATTGCATTAGTTAGTTGTGTAATTGGGTGGCGTGGAAGTGTGTGGTGTGGAGTGGATTTGTGTTGTGTGACTATGTGGCATGGTGTGCTGTGGAATTATGTGGATAGTAATTATGTGGTATTGAGTGTACTGGAATCATGTGGAGTGGGATTGTGTGTTATGGAGTGTAATTATGTGGAATGGTATTTTGTGTTGTGGAGTGGTATGTACTGGAGTTTAATTATGTGGTGTGCTGTTGAACTTTGTGGCACAATGTGGAATTGTGTGGTGTGGATTGGATGTATGTGGTGTGTTGTGTACTTGTGTTGTTGAGTTGTGTTATGTGGTCTGGTGTTGAATTATGAGGTGTGGATTGGAAATGTGTGGAGTTGAATTTTGTGGTGTGGAACTGTGTGAGTAGCTATGCATTTTTTAAGCTATTGTCAATGTCATTGTGTTTTAGCCATGTGTTATGGGGTGGAGTGGATGCATGTGGTGTGGATCGGAATTATGTGGGGTGGATTGGAATTGTTTGTTGTGGAATTGTGTGGTGTGGAATTGTGTGGTGTTGAGTGGAGTTGTTTACTGAAATTATGTGGCATGGCATGCAGTGGAATTATGTGGATAGTAGTTATGTGGCATTTAGTGTACTTGGATTGTGTGTTATGGAGCATAATTATGTGGAGTGGTAATGTGTGTCGTGGAGTGGCATGTAGTAGAGTGGAATTATGTGGCATGATGTGGAACTCTGTGTTGTGAATTGCATATATGTGGCGTGTAGTGGAATTGTGTTGTGTAGTTGAATTATGTGGTTTGGTGTGGAATTATGTGGTGTGGAATGGCATTTTGTGGAGTTGAATTATGTGGCATGGAACTGTGTGGCATTGAGTGAAATTATGTTGAGTGGAATTATGTGGCATGGTGTAGAGTGTATTATGTGGCATGAGTGGATTTATGTGGTATCGAGTAGAGTGTAATTAGGTCGGGTTTAATTGTGTTGTTGAGTGGTATTATGTGGAGTGTACATATGTTGCGTGGTGTTATACGGTGGGCTGGTTGAATCATGGTTGTATTGTTGTGTCACCAGCACCCAAGTCAATACCACAGTGTTGAAGGCTGTAAGAAAGGTAGGAGTACCAGCAGAGCTGCTCTGCTTGTCCGCAGTTCACATGAGGTTGGCCACCATTTGTACAGTCTAGCCACAGGAGGGTAATATTGTTTTAAAGAGAAACACCTTCTTAACGCAAAGAGGGAAGTGAATTGTTTTAAATCATGACAGAAATGCAACGTGATTTCAGTCATCAAACCGGATCTTATGAACTTTCTAAGCCACAGCAGCTTGAGATTTCATTGACGGCATAAATGTCTAATATAGTTTACAGGATGTGTAACTACGAGGTAAGGATGATAAAACATGTACTATCAAACCGAAGAAGCAACAATAGGGCGACAAATTGGCTCCATGTCATTGGGACCACTGTTCCATTGCTGGACTTTGATAAAACTGTGCAGTCTGGGGTTGTAGTCTTGATGCATTTGAATTGAGCCAATTGGATTAGCACATGTGATAACAATGAAATTGTAAAACTATCTGTAAAAGCAAAGTTCAGAAATGGAAAACTGGTGCACCGTTGACATGGGACAAATCTCATCATATTTTGGATCTCTTAAACTCTTAATGACCATAGATGATATGTCGTGATGTCATTGTATCCACGCAAGAGAGCACGCACCCTGCGTTTTCACATTACATTTAATTTTTGGCCACGCTTGATAGAGCTTTTCTGCTCGATCCAAAGACCTGCCCTTAACTTTTTTACACCAGGGCTTCCCTAACATAATTTCACATACTTTTCCAGAAATGTCACAACAAAATTATGTCATCTCATATAACCCACCCACTATCCCATATATGCCTGACCATAAATGGCAGACTCGCCATCTTGTCTTCCACATAGTATCAAAGTGTTCCATTGGATCGAGGATGAAGGTTGACCCAGAGGGAGGGAGCATAAGTACTTGGACGGGAAAGAGAATTGGATTTGCAAGTACAAACATAAGAGCATTGCATCTGAATAATAAGAGTACGCTTGCCAGTGGAGGCTGGCTTGTTAGTAGAAAGTAGGGACGCCCTTTCACTAAACGAAAAAAGGGCGTGAAAGGAGTCTCATTTGCAGATTAACCGATGGGAGCGGGGCCCATGCTACCTTTTGTCCCAACCAGGGGCTGCTCACCACCACCCAGATGTCGCACACCCACCGCTGAATTCCAACAGTGCTCCTCGGGATTTACAATGCACCTTATAAACTTGCTGGATAAAATATTCCTGGAAGTACCACCCTCAAAATGAAACACAAGTCAGAAGTGCAGACCGGGGCTTCTGGGGTATGCTGGAATTGGTGCTCGTATAAAAACAGAAATAGACACTCACAAATAAAACGCACTTAGTGTCAGACCGTCTGATGACATGTTTGAAGGTTCGATTGAAAAAAAATAAAACAAAGTTTGTGGAGGCGGGAGTGCATACAAAATGTTCCATCTTGCCCAAGTGTGTAAGGCGCTCCGCAGCATAAAGAAAACAGAGCAGACATCTGTCAGACATCTGAAACACACTAGCGCATGGGTGAAGTGCTCAAAAACAGAACAGAGCTCGGAGCGACATCTGTCAGCAAATGTGATGATAAAACAGGAACGGAGCATTCTGAAAATCATGCTGCAACCCTCAGCCCAGTGTCCAACGGGAATACTACTTGTCCTAGCACACACCTTTGAATTGACACAGTGTACCACACACAGAAACACAAGTGCCTGGGTTATGCTAGTTTGATTTTATTTGTTTGATTTTATCTTTAAACGTAGAGGCAAGGAGCAGCGGTCTCAGAGCGGAGGGGGCGGGCAAACAAGGCACAGGGAGACAATCCGAACATAATTAAAGAACAGCGTCCCGGTAGTGATTTTAGAGGGTTGTTGGGGGTGGGAAAACAAGGCACAGGAAATACTACTAACATAAATTAAAGAACAGCTTCCCACGAACTGTGAGTGACAGCGCTGAAGCAAGCAGCACCCACCTCTCATTGCACACAGTTCACCTCCTTGTGCATCTCGTGCCTGCTTGCGCTCTTTTCCCTTTAGGTGTGGCTAAATTTGGAGAGCCAGAAACGTCATGTTGCCACCGCTGCTCCCCTACCTCCTGCTTGGGAGCCTCGCTGCCACCTGCGGGTGGAGAGAAAAAAGCAGCGATCCTGGAAGCGGAGGGGGCGGGCAAACAAGGCAGAGGGAGACAATCTGAACATAAATTAAAGAACAGCGTCCCGCGAGTGAAGTGAGGGCGCTGGGAAGAAGAAAAATACATCCATCCCACCCTGACAGCTGCCGAATGAACAAGCACGCGAGTGGTGCACGCGCTTGCGAGCAGCAGGCGTGACCACACGCTCGTGCACCATGGCCTTTTGCTTGCGGGTAACCGCAGGGAAAAGGCCATGACGCACGAGCGTGTGGTCAGCTTTCTGAAACCCCTAACATAAAGTCTTGCCAGTGCAGCGCTTGCGCGCTACTCGAGGCTCGACCTAAAAAAAGGTACAGTAGAGCTTGTTGGAGAATGTGTAGGTTAGTGTTTTCAAGTTTTCAAGTTCAAGTTTTAGTTACTTTGTGTAGGTTAGTGAATATAGAAGTGTTATACTTGCTGCTCAGCCAGTGTGAGTGTGGTGTAGAATGTTTGTGCATGATGATGCTGTGGAATGATGGATGAGTGAGGTTGGCAGTTGGTGTATGGGCTGAGCAGCAGGAAGGCTGCTCCTGGTGGGGCTCTTTGTACTTTTACTCTTGATCTTACCATCTTAATAAATACTACCTAAGATACTCTGGATTTGGATCTTCGTTTGATTACAACAAGTAGGTCTTGACGGGACTGGCAGCTGGGAGTGCAATCAAATGGCTGATGACAATTGCCAATCTATGGCTATGCTGGCAAGAAAGCAAGATCTAGAAAATTAGTTCTATTCATAATGAAGCAGCATTGTTTAGCTTTCGCGGCTCTAGTGTATCGTCATCCAAATAACAGTACAGATAGTGATTGCAATACTTAAGATGAAAGCTTGTTCTTCTGAAATTACCTTTATGGCGAATCAAGCTGCATGACTGCCCGGGCCTATGGTTCCAGGAGGTATCCCAAATGAAAATGCTGGTGTTTTTTTAAGTAATTTTAAGTGCATCTGCTCCTGGCTACTGACTTGCTGCAGCTTGAAACTCAGGCCCATATTTATCATTTTTTCATGCAGTGCAGTGCAGCATGCCCAGTGCTTAATTTGTGCCGGTGCTTTCCGGTGCTTAGCACCGGCACTTAATTATCAGGGCCGGGTCTAGATGTCAGGGCGAACTCACATCAACAACTGCACAACTTGTGTAGTGTCAGACAATGTAGTGGACTGTTGAAACTCTCTTTCCGCTGAATAGCTGAGCCGATAATAAATCCATGCCTTCCGTCAGTGTTACCGGTGGGCGGACCACTGATTGTGCTGGAATTGGATTTGGTCCTGTACAGCCACAGCAGCGTACGCAACCTTCTTAAAATTTCATATGCCGCCGGCCCGCCATATTGTCGTGAGGCACGCACGGCGTACGCACCAGCAGTCCGGAACAATTAACTGAAGTAGCAGCATATCATGCAGTGTGCAGCAGCATTCCTCTTAAAAAAGGCAGTAAACCAAGTAAGTAACCAACTCTGCTTTTACAGTGGAATCTGCTTGTTCGGAAATGTTTTCTGACCGCAGCTTCTTCGGGGTCACGAGAAAGGTGGCATCTGTTTATTTTGAAATGTTCAGTGTCTGCCATGTCTTTAAAAGTCAATGAAAGGTTTGATCAGTTTATTCTGGAAGCTTCGGTGTGTGGCTGGCGCTGGGTGATGCAAGCTTGTTTTGCACACTGTGACGGGCCAATTAGTAGCAACGACAAAGGATTTAATTGTCTAATCCTGGAACGAGATATTGAATTTATGTGCAAATTAATAATCTCCGGCATTCAGGCCACGAGCCCGATAAAGAGAGATAGAAACAGAGCGATGGGAAGTGTAGGATGAGGACGGGTCCTTGCACTTCCCTGGTGGAAGCTCCTCGTGGTTCCCTCTGGTGCCAGCCTATCACACTGCCCACCTGTGATAACTTGTCGCACTGCTTATCAATGCCAGACAAGGGAGTATCCAGAAAATGAAAATATCTCCCTCTTGACCATCCCTGTAAGGCACCGGTGAGTGAAACAAGACTCCGTCCCTAGAGGTTTAAAGGGGAGTTAATGCTCAAGAAACCTTTTTTAATAGATAATGATAAAATAGAGTTTTAAAGAGATTCCCCAAACAAAAAATGGCTTCTGAATGTGTGCCCATGAAATAATACAAAACGTATTTCCAGTTTGCTGAGGCTGACATAAATGGGGTTTCCTTCCCTTTGTCACCCTTTCTCCACGTTTCCTTTCAATAATGTTTTTTTCCTTTTCTCACCTCCATACTTTTTGTTTCCTTTTGAAAATCCCAGCCTTTTGACCGCAAAACTCCTTCATAAATCAGCCTTATGTGGGTAAATGTAAAGTCTGGAGTACTAATAAAACCCAATGCTGATGGTGTACCACCCGATGTCACGCCAGGGAACATTTCCAGGCCTCAATTCAAATATTCAATTGATTCAAACACTATGTATTGAAGTTAAATTGGATTATATATTTTATGAAAATCGAACTTTGATACAGAGTAAACAACACATGTCTTGTGTTGGGCTGCAAATAATGACCATGGAGGTAGCCAGTAAGTGAATATTTTGTTACATTTGTCATCATTGACCTCAATCTACCAAGCTCCTTGATGCCTTTCAAAAACATAAATGTCACATACACAACGATTAGCATTCAGCACATCTTAAGTCAGCTACCTTTTAGGTTTGACTTGATGACACCTGCACCATTCATTCCAGATTTTTCCATATGATATACACGAATGAACTAGGACACAGGTTTGTAGAATGCTTGCATTTCTTTAAAAGAAAGAGATATGTAATTATGTCATACAAGTGTTACAGATATGTCAGCACAGAGGAGCTTGAGGAAACATAGAATGTTGTTACAACTAACTTTCTCAACTAGGATGATACTGATGCCTTACTGGACAATCTATACCACAATACATCACTGCTCTCTGCGAGGTTGGCCCCAGCCAAAACAAGAAACACTAAATTTGGCATTAAATCCACAAAAAATGGTCCAATGTGGTGACAGTGGAACTGAAACAAACCAGTCTCAACCTGTAATGCAAGTTGCACAAGACTATTTTAACTGAAGATAGCCCCTCTTTAAGGGATACCTGTAAGGCCTCCATAGTACCATAAAGAGAGCCAAAAAGTCTTAATTTACAACATTCATCTAGCAGGTCTGACCGAACAAGAGAAACCTTCAACATCTTTCAAGAACTGTCTAACCCAGGTGCCCAGAAGAACAACCCCTGCGCATCACAACAATATTGTGACAAACTCCTGGATTTTTTTTGTTCAAAATTAGCATCATCCTTGACTCCAACTTCACTGCCCTGTACCATCTGCCTGACGCTCTCTCTCCTTTCTTCACAGGGTTAGTCCTTTCTCTGCCTCTGTCTACATGGCTATTGCTCCACTGCCAGCACTCAACCCTCCCTATTAGCTCTGGCATGGCATTTTAATGGCATTTTATTTATGAGCGTAGGCATAAACAATAGGAAGACGGGAGGCCATAAGGTAGTAATTATAGGTGTTCCCTTTCAGTGCATTAGACATTTCAGCCAATTTATTCAGAAATTGTGTTTTAAATGCACTTTTTTAATTCATTTTTCTCAAAATTTTCTCGGGCGAGTGGAACCTCCTATCAAACCTTTACTTGAGGAAGGCTCCCTTGCTGAAATTCAGAGCGGGTATTACGTCTGGCTTTCAGCAGTGCCAGTTGAGAATGTGGGTGGAGACAAATAAGTGGGTGGAGCCAGTGAAGGAAGTGGGTGGAGCCAGGTAAAGTGTGTGCGGTCTCCTAAAACAATTTGAGCACCTTCACTTAATATTTTACAAATTAAGCACTGACGAAGCCACCTTGCTGTGCTGCGTGAAAGGGCAGGAATGCGCCATATTTACCATTACATGATGCATTCCTGTCTTTTCCAAGCACACTTTTGCTGCCTAGTGATTTGTGCTGCATTGTGTTACTCTAGATTTATCCAGCTGTGCAGGGCCATGCAAGGTGGCCTTGTGTGGCTTGAAAAATCTCACTTAGGTTTTGCGTTGCCCTTGCACCTCTTTGCATGGTGCAAGCGCTTCGTAAAACCTTGATAAATATGGGCCTCAGTGTGTTAAACGTGTATATACACTCACCTCTGATACAGTTGCACCTCAGGCAACCTGCGTTAAAAAGAAACAAAGGTGAACGTCAGTAGACAAAATAAAGTGACACTGGATTCTTCTGTGAATTTAATTAAGTCAGCCTCTATGTCCTGCTTGTCTTTACACATGGCACGGTACCCCTGCGACAGATTGCATCGGTTGACGTAGTTACCCTCATTGCCAAAAGTCCGATTTTGCAGAATAGATTTACTGTTGAGCAAGCCTAGCAGGGCTGTGCTCCAAGATGGATGACCCTGACTGATTACGTTTCGTCAAGGGGTTTGACATATGTTGCTTTTTGGAAACACGGGCACTTGAAGAATAAGCGTTTGAAGGTTATGTTTCCTCTTTTTGTTCCTGATGTAAAATACATGAGTGAAGATTTCCTGCTGCCTTGTAAACCTTAGTAGCAGACTCACAGTAATACAATCACATCAAACAGGTTCACACTACTTAAGTATACTGCACACACAGCTTCTGCACATATTTCATAATATGTTCAAGGACGGTGAAGATATTATGAAGTAATTTGTATAACATAAAAATCGAACATGATGGCTCCTTCTGACTGATGAGTGACCTTAATGAGTTATTGTTAAGGATAAATGACCATCGGAGTCCACCTTGTTAAGCATGTTTGTTTACAGAGACTTAAAGTGCCACTCCATCTCAAATTGTCTCTGAGACTTAGTGGAATGGATAGTGGAAGATGAGGTTTGGGGCATCCCAAAAATTGAATATGGAACTGTAAAGTGAAATAAAGCATGAAGAGTTATGTTAGATATCTATTGCTTACGTGTAATCAATGGATATACTTCCTCAGGCGACCTGCACAGAGCACATGAGATGGAGTCAAGGGAAAGTTTAATAGATTACGTCACCATCAACCCTATAGCTTGCCACACCGTAAGTGATCTGAGATAATTACTATGGAGAGAAAGTGATCATGTCAGGTCAACAGACATAAAAATGTTTCTTGAGCCAGACAAGTCAATTGCTCTGCACTAGCCACATTAGGACTGGCTCTAGCAGTAGCACTTCAAGGTCAGTAAAGGCAGAGAGAGTATAAAGTCCTACCATATACAGGAGCAATCATTCTGGCAACAGTGGTTGTTATGACTACATCACTTCATCAGTTCGCGCTTGGCATACTTGTTACCCCATCTATACTATTTTCCCTTCTCAACTGACTCGGTTCCCCATTTCTTATTGTTCCTATGGAATGCCTATAACTTTTGTCTGTTCGTTTTTTCTCCTTACTCGCAGGCATTGTCCTTCTCGGTGCTACAGTGATAGTTCATTATACTTGCCCTCTGCAGTAGGACTGTAGGTCTGCTTCAGCGTCAGGTACAGTCCACCTGCACGCTACACAGGGTAAGTCCCTATGCTAATCCTGTAATAATTCGTATCCCTTTAGTGCCTTATTCTTCCACTTATTGTGCTCTCTGTCCCATAGATGGAGAGTTGCTCACCCTTTTAACCTTGGTATAAGACGCTGTTCCGATACCTTCCAGTTCGGGTTTTTCAACAACCTTCAGGAGTGTGTGTCTCTTTCTCCCTCTCCTCACCTGTATTTCCCCTGACACAGACCTGGAACTACAGGAAGCGAGTAGACCCATAAGGCGAGAAGGACTGATTTGCTTTAACATCCTCAATGCTCTCTGAGCCTCGGCCATGACAGATCATGAACTAATAACCTAAGAAGTGGATGCTGGAAGTGGCAAAAGGGTTGTTGATTGCATCCTCAGAAACTAAATCTAACAAAAAAATGGATGTGACACTAAAATAATTTACCAGCAATCCAATCAAAGATCTATAGGGGTATTCTCCTGCCCGTAGGAAATATATTAGCATGTCATGAAAGTCAGGTTAGGATAAATTCTGTCTGTGAAGTGCTGGTGGCTAATATCCATGCTTATAGCTTGGCAAATAAGATAGGCCACTGTGAAAAATCCTTGGTCTATAAAATTTGTGATAATCAAATAAAAACGGGGAGATCTGCTGAAGGTTAATAAAACCAATAAGACTTTGAGCGCATTAGTTTCTATAAAAACTTAGAAGCTTAGCAATTAGTTTGGGCCCAGTTACAGCAGGTAGCAAAATGTAATAATAAAGCAAGGAGTTTTGGAAATTGCAAGGAGATAGTTACTACGGAAACATGCCAGAACCGGACAGATATCAGGCCTGAAAACTGGGATCAGAACATTTCCAGATGTATCAGGAAAAAGGTGGGGTACTTGGTATAGTGGATCAGCATGTGTCAACCACCAAGGCACAAGGCAAGTATCCAAGGCACCAAGGTACAAGTATCTCCCTTCACATTTTCCCAAGTGGCCCTTGGCATCAGAGCAGAGGAATCCAATAAGGTGACTGGCCCTGAAAGTGCCCTGGGTAATATTTTTGCTTTGAACTAGAGATGTGGGGTCCAGTTTTCTTCCAAGTAATGAATGCAATAAAATTAACTTCTGTAATTCAGCCATACTGGAAAATGGTGGGCATAGTCCCAGTTTACAGGAAGGTGGAAACAGTGAGCCAGAGAACTATATGCCAATTCCCCTATTGCAATCAGTCTGAAAATACTCAGCAAGTTGATCCTTAACCAGATCCAGTTGTGGGCTGATCAAGAGGCAATTATTAGTGATGTCCAAACTAAGGGTCCGATTATGATGGCGGGTGGACTCGAGTCCGCCCGCCATCGTTGCAGTGACTGGGCCGCCGGCCTGTAAGGCGGTGGTCCCGTACCACGGATTACGAGGCAATCACCACCATGGCGGTCGCATCCAGGCCGTTTAACATTGCGGCGGATACTGCTGGCTGCAGCACCCGCCGCAATGCTAAACAGCCATGTTGTGCATTTACCTGCACTACGTGGCAGAAACCGCAAGGCACCTTGCGGTGCCTGCCACTTAGTGCACGGTAATGTAGGGGGGTACCATGGGTACCCCCCAGTGCACCACCACCCCCCAACACAAGGGGGGCCCGCAACAGACCTCCGAATCCAATCCCCGCCAGCCTTTCCATTTTTTTTTTTTTTAAAACAGATTTTATTCAAGTATCTGCAGGTACATAAGAACAGTGCTTTGATAATTGGGCATTCACATCATACAGCTGACATTGAGCGCAGAGACCTGTGGTTGATAAATGTCCAGCATTAGTTGCAGTTTATCAGCGGTCGTGGTCCACGTACCAACTGTCCCCAACATACCCCACACAATGGAGCAGCGCCCCAGCGGGCTTTTGCTACGCCCCTCTAGTAGGGGTACTCCATCTCCACAATCCATCCCAGTACTGCATCACAGGTACCACAGTAAGCAATGAAAAATCAAGGAACTACCCCCCCTGCCAGAACTCCCCCTCCCCCACCCTCTCAGGCATGTCGCTCTGCCCTCCCCATCGCTGCAGAAAGTATAACCAAGCACGGAAGGCATCAAGTACTATGAGTCCGATAAGCAGAGGTCCAATGAGGGGGAGCCACCACGCTCTAAGCGCCTCCAGTCTCCCAGTCCGTGCGTCAGGGTAGGACACCAGTTCTACTTGCACGGGCTGCTTCACTCACTCGGGGGGTGCATCATCGTCAGGTGGGCTCTTAAGCAACTCTACCAGCGCCACCCATGCTCTCGCCTCTTCCAACATCTTGTCATTGTCCCGCCTTTGGGCCAATTGTAACCTAAGGATCCCGTCATAGTCTGCCCACTTGATAAATTCCCTCAGCCATCGTGGAGCACTAGGGGCACCCGTCGCCTTCCAATGACCGGTAATCTCCCGCTTTGCCAATATTAAACCCAAGTCAATGAATTTACTAGTGACTTTATTTCGGGCAGTGTGGGGGAACCAATGCAACAAGCAATAACCCGGCATCTGCTGAACGTCTCTGTCTGTTACGGCTTTCAGGGTATGCGATACCTCCTTCCAGAACCCATCTAGCCGTGGGCAATCCCAGAACATATGCAAAAAGTCGGCGTTGTCAAGTGAACATCGCGGACAGGTTGACTGCGCTCCAAAATATTCATGTATCTTGTGTGGCGTGAGGTAGGCCCTATGGAGAACAAAAAAGTGAATAAGTTGGAAGCGCGCATTTCTGGTGCTTTTCCATGCCCTCTCCACTATTGCCTCCCATGGTTTCTCCTCAATGGGCAACCCAAGGTCTGTCTCCCACTTAAGTCGCAAGCTCTCCAAGGGGCGCCTCGTCTCCTGGGTAAGGCGCCTATAGAGGCAGGTGACCGCCTTAACCGTCCCAGCCGCTGACACCACATACTGGCACGGCAGGGAAACCGGTGGTTCTACCATCCCTGTCCGCCAGTGCTTGCGGATAGCTGCCGTCAGAGCTGCGTGTAAGAGGAAGTCTCCTCTAGGCAGGTCATAACGCTCGGTCAAGTCATTAAAAGGTAGCAGGGTGTCGGCCTCGTATAGGTCCCCAATCGTGGAGATCCCCGCTTCTACCCAGGCCCGCAGTCCCTGCCAGTCTCCCCCATGAGGTAGGGCCTCGCAAACCAACAGTGGAATCTCAGCTGCATAAGGGGTTCCCCGCTGGGCTCTCCTGCCAACCCGGCTCCAACACTGACGCATCGCCCATAAGTCCCCCGGAGTCTCTCTTTCACGCAAAGGGAGCCGCAATAACACCCGAGAAAGCTGCCGCAGATCTGGATCCGTGCCCTCCCGGACCTCCTCAGCGCGAAGCCTCCCAGCCATCCATTTCGTGAACCATTGCAGTTGCGCTGCATGGTAGTAGGCCTCAAAATCAGGCACTGCGAAGCCCCCTCTCGCCTGGGTCGCATCATGGTGGCAAGCGCCACCCTGCGTCTTCCAGAGCCCCATAAAAACCCCGTAATCATGGTATTAAGTTGGGTAAAAAATTTCCGCGGAATCCAGAGCGGTAAGGAGCCAAAATAATAGAGCAAGCGCGGCAGTGTGACCATCTTTAGAAGCGCCACCCGCCCTGCCACCGAAAGTGGTAGAGATCCCCAAAACTCGAAGTTACTCTTGGTGGATCGTATTGCCCGGGCAACATTGCCTTCTAGTAGATCGGCAGCCGCATGATAGACCCGGACCCCCAGATAAGGCAGGCACCTACTCTCCCACGCGACATCTAAGCCATCCGGTGGGTGATCTCTGCCACCCAAGACAGGAAATAGTCGCGTCTTGTTCCAGTTAACCCGGAGCCCCGCCTCCCTGCTCAGTCGGGAGAGCAGGTTTCTGGCACCCTGCAAATCAGCCTCCGAATCGGCAAGAAACATCAGGAGATCATCGGCATATAATGCAATAAATTGGGGTTGGCCCCCGATCCAGACCACGATAATACTGTCCCGAGCGCGCATGCACCGCCAGGGGCTCCATCGCCAGCGCGAACAGGAGGGGAGACAGCGGACAACCCTGCCTCGTTCCTCTGTCCACAGCGCAGGCCGCCAAAATCACACCACCTGTGCGCACTCTGGCAGTAGAATTCTTATACAAGATCGCCGTCCAGGCCACAAACCCCTCCCCCAGTCCAAAGGCCCTTAAGACTCTAAAAAGGTATGGCCATTCTAGACTGTCGAAGGCCTTCTCAATGTCAATCGACAGAATGCACGCCTCGCCATCAGCGAGAGTGGAAGCGTCCAGCAGTCGGATCAGTCGCCGTATATTCATGGCCGTATTCCGGGTCGGAATAAACCCCGCCTGATCAATGTGCACAAGCGCCGTCATGTGGGTCAGCAGGCGACTAGCTAAAATGCGACTCAGTATTTTGTAGTCTAGGTTTAACATGGCAAGTGGGCGATATGCCGTACGGTCCCAGGCAGGTTTGTCTGGCTTTAGGAGCGGCACTATCACTGCTTCCCTTGTGGACGCAGGCAAGCATCCAACCCGTCTCGAGGCATTATACAGGGCCATCAGCCGGGGAGCCAAAACATCCAAATATGCGGCATAAAATTCAACCGGGAGCCCGTCGGTGCCCGGGGTTTTATTTCTGGCCATGTGTTTGATGGCGACCCTGATCTCACCGAGGTCAACGTCTCGGCCCAGAGCCCCCGCTGTCTCCGCATCAAGCTGTGGGAGTTCAATGTCCTCCAAGAATCCCTCATCCGCCAGGGCCATCGGGTCTAAGTGGCTCTGGTAGAGAGTAGTATAGTAGCTCAAGAACTGCGTATTAATATCTTGCTGCCCGTAGTAAGTCGCCCCATCCCCCCTCGCAGTTCTAGGATCGGCGTCCCCTTCGCGCTGGGTTGGCTAGCCAGGCTAATAATGCCCCCGATTTATCCCTCTCCGCATGTGCCCGGGTCTCATAGGCCCTACGATCGAAGCATCGCAGCCGTTCCACCTGTACCGCCAGCGCCTCCCTAGCCTCCAACAACTCTTCTTGTTTGTCTGCCCTTCCCGGTCTATCCTTTTCCACATCCCGGAGCCGGTTTTCCGCTTTCTGCACATCAGCCAGGAGGACCCTCCGAACGCCCACTGCCTCACCAATGCAACGACCCCTGATGACAACCTTAAAGGCATCCCATTCAACGTGGGGACTGGTGGCCGTGTCGGTGTTGGCCTGGAAATATTCTTCGATGGCAGTACCTATGGAAGTCCTAAAGACCGGGTCCTCTAACACCTCCGGCCTGAGGCGCCAACTGGGAATCGTGGGTCTGACCCTCATCCAATTCAATCCCACCAGTAATGGGTTATGATCAGATATCGTCCTGGATAGGTATTCACTAGACGTAATCCCCACATGGACGTCCGGGGAGCAGAGGATAGCGTCCAACCTAACGTGGAGCTCGTGTAGAGCCGAAAAATACGAGTAATCTCTCTGCGTCGGGTGGTGGGCCCTCCAAGTGTCTGTCAGCTCCCAATCTCGTTGCCAATCCCTACGGGCTTCTGCAACCCTATGTGTTGGGGCATCAGGAAGCGGTGGGTGTGATCTGTCCAGGGATACGTCCGCTATGCTATTGAAATCTCCCCCAGGAGCACCGGTCCAGTCAGGACCTGCGCCAGCGTCCGCGAGAGCCGGATCAGAAATGCAGGCTGGTCCACGTTGGGGGCATAAATACTCCCTATAGTGATGTCCCGGCCATCCAAGCGCCCCATCACCACCACGAACCTGCCCTCTGGGTCTATGATTTGCCTAACACATTGAAAAGGGACTCCCGCCCGCACCCAAACCAGGGTCCCCCGAGCAAAGGCAGAGTATGTGGTGTGGAAAACCTGCCCTCTCCAGCGGCGCTGCAGCGCTACCCCTTCCTGACGTGTGAGGTGGGTCTCTTGTAGTAATGCAATTTGCACCCCCTTCTGGTTAAATAGGCATGGATTTTGTGGCGGCGGTTCATGGTGTGCATCCCCCTAACATTCCAGGTCATACACTTAAAACCTACGGCGGTACCCATAAGAGAATCTCCAATCCTTCCCGGTGCAGCGTTCTCGCAGCGACATGCCTGCCCCAGAACCCATTCCCCCTAACATAACAACACCCCAACTCCCACTCCCCAGGACAGGTCTACACAAACAGGTCCCCATCCAAACTAAGGCACTCAAACAGTAAGACATGAAAGTGGCAGAGCGTGTCCTACCAATGGCGTCCCCAGAACTCCCCCGCCCTCCCCCCACAATCATGGCACATTCAGTAGGTCCCAATGGTGCAATGGCGCCCCAACAGTTCGCAGCTCGGGTCTCCGGAAGCAGAGGGAGCAGTCCTCAACAAGCAAGCTGCCACACATACGACCTGTCAGCCGGTCAGTCAAATAATGCCATCTGCGGTCTGCGGTGTAACCTCTGGAAGTTCATTGTCCGAAGGTCCGTGGCCAGTGCCAGAGCCCGAGCTCCCAGAGCTGAGTCGGGTATGTTCTGTGGTGTCGCTGGTTGGACTCACAGTCCCCCGACTGATTTCCACCACTGCTCGCACCGCCTCATCCCGCTCCTGACGTCGTCCAGCAGGCGAGGGGACACTCCGGGGCGGCGAAGCCGAAGGAGAAGGAGACTGTCGGCGAGGCGAGCCTCGTCACGGAGAGTGCGTCACCCCGCTGCCTCGTAGCTCAAGCCAATCCCAGGCCTCCCGTGGGGAGAGGAAGAAGTGTGTCTCCGCATCCGCAGTCACCCGGAGTCGGGCCGGGAACAGCATGGCGTACGGTAGTTGAAGTTGGCGTAACTTTCGCTTGACAGCCAGGAATGAGGATCGTTGCCGCTGTACCTCTCGGGTATAATCCGGAAAAATCATCACCTTACTGTTTCCGATCTGCAGATCCCGGTGCTCACGAGCGCGTTGTAAGAGGTAGTCTCGGTCCCTATAATGTAGCAGCCGGACCACCAGCGGCCGAGGCAGAGCGCCTGGTTTGGGGGTCTTGGCCGGGACCCTATGGGCACGCTCCAGGGCAAAGAAAGGAGAGAGGCCCTCCGGGGCCACCTCTGTCTTCAACCATGCTTCCAGGAACTGGACTGCATCCGCCCCCTCCTCTCGCTCCGGCACTCCTACTATGCGCAGGTTATTTCTTCTCGAGCGCCCTTCACTGTCCTCCGCTCTCACCTCTAGCCGCTGGACCCTGGATTCCACCGCCCTCAAGGCCTGCTGCAACGTGGCGACCGTGTCCGGGACATCCTTCAGGGCAGTTTCCTGGGCAATGACTCGCTCCTTGAGCTTACGGTGATCATCCTTCAAGAGGGTGAGATCCGTCCCGATGGCGTCGATCTTCGTCTCCAGTGCCTCCCTCGAGGAAGTGATGGCCTGTAGGATATCAGCCAGGGTGGGGTCCCCCGACAACCCCTCCGGTCGTGACGCACCCTCCTTGTCGTCTGTGTGGGGCTCAAGCTCGTCCACTCGCAGGACCTCGAACCCCTTCTTTTTAGACACTCTCCCCATCCCACAACCGGTCAGGAGGGGGGGGCAGCAGGGCCCAGCAGCAGCTCCAGCAGGGTCAAACCCCTGGACAGGTGCCCCCGGGTCACCCAACACCCAGTTCAGCACTTGCGGCCCTCCAATGTCTGTGTTCGCCCTCTCAAGCGCCCAGGCGCACCCCGCAGGAAGTCGGTGGTGGAATCCCCTGCCCCCAGGAGAAGGGTCAGTGGAGCTCTGAGGAGTCCGCAGGCGGGCCGCTCAAGGGCACAGTAGGACAACCAATTGCCCCCTCCGGGGTCCGCCACAGCGTCCGCCGCAGACACCCAAGACCAGGGACAAGTACGAATTCGCCAATCAGTCAGCACTGCAGGGACGTCCCCACCCGTCCCTCCGCTCCAGAGTGCAAAGTAGCAGCCTCCCGGTTGCTCAGGGGGCGCGGGCCAGACCAGGAAGCCCCAAGCACCTGTCCCCGCCTTCAGGGACGGTCCGTCTCTGGTGCCGCAAGCAGGGCAATGCCTCCTGCGGTCCGCAGTAAAGGCAGGGTGTCTTTTTGCCCCTTCACATCCCCCCGCCGCAGCAGGACGCCCCACCACACCTCCGGGGGGGCCCCCCAATCATCCTGGGTAACAGCGGGCTCCGCCTGTCACACTCCACCAGGCCCCCGCCAAGTCGCGGCTCTCCAGGGCACAGGTCCACCGCCGAGGGTTAAGGGAAACTAACCCCTCCACCAGCCTCACAGCCTTAGTCAAGTCCAGATTCTATGGGGCACCCACCAGGTTGTGTGCTCAGTGTAGCACGCTGTAAAGGTGGTCAGCATGGGCGCTGCAGCTCTCCCGATGTCTCGCTAGCCGCCATCTTAGGGTCAGGCGGCCGCCGCTGTGCGCTCCACAATTGCTGCTCACGCCTCTCCGGTATCTCCGCGGCAGCCCCCTCTTGCGGGTAGGTCCCGCACGCCTCCGGTCTGGCCAGGGTGGATCCCCAGTGCTTTTGGCGCCCTCAGCAGCCAGAGCCGCCGCAACGCCATGCGGCCGCCATTTTAGTCGCAGCCAAGCCGGAGCGCGAGCAGAGGCGAAGACCGGCTATGCCTCGGTCCCACAGTGTCCCCACACCCGGAAAATGCAGCCGAGGGGGCACCAGACGTTCCGCCCCCAGATCCAGTGCCAGGGACCACCGTACCTTGTCAGGATCAATGCCTGTGGAGGAAGGCCACGGAGGTGCTCCGATGCCTGCTCCTTCCTACATCGGCGTCAGGCCACGCCCCCGCTCTCGCCAGCCTTTCCATGGCGATTTCACCGCCATGGAAAGGCTGGCTTCAGCCAGCATTGTAATTTGGCGGACAGTGCCTGCTAGGCACCACCACCATTTTACACATGCTGACTGCTCCGCCAGGCAATCAGAACAATTGCCTGTGGCGGAACCGTGTCGGGCGGTCTTTACGACTGCCACGGTACCAGAACGATTCCCCCCGCCATCGTAATATGGTGGGGGGAAAATTGCTGTCTGATGGCGGAGGGCCCGCCACCGCACGGCTGGCAGTGGTGGGCCCTCCGCCATCATAATGACTTCCTATGTTCAAGAAGGTGCTGGAACTGTAGGACAAGGTCTTACCTTGTTTCTAATTAGGGGTGGGCAATAAATGTTGCTCCGCCGGGGAAGTTTGTGGAGTTTTGCCCACTCCGCTTTATGCTTGTAACGCGGAGTTCCAGCAAAACTCCGCCAACTGCCGTGGAGATTTTCTCAAGTGTGGCTCAGCAACGTTAAGTTGGTGAGTGCGAGCAAGAATTGTCTTCCCCTAGAACGACTTCAGGCACCAGGATGGCATCCGGCGAGGTTTTCTCGAAGCGGGCAGTCGCTGGGGGTCGTGACTGTTCGTGGTGAGAAAGCTGCTACTCGAATAGAAAATCTACTCAAGCAGCAACAAAGAAGCCGCGTCCTCTGGCATGCCGCGTGGTGCCGTTCATGCTGATTTTGCAGTGTGGAACATGCCACTGGTGTTAAAAATCAGAACGTCTACTCACCTTTATTTTTAATGTGAGCAATGTATGTTAGACTGAGAAAATCAGTAGCGTATATCACATAAATAATTTTAAAAAGCATTTTCAATATTATTCATATTATGGTTCTCTTAGGCACCTGGAATGAACTGTCATATGCTTTCATTATTCTTCAGGCCTGAGACAGGTTCATTATCTTGGCACCCCCTCTCTTTAGTGGTTTTGTTAATGATCTTGAAGCAAGACTAGCAAAAGACAAAATGGAATGCTGATATAATTGTTTGTGAACAGTGCCACACTTCTTACTCTGAATGTATTGCCCATGCATAAGCTCTTTGCTGTGTTTACTGAGTTCTGCAATTGAAAAGGTAATATAAAGATGTATTTTAATGCTAGTAGTAAAGTAGTGTTCCCAGATTTTACTGTAGTAGTAGGTTCCCAGACTTACCTGACCAACGGATGGTAGAGGGTCCAATAGCTGCTGTTAGAATGTTCGCTAATGTCATCGCTGTTGATGTTCTCAATGTGACCAACTGAGGCTATTGCATGACAGAAGCTGACAAGAGAGAGAGAGAGGCATACATATGGTAGTAAGTCATCGTAAATCGTAAAGAATTGTAACAGAAGATGCTAACAATATATGGTTTGAATGTTCATTTTGAAACCCGCAAACATTGCACTCCTTTAACTCCTTCACTGCTAGTCCTTTTTCCACCCTGTGCTAAGCCTTTTTTTGGCTATTTGGGGTAGTTCGCGATTAGACCCACGTAACATTTTGTCCACATAAGGTATCCATGCCATATCTGTGTCCTTTTTTTCCACCATCCTGGGGATTTTGAATGTACCTAGGGTTTGTGGATTCCCTGGAGGGGACCGAGAAATCCACCAAAATACAGTAAATTTTGTTTTTGGGGGAAAAATGGGAATAAAGTGCTGTAGAAGAAAGCATCTGTTTTTTTCTCTGCAAATGATATCAATAAAGAGTTTGTGGTGCTAAAATCACCATCTTCCCAGCTTTCAGGAACAGTCAGACTTTTGATAGAACACCACAGTTTTTAACACAGTTTTGGTATTTTACTGGGACATAGCCCATTTTTCCTGTTTTTGTGATTCCAACCTCCTTCCAGTTAGTGGCAGAAATGGGTGTAAAACCAAGAATGGATCCTTGAAAGCTATACATTTCTGAAAAGTAAACAAAATTCCGAATTTAGAGAGGGGTCATTTGTGTAGATCCTTCAAGGTTTTCTCATAGAAAGTAACAGTTAAAATAAACAAATATTGAAATTGAGTTGAAAAAACCCATTTGTGCCTATGTTTTCACCTGTAACTTAAAAAGCAATATACTGTTACGTCCGCTGGACCCTTCTGGTTTCGGGGATAGATAGGGCTTGTAGGTTCACCAAGAAATACCCAGAGCCAAAGCTGAACTGCACCATGCAATGGTTTTTCATTGTGTACCGGTTATACAGCAGTCCATTTGGTAAAATATAAAGAGTGAACAATAGGTATCAAGGAAACCTATGTATTTCCAAAATTGGAACAATATAGGAAGTTTAGAAGAAGTGGTTATTTGCACATCTCACAATTTGTGGGTATCCATACTAGCATGTGAATTAGAGGGCATTTTTCAAAATTACTTCTTTTTTACATACTGTCCTACATTTGGAAGGCACACATGCAGAGAAAGACAATTTGTGATAACACTTGTTCTACTATTATGCATTCCCCCCAAAAATGGGACCTCACTTGTGTGGGTAGGCCTAGTGCCCGTGACAGGAAATGGCCCAAAGCGCAACGTGGATACATCACATTTTACCACTGAAACCTGACACTTTTTTGCAATGTGCCTAGCTGTGGATTTTGGGCCCTAGCTCAGCCGGTACCTACGCAAACCTAGCAAACCTATACATATTTGAAAGCTAGACACCAAGAATAATCCAGGATGGGGTCACTTGTATTGCTCGCATCAGGTTCTGCTACACATAATCCCTTGCAAACCTCAAAAGTTGTCTAAAAGACAAATTTTCCTCAAATTTCTGTGATGGAAAATTCTGGAATCTGAGGGGAGCCACACATTTCTTTCCACCCAGCATTCCCCAAAGTCTCCTGATAAAAATGGTACCTCAGTTGTGTGGGTAGGCCTAGTGTCCACAACAGGAAACTGCCCAAGATGCAAAGTGGACACATCACAGTTTTTCACTGAAAACTGACCCTTTGTTTGCAATGTGCCTAGCTGTGGATTTGGGGCCCTAGTGTTAATATTGATGTTAATGTACGCAATGATACGTACATGTACAAAAATGAAATGAAATGACTGTTGTCGATATTCCCTGATATGACCTCTCCAACAACCCTGAGTCAGAAATACGCGGTCAGGCAGGCCCTGCACCACAGGCCTGAAGCTACTGATTGACAGATCATAAGTGGGGTGGCACGTAACTAGCAGGACAAACGTGCAAACAGGAAAAACCCAGATTAGTCCTACAGGTAGGCAGTGACACCACAATTGTACTGGATGATTGGCCCCATTAAAATGCACATGGCCAGAGGGGTGCGTGTTCCCAAAACACCATAAAGTTAGGTACCATATGAAGTAAGGAATACTCAGCCAATCAGGATACATCACACACTACACATGCAGTGATCATGCGCTCCCCATGCCGGACATCTGGACAGGTTACCGACTGGCCCTCATTGGGTCCACGCAAGGTCGAGACCCACCTGTATTTGTCATCAGGTGGGAGTAATTTATGGCTTTATGACAAGACCCACATTCCACTCACAAAACAGGATCTATGAATTGTTTTATGATACTTCAAGAAATGTATTAAAAGCCATTCAAAACGATTGCACTATGAGTCAGTCCTCAGATCCGTTTCCGTATGCTGCACTCCCGGCCGTAGTGTTTGATTAAATCAACTGTTCCTGTTTTGCCAAACGCCTCCTGTCTTTGTTTTTTCAAGGTGAATTCATATTCGAGCAACATTCTGGCGAGCCAGCCAGTAGAGATTTGTGCTTCGACCCCGACTGCAGCCAAAGAAAGGAACCCACTCTGATGGTTTTACATCAGTGCAGCAAGGAAGGTGAGCAGACGCTGCAATTGATTGAAAGGTCTGCTAAATCCGCAGGGCGGAGGTCCGTCCTGAAGCCACCGTCAATGGGGAAAGAGAGTACATCTGATCCGTAGTCCCCAGCATTTGCCTTATGGAAAACTAGGAAGAAGTGCAAAAATGTAACGAGCACCCTGCCCCTGACAGAAATCTGACATATTGCCCACTTCATATGTCTGAACTGAGTAGTCGCAAGGGGGCCTCGGAGGTGATCCCACAGAGGATACCTTTCTTCAATAGCCAATACGCTAGGAAAGGCGAAGGTTGTTTGTTGCTTGGAACTCTGGGCGTGACACAGATGATACACTTGTCCACTGGGTGTGATACAGGGGCGAGGACTCACTGCTTGGAACGCAGTGCGTGATACAGATGGTACGCATAGGCCCTGGGTGTGATACAGGGCCAGCACCCTCATTGTAATTTTTTGTCTGAAAGGGGTTTTCGCAGTGTTACTGGTTTCTTAACATTGTTGGTATCTGAAAGAAGTGAGAGGTGTTATTCGCTTGGACCGCTAGGCATAATACAAGTGATACGCATTACCCCTGGGTATGACATAGGGTGTAATTCGGACATGATGGAAAATTTGGACCTTGGGGATTAGATGTAGCTTGTGCTTGGTCGAGGAGAGCCTGTGGTTGTGAAGTTGTTCCTTGTTTCCGCGGAATTGTTGTTATCTTAGTCTTGGAACCCATATTGACAGACTATTGGGCTCTCTAAGTCCTGTGTTCCCCTCCTCATAAGGTAGCATGCACTTAGTAGCAGGCTAAGTTATTTTTTTGACAAAGTCATAATTCTTTCTCCATCAATTTTTTCTCTTTCTTTATTTCAGTTATTAGTCGATGCAATTTTGATGTTGTGGTGCTGGTGGGTTGTTCCAATTGTATGTCTTGTCTTCAGTGTTGTGTTTTATTAATGACTTAGGGGCCGATTCTGATGCGGGTTGGAAAAGCTTCCCGACCGAATCGGTTGGGAAATGGTGTCCGACCCACTCGGATCGGGAAAGTCCGACCGGCGGAGTAGGATGCATCCGGATGCTTCCAGATACGATTTGGTTGAACTCCCATTGAGTTCAATGGGAACATTTGTTCCTAACCGCATCAGAATTGGGCCCTCGGTCGGGAAGACACGTTCCCGATCCGATTTGGAAGGAGCAAATGCCGTTAGGAGGCCTTCCTAACCGCATCAGAATCAGGCCCTCGGTCGGGAAGCTTTTCCAACCCGCATCAGAATCGGGCCCTATATGTGCATATGAAGGCACCGCTAATTCTTACAATCATTTGTCCATATCTGCAGTTTTTCTGCTGAATTAACACATTTTGAACTAACCATTACCCTTTCATTCAGATTGTGTTCCTTCAAATCCATTTTTTGTTTGTGTTTAATGTCTATCCTAATGCAGCTGTGTAAATAGTACTGAGCTCATAGAAGTAGTTGAAATCTGTAATTCCCATGTATATATTTCGCCAATGATCAGAGTAGAATCTAATATTAATTGATCCAGAGAAAGCTAAAGCGCATTAGTTCATTAAAAAGTTTCCAGCTATCATGGAGTTGCTACTAAAACACATGCAAACGAGATTCCCCACACATATAAAAAAACTTAGCAAGTATTGCCGCTAATGGCACTCACACACTAAATGTTCCTTTGGCCAGAGGAAGGAACCTTTGACACCAATATATTCAAACACATGAGAACACACAATCAGACCAAATATGTAGGACAAAAGAAGACCACGAGAGGCACTGCTAGAACAATGGGCCATCTTTGAGGAAGCCCAGACCGACAATCTTATCCTAGAACCCTCAAGCAAGGCATCTACGCGTCCTCCACCATATGTAGGAATGGAGTTGCTCTCGTCGATACCTGTCATCCCCGCATTAGCAATCCACCGGTCAAGGGGGCCCCCCACTGAACAACAAACTGCCAGATCTAGACGAGGAAGGCCAACAGACCCCCAGATCCAGGCAATCCTAGAATCACCCCAGTCCAGTGCTAGAGATCCCCCAAGGTCAACCCCTCATCCATCACGCTCAACCCATCGAACCCCAGCAACACGGAGAACATGAACTCCCATTCACCCAGGCGAACGTACTCGGGTGACTGGGAGATTCATGGCAGTACTGGAGGAGTGATACAAACAGGGGGGGAGAGAGGGGCCCCAGTCCTCCGGGATCAGACGATGAAGGCAGAGTCGCAGGGTATGATCAGGCAGTGGAAGGGACAACAGAAAGTGAGTTTGCGCGCCTAGCTCAGAACGAAGAAGACAACCTAGAAGGAAGTTAGAGGAGAGGCGTGAATTAAGGATGGAGAGAGAAGGAGAGCTCTCACTCTGGGAATTCAATGAGAGAAAAGAGCAGCATGCCTTCCACCTGAGGAGGGCGGAGGTAGGTATAGAGCATCGCTTGGACAGAATTCCAAGGCAGAAAGAAGGCTTCTGCCTGGGGCCCGAGCCTCACCAGATCGTCAGTGTAAGAAAGGGGCCAACCAGGTGATAAGGGATCAAAATAGCCTGGCATAGACTCAATTAAGATGTAGGAGAAGCAAAATGGCACCTTTATGTGTGCACAAGGAAAGCAGTAAACGACAATGGAAATAACCAAATCACATGATAACCTAGAGAAATGCCAAAGATACCAGAAAAAAAGAAGCTCAACACAAACTCTGTAGAAAAAGTAAAAGGGTGTAGTCAAAACACCTGGTGCTGTTAGGGAGGGTCCTACTGCACATCACGTGCTGGGACTAGAGGGGTATACACCTGACCACAGAGCATGCTGAGATTACACACAACACCTAATTACGGCACGCCCCCACTTTACACATCACCTGAGGCATGTGTAGGTAAAAGGCATGCCTGCACTCCTTTACTAGGGAAGGCAGGATATTAGACATCCAGCGCATCCATAAAAAATTAGTTAAAGTACCCAGACCATCCACAGGCTCATGAAAACCACCCCTTAACAAACAATATTCCTTCCTATCATGGTGAGGGGGGAGAACCTATGACCTGCAAGCAAGAATTAGGGCAATCCATGTATAAACACCCTGTCTCCAAAAAGTAGATGCCTTGATCGGGTCACCTTCCGGTACCCACCAAAAATAAGGCGTACAAATGTAAAAGCACACCCCTTTAAAAAGGAAGGCACAGGAATCCCCAAGAATGATAGTAGATGGTGCATAAGGATACAGATGATTTCTAAAACGTAACCAATAAACAACAACTCTTATCAAACAGGTCTGCAATCGAGCCATGAAAGAGCACCACACTTACAGCGGCCCACCATGTCTCCAGCAAGCACTGTCATAATCGTAACAAAGATCCAAGCATGTTAGCCCAAGACTTCAAACTTTTATCAAACTGTTGGACACTGAACTCTTTCAAACTTTTCCAAAGTAAAGCAATCTCCCAATCTCCAGAGGACCACAGACATCTTTCCTGAATCCATCCCCAAGATCTGCAATGTTCCACAAGTTATGTATTGTTGTACAAATGAACATCCTCTGTTTATTATGGGTGTGGCTGCATCCACATGTTGCCAAAGATCTGCCTAGCCAAATGAAGTCCACCCCTACATTTGCACAGTGCTTGCAAAGGAACCTCTCCCATGTCACCTATAATTACACTGAACACAACATTAATATTCCACACACAGTACACAGCGCACTCTTACACAACACATGGTATCAGCACATGGCTGCCGTGGGCGCCCAGTCATCAGACGGATCATTCTTTGTTTGTTGATACCACATGCAGTAGGTGCAGACAGGCTTTACTTGTCCCAAGAGGTAGCCCCCGAAAAAGCAAAATGCCTTCTCCAAATGTACCTATGTAGGATTAGGGCAAAGATACAACCCAACAGAGTAGAACCCCATAGAAAAGTAGTGAACGTGACCCATAACTGTACCCATAACTGTACCAATCCCACCACACTGTACCTCTTCACTGATCCTAGTGAGAGTTCGATACGATGTGCAGGCGGACCACCATAGGAAAGGATACTATTTGGCCAAAAGACTTACCAGAAAAGAGATCCTGGAGGTATCAAAGCCACCACAGAAGTACAAAAACACGTTCGCTCCCATTTCTGTCTGTGGTCCCAGGGTGGCCTTTAGCATGTCTGGTGGAGTCTTCTTTAATAACAAGTGGATGCCAGACATTGAGTTACAGTGTGGAGTTATCCACCTTGATAACACAAAGTAAAATGAGTCTTGTAGGGGAGGGTTAAATACCAGCATAGATAACTCCTGTCAGGAAATATGGGACACTGAGATAGACAGGTGCACATGGTTAAAAGGGAAGGGGCAACCCCTAATTGTATGCAAAGTTACAATACATTCCTTATGTTTGAGGTAAAGGAACAATTCCACTCAGTACTAATGTGGCGCAATACTGCACGTACCAGGCATGCAATGGGGCACCTCCACCCTGCTGGACGCTTACTGGCAGTGTTGTGAATTTTCGACATCTACCTTGTCTCAGGATGGCAAGCCCTTTGTTCCCTGGTCACCATACACGCCTCTACCCTGGTCATTCCTGGAGAAGATCTGTCAGAGATGCACAAACATCGGCTACAGAAGAAAGCAGCTCTTTTGCATCAGGCTCGAGAAAAAAGAACTGCTGATTATTTTAGATGGGCTCAGTTTTCTGACACACAAAATAAATGTGGGAGGGTCTATACACTTCCTCACAGTGCATACAAAGGCAAACACCAGCTGGTTGAAAATGATGAACAGTACTGAGCTCGACCTTAATGCAATCAAAGAAGAACTAAGAGCATCCGCCTCATGGTGATGCAACATCGATATGTGTTGGACTTGATGACCACAATAGAGGGCAGGGTGTGTGCCAAGATTGTCCTGTTGCACGTTCATCCCAGGCAATGACATGAACATTGGGACTCTGACACTTGCCATCCAAGCACTGCATCTTTTACAAACCGACATGCGTAAGGAGGGAGGTGCCCCTGAGCCGGACTTGTACTCCGGGTGGTTTTCCTGGCTCCCCCAGTGGGTGACAGGACTATGCGCATCATTGCTGACTATTCTCATTTTTGTACTATTTTCCTACAAGTGGAGGTTTCCTGCTGTAAAAACGCAGTCCTCAAATTGGGTAGAATGCAAATAACTAGTGAAGTAGTAATAGTTAAGACTGAAACACAACAATTCCCCTACAATGTGACTGTCATGAAGTATGGGGAAAAGGATGTAGTTGAAAATTCAACTAGAGGGGAGAATGTTAATATTGATGTTAATGTAGGCAATGATACATGTATGTACAAAAACTTGAATCACTGTTGTCGAAATCCCCCAATATAACCTCCCCATCAGCCCGTGGTCAGGCAGGCCCTGTGCCCTTGGTCTGTGGCTACTGATTGACAGACTACTGGTGGGGTGGCACGTAACCAGCAAGAAAAACGTGCGAACAGGACAAAATCCAGATTAATCTCACAGATAGGCAGCAACACTACAATGGTGCTGGGGGATTGGCCCCAATAAAATGCACATGGCTGGAGGGGCATGTTTTCCCAAAACACCATAAAGTTAGATGCCACATGAAGTTAGGAATACTCAGCCAAACAGGACACAGCACATACTAAACATGCAGTGATCATGTGCTCCCCATGCTTGACATCTGGACACATTACCTACTGGCCCTCATTGGGTCCACGCAAGGTCGACACCCACCTGTATTTGTTATCAGGTGGGAGTAATTTATGGCTTCATGCCAAGACCCATATTCCACTCACAAAACAGGATCAATGAATTGTTTTATGATGCTTCAAGAAATGTATAAAAAGCAATTCGAAACTATTGTACTTTGAGTCGGTCCACAGACCCGTTTCTGTATACTGTACTCAAGGCCATAGTGTTTGATTAACCCAACCATTCTTCTTTTGCGAAACACCTCTTGTATTTGTTTTCTCAAAGTAAATTCATATTCAAGCAACACAAGCTCATCCAGCACTTAGGGAAACCTAGAAAACCTGTACATGTTGGAAAACTAGACACACAGGGGAATCAAGGATGGGGTGATTTGTGTAGCTTTCACCAGGTTCTGATACCCAGAATACCTTGCAAACCTCAAAATCTGGCTAAAAAACACATGTTCCTCACATTTCTGTGATGGAAAGTTCTGAAATCTGCAAAGAGCCACATGCCACTCAGCATTCCCCCAAGTCTCATGATAAAAATGGTACCTCACTTGTGTGGGTAGGCCTAGTGCCCGCAACAGGAAACAGCGCAGAACACAACATGGACACAACACATTTCTCCACCGAAAACTGACCTTTTTTTTGCAATGTGCCTAGCTGTGGATTTTGGGCCATAACCCAGTCGGTATCTATGGAAACCTAGCAAACCTGTACATTTTTCAAAACTAGATACAGAGGGTTATCCAGGGTGGGCTGACGTGTGAGTCTCTCACTCCATTGTGTACCCAGAAACCATTGCAAACCACAAACTTTGACTAATAAACACATTTTCCTCACATTTCTGTGATGCAAACCTCCATAAACCTGGCATTCCCACAAGTCTCTCGATAAAAATGGTGCCTCACTTGTGTGGGTAGGCCTAGTCCCCTTGACAAGTGAGGTATCATATTTATCGGGAGACCGAGGGCATGCTGGGTGGTAAAAAATGTATGCTGGTGCTGTGATCCCAAACAGAAATGTGAGGAAAATGTGAGTTTCTTTAGCTAAATTTGAGTTTTGCCGGGGATTCTTGGTAAGAAAACATTTGGCCACACCTCCCTGGACTCCCCAGGCGGTCTAGTTTTCAGAACTGCCTGGGTTTGGTAGGTTTCCCTAGATGGCTGCCAAGCCCGGGACTAAAATGCAGGTGATTCCCTTGCAAAATCAGGTCATTTTTTCATCGATAATTTTGATGCTTCCACAATAAGTTTTGGGCCCTTCCCTGTTGTGGGCACTTGGCCCACCCACACAAGTGAGGTAGCATTTTTATCGTAAGACCTGGGGGAACGCTGGGTGGTACAAAATTTGTGCTGGCCCAGTGATCCCACAACCTTTCCACACAGAAATGTAAGGAAATCGTGATTTATTTTGCTAAATTTCAGGTTTGCTGGGGTTTCTGGGAAAGAAAATGTTGGGGGATCCACTCAAGCCACACCACCCTGGACTCACCAGGGTGTCTAGTTTTCAGAAATGTCTGTGTTTGGTAGGTTTCACTAGATAGCCGCCGAGCCCGGGACCAACAACACAGGTGACTCCCTTGCAAAAAACAGGTTGTTTTGCAATAGATAATTTTGATTATCTCCACAATATGTTTTGAGCTGTTCTCTGTCATTAACACTAAGCCCACCCACTTACACAAGTGAGGTAGCATTTATATCGGGAGACCTGGGGGAACACTGGGTGGTAGGAAATTTGTGGTTTCATTCTGATTCTGGAAGAATATGGCACAGTAATTCAAGGAAAATGTGTGATTTTACTCACATTTTGAGGTTCGCAGGGCATTGTGAGTATGAAAATTGTTGAGATCCACAAGAGGCACACCACCCTGTACTCCCCTGGGTTTCTAGTTGACGAAAATATCTAGAGCTGGTAGATTTTCCCTGGAGACAATGTACACCTTGGCCGAGAAAGAAAAGCTAGATATTACTGTACAACCATCTATTCCTCAAGTACACACACACACTAGTTGGATTTGGCACAAGGGTAAGAGAAAGGTTCAAAATGTATATTTTATTAACAAGAGATTTCACAAAAATGAAATGCCCTATTAATAATTGAAAGGTCAAAAACTGAACTAATGACTCACAGCTCGTGAGCTCTAAAGCCACGACAAGGCACCAGCCTCTTTACAGGCCATTCACACACCTTTCACATGTGACACACACAAGAACATTCAAACCACCAGCCGCAGAACCAGCACATTACAACACTCACATCAACAGACAATGTAGAGACAATGTACACTCTAGCAGAGAAAGATAGAAAAGACACATATTACTTCACAACAATCTATTACTCAAGTACATACACATACTGGTTGGATTTGGCACGAGGGTGAGTGAATGTTCAGAACGGAAAATTGTATTAACAAGAGACTTCACAATAATGAAATGCACTGTTAATAACTGAAAGGTCAAGAAATTTAAACAATGGCACAGCTCGTGAGCTGTAAAGCCGCCACAAGGCACCAACCGCTTTACAGGCCATTCACATACCTTTCATACGTGACACACACAAGACCATTCATACCACCAGCCACGGGTCCAGCATATTACAACACTCATATCAATAGACAGCACCATTAAAGGGCCCATCAATTTCATACGCCCACATGACTGACACAGCATTCACACCGGCTGGTGGCTGATGGAGTGTGCGCACTGGTGTTTGACCAGCAGGGTGTGTAGTGATGGAGCAGGTTTCGCGAAAAGAAACCTTCTCAAATTAACTCCCTCATAATACTTACTAACAGTGTGCAGTGAAAACTAAAAACACAAAACACATGAGCTACATAGGAAACCACTTTGCACATGCGTGCACTAATGTGAACTAATGTATGAAAGAAATAGGCCGCATTTTACATTGCGATTCAAAAGAAACGAGATTAATGCACGTTTAGGCCGCATTTCGCATCTTGCTTAAAAAAAAAACCGATAAGAAATAATGCCGCTTTGCATGAAGCTTATGCTAAGAATATATTAACAGGGAATAGTGTAAAGGTGGGTGGTAAACAGTGAAGGATGCATTTCCGTGTAATTAATAATGTACATGTTTATTTCGTCATAGTGAGCCGAATGGGCCTGTATTTTCCTAAATTGTCTGGATAGATGAGGGGCTGAAAAATGAGCAAGAATGACCTGACAAAACAGATGGAAGTGCTGAGCGCTGCGGATGATGAATAAGTTCAAGGTTGATTAGCTCAGAGAACATTGTTTGCCTGCCAAAAGATGAGACTGGCCATGGGATCCAAGACTTCTTCCACAGACGTGGCTGAGAAAGTTGTGCGAAATTAATGAAATGTAGCAAGAATAAAATTGAATAGACTGGTTAACCAAAATGTTATGGGAAAGGAATGTTATGGGAAAGGAGGTAGAACAATGGGCATGAAGAATTTTGAATGAAATCACGGTGGTGTGATACACCACCTCCCCAAGCATCCAATGAGCAGTCGAATTCTGTGCAATGTTTCAATTAATGTGGGTTGGACATGTAGGTGTTTGGGTATAACTGGGGTGCCTTTGGGGGTGTGGTTAGAGCGCAGCAGGAGAGATTGCGGCAGCAAGAGATTGAGAGGAGAGATGCGTCGCAGTCCGTCGGTTTGCAGAGAGGCCTAGCTGTTCCTGTCCTTGTCCTGTCCCGTTCCTGAAATCTTTGTTTCCTGAAATCTTTGTTTCCTGACTCTATTTCAGGAGACCCCCACTACTCTCTTGGCCAGGGGGGTGGTATTTCATTGATCTTTGGGTTTGTATTATCTTCTGACTCGTAATTTGCATAATTATTTGCAAGTGTAATTTTGTCTCTGAAACTTGATGAGTATGACACTGTTTGCAACTTGTTAATTGATTTTCTCTCCTTTTGTGGGATTCATTGTTTGCATTGCAACCTGTATTCGATGGGCATTTATCAATTACATTTATCTGAGATAAACTTTATTAATCTTACCGAGAGTCTGTGATTATTTAGCTGGTTAGATAGTTAGTTAGTTCTATTATTACCATCAACTACTCAACTAATTGGTCCGTCGACCGAAAGGAAAGAGAGTTGATATATAGGTCTAGTTATATATTTAGAAATGTTAAACGCGAATTTGTGAAGGAAATAATTTTCATGACATTCAAACTTGACCATCCAGCGCAACAGGGATTTGTGAGTTGGGTGAATGTGTATGGGCCATTTGTATGAAATATTTATGAGTATCGATCCCTGATAAAGTGTAGCGCTGGATCAGGTTTTCTGGTAGCAGAGGACGGTTTAATTATTGATTAGTTTGGTAATAATTATTGATTATTGATTATATGTTTTTAACAAGAAAAGTTAGTGTCCTGTTCTATGTTGTCTAGAAGTACAGGTACCGAGGTACCTGAGGAATCCGGGGATGGAAGTTTAGCCTGAAGTAGGCAGAAGAAGAGTGTGGATAAGAAATCACTCTGCAGAAGTACTTTGTCTGTCATTATAATACTGTATGGCGGAAGGCTGTAAGTGTTATATTTAGGGAAAATTTTGTATATGAGTAGAGTGTCTGAAAATAGCGAAGGGTCCACTTCCGAAACTCTGGCCTTATCCCCAAGTACCAAGACCTCTTTTACACCAAGAAGTCCTCTTGAGAAACTTTGGCCTTATCCCTAGAGGAGTGTTTGGGTGTAAAATAACGTTGGTCGTTGTTTTATTGGAAGTGAAAGAATTTCTCGTCATGAAGTGAAGCACTATCTCTTTATTTAGAGGAACAGACAAGATAGCATTGTTTTGTGTTGTTACTAACAAGAATTTTGATTAAGAAAACTTAGAAATACACCGCCGTATTATTTTGTAAAGGGAGGGTCAGTAGAAGGAGTAATACTGACGTCACAAAAAGGCAGTGCTGGCATTGGTCAGGCAGCGAACGTGAAGTAAGCTCTGATTGGCCGGTTGGTGTGAGTCGCGCTGGTATTGGACAAGAACTGACAAATAGAATAAACAGAATTACGGAAAGGTTTCCTTGTTGTTTTACTGAGAGGAATTAGCGTAAAGGGTCAGAAAAATGAAGCTGCTTATGAAAATAAAGAATTTCTTTAAAAAGGGCAAACCAGTAGTGACTAGAGAAGGAATTCCTATTCCTCCGCCGAGAACGCCTGCTTCCTATATGATGTTAGAGCAAGGATACCACATGTGTACTTGGTTAGAGAATTGGGTGGAATACACAAAGGATGATGGTGTTATAGCTTTCCCACAGCATGGTTCGTTTAATGTAAGGATTCTGCAGAATTTGAGAAATCGAATGAATTCATTAGAGCCAAATCCCAGACCTACCCAGTGTGAAGCGTTTGAGGAATGGGAAGTAGAAGCATTCGAAAGAGAGAAATATCGAGGTGTTAGGAGATATAGAAATTTAATGACTAGATATCCTTTTGAGAGAAGAGAAGATACAATGAAAAGATGGAGGAGAGCTGTGGTAACTGAGGGTTTGTACCCAGTTTTAGTTGCAGAAACTTCGAGTTTAAGACAGGACCCGAATGAATCTGATGATGAGTTGTTAGAAGACATTATGACCAAAAGACCTCCGCCATCTCAAGAAAATTCAGTTGAGGTGACTCCGAGTGCACCACTAACGGGAACTCCATTAACTCCACAGATTGCGGACATGGCTAGAATAGTGCGAGAAAATGAATTGGACATATTAAATAAGGCAAGAGTAGAGCAGATCCAGAAAATAAATCAGTTGAGTCTAAATGCAGAAGCATTAACGATACCGGTAACAATTGGTCCCGTAGTTCCATTGTATGGAGAAAAACAGAATATATCAAAAGTACATACATTGGCAGTTCCAAGGAGTAACGACAGGAGTGGAATGGTGATGGTAGTAGATGAAGATGGACAGGCTGACATGAATACTACATTGTTAGATCTTCCGGTTTGTGAGATGATAACAGAAACCCCTAGAAGAGGTATACAAATAGATCCAGGGAGAATAGGGACAAACGTAATTCCAACCACAGGGAGTTCAGCAGGTCCTTCACCAGAGGAATTGAATGATTGGATAAAGGGAATGGAAAAACAAAAACCTCAACCACAGAGTATAAATGTGAGCCAATTGAAAGTGGATTTGGAAGAGATGATTATTGGTACGATAAGTCCAGATAGACTAGGGACTTACCGAGATGAAGAGCTGTTGTTTTTGTGTAAAAGTATCACTTGGAGAGCGAGGAATCTTCATGAGAAAATAGCATAGGCTGCTAGTGAATATGGAATAGATATAGAGAAGTCAAAGGTGCTGCATAAATCGTACAGATTGGCCTTTAACAAAAAGGATTTGGAGATTTTGAATGAGTCTGGGAAAAGATTACAGATAAAAGAGTTGATGAATATTCTGAAAAAATGGGTATATGTAGAACGGTGGAAAGGTAGATGGACGAAAAAGAAAGAAGAGGCAGCTGGCAAAGGAACGTCGATGTTTCCGTTAAGAGAGACAGAACAAGTTGAAAGGGCGTGTTCGATGAGAGAAGTCCCGGGTGGTGGATATGTGCACGTTCCTTGGACAAAACAGGATATATTGTCCTTTACGAATGATTTTCCCAGATTAAGAAAAAAATCTGTCGAGTGGTATAAGCAGGTAGAGAGGTTTGTGAAAGTTTCAAAGGTTTTGTTAAAAGATTTAGATGGTTTGTTTGAGATTGTCGTACCAGGTGATTTGTGGACAGAATGTAAAATTACTGTCGATTGGCCAAAAGAAGAATATCCTAGAGACCCTAAAACAGGTGCACCATCTGATGAGGTGATGAGAAAGTATAATCAGGTAATCACCTTTTTGAAAGGGAAAGTTTCTCCAAAGGAAACAGATTGGGTTAAGATAGACAGGACGACCCAAGAACCAAAAGAGTCAGTACATGCCTATTATGAAAGATTGTTGCAGGTATTTAAACAGTACAGCGGATTTGAGAATATTGGAGATAAACTGAGTAAAGGAGTTTTGATGGAATTGATTGGAAGTTTATGTAACTTTCTGATCACAGGTTTACAGAAACTAAATGAAAAGAACAGAAAAGTGCAGGAGATTAGCAGCATAACTGTTCCATGTTGTCCTATGGTACCGAATCCAGCCAACATATTTTTTCACATTTCATGTGCTGAAGAATGGCTTACTGTTATTGATTTTTATCAAATTCATGTGATAGTGCCATTGCATGAGAATAGTCAGGAGTACTGTCAAAAAGAAGATGAATGTTTGGGACACTTAGGGGCCAATTCCGATCTCGGTCGGAGGCGCACCCAATACCATTCGGTCGGGGAAAAAAGCCATGCGAATGCCTGTTTCCCGACCGATCCGTACAGCACACCGAACGAGTAAGTACGATGCGCACAACAGCAAAGAATCCGGCCGAGCCGTACTCACCCAATCCAGGTCCTGTACTCCGACCGAGGCGAATCCGGAAACGCAGAATCGAGTCGCACGGAAGGGAAAATGCAGCTCCGTCCGGCCGAACAAGTACGATGCGCTTCCTGTACGCGCCGAACCCGTCGCTACGCATGGCACGTCCAAGCATCCGGGAGAGGCGCACTTAAGCTCCGATTCGCGCCACAACACAATCCACGGCTACGAGGCGAACACGCCAGCGACGAGGACGACGCGAAGCAACGAGAAGGACGAACGACACGAACCAACCATGAATCCCTTCGTCCCGATCATACCAATATTTACATTTACTACCGGAACAGGCACGGACATGTACGGCGCAGAAGGTAAGTCAGACACCAACCACAAAACACATACAACACGTACATGACACATCACACACACACAGAGGGATGCAGAATATACTTACACCAGCAACAGCAGCACCATAGGGGCGGGATGCCCATCACCAATGCCACATATGCACACAGGGGCCTGAATGCACACCACCACCCCTACCCAGGGGGCCGGATGCCTACCACTACTACCACCCTCACCCAGGGGGCTGGATGCCTACCACTACTACCACCCTTAGCCAGGGGGCTGGATGCCTACCACTACTACCACCCTTAGCCAGGGGGGCTGGATGCCTACCACTACTACCACCCTCACCCAGGGGGGCTGGATGCCTACCACTACTACCACCCTCACCCAGGGGGGCTGGATGCCTACCACTACTACCACCCTTAGCCAGGGGGGCTGGATGCCTACCACTACTACCACCCTCACCCAGGGGGGCTGGATGCCTACCACTACTACCACCCTTAGCCAGGGGGGCTGGATACCTACCACCACCCTTATCCAGGGGGGGCTGGATGCCTACCACTACTACCACCGTCACCCAGGCGGGCTGGATGCCTACCACTACTACCACCCTTAGCCAGGGGGGGCTGGATGCCTACCACTACTACCATCCTCACCCAGGGGGGCTGGATGCCTACCACTACTACCACCCTCACCCAGGGGGGCTGGATGCCTACCACTACTACCACCCTTAGCCAGGGGGGCTGGATGCCTACCACTACTACCACCCTCACCCAGGGGGGCTGGATGCCTACCACTACTACCACCCTTAGCCAGGGGGGCTGGATGCCTACCACTACTACCACCCTTAGCCAGGGGGGCTGGATGCCTACCACTACTACCACCCTTAGCCAGGGGGGCTGGATGCCTACCACTACTACCACCCTCACCCAGGGGGGCTGGATGCCTACCACTACTACCACCCTCAGCCAGGGGGGCTGGATGCCTACCACTACTACCACCCTCACCCAGGGGGGCTGGATGCCTACCACTACTACCACCCTTAGCCAGGGGGGCTGGATGCCTACCACCACCCTTACCCAGGGGGCTGGATGCCTACCACCACCCTTACCCAGGGGGGCTGGATGCCTACCACTACTACCACCCTTAGCCAGGGGGATGGATGCCTACCACCACCCTTACCCAGGGGGGGCTGGATGCCTACCACTACTACCACCCTCACCCAGGCGGGCTGGATGCCTACCACTACTACCACCCTTAGCCAGGGGGGCTGGATGCCTACCACTACTACCACCCTCACCCAGGGGGCTGGATGCCTACCACTACTACCACCCTTAGCCAGGGGGGCTGGATGCCTACCACTACTACCACCCTCACCCAGGGGGGCTGGATGCCTACCACTACTACCACCCTTAGCCAGGGGGCTGGATGCCTACCACTACTACCACCCTTAGCCAGGGGGCTGGATGTCTACCACTACTACCACCCTTAGCCAGGGGGGCTGGATGCCTACCACTACTACCAAGCTCACCCAGGGGGCTGGATGCCTACCACTACTACCACCCTCACCCAGGGGGGCTGTTTGCCTACCACTACTACCACCCTTAGCCAGGGGGGGCTAGATGCCTACCACTACTACCACCCTCACCCAGTGGGGGCTGGATGCCTACCACTACTACCACCCTTAGCCAGGGGGGCTGGATGCCTACCACCACCCTTACCCAGGGGGGGCTGGATGCCTACCACCACCCTTACCCAGGGGGGGCTGGATGCCTACCACTACTACCACCCTCACCCGCGGGGGCTGGATGCCTACCACTACTACCACCCTTAGCCAGGGGGGCTGGATGCCTACCACTACTACCACCCTCACCCAGGGGGGCTGGATGCCTACCACTACTACCACCCTCACCCAGGGGGCTGGATGCCTACCACTACTACCACCCTTAGCCAGGGGGGCTGGATGCCTACCACTACTACCACCCTCACCCAGGGGGCTGGATGCCTACCACTACTACCACCCTTAGCCAGGGGGGCTGGATGCCTACCACTACTACCACCCTCACCCAGGGGGGCTGGATGCCTACCACTACTACCACCCTTAGCCAGGGGGAGCTGGATGCCTACCACCACCCTTACCCAGGGGGGCTGGATGCCTACCACTACTATCACCCTTAGCCAGGGGGGGCTGGATGCCTACCACCACCCTTACCCAGGGGGGGCTGGATGCCAACCACTACTACCACCCTCACCCAGGGGGCTGGATGCCTACCACTACTACCACCCTTAGCCAGGGGGCTGGATGCCTACCACTACTACCACCCTCACCCAGGGGGCTGGATGCCTACCACTACTACCACCCTCACCCAGGGGGGCTGGATGCCTACCACTACTACCACCCTTAGCCAGGGGGCTGGATGCCTACCACTACTACCACCCTCACCCAGGGGGGCTGGATGCCTACCACTACTACCACCCTTAGCCAGGGGGCTGGATGCCTACCACTACTACCACCCTTAGCCAGGGGGGCTGGATGCCTACCACTACTACCACCCTTAGCCAGGGGGCTGGATGCCTACCACTACTACCACCCTCACCCAGGGGGCTGGATGCCTACCACTACTACCACCCTTAGCCAGGGGGGCTGGATGCCTACCACCACCCTTACCCAGGGGGGGCTGGATGCCTACCACCACCCTTACCCAGGGGGGGCTGGATGCCTACCACTACTATCACCCTCACCCAGGGGGGGCTGGATGCCTACCACCACCCTTACCCAAGGGGGGCTGGATGCCTACCACTACCACCACCCTTACCCAGGGGGGGCTGGATGCCTACCACTACTACCACCCTCACCCAGGGGGGGCTGGATGCCTACCACTACTACCACCCTCACCCAGGGGGAGCTGGATGCCTACCACTACTACCACCCTTAGCCAGGGGGACTGGATGCCTACCACTACTACCACCCTCACCCAGGGGGGCTGGATGCCTACCACTACTACCACCCTTAGCCAGGGGGCTGGATGCCTACCACCACCCTTACCCAGGGGGCTGGATGCCTACCACTACTACCACCCTTAGCCAGGGGGCTGGATGCCTACCACCACCCTTACCCAGGGGGCTGGATGCCTACCACTAATACCACCCTCACCCAGGGGGCTGGATGCCTACCACTACTACCACCCTTAGCCAGGGGGCTGGATGCCTACCACTACTACCACCCTCACCCAGGGGGGCTGGATGCCTACCACTACTACCACCCTCACCCAGGGGGGCTGGATGCCTATCACTACTACCACCCTTAGCCAGGGGGGCTGGATGCCTACCACTACTACCACCCTCACCCAGGGGGGCTGGATGCCTACCACTACTACCACCCTTAGCCAGGGGGCTGGATGCCTACCACTACTACCACCCTTAGCCAGGGGGGCTGGATGCCTACCACTACTACCACCCTCACCCAGGGGGCTGGATGCCTACCACTACTACCACCCTTAGCCAGGGGGCTGGATGCCTACCACCACCCTTACCCAGGGGGGCTGGATGCCTACCACCACCCTTACCCAGGGGGGCTGGA
This sequence comes from Calotriton arnoldi, assembly GCA_963921515.1. Classification (NCBI taxonomy): domain Eukaryota; kingdom Metazoa; phylum Chordata; class Amphibia; order Caudata; family Salamandridae; genus Calotriton; species Calotriton arnoldi. The sequence continues at coordinate 9,347 of CAWUFW010010347.1, read as the reverse complement.
TGCCTACCACTACTACCACCCTCACCCAGGGGGGCTGGATGCCTACCACCACCCTTACCCAGGGGGCTGGATGCCTACCACTACCACCACCCTTACCCAGGGGGCTGGATGCCTACCACTACTACCACCCTCACCCAGGGGGGCTGGATGCCTACCACTACTACCATCCTCACCCAGGGGGGCTGGATGCCTACCACTACTACCACCCTTAGCCAGGGGGGCTGGATGCCTACCACTACTACCACCCTCACCCAGGGGGGCTGGATGCCTACCACTACTACCACCCTTAGCCAGGGGGCTGGATGCCTACCACCACCCTTACCCAGGGGGCTGGATGCCTCACCACCACCCTTACCCAGGGGGGCTGGATGCCTACCACTACTACCACCCTCACCCAGGGGGGCTGGATGCCTACCACTACTACCACCCTTAGCCAGGGGGCTGGATGCCTACCACTACTACCACCCTCACCCAGGGGGGGCTGGATGCCTACCACTACTACCACCCTTAGCCAGGGGGGGCTGGATGCCTACCACCACTACCACCCCCACTCATAGTATGGACAATGCATGACACAACCAGCACACCACAACCTAGGGAATGCAAAAAAAAGACATCCCCCCAACACCATGACAAGCGTGTGTAGACTGTGTCAAATGCCTACAACACCGAACATGACTTTGAACATACAATGTGACCCCCTAGCACATGTGTCACACATATATGTGTGTGGCCCCCACAATGCAAGCAGGCCATGACCATTGTGGCAATGGGGTCCAAACCCCCATCATCACAGTGACCAAAATGTAAGTGTGGGGTCCATAGCTGAAGCACCTTTTGTACATTGTGGCAATGGAGTCTAAACCCCCATCATCACTGTGACCAAAAGGTAAGTGTGGGGTCCATAGCTGAAGCACCTTTTGAACATTGTGGCAATGGAGTCTAAACCCCCATCATCACTGTGACCAAAAGGCAAGGTTGGGGTCCATAGCTGAAGCACCTTTTGAACATTGTGGCAATGGGGTCTAAACCCCCATCATCACAGTGACCAAAATATAAGTGTGGGGTCCATAGCTGAAGCACATTTTGAACAGTGTGGCAATGGGGTCCAAACCCCCATCATCACAGTGACCAAAATGTAAGTGTGGGGTCCATAGCTGAAGCACATTTTGAACAGTGTGGCAATGGGGTCCAAATCCCCATCATCACAGTGACCAAAAGGTAAGTGTGGGGTCCATAGCTGAAGCACATTTTGAACATTGTGGCAATGGGGTCTAAACCCCCATCATCACAGTGACCAAAAGGTAAGTGTTGACAAAGAAAGAGCTGCAACTGCCAAACTGCATGGATGATTCCTGGTCACAGAACAAAAAAAACATCAGTGGCAAAGTAGTGTATGTGTCCCATTGCAACATAGATTGGGGGAGGCAAATACTGCAGTGCAAATAAGACATACTTTTGGCCATGTGCAGACAAACAACACCCATGGGGGCTGACACTGTCAACATTCATCAATGACACAATGACAGAAGTGACCATCAGAATGCAGACCCACATATTCGCACCAATGGGCACACAAATGCAGATACCCTGTGGAGACTGCAGATGTAGAGGTGAACAGATACCATACCATGGCAGCAATGGGACACACAAACCATGATCATTGTGCTGACCGATGACCTAGGAGTCCCAGGGACAGCAGGGGAAACCCACCAAACTACATACAGCCAATGGCACACCCAAGATATGCCAATGCAGTGGTGCAGATGCACAAACACAAACAGGCAGACCCACACTGCACATCATACACAACAGGTGAGGGGGGAGCCAGTGTCCCCAGGCAACCACACAACACATGAGGAGACCTGAATACCAATCATACAGATGTGCATACAGTGCCACACAAAGGTAACTCATGGATCCAAATCCCCTATGTGGGCAAGCAGGCATTGTCAGATGAGAGGGAGCACAAATCACACATGTCACACAGGCACGTAGGAACAGCAACTGACACAGCAAGACACAGACACACCACAGCACCACCCCCAGGGCCCCCACAATGTGGTGACCCTGGGCTGCATTACAATCCCACTGTGATGACAAAGCTAAATGTGGTTCACACTGTCAACCACAGTCATGTGTCCTGAGCAACAAACTACCATCACACCTACACAAGCACAAATCAATCAGCATGGCCAGTAAGCCAAGGCCAACATGGAGGCAGGGGCCTAGCCGGGCAACAACTCTCATCTGCACACACTCAACACCACACCCCTCGACCGCCAACAATGTGCAGCAGTGAAGCACACATGCACTGGTGATATTGCACATGCACCCATGACTATTCCAGGGTGGTGGGTGGGAACCAAGGTGCAGAAACACATCACACATGGCCACTCAACAAGACTCCTGAATGTCTGACACACTGCACACTACGCTGTACATGGACATGACGGCAATACCACACCAACCAATGGGATCCCAGCCACAGTCACACACCAATGAAGAAGCCAAGGTCACCCACAAAGAACACACATAGACAACAACCAACATTGCAGCCCGGACCCTGAGGAGTGCCAGCAGTCACACACACATCGTGTCACAATCACTGAAAGATAACACAAACTGGAAATCACATGACAGGGGCAAACAACAAGTGCCAAGGGGAAACCTGACTGTGACCCATCTGCGTCTGCACACAAACTCAGCCCTGACAGCAAACACACCTATGGGTGACACCCTGATGACCAGTAATGTGCCATGCACCCACATCACAGAGAACCCAGGGAGAAGACTTTGGGGGAACATAGGTCAACTCAGCAAGTATCACAAACAGGTACAACACTAGGGAACACATCATGCACAGCTAAACGGAAGTGAACACACAGACATGCACATACAACACACACCTTGGGCGCAGGCAATGTCACAGGAGTACACACTGCCATGAGGGGACTCCACTCCTGTGTGAGGAAAGCTGTGCCATATGTTGCCTCAGTAGGGCCCCATCATGTCAGCTGAGCACTTGGTCACACAATCAACAATTAGCACCAAATGAGGGCTCCCGTCACATCAGCCTGGTCATGGAAGTGCCAACGGAATCATCAGCACAGATCCAACACACTTGTATAGCAATGTTGCACTGACTACACGGATGAGTCCTTCCCCATTGATGCCCAAACCTGCATGTCCAGTGGAGATGGCCACACGGTCAGGGAAGTAGATGAATTGAACAATGGCAGGCACAACAGATGTGCAGGGGTGGAAGCCACAGATGTGAAATAGCTAATCTAAGTAGGAAATCCCATTGCCAAATACTGAACACATGACACCCTCAGATGGTGCTATGGATGACATGGATACACCACAGGATAGGACACATTCCCCCTGGACCACATGGGTTCCTGCACAGTAACACTTCATTATCATGAGACCAAATATCACCATCACTGCAGCAAGGGCATGGTTAGCATCATCAACAACATGTACATTAGAAGCATAAGCACTAGAGAACAGAAAGTTGCTTTATTCAGCATATGTGTGGAATGAAAACAAAGTCCAGGAAAAACACAAAGGCCAATGGCCAGTCCATTGTCAAAGTCAAAACTTGGTGACAGTGGCAGATGTCACCCTACGCATGCCTGCACAAAACCAGGGACAATCCACTAGGAGGGGCAACCGGGGGGGCAGGCCAGGCACCGCAGGGACAGGATCAGGGCTCACCAGGAGGAAGCAGGGAAGGGGTGGTGGGTGCTGGAGAGCCACTGACAACTGCAGTGGAGGTGTCTGACATGGTGTGTGCCGGCACAACTGGGGGGCATGACTCAGATGTTGTGGGTGCCGGCACGACTGCAGTGGACCCTGCAGATGGAGTGGACAGGTCCGCCACTGCAGTGCCCAAGTCAGACAGGGTGGTAGTGGACTCCACTGCAGTGCCTACCACCAGGGGAGGAGAATGGGGAACAGGCAAGGTGGGCTGGACAGAGGGAGAGGACACCCTCACCAAATCAGTGGCACAGACAAGCGCAGCGGGGGGTGTGGTGCCGGGAGAGCAAGTGGCAGGGGGAGAAGGCCGGATCCTCTTGGGGATGGTATATCTGTGGGTGGGGGAACCTGGGGCAGGGTGTGGTGGGGGCACCTGTGGAGTGGGGGCCTGAGGGATGGAGGAAGGAGACCTGGTGCCTGAGCTGCAGGGCGGTGGTGGGGTCTTGCTCTTACGACTCCGGGGGGACTTGCGGGTGGGGGCCTCAGTCTGTCTGCGCCTGGGGGAGGGTGTCCGGGGGTGAGGGGCACTCTGCTCCGTGTGGGTGGGCTTCCTCTTCCCCCTGGATGCTGGAGCAGCTGGATCGGAGGGGAAGAGGCCGAGGTCACTGAGGAAGAGGCGCTGGGTCTTTGGGGTTGCAGGTGAGGCAAGGGAGGGTGTTTTGGAGGGAGAGGCAACTGAGGACTGCGCAGTGCTCGTGGATGCGTGTGTGTGTTCCAGGGCCCCATCCCCTGTGAGTCTGGTTTCAGTCCCCTGACTGTGCGTGCGTTGTGCGTTTTGTTTGTTGCGTGTGTGTCTGTGTGCTGGATGTGTGTGTGCTGGTGTGTGCCTGTGCCGGTGTGTGTGTGCTTGGGACGGGTAAGGTGCTGGGGAGTGTGGATGGAGCAGAGGCAGGAGGGGTGAGGGACTGTCTGAGGAGGGACACTGCTGCCGTCAGGGAGGAGTCCATGGACCTATTGCCCCTCTGTAGGTCAGACATGCCCGATGAGATGCCCTCCATGAACGACACCAGCTGAGTCAACAGAGCGGTGTGCGCATGGAGGACACTCAGCATGGCTGTCTGCCCTACATGGAGCTGGCGAAGGAGGTACACAGACTCCTCACTCAGGGCAGCAGGGGACACAGGGGCAGGGGTGCGGTGCCTGGCCCAAAGGAGACACGCTCCCGAACATGGGAGCCTCCACCGACCTGGGGAATGGGAGCCGATGGGAGGGCGGTGGTGGTGCTGGTGGTGGCGGGGACAGCAACACTAGCTGGGGTGTGGTGGCTGCTGACACCCGCCTCCATAAGGGAGTCATCCTCTGAGTTGCTCTGGCCCTCAGCTGAGGTGGATGGTGCTGAGGACTCCTCGGTGTGGCTCCCCTCGCCCTCCGTGCCACTGGGTCCCTCCGACCACTCCTTGGCTGCTGACCCAGTCTGGCTCTCCGGCTCCTCCTGGTCCGTGGAGCTGTCCCCTTCCGTGGCCGTGGATGTATCTGCAAACAATGGGGAAACAGACAGACATCAGTCACCTGCACCAAACGCACACACCACTGTGAGCACAGCACATTACAGAGCAAGCCCTGTTATCATTAGTTGTACATTGCTAAAAGTGCCCTAACTGAACAGGAGAAGCCAATTGTCAGTCTGATGCCAACCATGGCACTCACATCCCACATGGCCTTGCACCCATCTGTCTGGTGTCTGTTGGATTGCAACACCCCAGTGTGGACACATGCACCAACTACACAGTAGTTGGAAAGTGCAGAGGACACGGTGTAGCATGTGGACATGCACACATCACAACTCTTGCCACTGAGTCAGTACAGGTTTCCGGATGAAAGGGATGCCCAGAGTCAAATAGGAAATGCATGTGATGCATACCAGCGACAGACACCATGATGCACCCATGTCCTGATAGCCATCGCCACAATGGTGTGCATGTAGCACATGTCACTCCCCTGCAGGATCACCAATAAGTAGACACATGCCATGGCGGAGGCATGACTGCTAAGTCATACATCACTGTCTCAGTGATGTATGACTTGGCAGCCAGACAACAACACTCTGCACTGTGTCACAATAGTAGGTCATGGGGAATGCAAGTCCTGGAGCTGCACAAGTGCACATGTACATCCCCCACACAACACATCATCTTAACCCTCATCTGTCCAGGTCATACCGATTGGACATATGGGAGACCTGTGACACTACCCTCTGAACCTGAGCCCCTCACAATCTGCTGTGAATGGGGAACAGCTGCCTGAACTTCACATTCGCATACCCCAGTCTGCACGGGCAGCTGATCAAACACCTATGTGACACACAAGTATCGTCTCCTATGGTCACATCTCCAGTGGCATGCTGAGCCCCTACCAAGAAACACCCCAGCAGTCCTGGCAACTAATCCACAGCACACTGACACAGAGGCAGACACCTGAGGGGTCAAATCACTGCGCACAATGTGTCAGCTGATACACGGGAGTGGGAGTACAGAGTGCATTGCATGGCCTGGAGTAGGCATGACTGTCCTGCCCCACATGAATGAGGGATGAGCCCTGGACAGTGGATAGCTGGCTATGTATGTGTGACACACGTAATCTGCACACTCCTGGGGCCCAACCATTGTTCCCACCCGCTGCATGGGCGTGTGCCACATACCCCAGGCACATGTGGTGGCTCAGCTCAGCAAGTGGACCGCATATCAAAGCAACACGCAGATTACATGTCCGAACACAGGCGTTGTGTGAACAATGGACCCACCCATGATGCCCACAACAGAGATAGGGAAACAGATGCTGTCCCCCACCTTTAGTGAAGCAAACTGCAAGGACACAGTCCCAAGTGACACAATTCCCTGAATGTAAGGGCCACACCTGGGTATCAGATGAGGAGTGGGCAGTGCACAATAGAGGGACATGGCTCCTGGACAACATGACTGCTGCACTGTGGCAGTTGAACCAGGCCAGAGGAGGGCACAAAGCATGTAATACAGAGTTCACAGTGCAGTCTTTGACTCACCCCCTCCTTGCTGCTGTCTGGCCTTCAGCTGCCCATCCAGGTCTGGAAACACCACCGCCAGGATCTGGAGCATGTGGGGGGTCAGGGTCCGTGTTCCGTGTTCCGCCCCTCCTGCGAGGAGGCGACAGCTTCAGCTGGACCCGTGCAATCCTCCGGGTCCAGCCCCGAAGGTCCTGCCACCTCTTCTGGCAGTTGCGGATCCGGCGCTTGTAGACCCCCACGGACCGGACAGCCCGGACGATGTCCTTCCAGATCTCCTGCTTCTGATGGGCATTAACCTGTCAGGATGACAAAGTGAAAAGGCCATTACTACACATGCAACATATCCGTGCATGACACAGTTGTATATACATGTCTCAATCACAGGGGCACATGATGTACACAGGCAGTGCAAAGCTGCCCATGGACAGTTTGCCAGACGTCACTACATGGTATCATTGCATGGGAAGTAAAACCTTGTTCAAATGCACTGTCACTGCACCATACCTGTCCAGTGCATGTCACTACACACTATGGGGGTGACAACTACTCAGTGAGCCTGCTAGCCAGTGGCGTGCAGATTTCCAGCCTTGCTAGTCAGACAAAATGCACATTCAGAAAGGCAGTGCACAGAACACTCACCCGCTCCCCTGGTGTCCCATACAGCTTGCTGTACAGTGGAAGTAGGCTGTCCAGCAGGGCCTGGTTCTCCTCAAGGCTGAAGGCTGGGGCTCTCTCCACAGTACGTGCCATTGCAGGGTCCAGAGGGGCAGAGACAGCAGCAGTGCAGTGGCAGATGTCGTCCTGGAGCATGTAGTGCAGGCAAGTGAGCTCTCAGGGGAACAGCCAGCAATATATATGTGCTGGAGAGGCAGATACTGTCCCTTGTGTCCAAAGTGATAGGTCCAAGTCGTTTGCATCTTCTGAATCTGGCCAATCCATGGAATAGCAGCACCAATACACGCCCACAGCATCCTTCAAATCTTCAACTTCATGACATACATGATTTTGCAACATTGTTGTGGGTGACCAACTGAATTTCCAGCAACCGACTCGTTCGAAATTCGAAAACGTGTCCGTTGCCAGGCAAGGCCATTGTCAATGGGTGCGCACCGATCGGTCCATTGCGGTACAACGCGTACAGGGGTACAACGCGTACCCGCACACATTGAATGCAATGGGCCGGCCGGGGGCACCGATCGGTCCATTGCTGTTCAACGCGTACAGGGGTACAACGCGTACCCGCACACATTGAATGCAATGGGCCGGCCGGGGGTACCGATCGGTCCATTGCTGTTCAACGCATCCCTGTACAAGTGACTGGCATATGTCACCATGCCTGTCTCAGATGGACATATGCCAGCCACAGATAGCTCCCAGGGAGTGAGGGGCACACCTACAACACAACAGCCTGTCCAAGCTGTATCACAAGGCATGTAAGGCTGCATTTCCTATTGTGTGTATGTTGGTGTACATGTTGTCCTGTGGGTGTCACCTGGGGGCAGCCACCCCCAGGCTGTGCACGTGTTCATGGGGACAGGATCCTGGGTGTTACGTGTACATGACCACTGTGATGTGCAACTGTTCATATCTGTGCATGTGCCATGGTCACATTTCACAGTGGTGTATGTGTATGTCATGTCACATACCCCATGAGTCCCATGTGGGACGGTATGTTTGAGCCAGGGTGTCCCAGTGGCACAATAGTGATGGTCCTCCACAGTCTGTGTGCATGTAGTGTTTACAATGTCTCTGATTTCATGTGCACAATGGGAGACAGTCTCCACATCCACGTTGTGTGTGCATGGAGTTTGATGTTGTGCGTGTGTGTGTCACAGACGTCCATGTCTGTCCTGCAGTGGCAAGTGGGACCACTACCTGTGGGGGTCATAGTTGTTTTGCTGTGGTGTATACATGATACTCCATGTAATGCCAGTGTCCATGTGGCAATACAGGGTCCCTGGGAATGTACCTGTCGTTGAGCTGTGATGCCTGGGGCACATCTGTCCTCACATGTCACTGTGGGGGGTGATTGTGACACGGCAGCAGGAGATGGGAACTGTGACACGGCCTCATGATATCCAATGGGCCAACCTGGGACTAATTGATGGCACTTGTTGGACCGTGATGACAGATGTTGGCCATGTATGTACCATACATGTCCTTACGGAACTGCACACTTCATGTAGTTGTGCCTCATAATGATGTATGTTGGGATATTGAGTGTGTTCAATGCCGCATATGTGGGCTGGCTGACAATCTTGCTTACTTCTCCTCTGCACTGCAGGGCTCCTGCTGTCCATCGACCATTCCCAGACCTGGCAACGATGGTGGAACGGGACAGCATCCGACGGTACCGCTTCACCAGGCAGCTGATTGAGGATTTGGCAGTGCAGTTGGCCCCACATTTGCAGCCTGGCCGGACGTATCCTACAGCGCTGACCCCCAAGGTGAAGGTGATGGCAGCCCTACACTTCTTTGCCACTGGTACCTTCCAACATACTGTGGCGACTGCTGGTGGGATGTCACAGACCATGTTGAGCCGTGTGCTCCGCGATGTTTTGGCGGCAATGTTGCTATTCCTGAACCGGTACATCTATTTCCC